>CM074432.1:26693766-27300016 GCA_037101425.1 Elopichthys bambusa
GGGTCAAATGAGGTGAGACTGAAGGGGTGACGCCATTCTGAGCATGTCTATAAACTAGCCATGATATTCTATATTACGTAATATTGGAATGCTGCAAGGAGCATGCTCCATAATAATTTGAACTTCCTCTGCAGGATCTGCTGAACAATGAGTCTATTTCTATCCCAGTTCACCATTCAAGAGGACGTGCACGTCACAAGGTTTAGCTTTAGTTTTGGCTGAGCATGGAGCTGATGTGGCCCAGGCAGTAAAAGCTAAACAAAGTTTGGGCGGTCTCTCTCTTGGCAGTAATGTGAGTCCGTATTAGAGAATGAAGCAGGGGCCAGTGAGTTTAGCTGGGGTGGGGATGACCCACGCACACACTCTCCCACATATAAAACTTAAATATCTGAGCTTTGACTTCCATCAGTAGTCCTTTGGAAAAAGGGATCCCTTAAACTTCTGTAGTCCAACTAATAAGCCTTAAGGCTCATTCACAATAAAAACGATAACTATAAAGGTAGCAATAGCCAGCAGATGATAACATTCTGTTTGTTGTATCTTTTTAAGCGTGTGCTGTAATGTTATCTGTAGCTTTAAATTCTTGAGTCAGATGGATTTTGTCTCTGTTTTTATTGTTAATCAGCTGGGGGAAAAAAAAAATTCTGAAAGTGATTCTAACAATATTGTTTTACTGTGTCGTTATCGTTATAGTTGTGATGTGGACTTCCCTATTATAATAACCTGTTGAGATGGTTGAGATGGTATAGTTATGCTGTTCTCAAACAAAACTGAGCTGGTGTAGCTGATCCACCACAGCATTCCCGCTTTGCATGCCGGTGACCAGCAATCAGCATCCCTGGTCCCACCATGCAAAACATACCTTATGCTGGTGACCAGCAATGCTGGATTTTTCAGCAGAGTAGAATCAGAATGAGTATTAAAACCTTTTAGTTATCGTCCTTGGTGTGAACGGCCCTTTACACACTGTGCAAAGATTTGCACCTGTGTTGAACAGGAACAAAGACCATTTGTTCACTTGAATGTCTGGTATCATTGCCCTTTTCAAACAAGGTAACACTGTTAAGAATTAATTCATTATGCCCTGGCACATACATTTCTTGGCTTAGGTTGAGATTTGACCTGACAAGAACTGTACAGACCGAAGAAAGCACTGTAGTCATTGAGAGGCCCAAGCCAAGTGGAAGAGAGCAAAGAGTGGAAAGAGAATCTGGCAGTAACAACAAACACAAACACACACACACACACACACATACACACACACACATATACATATATATATATGAACCCTGTGGTCTGGCTTTGGCACACTGCATCCCTTGCCTGATAAAATTAGAATCAGGAAGCAGAACAAAACGTGAAGTGCTCTGCACAAGTTTCTCAGAAATTGAAATTGACAGACAGGTTTATGGTCTTGTTAATCAAAAGAAAAGGGGACCCCTGAATTTTGACTGACTGCATTTGGCCTGTAACCACACACCATGCAAATTTACTCAGCTCATTGACAGAGAGGCTTGAGGGCCGCCTTTTAAAGCATTTAGTCTGCTTCACTGCTCATGACACATGGTCTTTTTCAATTCACATGATGGTTTACGTAATTACATTTTCTTCTCTGTACAGTGCTGTTTTTAGGGAGTGTAAATTACATCATCATAATAGAAACAACAGAAGGAATTAAAGGTACATACCAGAGTTTTTTTTTTTTTTAAACCCTAGTGAAAAACAAATCTATACCAAAATGTAATTAAAACACATTTACTTCATACAAATCTACCAGTCATAAGGGTCATAAATCGCCTTTAAAGTTGTCTAAATGAAATCCTTAGCAATGCATATCCACTCACACAAATACATTTTTTATATATTTACGGTAAGAAATTCACAAAATATCTTCATGGAACACGATCTTTACTTAATATCCTAATGATTTTTGGCATAAAAGAAAAATCGATCATTTTGACCCATACAATGTATTTTTGGCTATTGCTACAAATTTACCCGTGTGACTTATGACTGGTTTTGTGATCCAGGGTCACATATTTACTGACATATTGCTTGAGACTGATATAAATATTATAATTAAACTTTATTTGGAGTACTTCTTAATTGCACAATTAATGCACATTTCTTAATATTAAGACTACAATGGGGCCTATCACACAACCGGCACAATGCGGTGCCAGGCAAGTGGTTTTTTTTGTTTGTTTGTTTTTTTGTTTTGTTTTTTGCTAGTTTCAGCCCGACGCAGTTATCATTTTTACATCCAGCGCCACGTTGTTTAAATAGAAAATGCATTAGCGCCCATTTGTGTGCATAAAGATAAAAATGCTTTGGTGAAATCTGGCTTTTCCCGTAGATGGTCTGCTCGCACGCTTTAAACTCGCGCATGAGCAGATCCGTTTCTTCGCTAGAGAAGCAAATCAGTTTCCGCTTGCAAATGTAATATAACGAGTCTGTCATGGCGCGAACGCAACTGGCTTTTAAAGGAAATGGGAGATGACACTCTGTTTGGTTTATTGCATGTTAAGCCTAAAACATTCATTAAGAGAATAGGGACAACTCTTTTAGACCATGCGCTGGGCGTGCCGACCATTTTTCCCATCCTAGCAAAAGTGGATTCGGACAGGCCTTAAGCGCACTTGCACAGTGCACTTTAGACCGTACGCTTAGGTTGTTAAAATAGGGCCCAATATGTTTTAATATCACTATTAATGAGGATAGTATGATCACTGTATAATATCAGTATTTAAATGCAATATATTTAAAGTGTACCTAAAGTATACTTGCAATAGTTCCATTTTAGCACAATCAAATATACTTAAGTATATCTTTAGTTTGACCTCAGCACTACTTCTGGACAACTAAAGTGCATTAAGTATGCAATCATCACACAGAATGAGTCACACCTTCATTCTTTTCCCAAAGTTTGGCCCGTCCCTCTTTTCTGTTCTCTTTGTTGGAGAATTTGTTCTAATTTCTCCAATGGTGGCCGTATAGAGAGAAAACTCTGTTCTTGGCAACGTCTGCACTGGACTCAATTTGAAAACTGAACGTACAGAATCAACAGCTTTGCCATTTCAAAATAATTAATAAAAAAGGTGAAAGGCATACTTTCTGAGAATCTGACCTTGGAATCATCTCTGTCTGTGCTTTGATAAGCAATTCTTATCACTTTCTCTTGATAATTGATGTTAGGGCATACCTCCCTGACCCCCCTTCACCCTCTCTGTAACAATGGTTTCCATACAGAAAGGGTGATTGTGCCTCTTCATTCCACCTCATGCCACTTCCCGTCTCTCTCTGTACCTCACATGACAGAAACAATGATTATGGCAGCAGGGGTTGAGCGTAGTGGATGTTTTTTTGGGGTACATGAGGACAGTCAAGGGGATCCTTTACTTCTGTTGCCAGGCCCTCAACAGGAGTCTCCTGGGATTGCTCTTGGTGTAGCACGCTCTTCCTCTCCACCACAAAGGGAGATTTAGCCCTTGCTGTGTCTAGGGAAGTGGACTCAGAGGGAGGTGGCGCACCAGATAAGGGAATCTAGAGCAAAGAAACAATAGCGTCACAAAAAAGAACAGTCACGGCCTTTTAATGTTTGCAGAAAGCTCCTTGCAACCCACCAACCCCCCACCCCTCAGGCATTTTCAGCATTGTGTGTGCCTGCCCACCCAGGACTATGACATTGGTTGACATACTGAGAGAATAGAACAACATAACAGACGAGGCAGCATTTTTTATCTGAAGCCAACAAGTGTGTAATACTTATCTAAAAAGAAATTTTTTTATTGAATATTAAAGCCACAATATGTACAATGTTTGCATTAAAATATCCAAAAACCACTAGCACAGTGTTATATATTTTGTTCATTTGTGTACTTACATTATCCCAAATGTTTCCAACAATGTTTAAATCCAGAGAAATTCACAATTTTAACCAGTGTAACGTCCCTGCTCATTGTTGCCTGTCAATGGTGTCATGTCCACGTTATCCTCAGTTTCTGCTTTTACTGCTTTAGAAAACATGGCAACACATTAGCTGCGTCCCAATTCAGAAGCTGCATCCTTCGAGGGACGCTGACTTCAAAGGACACACCTTTGAAGGCCACAAAGGTTGGAACAAGCGTTGTTAAATGAATTGGGATGAACTGGGACAGATTTCATCGTGCCACTGCGAGGCAATCAGCCTTCAAATGGGGCCTTTTGATTGTTTGTGGAGGAATTCCTGTGATGAAAAGAAAGTCATGTCTATTCTCAAACATAAAGCACACACAACAGAACTACTGTGCATAAAGGCTATTCATATAAGCACATTTAAACCAAAGGATTTACACTTTCATTAATTTGATACACTACTCCACACAGAAAGAACAGAGTCAGACATGCCAAATAGTTATGATGAAATACACTATATTGCCAAAAGTATTGGGACACCCCTCCAAATCTTTGAATTCAGGTGTTCCAATCACTTCCATGGCCAAAGGTGTATAAAATAAAGCACCTAGGCATACAGACTGCTTCTACAAACATTTGTGAAAGAATGGGTCGCACAGTGAATTCAAGCGTGGTACCGTGATAGGTTGCCACCTGTGCAATATGTCCATTCGTGTGGCCTTCAGATTAGCTCAAGAACAGTGCATAGAGAGCTTCATGGAATGGGTTTCCATGGCCGAGCAGCTGTATCCAAGCCTTACATCACTAAGTGCAATGCAAAGCGTCGGATGCAGTGGTGTAAAGCACGCCACCACTGGACTCTAGAGCAGTGGAGACGTGTTCTCTGGAGTGACAAATCACGCTTCTCTGTCTGGGGCAATCCGATGAACAAGTCTGGGTTTGGCGGTTGCCAGGAGAATGGTTCTTGCCTGACTGCATTTTGCCAAGTTTAAAGTTTGGTGGAGGGGGGATTATGGTGTGGGGTTGTTTTTCAGGGGTTGGGCTTGGTGAAAGAACTCTTAATGCTTCAGCATACCAAGACATGTTGGACAATTTCATGCTCCCAACTTTGTGGGAACAGTTTGGGATGGCCCCTTCCTGTTCCAACATGACTGCGCACACAGTGCACCAGTGCACAAAGCAAGGTCCATAAAGACAGGGGTGAGCGAGTTTGGTGTGGAGGAACTTGACTGGCCTACACAGTCCTGATCTCAATGATATAACACCTTTGGGATGAATTAGAGCGGAGACTGTGAGCCAGGCCTTCTCGCCAACATCACTGCCTGACCTCACAATGCGCTTCTAGAAGAATGGTCAAAAATTCCCATAAACACTAAACCTTGTGGAAAGCCTTCCCAGAAGAGTTGAAGCTGTTATAGCTGCAAAGGGTGGGCCAACTCCATATTAAACCCTACGGATTAAGAATGGGATGTCATTAAAGTTCATGTGCACGTAAAGGCAGGCATCCCAAAACTTTTGGCAATATAGTGTATTTAATTTTATTCATCTATTTATTTATTCTATTTATCTTATAGAAAACAATTGCAGAATCAGTTTGCTTACTATAAAAGCCATAAGTGTTTTGAGGCCTCATGGCCTACGTGACTGTCATTACAAAAGTCAGATGCATCTGAGGAAGTCTTGTGGCCCATTGAGCAGTCTTTTGCTAAGTCAGGGGTTTTCCAGTAAACAACAGATGGCTGTGAAAGACGAAGACCATTATTTAGAGGTGTGAAATAAAAATGACACTTGGAGACTTCTTGCCTCTGGCGAGTGTTGATTGTCCTTGTTACAATGTTACATTTTTCTTATGAGAAAGGGTGCACCATCAGTTGGCAGAATTCCACAATTAGGGAGTAAGGCAAAAGGCGTAGAACTTAGTTGTGGGAAAACCGGAGGGGTGAATCTTACTAGAGAATTATATCACTTTGTTGAACAGCTGGCATCACACTTTATTGCTTGACAATAAATAAATAAATTTATGCTAAAATGCTAAAAATAGAGAGTTGTCATGATAGAAATATATACAGGATATGCTATAATTAATTAATACGAAAAACTCTACATATATATTATTTATTATAAAATCATTATTTTAATCATCATTATCATTATTTTTTTTGGTCAAGATCTTCATCAATACTGTCAACTTTAGCTTGCTTGCTGGTTGTATGTCGTTATTTCTGCTTTGAATGGAAAAGGTTTTCTAATATTTTAATTTTGGGTAGATGCATTTTTGTGGAAAAAAGTTACACTCTTTACTTTTTACTAAATATAATTATTTTACAGAAAATAAATATAACAAATTATATTTAGGGGTCATAATAGTGGCATTAAAAAGTTTAAAAACTCTTAATCTAAGAGAGACCTGATTTTGAGTCATAATAATTTTAAAATGATAATAATATAGAATTAATATATAGTTTAGGCAGGAAACTCTAACAATCACTGATTGGTTCTTCCAGTACCACAACACCAACCAATCAGAAGTCTTTCCTAATCCATGTAGCTTTATTTATATTGTATCCTAGCTGTGATCAGCATGCCGCATGAGAACTTCTATCATTCCACCTCCTCCCCAAATTATGTATTTGCTCAGCAGCAGCAGCATAGCAGATCTTGTCCGCCAAAATCAAGCCTATGTACATTCCATGCCCCATGCCAATAAATGCTGGTTGAAACCTATTCACTCTGAGAGTTGTCATGATTGAACTGTACTTTACATTTGCATGGCTAAATAAAAGAGGTTATTTAATAACAAATATATGTACAGATAAAGCACAGTTTATGGGTGAAATCAGAGAATGAAAGTATAGAAATTAGAGTACGTGTCCTGGGGAAAGCTGCAAGGATTGAGAAATGTCTAAGTGGTTGCAGCTTTCAGAACCATGAGTCTGGGCAGTCATCACATTAGAGGCTATCTAGCTTTGTTGCTGTCTTCTCTGAAACAGAGGACACACACAATACTTGGAACTACATTTTATGGCAGTGTGACAGGGAAATGAGCCCTAGTACAAGCTGCCAGCAGTGGTCTCACAATTTCAGCTGAATATGAGCAGAACAGAAAGATGATCGGTGAATAGAGTTATAGAGTGAATCTTATTCACAGCCATGGAAAACCTTAATTTTTCCCCAAATATCGTTCTTCATCAGTTCATGAACACAAAAAAGCAAAGGTGCCAATGTAAAGCACTAGTTTTGATTGCAGTAGTTCATTTCAACCTCTAACATTAAAGGGTTAGTTCACCCAAAAATGAAATTTCTGTCAATAAGTACTCACCCTCGTGTGATTCTAAACCTGTAAGGCCTTTGTTCATCTTCAGAACACAAATTAAGATGTTTTTGATGAAATCTAAGTTTTTTTAAAATCTCCCACAGAAAGCAACGTAATTACCATCATTCAAGGTCCAGGTATTAAAGACATTGTTAACCCTTAAATGCATACCTCGGGTCTTTATCGACCCAGGACGCCATTCACTACCCTCCTCCTCCTTCATTTTTTAAAGATAGACATCAAACTTCTTAGTATTTCTCAATCAATTTATTATAAACAATATAACAGGAAAAAAAATTGTATAGGGTTGCTAACGACCCGAGGTGTGTATCAGTGTACGTATATTTTTTTCTGCACAACAATAATTAAATCTATGATGACGGAATAAGTGCAATTCACCTTTATTCCACAAGGTGGCAATGTCTGATACACAATGATGAAGTGACGTTTCATTCAGACAGAAAACGAAAGAATAGGAAGTATCACAAGCAAAACGTGAAATGGCTAAGCGATTTACTGCAGAGCAAGTACTGAACGCAGTCAAATATGACTGTCACTGTCACTTGATGGATCTGGTGAAGCTGTCAGCGATCAAAATATTGATTTTGAAGATGTTGAAAATGATATCGTTTTTTGAGATCGCGAATGGGCTGATATTCGCGATCTCAAACATATTCTCGAAACTATAATTTGCTGAATGTACTGGGAATGAGCTCTGACGAGGACAGTGGTGATGGCATTAAACATCTGCTCAAAATGAACCCTTCCAAGCTCCAAAAGGTAACAAAATACGTTTTATTTTATTCTTTTAATTGTTACTCAAATATCAGGGGAGTTTTATATTATTGCGACAGGCAGAGATTCATCCGTGTTAGATATAGATATAGATTTATGAAGCAACGAGAATACGTTTCTTGCAAACAAAAAAATTACTTTATTCAACAATTTTGTCTCTCCCCTTTCAGTCTCATACACAGTTGACATAGTGAATGCAGATGGCTCCTGTGTTTACATCCGAACGCTGGCTCAGTATTGGCTGGCTCCTGTGTCAGCATCACACGCATATGTCATGGTGCTCACGTGAACAGCGTCAGCGTCAGCTGAGCCGGCGTTCGTACGTAAACACGGAAGCTTTGCACTGCATTCACTGTGTCAACTGTGTAGAGACTGACAGGAAGGAGGAATAATTGTTGAATAAAGTCGTTATTTTTGTTTTGTTTTTGCGCACAAGAAGTATTCTCGTCACTTCATAACAATAAGGTTCACGAACTGTAGTCACGTTGATTATTTCAAAGATGTCTTTACTAATTCTCTGAACCTTGAATGTGGTAATTTCGTTGCTTTCTATGGGAGATAAAAAACCTCTCGGATTTCATCAAAAACATCTTAATTCATGTTCCGAAGATGAACGAAGGTCTTGCAGATTCGGAACGACATGAGGGTGAGTACTTAATTACAGAAATTTCATTTTTGGGTGAACTAACCCTTTAAATATGGCAAGGACACAAAATTTGATTAAAATTTTGGTTAATATAACAAATGAAATCTGAAATGACATAAATCATCGTATCTGTGATATAACGTCTTCAAAGTCATAGCCAAAAACCTGAACAACCAAAATTAAACACATCTCTTTGATCTACAGAGGCAGGTGCTGGTGGAGTTACAAATAGCTCCCACACACTGTGCAAAGCAGATCCCAGATCAGTGTCCTTGAAGTTCATGTGATAATTATGTAAAAATCATCTATTCATATTGCAGTCCCATTCCAAATTGGGGTAGTTGATCTCAGTCTCAGGCACTCCACAGTATGTTTGAGCTGAAAAAAATACGACACGGAAGGAAGGAAACCATTAAACATAATCCAGACACAGAATACGTGATAGGCTGCTTGTCCCTGTGCAAGCCATACAGAGACAGTCACGGAATTTCAGTCACTGGTTTGTCTATCACATTTTAATGACAATAAATGAATGCCTAGGAAAATATGATTCACACTTTGCCCCATGTGTGCTGTAGAGCACAATGTGAAAAATATATTTACATGTTATGTTACACTGTTCCCTGCTGTAAAATAGATTTGAATGTTGCATTAAAGTTGAATAATTTTTTTTTTTTTTTTACCACTTGGCAAGATTCAGAAAGTTATGAAAGCACATTGTACTGTCTATAGTGTGCACAAAAAACCAAGAGACAGAAAGTTCCTTTCAGCAACTATGTGCTTTTTGTTTTCTCAGATTTGTACACTTCTCTTTTTAATAACAGAAACAGACTTAACCAACGGAAGCAGACTTAAAGGTGCAGTATGCGATTTCTCAAAATCATTGTTGAACACTGTTGATATGTGAAATTAGTCAGACAAACACACCCCTCCTTCATGGCTCTGCCCCCAAAATGCAATAGACAAATTTGAAGCAGATATCACAGTTATTGCAAGTGACGTTAGCAAAACAGTGGTAACAAGTGGAGGAAAATGGGCAAAATCCACAGAATAAGAGAAAAATGTTTTGTTGTGCCTTTGGATGTCAAAATCGGAATGCAAAAAAAATAGTCTTAATTTTTATAGAATACAATTGTTGAAGACGCTCTTGAAGTCTCTCTTGAAGCCAGCTTAAACTGCAATTCATTGACTGGCCGCTAGAGACAGGGTCCAAAAGGTAGTCAAATCTGTATCCCTCCCATGTTAAAATGCCCAACTTTACAGCAGAAAAAAAAAAACATGTTTACAGCCTGGTACAAAAAGTGGTTTTGGTCTATACAGCTAATTTTGCCCTTCATGTCAACCTAAAATTCTGCATAATTAAGGGGCGTGCTAATTCAAGCTGCTGAACTTGGCATCTCTACCATGTTTGTGCTTTTTTCGGGATTATTTCCTACAATTATCAAATAATATTGCTTGCTGTGCTGTTAATGGTCGAGAAAGATGTATGTCTGTGTACATGTGCACGCATGCAGAAGATTAAAAGAACACACGTTGGATCGTCTTGTCATTGGCTAAAAGTCCGTCAGATTTACTACAGTGGCAATGGCTGGAGAATATGCCTCTTAGCACACCACAAAATCTGACAGCACTGCTTGGATATTGTAACTAAAACTGCTGCACTATTTTAAAAAATATACTTTGTATGAAGGCTCGTTTGTAAGAGTCTAATGTATAGGATTGTGTACATTTTTACAACAAACGGTGCTTAGATTGCATAATGTCATGAAGAACGATGATGGAGAGCAGATCATTCAGAAGAATTTGATGCAAACAATCTACAATATATCAATATTTCATGGATTTAACGCTTGGACAAAGTGATGTTGGGTGTTTTTCAATGGACGCTTATCATGGACATTTTACCCAAGTGCGACGGATTGGATTCATCTCATGATCACTATAGGGCTGGGTATTGACACAAATTTCAAAATTCGATTAGATTTCGATTCACAAGCTTGCAATTAGATTAGATTCGATTCAATATCGATTATTTTGGATATATAGCCTAAGGAACAGTACATGGCAAATTTCCTCAAAGAAAAAAAAAAATTCTCTCAACTAATGCTGTAAACCACGTGTCAATTACACGGCCCACCACAATCAGGCCCGCAAACAAATTCTGGTAATCACTTTAATGTGGCCCGTGCGCTGTTTAAAGCTGCTGTCCGTACCGTTTGGCACTCTAGCGGTTGATGAACTGCATGCGTCTTGAGAAAGAACATTGTAGCCGGAGCTGTTCTCTCTGTTTATGTCTATGAAGAGTCACGCAGGTACTGTGCTACTCCGCAGTGGTATGACGTGAACCAGGTCTAAAATAGTCAGAATATAAACACTTATTATAGGTGTACCATAGTGATTACCGTAGTGTAGGACAAGACAAAAACACTGTTTGGAAAATGGATTCATGATGTACTCGCTCATTATATAATTTTTGTTCATTTTGAACACAAAAAAAGATACAGCAGTTTTAATAAATGTCTTTGACAATTACAACATTGAGACGCAGGTGGTGCTCCCATGCTTCACTCAACTCGCTAATTTTATCAGAGAATACGGCAATAACCGTAAAGAACGTAAATGCTATCTGACTAGCACAATGGCTAAAAAAACAAAAGTGCAGTGTCTGGTAAAAGTTCAAAGTAAGAGCTACCAAAATAAGCCAAATAATACAATATCAGATACCATTTGTTGTCTATATACCATGTGGTATTAATATCTATAATTTGACTATTTTGCTTCAAAAAACATTTCTGGTCAGAGACCTTATTTCTTGTTTTAATAGAGATTTTAAAAAAAGCCTGCTTTGACACAAATGTGTTCCAACTCAAATGTAAAATTAAAACCTCATTTTGATAAATGTGGTTTAATTTTGTGAGATATATACACGTGTATATGTGTGTGTGAGTATATATATATATATATATATATATATATATATATATATATATATATATATATATATATATATATAAACACACACACAGTTATTAATACACTTCAATAAATGAAAAAAAAAAAAAAAAAAAAAATTCCTCTAAATATATGTCCGGCCACTGATTTTATTCACAACCCTGGGCATGGCCCTTGCTGAGTTTGGATTTGACACCCCTGCTGTAAACAATACAGAATCAGTTCTACATTATTATAACATTGAGGGTTAAAATGAACTGATTTGTATACAGACACTTAAATTAGTGGAAGTTTTTATAATAAAGTAAAAAAAATACTAACTTTACAATTATGTAATTATTATTATATTATTATTATATTTCTACTCCAAGTCATTTTTTGAAATATATTATTTAAATGGTGGCTGTTATAAAAACTTGACGGATTTATTCAAACATGCATTAAATATTGAACAACACTATAAATTATAATGAACATGTAATATGGTGCACATTTAGCAAAATGCTATTCTCTAGAGTTTAGTTTTATAGCTGACTAACGAGTTTTGGTCACTGAATGGTTTGAGGTAAATGTGACGTTACGTGACATTGCCTACAAGCTGTTTTATTGACATCTTTTGCGTTTGAAACAGTGATTGAGCTATTACATGAGACAGGATAAGAATTTCGGTAAGTTATACTGTATCTTTGAACATACATTTGGGTATTCGTTCATGTTTATTTCGCGCTATAACTGGTATTAAAGCGGAGGAGATTATCAGTTCACGTGCGCTTCGCGTTGCCGCCTCTTAAACTGAGGTGCTACAGCAGTCGGTCACGCCACATCAAACAGAATTTGAAATCTGAGACTTTCATATCAAAAGTAACAAAGCACAAAGCTTATTGCCATTTATTAGATGGGAAGAGCGCTACAATGTTCTATTCATCAACTGAAAACTTCATTCATCGACTGTCTCAAAGTTTTTGCTATTGCACTGTATGCATAAATTGTGAATTATGAAAAAGAAACTGTTCTTAATTTACCTTAAAAAGCTTGCAGAAAATACAGATTTCTGATCATGTTCTTTGTCTCAGTTGTTTATTGCCTCTTATGCGTTTGTAAATCAAGCCAGTGACTAAACGATTAATTATAATTCAAGAATGCTTTGGAATATAGACCTAAGGTTGGTCTTGTTTTAAAGACTTGGGACGATGACAGGCGGGAGCCGCCTCTGGACTGTGGTAAGGGACTGGAATCATCACTGAACTGAGGTCAGGAACAGGATCCTGGATGAGGAAGAGATTGTGGCGGCGGCCATCTTGACTGGGGGCTCAGGCGTGGCGGTGGCCATCTTGACCGGGGGCTCAGGAGTGGCGGCGGCCATCTTGACCGGGGGCTCAGGAGTGGCGGCGGCCATCTTGACCGGGGGCTCAGGCGTGGCGGTGGTCATGACAGGCAGAGATACTGGAGATGGAGACCGGAAAATAGAGAACTTCATTAGCAGTCCAAACTGAAAGTGGGAAAGGGTCACTTACATTACTGATGAGGTCCACATCTCATGGGAAGACTGGAGGTTCAGGTGTGTTGATCAGCATGTGTT
Source organism: Elopichthys bambusa (assembly GCA_037101425.1). Classification (NCBI taxonomy): domain Eukaryota; kingdom Metazoa; phylum Chordata; class Actinopteri; order Cypriniformes; family Xenocyprididae; genus Elopichthys; species Elopichthys bambusa. The sequence continues at coordinate 26,706,946 of CM074432.1, forward strand.
GTGGCAGATGGATCAGAAAGTCGATCCCCACCAGAATCCGTGGAACTCTGCATGTGGTCTGGTCTTCTGTCAGGCAACAGAAGGAAGCAGACAGGTAAGTATAGCAAACAGGACTTTAAGACAGAGGCACAGTTGTGGGTTGTTGTGGGTTGTTGTGGGTTGTTGTGGGTTGTTGTGGGTTGTTGTGGGTTGTTGTGGGTTGTTGTGGGTTGTTGTGGGTTGTTGTGGGTTGTTGTGGGTTGTTCAGGTAAGTAGCCGGTAGGTAGTCCTTGTGGTTCATCAGGCATAGTAATACACATCAACATATAGACAAGACCAGACAACTGTGGTGAGGAAGGTGACTGCTTAAATAGGGAGTGAATACGAGTGTAAACGAGGGTGATGGTTTGCAGGTGCCAGTGATTGATGAGTGAGTGCAGGTGAGGAACACAAGGGATGCTGGGAAATGGAGTGCAGGGAAGGTGACTGAGCTGGTGGCTGTGACACTGTAAGTCACACAGCATGATTTTATCAGAGACTGAGTTCTGGACTCTCACCAAAACTCCAGTTATAATGACGCTGTCTACACTGCATAATGAATCTCTTATTTACACAGTGTTACTTATGATGAAAGCATTTGTGACAGTGCAGAAAAGTTGACGAGATCACTACCTTCATGTGCTCAACAGACATATCTGTCATCGGCTACAGTGCTCATCGCTAGTTAATCTCTGCAGCTGTAATAGTAAAAACGTAGTCAATGTTTTAGAGAGAGTTCCCCATGTAATACTTTTTTCATATGCAAAGATGCTGACTAATCATAGTAGTGGGCATTTTTATTTAAGTCTCACAGCAGACGAATCATGGGGCTAAATTCAGGGTAGAAAACGGTCTCGATCTCAGGCTCACATTACATGACTTTTGGCTGGATTTTGCTGCCACAGACAGATTTCCGAGGTCTGTGACAAAACCCCCGAATCACCGCCAAATTCATTGGCCAAGGACCGCCTAAGTGATGTTAGACTGACATGTAATGCAACCAATCACCAATCACAGTTCATTTTGTTCCGTGTCATGTTTAGGGGTGTGAAAATGTAATGTCGATGTTCCTACAATAACAGACTGGTGTACACACTAATTTTACACACTAGTAAATTATTCATTCAAGAACGTTGTGCAAGTTTACTGCAACAATGGAGCTGCAAACTTCACATACTTTTGAAAATCCAGCATGTAGTTGATACTGGTTGTAAACACAATGACGTTCTTCTTCCACAAGGGTGTGTTTTGCGTCACGGCATTTGTTTCCAGGTGGACCATTAAAGAACGCAACACACACGTCTCCCAGACAGATGACGACTTCGAAAATCCTGAAGTGTTTCCAGTTAAGTGTGTCATATGCATCAGATGTTCAACCAACGGTCCATGAGCGTGACATCTAAGGCTGAGCCTGAGACTAGCCTTGAGTAGTCACAGATGCTGCGATATTTGACCACCGGCAGGTTTCAGGAGAGAAACATAAAAAGTGGGAGAAATGCGAAAATTAGTAGGTAGTTGGAGACGGAAAGATACAGGAATTATTTGCCTTAGAATCTTAAAAGGACCCACATATCTGGGATTGAGCTTTTTGTTGGGTAGCCAGAGATGAAGATCACAAGTTAAAAGCCAGACCCACTGTCCTGTAGCATAATTAGTGTTGGGACGATGGTGACGATCTGCTTGCCTCCTTTGCTTGTTTACTGCTCACTGCAGATCCGATACAGCTAGTACATCAGAGGGTTGCCCAGACCATGGAAACAAAGGAGGTTGGAATTCCAAAACACACTGGAAGTGGGTTATACCAGTGGAGGGCTTTTGAAGAGAATTTTGAGCATATTCTGCCCAAAGGAGGAAGTGGCTCCAGTCTAATTGGTTTTGTTGACAGTTCGTTCTTAGAAACCTTATGAGCTCTTATTTTAAGCATTCAATCTGGCCATTAGATTGAGGGTGACAGCCCGAGGTGAGGCTTACATTCACATTGAGCTGACGGAAGAAGGCTGACCACAAGACGTAAACTGGGGACCCCTGTCAGAAACACTGTCTTCAGGCAAACCATAAAATCGAAAAACATACTGGAAAAGGTTCTCAGCTGTCTCAAAAGCAGTGGGAGCATGGGTTAGAATAGTGCTGCTAAAAAGCCGTTGGGAGCTTGCTGTTAGAATAGTGGTATTGCCTTGAGAGATCAGTTACAAAGTCAAGGGCAATGTGAGACCAGGGTCGACAGGGGATGGGTAAAGGTTGTAGCAGGCCAGCCAGAAGTTGTCTGGAAGACTTGGTAGTGGCACAGACATGACAGTTATTTACATAAGTAATAGTATCAGCTTGCAAGGACTCCCACCAAAAGCGGTTATGTAATAGTTGTACTGTAACAGTAATGCCAGGGTGACCAGAGCTTAGGGAAGAATGGACGCAGTGAATGACCTTTTCACTAAGGCCTGGCACTACATATGTCAAGTTAGGAGGGCACACTGGAGGGGGTGGGTGTTGTGAATGGGTCTGAGTGATTTTGGTCATAATATCGCACTGAACCGGGGCTAGATTAGTGAAGTGGGCATTATTGGTTCTGATGAGAGATTCTGAGGGCTGTGGTCATGCTAGCGAGATAATGAGTGTGTCTTGCCCCCTCGAGCCAGTGACGCCACTCTTTAAAGGCAGCCTTCATGGCCAGAAGTTTACTTTGGCGCTAGGAGAGGACAGCTCCAATTCCGGTGTCTGAAGCATCCACTTCAACCATGAATGGGGTATTGGGGTCAAGATGATGTAAGATGGGAGCAGAAGTGAAGCGATGCATCAGGTCATTGAAGGATTGAATGGCAGCATCAGACCAGTGAAGTCTAGATGGTCCTCCCTTTACCACGGTGGTGAGTGGTGATGCAATAGTGCTGAAGTTCCTGATTAATCTTCTATAAAAGTTTGCAAATCCTAAGAATCGTTGCAGTTTTTTCACAGTGGTAGGTTGAGGCTACTTGAATATAGCACGCACCTTACTATCGTCCATGGCCACTCCTTCATGATGTAACCGAGGAAGGAGATGGATGTCTGATGGAATTCACACTTCTCAGCCTTGGCATACAGTTGGTGCTTAATTAGATGTCTCAGGACCGCTGGTTAAAGTGTTCTTCCAAGGAATCTGAGTAAATCAAAATATCATCAATGTAAACAATCAAACATTGGTTCAACATGTCTTTGAACACATCATTGATGAATGACTGGAATACAGAGGGACTACTGGCCAGCACAAAAGGCATGACAAGATATTCGTAGAGCCCACTAGTGGTGGAGAAGGCAGTTTTCCATTCATCTCCCTCACAGATTCGGATGAGGTTGTATGCGCAGTAGGTTTGATGAGGGGGTAACTGTGTGGCTTTGGATTTGCTTTGATGAGGTCTGTGTATTCAGGTGGTAGATTTGGGACTGAGCTTGACTCTGCTTTGACGGTCGTGGTTCCCACAGACAAGGGAAGCACTGGTCTTAGACACGTTGAAAGACAAGAGGTGCCCCAGCGAATTTGTTTCTCCTGCCAGGATATCAGAGGATTGTATCTTTAAAGCCAGGGTAGTCCAAGGACAACTGAATTATGTGGGGAGTGAATGATGAACAGGCGTATGGTTTCTGAGTGAAGGATCCCAACTTGCAAGGTGATGTCGGTGGTTGAACTTAGGACGTGTCCAGTCCCCAGGGGGCGTCTAGCGCTGCCACTGCTAAAGGAGATTTGCAGGGAATTAGGGGTAAGTTAAATTGCCTAAATTTATCAATAAAATGTCCAGCATCACCAGAGTCAAGTAGGGCTTTAGTTATAATAGTGCTTGTCGAGTAGATTATCTTAACTGGTACTTCAATAAAAGAGGAGGAATATTTGGGAAGGAGAGATGTACTCACCCTAGGAGTGCCTTGTTGTGGAGGTCGGGTTGGACAACTTGCTCTCAGGTGTCCCATTTGGCTGCAGCACAGACACAGGTGTTAAATGTTAAATGTTGGTTGAATGGCTGAGCAGATCTGATGAGTTTTCTAGCGCAAATGAGGTTGTTGATTCTGATGGCTAGATCGATGAACTGGTCCAATGTTCTCCCTTCATCTCGGCAGGCTAGCTCGGATTGTACTTTGACGTTTAAGCCTTTGCGAAACAATAGCTTTAGCGTGTCGTCCACCCACAACATCTGAGTGGCAAGAGTAACAAATTCTAATGCGTACTCAGCGGCTGTGTTTCTTCCTTGTCGAAGAGAGAGTAACTGATCCCCAGCACCCTCAGGATGTTCAAATACTTCACGTAACTGTTGTGAGACAGCAGAAGACCCAGAAGCAAAGGAGCGATCTTAACTGCGTTTATTCAGTGTAACGTTCAAAGTCCAACAAAAACAGACTGTCAGGTGTCGTCGCACAGATAGCATAGAAGACAGGGAGAAAAGCAGAAAACAAGGAGATAATCAAACCCGGCTCATGACAGTAACATTATATGAATGCATTAACGGACGTGAGATTCAGGCCCTAGTTAGACTAAACAGCTGTTGCCCAGTCTAAGGCTTTTCCAGTCAATAACGAGCATACTAGAGAAATTTTACTGTCATCCGTGGGACATAACATGGGCTGTTGTGCTACTAACATGGAGCACTGCATTACAAATCCTTCTAGCTGGGGTGCCATCGAATTTCTCAGGAAATGCAAGACGGGGGTTGGCAGTGATATTACTCTGAGATATGAGATTTTGTACCTGGCTTGGAGGTGAAATCGGCAGCGCAGAATCCGATGCGGGCAGACAAAGATCCTGTAGCGTCTTTACAAGCTCCTCTGTTTTTAGGCATTTGCATGGCTAACAAATTTGCCTGAGCCGACATCCCAGACGTGCATGATAACCGCTGGAGCCATTGCTGGCGAAGTATTCTATGACAGTGACTCAGAAGCACCCGGATTGAGAACCATGTGCGGTTTTTTTAACAACAGCAAAAACAGAATACAGACAGGCGCGGGTCGGTACAACCAGGTTAACAACAACAACGTAGGCAGAGACGTAAGCGTGGTCATAACAGGCAGGAGTCAAGGCAGGCAGCAGTTAGTAACAGCAATCCTAAATACAAAACACAGGGTCAAAGGCAGGCGGCAAGAGCCGAGAGAACAATAATCCAAATAAGGTCAACAACAGGTTAGACAAAACAAGGGGAAAACGCTCAGAATTCCAGGCCGTGGCAATATAATACTTCGCACTGAACTACGCTGAACTGTGAAATAGCTACTAGGTGATGCACAGTCAGGCCAGGTATGAGGGTTCTGAGAAATGAAGTCTGAAATTCAAAACTCAGGGAAGGTGACCTCTGGTGGCCGATGGAAGGAACTTTGTGGGTGACACTCGTAACAATGTGTTTATAGACTAAATACCATGAAGCCATTCTAGATATCATAGTAACCATATTGTTATTTTTTTTACTATGGTAATGAGCCATGTGTTGTCTTACCTGTGGTTATTGTGATCTAAATATATTATATACTATGGAAGACCAGTGGTAATTTGAACAAGAGTAAGTTCTAACTCAGTAAAAAATATTTACATTTTACCAAAAAACAATAGCTTTTTAAATTTTTTTTACAGACATTAAAGTAAAAATAAATTTACATCTGCGTCCCAACTCATGCTACTGTCAACTGAAGCTACTGTCAAGAGAAAAAACATGTCATATGATTAATATTTCATGTGTGGTGTGGTGCTACCAAATCAGGTGCTGCTGCCACTGATCTTAAATGTTAGTCTGGAGCCCTGTATAAAATTAAGGAGAAGTATCGGGCCCCCAGGGGTGTCCACAACATCGAATTAGAATCTGGCCCCCATTAAAAAAAAAACGTTTGGACACCCCTGACATAGGGAGAACATAATCATGACAGCTATTGGCCAAGATCAATAGCTTCGCCACCAGTTTTGTCTGACGAAACATTAATTAATTTAAAACAATTGATTTAAACATTTAAAACAGGGTAAAGTGTTCAGTTAGGGTTTGATAAAAAACATGCTGAACTGATATGTAACCTTTCTGTGGTATAGGCTATGTGCCAGGCAGTGGGTCTTGTTCCGAAAAAGCTTTTAGTGAAGAGCATTGTTGAAAAATGGTGTGGCGAAATAATATAATAAGCATTGATTCACTCCAGACCGTGCCTGGGCCACCCCCCACCCCCCACCCCCCACCTCATTTCTTGGAAGCTTCTATCAGATTTTAGAGACTTGTGCTTATACATCTGGGCTCCACTTGTCCAGTAAAAATCAGAAAGCAGATGACTTCCACTGGACTGTTAATTAATATGAAGTAAGGACATTACAGCTTTGTACATAGAATCATGCTAATTCTAATTGTGTTTACAAAGTCTGAGGACTGAAACTCGTGTGATATTGCCGTTGTTCTGAAATTCAAATATCTGTTATTCGGCTTTATGCTGCCTTCACATACACCTGGGAAACTCGTACCTCAGAGTCTGGCATTTGTTATTACTCCAGTGTCAAATATTCAAGTCGAAAACTTAACATGGAAGTTGCCTAAAACAAAATGAAATCATTCAATTGTGAACAATAAACCAAAATAACTACATCTGAATTCAAAAGTATTAAAAATTATTCATTTCTATAACTGATGTTTACACTTATTTAGGCTATTAAAACAAATTGTATGCATTTCATAAAGCAAATTGTGAAAATTGAGTCAAGTGTAAAATCGCTCCATCCATTCACCCCTACAGCTCTGTTGGGCTCCTCTATCCCTCAGGCTCCACCGTGGTCCTCACTTACTTCGGTGTTGCCTCAGTCCTTTGTTTTAATTTTCATTGACTATTAGTTTGTTACCTGTTTTCCTTTGTTCTATTTTTCTGCTCTTCATTTGTTACTATGGTTTTTATTTAGTTGTCATCTGTTCGTCATTGAGTTCATTCACCCTGTGTATTTAAAGGTCCCATGAAATGCTGCTTTTTGAATGCTTTTATATAGGCCTAAGTGGTCCCTAGTACTGTATCTGAAGTGTCTTTCCCGAAATTCAGCCTTGTTGCAGAACCAGTCCCACAATGAGCTTTCCTTAGGATGTGCCATTTCTATGTCTGTAGCTTTAAATGCTAATGAGGAGGAGAGAGGCGGGGCAAGGTGGAGGGTGTGTGCGTGGCCTTAACCAGCTTGCGGCCATGGTACCATGCGCTAATGTTGTTGGCTTTTCATGTTGCTCTGATTTGCTTCGCTTGTTTGCAAGCCATGATGTCTCTCGAGGAAAAAAAAAATATTGCGCTTGCCTCGCACGGTAGTAGCTCCTTTCCCCGTATGATGACATATAGGGAAGATTCCAGATTGGGCCATCTGAGCTTTCATTTTCTCAAAGGCGAAGCAGGATACCCAGGGCTTTGTTTACACCTATCGCCTTTTCTAGCCACTGGGGGACCATAGGCAGGCTACGGGAACTCATATTAATGTTAAAAAACCTCATAAAGTTAAATTTTCATGCCATGGGACTTTTAAGTTTTTCATTTCATTCCATAGTGTTTGTCTGGTATTGTTCGTGTGTTGTGTTCTACACACTGTTTTGTTTATGTTTCTTGCTTGGATTACCTGAGTTTTACTTTGTTTATTAAAAGGACTTAAGGTAATTGATCTTTTTCGCCTCTGCTCATCATACTCTGGACTAAAATGTGACATAAGGTTTGATTTTCGCTCACTGATCTCTTATCTTTCCGCAGTGTTTCAAATCAACCCCCACTTCTCTCAGTCATTCCAACCTGATCTCACAGGTAAATGTAACTACCGATTTCATTTGATTTCAAATAATGTAAAACGTACAAAAACATGATTATTAGAAAAAAATTAAGCGTGATGGTCCACCCCTAACCTCAAACCATATCACTGGGGCGTAAGCAGATCATACGAAAACATACAAATGAGATTGTAAGGATTCATATGAATTAGCCACCAATTTGCCAAAACATAAAATAGTTATGAATGGCCATGATATTGGGTTGGTCATTCATATGCTTAGAACTCATATGCTCCGACTCAACTTGATAGACACATTAGATGCATTCACAAAATCTCTGAATTACTATAATTATGAAATTCTGACTACAATTTGTAGTTACTCCCAATATTTGGAGAGCTCTTGTTCCACCTGACCAGTGCAATGTCATGTGGAACTACTCAAAATGGCAGTGGCTTCAGCAGAAAAATGTAGAAGCAGTTGTTTATTTAATAATTAATATGGTTAATTCCTATAATCGGCTATTGTTAATGTCTTAATAATGTAAGAATAATCTGAAAATAAAAGCCCTACAATACAGTTTAATGTAGAGTTGAACTATTGTTTGATTGGCTGGGAGAATCAATGGAGTTTAATCGTCCTGTAACTGAACATTGTGCGTATAGATGAAATGGTATGAACATTTCTTTATATTACTATTATAGTGACCAACAACAGTTATCAATTTTTATCAAGGTATTGTTAAAATGTGATGTTCAAAAAGTATTGATACACACAATGAAATCATTTCACCAATTTTTACATTGAAAACCAACAAACAACAATTTATAAACACTGCGCTTATAAACATTAAGTTGTAAAACCTCTCACCGCCATGTATTTACACAAAACAAAAGTTTTTCATATACGATTTTAATAATAATTAAAATACGAAACGGTTATACAAATCATATGAATTTATCATCAAACCTGTAACCATTTCATCCCTACATGTTTGAAGTTTTTCAAAATGCTGATCCCCACTTGGAAGATTATATTATAGTATTGGCATCATGTCTTGTTGAACACCCTACTAAAGCTTTGAATCCTTCTGTTTCACTTGCTCTTTTTTATATTTACTTGTGAACTTTGACACCTGATGTAGCTGCAGACTTCTACAGATAGGCCTAGTCAGAGACAAGATGAGCATACTCCATTGGCAGAGAATTATGAAATCCTGCCTGCATGTTGACAGCAGGATATCAAGTAGGACAGCAGGCCTGTTTTGACAACATTACTGAGGCCTGGGAAAAAAATTTCTGTAAAGAAAAGTAGGGCAAGCTAGGGTAAACTGTGGACACAGTGTTTTGATGGGATTCAGAGTTTTTGGCAGTTTAACCAATAATCAAGTAAGCATTCAATCAGAAGTTCTGTGCAGAGTGTTTACAGTGAAATCTAAGCCACAGCAAATCAGAGCTACATGATGAACATAATGCACCAACAGTCAGCACTGTATGACAGACAGTGCCTTAAATTTAAAACATCAAGCCATGCTTTTATCTTGCCCTTTCAAGGACCACAACTCAGAACGAGAATTAAATGGAGATGTAGCATTTTTTTTGTTTTCCTGTTTTGTCTCTATATTCATTCTGATGTTTATGTCATAAGATGTCCAGGAAAAAGGGGTCAAGCTGACAAAGTTCAGGCAGGCACAGGAACAATGGTGGTTTTGTAAGCGTTCCTGGGTGTTTATCAGTGCGCGACTGCCTTCATGTCCTGCTGGGCACATTCTGAGCCTGCTGTCACGAGTGCCACTATCATACGGCAACATAACCGCAATGATCAGCCCTCCTCCACCACCATGCTGTGCACACTCTGTTCAGTGTTTTGTTTTGTCTCTTTTTCGTTCTCTCTAATTCTTTATACCATTGTCTCTTTCTCCAACCCATTCTTTTTATCTCTCTTCTCCCAACTTTTTTCCCAGTCAGCTTCTGTAACAGATAATCAGTCAGAGACTTACTTGTACAGTACTGTGTGAAATGAGTTCAGTACAGTTCATGTTGAGGCCTGGGTGGAAATAATTTAGTGGTACATATAGGGGCAAACAAAGAACGCAAAGAAGCTTAGCGACAAAAGTTCTTGAAAACCTCAGAATGAAGTTTTGTGAAGAAACACGATCTGTTAAATGTGAGGTATGGCAGTTTCAGGAAGGCCAAGCAGGTATATGACACTGCATTTACATGGAAAGTTATACTCTAGCTACAGCTGAGTTTTTTTTTTTTTTTTTTTTTTTTTTTAGTCAAAGACAAATTGTTGCTTAAATCCAATAGAAATCACACAAAAAAAGAAAGAAAATTCTGTCATTATTTATTCACTAATGTCGTTCCAAACACAAAAGAAGATATTTTGAAGAATGTTGGTAACCAAACAGTTTTGGTTACCCTTCCATTGTATGCCTAAAAAAACTTGTGTGTTTGGCAGAAGAAAAAACAACATGAGGGTGAGTAAATTATGACAGAATTTTTATTTTTGGGTGAACCATCACTTTAAACTGCATGTAAACACGTACCAATAATCCTAAATCACATCTTAATCCATTGTTAGGATCCTTCCACAAAGATTGGAATTGCTTTTGTATAAAAATGTTTCTGATAGGCCCACAAACAATTTCCAGTTCACAGTGTTTGAGTGTAATTTATTTCATTAGTCCCTGATTTTGTGGTCTGAAATCAACAAGCAACACATTTGCATTGCTTATAACAAAATTTTTCCGATAGTAATTCAAACAAAGTCTTTTTTTTTTTCTCTGTGTGGTTGGTGCACTTTATAAGGATACTGTTGAATTTGAATTGTGGCCCTCACTGGCCTTACTTAATATCTCAGAATTCTCAACTGTGTGACAAACCAGCTGTGTTCATATTTGTTTCAGCGTGAGAGCCTGGCCTGGGAAAATCAAGGACACGCACCAAAAAAAACCACACATACAAGGGCTTATGGGAATTCAGACGCAATCATGCTATTTGGGTATGTCTTTGAATTTACCTTAGATTATATCTGACATTAGAGAGGATGTTCTGAATAGATCATTGTTGATTCATAACCTGAGAGCAAAAGCATACGGGTGAAACTGATATGCCCCTAGGGAGTTGAGTAGTATTGAACTACTTCCAAGATGTGCACTGTGAATTTTTCTTTTGATGTTTTTAAGGTTCATGTCAGGATGATGTAAACCTTGTATCTTCACCATTAGTTGAGAACACTGGAAATGTTTCTCCACATGCAGAATGAATGCTAAGACTCTATGTAGTATTTCTGGTGAATTTATGAACTCTGTTCACAGCAAACTGTTCACAGCTGTTCACTTGTACCTGCAGCTGTCATGTAAACGTGTTCTTTAATAACCTTTGGATGGCATGTTAATCTAAAGATATATACTGTGTAACTGCATCCTAGGTTTTGGGAATCGTGAGCTCAGGGTCATGAAGTAAAAGCTGCCTTACACTGATGTCTAGTGCTTATGATTCAACTGTGAGCTGTATGTGCTGCTTTAGTGCATTTTGAAAATGAACATAAAGATTTTCACAAGATCATGTACCACAAAGCAAAACTCAAACCTGGTCTTTTGTGTGATGTGTCCTTGAGTCAGGCTGACCCAGACAAGACAAGCTCGTAATGTTCTCTTTATCTTTTTTCCTTTCCTTTCCTTTCCTTTCCTTTGATTTTTTATTATTTTATTTTTTTTGCCCTCTTCAAAACCTGTACAAAATAACATAATGTTACTTTCCGCACACACGGTTAAAAAGGTCATTCGCAACTCATGCTTGTGTTTATTTGGTGGAATAATTATACAGAGGCTTGTTAAATAATGTATTGTGAGGAGAAAACGTTAACTTGTTAATGATGTGCAAACAGTATATTAATGCACACTACTTCAATATAAAAGGTCCAAGGGAGCAGTACTTGAACCCTTTTCACTGTCTGTAATGATGTGCTTCTACAGTTATTAATAAAGGTTTTTTTTTTTTTTTTTTGTACTTACATAACTATTTACATTTTATCTCTATATATTTAAAGACATGGAAATGCTATTGTGGATTCTTTTTTTCTTTTCTTCTTTTAAAATCTTTAGCTACTAGTGATGAACTTAAAATTCATAGTAGTCTCCTATTAGGTTCCTATTGACTTCCACTTCTGAGAATCCCATAAATGTGAAAAAGTCCATACTGAGATTTGGGATTCTTTTTTTTTTGTTTGTTTGTTTTTTTGTTCTTGCATAAGTTTGACTGAACTTTTTGAGCACAACATGGGATCAAAAGTATTTTTTCTTTGCTTGAGTAAGAGCAGTTAAGTTACCCAATACAACACCACCAAATTTGCATTTGTTTTATTTTTTCATGTAAGATCTAAATTAGATTATTCCCCACTGTTTGATGGTGTAGCTGTTCCTTTTAGCCTTTAAAGAAACCACAGGCAGTCAAGAGCCTGCTTTTAATTTGTGACTAGATTGGGCAATGACAAAAGTATTTCTAACACCAGCATAATAGTCTGGTTTAAAGAGTCACTGAGTTTAATGGGCAGGCATGAGGCCATTGTTGCTGAGGATGACTGAAGATTTACATTTTTCTTTGTGGAGAGAGTGGTGAAAATGTAGGAGTATGTGGCTTCTTTACAAGCTGTCTGAATATTGAGCATCTCTCTCGGCCATGAGTGTTTGTTAAAGAGATCATATTGTACATTTGATTATCAATTTTTTTTTTTTTCCCTCCCTCAATGTCCACTTTTTGCACCAAAAACAGAATATAGTTTATCATGGCCATTTCTGATATGAAATGACAAAGCTTTTTCTGTGTTTAGACACAGACTGCTATTTCTTTCTCCTTTTTTTATTTTATTTATTTATTTATTTTTTTACTTTATACTAGAAAAGTGAAGGTGCTGAGAGGAGAGGAGAGGAAAGTGGAGGGAAAAGTGGAATAGGTTTGGAGAATTGCATCATTTTACCCTCTCCTCCCCAGGCGATATTTGCCAAGCACAACTTCCTGATCTCTGTGGTGGGTCTGCTGTCGCCAAGTGAATCACCTTTTTTTAAGCAATAAAACCATACTTAGGTTCTTTCATCTATGTTTCCCGACCTTGTTTGTTACATTATCCCAGTTTCCAGAATCCTATATCACAGATGGCCTCCTCTTCACTCATAAAACTGTGTTGGCAAGAAGCACATTAGCATTACCTGGCCTCATGTCAACATAGCAATTACTGTTTTGTTTTTTATGAATTTAAAAGGGGGAATCAAGCCAAGCCAGACCTTGCTGAGGTTTGCGTTCATGTTTCTTGTAAACTTAATTAAAAGTGGCATATCTGGTTCTGTGCATAGAATCACCTTCATTATATATGGCCATCTGTGACTTCTGCAGTGAACAGGCCTTTAGCTGTTTTACAGCTAGGGCTGCCACTAACGATTATTTCGGTAATCGAGTAATTGGTTTATTGTTTTGACGATTAATTGAGTAATCTGATAATTTTTTTTTTTTTTTTTTTTTGTGGTTATAAAAACAGACCCAAGTGAACAATAACAATACAATTACTTAAAATACATAGTTATAATAACAATGAGGCAATAATAATTGGTTCAGATAAAGTATCAAAAGCAAGTAGGCTAATCATATGATTTTATTCAACAACACTGTTAAAATACATTGTGCAATATACATAATATAAACATAACTTATGTACATTACGTATTATAACAAATGTCTGCAGAGGCTGCCAATGGCCTGGTGATTGTTGTTATTACACTTTACAGCAGGGGTTCTCAACTCTGGCTCTCAAGATCCACTTTCCTGCAGAGTTCGGCTGCATCCGAAATCACATACTTTCCTATACTAGCCTATATAGTACGTGAAATGTGACAAAATAAGCATCTCTGAATTCACAGTACTCATGAAAGAGTAGACAAAATGTATCCAGATGACCTACTTCTTCTGATAGACACTTTACTATCCCATGAGGTCACAGGAGATGATTTGTGAATGGCGGTGACGCAACGCAACTGACCTTGGTAGGTCACGTGAAAAGTATGTAGTACGTCCAGATTACATTCATACTACACACATTCATACAATATAGAACATACTTTTTTAGTGGTCGCAAAGTAATTCAAAGTAACTACCTTGAGAGTATGTGATTTCATACGCAGCCTTTAGCTCCAACCCTTATCAAACACACACTGTAAAAAATGTCCCTGTTAAATTACAGTAAACTACAGGCAGCTAATTTACCTGTGCTGTAATTTTACAGTGTATCTACTGTAATCTGCAACAACAGTTTATTACTGTAAAAAACATTACAGTACTGTGCTGTAGAAAATATAAGCTGTACGGTATAATACTGTCAGGTGGTTGACATTTTAGTTCCTGCTGTAATCTCAATGAATTATATATTACTATAAAATGTATTAAAGTATTCTGAAAAAAAAACAACAAAAAAAAAAAAAACTCCAATAAGAGATGGCCTTAAAACATTATGCTTTTATTAAAGTTAATGTATCAAATACATTCATTAAATGACGCTCTTCACCATGCTGTGACTTCACATAAGCATCTGGTTGTACAACAATGCTGTGACTAAATAGCAGGTGACTAAGTAAAGCCCCATTCAGAGTCAATGAGGTTTTTTATAAGGGTGTCCACAAGGAGATGTACAGTTGCTGTCTTTTCTGCACAAGCTTCCCTGTGTTCTTGGACACCACTTTCACCTGGCTAGCCTTCCTCCCCCATCTCAGGAGTTTACACGGAGGATGTGCCTAAAATGCAATAGTAGAGAAATAAGATATTAGGTGAGTTTAGATTGAAAAATCTAAAAATCTTTTTCTGGGCATTGAAAAAGGAAGTGTTATTGCTGGCGATGCAGGCCTCACTGAGCCATTGGATTTTATCAAAAATATCTTAACTTGTGTTCAGAAGATTAATAAAGGACTTATGGGTGTGGAACAACATGAGGGTGAGTAATTAATGACATAACTTTCATTTTTTGGGTGAACTAACACTTTAACACAAGTCGTCTAAAACGGTGTTAATTTCGCTGACAAATAATATGTCAGAATTTGTGTCAAAAACGAGATGAATAAAAATGCGTTTTGAATGACTAAAATTATGACTAAAATCTACTTTAAATTTTGTCAACAAATAAAAACGAGAGAGACGATATGGGAAGACATCCAGTCAGGACTGCTGTCCTGTGTGGAAGATGCGCACATTTGAAATGTAACATGCTGATCTAATCGCAGTAAAAAGCAGCACTTCAGACTGCTTCACAATTAATGAATAGTGCACATTTATGCCAAGCAATTGCTTATAAGCTAATGTTGATGAATTATGACAATGTTTACTACACAATGTTTATATGGTAATATGTTTTAGACGGTTGTAAGAATGCATATTTTATTTCCCTCATCTGAACCTAAATGAGCAGCCTGCTACTGCTACAGTGCAGACATTTCAGAATAAGAGTCACGGTGTGTGTGGGATTGTTTATAATTATTTTTTCTGGTCATTATTGTTATTTTGTTTACACAATAAACCGTATTTAATTTAATTCCTAATTAATTAATAGTAAACTTGTCATGCTGGGTTGCAGGAAGGCAGACACAGACGAAGAGAATAAATCCAAAATACAGGTTTAATGAACAATCCAATGGGTCGAGGTGGGACGGAGTGTGACGAGGCTGGAGGCGGAGCCAAGGGCTCGTAACGCCCAGGAGAAGTAGGCTCCCAGCAGGACCACAATGTAACCTTGCCACTGAGAGGAGGATGAGGTGCCACGGCGGGACTGATGGGAGACGATGACTGGGTGACAGGCTTGGCGGCGGTCTGGAAGTGAATAGTGGCACAGAAACCCCCCAAAAATAAAGTGTCCTTTATGGCAGTTAGTAGAGGTGGTGGGAGAGGGAGGCTGGGTGGGGATAACAGGACTGCCGAAGAAGATTCAGATATGGAAGAATTCCAGGGACATAGGGAATTTACCTCACCACACTCACTAAAACTGTCCATCCCCTCGAACTCCACGAGGACTCACACACTGATGGACAGCTCACACCCCTGGTCAGACTCACTGAGGTGCTTCGGCTCCGGGGCGATGCTGAGTTCCACCATTCCATAGGCTCTAATGTCGCGGCAGGTGGAAGCTTCCAGTCTGCGGCGGGCTCAGGCATCAATCGCGGTGGTGATGAGCTGGGCTCTGGGTTTGGCCGGGTTCTGGATCGGGACCGCACGCTCTCCAGACACCTTAAGACGGCTTCCCTCCAATTAAGTCCGGTGGTGTTTGGAAGGTGGATGGTGTTATGGAAGTTGGCCCCGATCCAGAACAAGATGGCGGTACTCAGCCAGGACTCCGGTCAGATCTGCTGCCTCCACCTGAAAAACAGGACACACAGAACCAGGAGAAGAAGCAGCAGCCAGACAAGACGCTAGACAAAACTGACTGTAGGCGAACACAGAATTCCTAGACCAATCCACGTGAGGGTTGTACTGCACCAGCCATGGATGCCCCAAGATGATAGGGGCACCTGGGGAATTCAGCAGGTACAGCAATACCCTCCTGGTGATTGCCTGGGACAACTAAACTTACACGAGGGGTGGTGTGGGTAATGGTGGAGATAAGCTGACCAGCTAATGACCAGACAGGAATAGGCGAGGAGAGAGGGATAGCTGGAATGCCCCACTGCTTAGCGACAGAGCTGTCCAGAAAATTGCCAGAAAAGTCCACTAGGGCCTGGCAGGAGTTGGAGGAGCCCTCATGCTGGATAGAGACAGGTAGCGGTGTGCGAGAACAAGGGGGATTCATACAAGGAGAGGCGCCCACCAGGACTCCCCAATTCACTGGTGGGCCTTGGCTTTTAAAGGGCACTTGATAGCGAAGTGCCCAGGTCTCCCACAGTACAGACATACACCTCGAACCAGACGATCCTGCTTCCAGACGATCCTGCTCCGGCGTGAGACCGAGATGCCCCAACTGCATGGGTTTGGGGTCTGTGGGAAGAGGTGATGACTGGACGGGGATGACTTAGGGAAAGGAGCCCTCCCCCAACCTCCAAAATGGGAGAACAGATCGACTCTGGCGCCGACGAAGGATCCGAGCTTCTATACGAAGGGCCAGGTCAACCAAGGAATCCATGTCACGGGGCAGCTCATGGGTGGCAATCTCGTCCTGGATGTTGTCATCCAGCCCTTCAAGAAACCTGGAACGCAGGTCCCCCTCATTCCAATCGCAGGAAGTCGCCAAGGTTTGAAACTTCCTGCGAGAGCCGCACCAGCCTAGAAGCCTCCTCATCTTCCTTTGCCGATCGGTCAAACAGCTTGATCATCTACTCACGAAAGTCTTCAAAATAACGATAAAAGGGTGCTCATGCATCCCTGGAGTCTTCGGTGGCGTAGTGGCGGGGCTGCAGTGCGAACACTAGAGAGCATTGTGACAGAAATGCCCGACAGGAGTTAGGGTCCCCATCGTAAGGCAGTGGGCTGTTGGCATGAGGTTCGGGCTCATGGTGAGGAGAAGATTGAACAGACGAGTCGTCTGTGGTCGAGACCCCGGGGCTCCTTGCTGGAGCTCCTCAACACGGGCGTTGAGTTCGGCCATCTGGGCTGTCAGAAATTCTACCTCCAGCGAAGTGGTGGTAAGCTGGGTGGCTTGCTGGCCTAAGAGGGCGCCTTGCTGGGCGAGCGCTGTCCGAACCTGGTCCGTGCCTGGTCCGTGCCTGCTGAATCCATATTGGCCAGATTGTTCTGTCAGGAATCAGAACGAGATTCAGTTGCAGGCACAACAGAAAAATATTAATTAAATCCAGCAGGGGGCGTTGGCAGCTCAGTCCCATGTGGCCTTCATAGTAACTGTAGAAACAGACCGCTATGTAGATCGCAGCGCCCGGGTGGGCGGGGCGACACGTCTGGCAGAGAGAGAGAGAGAGAGAGATCGTTGGTGGGCGAGGAATGAGGGATCGGAGAGAGTCAAACCAGATCCGGGGAACAGGAAGCAAGCCAGGCAGGGGCAGAGAGAGAACACAGTCTGGGCGGCAGAAGAGAGAGAGAAAGAAAAACTAAAAAAAACTCAAACAGGCACTGGAGCCTCAAAACGGGACACAAAACACGATATAACTTCGACAAGATGAGACAACATAACGGCTGGCCGGAGCGCAAGGTAACATACACAAACCATCTGGCACAAGACACACGAGGGGAATAAATAGGGGAATAATTAAGGAAGTCTGATCAATGACAGGTGAAAGTGGTGAGCGATAATGCTGATGGAATAACAAGGGGGTGGGGAAAACACCACAATGACAGTGGAGCACATGGTGAACTGTCAAAACAAAACCATGTGCAAAAAAACAACGAGGCACACAGACTAAAGGCACAAGAGACAACAGAACTGGACAGATCAGATCGAAGACATGACATGAAGTCTTCTTAAGTTAGTAATTCAAACACATGCAACCACAACAGGCATAGCCTAGGCTCTAGGGAAAAAAAACTCCAAAAAAAACCCTTTAACAAACTTTAGGTTAGATTTAACCTCAAATCACAATTCATAAAAATGTTGTGAACTGCAGTTAAAAACATTTAAGACCATTTGGCCTAATGTTTTCTATTTTACTAAACAACAAACACACAATCATTCTATTATTCTATAACAACACTAAAACACGATAAATAACCATTTTGGTACCACAAACCATGCCCCACCACACATTTTTGACTGACTGAAGTACTGTCCCACATTAGGTTAATCATACTGTCCCACTTCTCGAAACCACATTTCCTAAAGTGGGACACTGGGAAATTTGACAAAAATATAAAATATATAGTTTATACATACAAAGTTATAATATTTTTTTAAAGACATACATTTCATAAGCACATTAGGCTAAAAAGTAGCAGGATTGTTTTGTTTAAAATTAATTTATTCTCCTTAATATCAAGTTTGTCAAAACTCTGTCATTGAGCTTTGGGTGGTCTTTACACAAGGTGCTTCCTGTTTGATGATTGCTACACTCATATATGACTGGACATTTGAGAGGTTATGTGATTTTGATCACATGGCACTACAGCTTTGGCTAACCCATAGTTTCACTGGCATTCATTTATTTATGTGGGACCAAACACTAAACCTTAGGTGTCCCACATTAGGCAGTGTCCCACCATAGGACAATTCACCCCTGTGTCCTGCAAACCTCAAGATAATGTCTGTTAATGCTATCCTTAAATAAATTCAGAACAGTGTTTTGAATTTGAAGTAAAATTCTCTGTCTTTACCTCCCTCCCTAACTTCCCTCTCTCAACTATGTTAGATGATCATTGGATTGTTCAGAGTGGTCATGTTGTAGCATAGAGCTCTACACGTAGCTGGTGCAATGACAGTTTAATTTTAATAGGAAGAACAGAACTGCCAGTTGACAGAACCATGCAGACTGTATTTTCTAATGTATTTTGTTGACTTTTCAGAAACAGCAGTGATGATATTTCTAACAAATGCAGCTGCTGGGACATTTTGGAATTTTATGAGACCTCAGGAGAGCAATGGGAAAGGGGTGCATGGTTCACGTTCACATTATTGGCAGTTCTGTTCTTCTTTTTAAATATGCATGCAGAGAAACCCGGCTAGCCACTCGAACTATCTCTGGACCATGTGTAGTGCTCTATACAGTGAAATGGTCAGTCTGAAATGTCCAATCCCTTAACAAAGCTGTGCATGAGAGTAAGAATGTATGTAGAGTGTATGAGAGAAAGAAAGAGAGAGAATTACTCTCCATTCATTAAACTTCATCTCAAGGAACAACTGTAATCGTAGTTGATATCTGAAGCTGATATAAAAACAAAAGAGAGAGACAAATTTAAAGGGTTAGTTCACCCAAAAATGTTGTCATTAATTACTCACCCTCTTTAGGAAATTTTTGAAGCATCAAAGTGGTAGTTCCTTAGCTGTCTATAGCTGCGCAAAATTTAACTAATTCAGCATTTTCCCCTAAAGGGACAAAATATTTTTCAAAGCTATTACATTTTCTCACAAAACTTTTGTGTTCCCCTGAGAAACTTTGCATTCCCTAGTAAAACTTTTGCGTTCCCTTTGGAAAACGGTTGTGTTCTCGCGCAAAGATATTTGCGTTCTCTCGCAAAACCTGTTGTGAGTTTTGACAAACACTTCCTGTTTAATTTCCGTCTGGCAGAAGTTCCGATAACTCCGTATGTTAACAATAGAGCAGTTAATAAAGTTTTATTTTGAACCGTTTTAGGGACCACTCCACTAGAGGTATGGCATCCTCTTGGGCATGGTCCAGCAGAATCTCCATTGCAGATATCTGCAATATGACCGCTTCTTAGTCGAAAGATTCTGACAATATGGCATTTCTGCATGACTTAGGCATTTAACCTCGCCCGTTTTGGCGGGCTGAAATGCCATTGGTCTGTACAGTTGCAGTTATGTCTGTGCAGTTGCGCAGACATAAACCAATCAGGCATCAGAATTTAGAGAAAACCAGGTTTTCCCCATAAGCATCAGCGAACTGACGCAATGCCCGCTCCCGTTATCTCAGGGAACCAGGGTTACGTGAGTATCCATAAACGTTTTCCTCCATGTCATGTTACCATTAAGCAACATCAAATAACAGTGAACAACTTGAAAAGTGTGTTAAAGTATTGAAATATTTTTCAAATGTTAAACATGATTAACAACATTATAGATCATGAAATTCTGAATGTTTTCAAACACCATTATGAAACACGACATGAAAGTAGGTTGCCTGACTTTCATTGTTCTGTGGAAGATATATTGAAAAATGTGTTTTTTTTTTGTTGTTTTTTTTGTACATAGAATGAAACTCAGTGTAAGCCAATATTGACTGGTTCCCAACATTCTTCAGAATGTCTACTTTTGTGTTTCAAAGAAGAAGAAAAAAAAGTCATACTGGTTTGGAAATGATGACAGATTTTGGACTGTCCCTTTAATTTATAGACATATATAGTAGGCCTGGTTGTGACTAATCCCAACCAGGGGTATGTGGAAAGATTTTAAATGTTGTTTTGCAGCAAAAATATGTGATAAATAATAGTAAGTATGCATTTACTGCATATTACATGTGACTTTAATGATAATTCTTCATGATATCCAGTAAATGAGAAAACAGGAAAACATTTGTATTTTGGTGTTGATAAAGCATATGTACTGATGGGAGGCTAAAAAACACTGGCTATCTTCAAAATAATCAAGAAATTAAGGATGATACAGAATATTCACACCAGGCTAGCTTATATAGCCTACTTTTTACATTGTTGGTTTATTTTAGTCATTGTTGTCAACACTCCGCAGTACTGTAGTCACTGAATGAAAACAAACTAGACTGTTTGTTTTCATTCAGTGATCATTGAACAAATCAACTAGCTAGTCACGACTGTTTCATGAAACCGTATTGTCGCAAACCTGTCATTCAGCCACGTTGGTAAATTATGTCATGCAGGTGGTGGAGTAATAACTTCTTTAAATGAATCCATTTGAGATTGAATTAATGGCCATGGACATGGCATCTGAGGACTAATTATCATTTTTCTCAGTTATTTAGCTTTATTTCCAGATTCAATCATAGGCTTGTTCTTACATAGGCTACCAGAGCACATACGCACAATGTGCACTCTTCAAAAACGGTGATTAAAGGGTTAGTTCACCCAAAAAATGAAAATAATGTAATTTATTACTCACCCTCATGTCGTTCTACACCCGTAAGGGCTTCATTTATCTTCGGAACACAAATTAAGATATTTTTGACTAAATCCGATGGCTCAGTGAGGCCTGTATTCACAGCAATGACATTTCCTCTCTCAAGATCCATAAAGATACTAAAAACATATTTAAAACAGTTAATGTAAGTACGGTGGTTCTACCTTAATATTATAAAGCTACGAGAATAGTTTTTGTGCACCAAAAAAACAAAATAACGACTTTTCAACAATATAGTGATGGCTGATTTCAAAACACTGCTTCGGACCTTTGCGAATCAAATCAGTGTGACTCGGAGCGCCAAAGTCATGTGATTTCAGCAGTTTAGCCATTTGATAGAAGATCCGAATTACCGATTCGATTCGCGAAGCTCCGAAGCAGTGTTTTGAAATCGGCCATCACTATTCACGAGTCTTTTGTGTCGAGTCAAGTCTGAAGTCATTTCAGGTCAAGTCCGAGTCATGTCTGAAGTCTATTAAAATGCGACTCGAGTCCGAGTCAATAACTCGAGTGCTCATCTCTGTTTCCATTCACATGTTTAGAAGTTGGTTTCATGCGATGCTGTTTCAGTGTTTAAAGTTTGTTCTTTCAGTGTAATTTAAAGCCAGTAACAACCTGCTGTTTTATAATGACATATGAAACCTCACCAGTCCAGTTTCAGCTTAACTTAGAATAAGACAGTTGAATCCAGGGAGGAAAATGCAACCAAACTCTGAGGTGATAATGGGAAATGTTGAGGAAGGAACAGCAAGTACTTTGACTTAACAGTGTGGTGACTGAATGATCACATGTAGTTCATCTGCACACATTGTGTGCTATATACATACAATACACACAAAATAGACTCGACATGTCCTGAGAACTTTGTACATTATGCACACCTATAATCTAATTTTATCACTGCTTTGTTGAGATTTATTCATTTATTTAACAATGTGTTCAAAGACCAGTTTAAGTGAAGGTTAATATTAGACAGATGTAAGGAATCTTGGGCAATAGACTAACATCTGGTTCTAATTACACCGTGTCATACAAGCTTCAGCTAAAGTGTGTGTGACTGCAATGATTTGTGAGGCATCTGACACAATGTAGTTTTTGTGAATCGAAAGATTTGTGACTTTTTTCTTTCTTTTTTAAAAAATTTTATGTAACAAGATGGAGCCATGTATTTAAATCATGAACCCCCCTTTCAGTTTTGAGACCGGGGATCTTTGTAACCTTTATTTGCTTTAACTCATTATTGTTTTGTTTTTGCTGTTTTTAAGTAAATTGATGGTATACATCAATTTATAAATATAAACATTAATAACCTGTGAAAGTGAACCTTAGTGTAAAGTGAACACATGTGAACCATTTATTCATGTTATAAACATTAATAACCTGTGAAAGTGAACCTTAATGTAAAGTGAACACATGTGAACCATTTATTCATGAGTTATAAACATTAATAACCTGTGAAAGTGAACCTTAATTTAAAGTGAACACATGTGAACCATTTATTCATGAGTTATAAACATTAATAACCTGTGAAAGTGAACCTTAATGTAAAGTGAACACATGTGAACCATTTATTAATGAGTTATAAACATTAATATCCTGTGAAAGTGAACCTTAATGTAAAGTGGAAACCTGTGAACCATTTATTCACGAGTTATAAACATTAATAAGAAGGTAAAAGTGAATCTTAATGTAAAGTGAACACATGTGAACCATTTATTTATGAGTTATAAACATTAATAACCTGTGAAAGTGAACCTTAATGTAAAGTGAACACATGTGAACCATTTATTAATGAGTTATAAACATTAATAACCTGTGAAAGTGAACCTTAATGTAAAGTGGAAACCTGTGAACCATTTATTCATGAGTTATAAACATTAATAACCTGTGAAAGTGAACCTTAGTGTAAAGTGAACACATGTGAACCATTTATTCATGAGTTATAAACATTAATAATCTGTAAAAGTGAACCTTAATGTAAAGTGAACACATGTGAACCATTTATTCATGAGTTATAAACATTAATAACCTGTGAAAGTGAACCTTAGTGTAAAGTGAACACATATGAACCATTTATTCATGAGTTATAAACATTAATAACCTGTGAAAGTGAACCTTAATGTAAAGTGAACACATGTGAACCATTTACTCATGAGTTATAAACATTAATAACCTGTGAAAGTGAACCTTAGTGTAAAGTGAACACATGTGAACCATTTATTCATGAGTTATAAACATGAATAACCTGTGAAAGTGAACCTTAATGTAAAGTGAACACATGTGAACCATTTATTCATGAGTTATAAACATTAATAACCTGTGAAAGTGAACCTTATTGTAAAGTGAACACATGTGAACCATTTATTCATGAGTTATAAACATTAATAACCTGTGAAAGTGAACCTTAATGTAAAGTGAACACATGTGAACCATTTATTCATGAGTTATAAACATTAATAACCTGTGAAAGTGAACCTTAATGTAAAGTGAACACATGTGAACCATTTATTAATGAGTTATAAACATTAATAACCTGTGAAAGTGAACCTTAATGTAAAGTGAACACATGTGAACCATTTATTCATGAGTTATAAACATGAATAACCTGTGAAAGTGAACCTTAATTTAAAGTGAACACATGTGAACCATTTATTTATGAGTTATAAACATTAATAACCTGTGAAAGTGAACCTTAATGTAAAGTGAACACATGTGAACCATTTATTAATGAGTTATAAACATTAATAACCTGTGAAAGTGAACCTTAATGTAAAGTGGAAACCTGTGAACCATTTATTCATGAGTTATAAACATTAATAACCTGTGAAAGTGAACCTTAGTGTAAAGTGAACACATGTGAACCATTTATTCATGAGTTATAAACATTAATAATCTGTAAAAGTGAACCTTAATGTAAAGTGAACACATGTGAACCATTTATTCATGAGTTATAAACATTAATAACCTGTGAAAGTGAACCTTAGTGTAAAGTGAACACATATGAACCATTTATTCATGAGTTATAAACATTAATAACCTGTGAAAGTGAACCTTAATGTAAAGTGAACACATGTGAACCATTTACTCATGAGTTATAAACATTAATAACCTGTGAAAGTGAACCTTAGTGTAAAGTGAACACATGTGAACCATTTATTCATGAGTTATAAACATGAATAACCTGTGAAAGTGAACCTTAATGTAAAGTGAACACATGTGAACCATTTATTCATGAGTTATAAACATTAATAACCTGTGAAAGTGAACCTTATTGTAAAGTGAACACATGTGAACCATTTATTCATGAGTTATAAACATTAATAACCTGTGAAAGTGAACCTTAATGTAAAGTGAACACATGTGAACCATTTATTCATGAGTTATAAACATTAATAACCTGTGAAAGTGAACCTTAATGTAAAGTGAACACATGTGAACCATTTATTAATGAGTTATAAACATTAATAACCTGTGAAAGTGAACCTTAATGTAAAGTGAACACATGTGAACCATTTATTCATGAGTTATAAACATGAATAACCTGTGAAAGTGAACCTTAATTTAAAGTGAACACATGTGAACCATTTATTCATGAGTTATAAACATGAATAACCTGTGAAAGTGAACCTTAATGTAAAGTGAACACATGTGAACCATTTATTCATGAGTTATAAACATTAATAACCTGTGAAAGTGAACCTTATTGTAAAGTGAACACATGTGAACCATTTATTCATGAGTTATAAACATTAATAACCTGTGAAAGTGAACCTTAATGTAAAGTGAACACATGTGAACCATTTATTCATCAGTTATAAACATTAATAACCTGTGAAAGTGAACCTTAATGTAAAGTGAACACATGTGAACCATTTATTCATGAGTTATAAACATTAATAACCTGTGAAAGTGAACCTTAATTTAAAGTGAACACATGTGAACCATTTATTAATGAGTTATAAACATTAATAACCTGTGAAAGTGAACCTTAATGTAAAGTGGAAACCTGTGAACCATTTATTCACGAGTTATAAACATTAATAAGAAGGTGAAAGTGAATCTTAATGTAAAGTGAACACATGTGAACCATTTATTTATGAGTTATAAACATTAATAACCTGTGAAAGTGAACCTTATGAGTTATAAACATTAATAACCTGTGAAAATGAACCTTAATGTAAAGTGAACACATGTGAACCATTTACTCATGAGTTATAAACATTAATAACCTGTGAAAGTGAACCTTAGTGTAAAGTGAACACATGTGAACCATTTATTCATGAGTTATAAACATTAATAACCTGTGAAAGTGAACCTTAGTGTAAAGTGAACACATGTGAACCATTTATTCATGAGTTATAAACATTAATAACCTGTGAAAGTGAACCTTAATGTAAAGTGAACACATGTGAACCATTTACTCATGAGTTATAAACATTAATAACCTGTGAAAGTGAACCTTAGTGTAAAGTGAACACATGTGAACCATTTATTCATCAGTTATAAACATTAATAACCTGTGAAAGTGAACCTTAATGTAAAGTGAACACATGTGAACCATTTATTCATCAGTTATAAACATTAATAACCTGTGAAAGTGAACCTTAATGTAAAGTGAACACATGTGAACCATTTATTCATGAGTTATAAACATTAATAACCTGTGAAAGTGAACCTTAATGTAAAGTGAACACATGTAAACCATTTATTCATGAGTTATAAACATTAATAACCTGTGAAAGTGAACCTTAATGTAAAGTGAACACATGTGAACCATTTATTCATGAGTTATAAACATTAATAACCTGTGAAAGTGAACCTTAATGTAAAGTGGAAACCTGTGAACCATTTATTCACAAGTTATAAACATTAATAAGAAGGTGAAAGTGAATCTTAATGTAAAGTGAACACATGTGAACCATTTATTCATGAGTTATAAACATTAATAACCTGTGAAAGTGAACCTTAATGTAAAGTAAACACATGTGAACCATTTATTAATGAGTTATAAACATTAATAATCTGTGAAAGTGAACCTTAATGTAAAGTGAACACATGTGAACCATTTATTCATGAGTTATAAACATTAATAACCTGTGAAAGTGAACCTTAATGTAAAGTGAACACATGTGAACCATTTACTCATGAGTTATAAACATTAATAACCTGTGAAAGTGAACCTTAATGTAAAGTGAACACATATGAACCATTTATTAATGAGTTATAAACATAAATAACCTGTGAAAGTGAACCTTAATGTAAAGTGGAAACCTGTGAACCATTTATTCACAAGTTATAAACATTAATAAGAAGGTGAAAGTGAATCTTAATGTAAAGTGAACACATGTGAATCATGTATTTATTCATTATTAATGTACACACAGAAGATAGTATTTTTTTCTGATGAAATATTTTATTTTTGATGCATGTATCAGTAAACACAACTTTAAACTTGAAACAAAAAAAGTTAAAACTTTTATTTTACAGCACAAAATTACAGAGCATGACTTCTCATGAAAAGTGGCTTATGCAAGTAAACTCACATTAAAACATTCAGAGAAACAATCAAGTATTCCAAAAAAGATAAGCATCACACCTATAAGCCAAACATATTGATACAAGCTGAATAAAGGCACCTAAATATGTATTATTTTATTTAACAGTTGTGTAAATCATTAAATCAATGACCGAATGCACCGTTACCGAACATTAGCATATTAATATGCATTCAGTAATTATTTTTGATAAATATTTGTAATAAAGGCACCTGTGTTACTTAAACAAATATCAATATCATGATAAAGGCCACCATAACTTGAGTATTTGGCTTTGGCCATCCGCAATTGCCGTACCTGCGTGAGAGCGCCAGAGCGGCTATTTGTTTAAGATAACTACAAACTAACACAGCGATTACTCATATAATATAAACACTAGAAAAACATAGTCTGCAAATTCACCTCAATTAGCTTACCCATCAAATCAGTAAACACAAATTTCACTTCAAAGCATGTTGGAACAGTACTAACTGTGTGACTTCTTCTCCTGAAAAGTGGCAAGGCTTTATTGGATGCTCACAAGCGCCAACTCCTGTCCTGTCACACGCCAGAACACACATAGTGATGTGAAGAATACATTGCATATAATACATTATTGTCATATTTGGTTGTAAAGAGCAGTGAGGAAGCAGGATTTAGATGCAGCAGTACTATTTTTTATTATGAAGATAACTGAACTCAAAAATGTTTTTCTGAACTCAAAAATGAACAAACTATAGTAAGCTATAGTTATAGAAAACTAGACGTGACAATAATATATTAGGCTATACTTTATATACTCTTTCAGGTCACATCACTCTTTCAGGGTTACATCACTAAGCATGGATGTTCTGGACTGTGACAGAAGTTGGCGCTAGTGAGCAACCAATAAAGCCTTGCCACTATCATGAGAAGAAGTACTGTTCCGACATGCTCTGAAGTGAAATTTTGGGTTTAACGTTACTGATTTTATGGGTAAGCTAACTGAGGTGACATTGCAGACTATTTTTCAAGTGTTTATATTATATGTGTAATCGCTGTGTTAGTCTGTAGTTATCTTAAACAAATAACCGCTTCGGCGCTCCCGCTTCTGTCGCACGCAGATACTGTGTGCATGGCCAAATACTAAAGTTACAGTATCCTTTATCATGGTATCAAGAATAATTATGAATTGCTTATTAATATTTCAACAATAAAATGTCACCAGGAAAAAAAATACTATCTTCTGTGTGTGCTTTAATAAATACACGATTCACGTGTGTTCACTTTACATAAAGGTTCACTTTCACAGGTTATTAATGTTTATAACACATGAATAAATGGTTAACATGTGTTCACTTTACACTAAGGTTCACTTTCACAGGTTATTAATGTTTATAACTCATGAATAAATGGTTCACGTGTGTTCACTTTACACTAAGGTTCACTTTCACAGGTTATTAATGTTTATAACTCATGAATAAATGGTTCACATGTGTTCACTTTACACTAAGGTTCACCTTCACAGGTTATTAATGTTTATAACACATGAATAAATGGTTAACATGTGTTCACTTTACACTAAGGTTCACTTTCACAGGTTATTAATGTTTATAACTCATGAATAAATGGTTCACATGTGTTCACTTTTGGGCAATGAATCAGTCCTCCAATTTGATCAAAGGAAGAATTTACATTTTGTTAAGATGGCTCTGATAGCAGCAAAGAAATGTATAGCTATACATTGGAAATCAGAAGAACCACCCAGTCATGCTGTATGGCTTAGAGAACTTTTGTCCTATGTGCCTGTGGAAAAAAAAAGTATAATTTGAAAAAAATAATCATCGATGTTCGAAAAGATTTGGGGCAAATTTATTGAATATTTGTATAATTTGGATTTGATTGATTAAAAATGCTGATGTGATAATGTAACCTGTCTTTACTTTAACTTTTTTTTTTTTTATGTATTTATATATTTATTTTATTATTATTATAATTTTTATCTTACACATCAGCTCAAGGCCTTGTAATAATATCCATGCAAGTGTTCTGTCTCTTGAGGGGTGGAACAGGGGTGAGAGGGTGTTTAAAAAAAAAAAAAGGTTCAATTTCATCTTGATAAACAAGCTGTGGATAGGCATCCTGACCTTTTTGGAGAGTATTATGGGTAAAACTTCTGGTAAGAAACATAGTAAGAAAAGTGGCAATCATGAGATATTAATAAGAAAACCATTGCATTAAAGTCGCCCTTTTTATTCATGCAGTTATAACTGCATTATTAATGATTTATAATGCATTTGTAAATGACTTATTACTCATTAACAAATACCTTTATAAAACCTTAATGTAAAGTGTTACCAAGTTATGGTAGGCAATTTCATAGAGGCTAGAAATAGCAAACTACCTTTGAAAGAATAAGATCCACTGATCACCACTGATCTATATAAATGACTGGATTGCTCATTGTGTTCTAAACTGCCAGCAGGCGGTGAAGCCACCGGAAGCATTCGAGGGCCCATCTTACGATTCCCTACTGACAGAGGGCATCATTAGCTGCATCCCAATTCAGAGGCTGCCTCCTTCGAAAGCCACGAAGGTCGAAAAGAGCATTGTTAAATGGGATGGTCTAGTTTACAGAGGATTGTTCTTGTAACCTAGCAACTGTGACAGCTGCTGTTGATAAGTGGCAGTAATGTTTGCACTGGACTTTTTTGAAAGTTATTTTAAACTGTCTGAAAACAAAACAGGGTTCACAAACTGTCTAAATTTCTGTTTATAATAAAGAGTATAATATATAATTGCATCTTAGTAAGATATGTCAAGATTTGAACTGCTTTAAGTTTAAACATTTTTATTATTATTATTATTATTATTATTTTACATTTGTATCATTAGATATTTGAGTAAGCTGAAACCCAATACTTTAAAAGTTTAAAAGTGTAGTTTGGCCATTTCAAAAAATCCTGTCGTCATTGGCGCGCAATTAATTCTGGGGTAGGCAAGGCCATGTAGGATCAATCTGTTGTATCTTTCATTGCAGGAGAAACGAATGACGCATTTGGAGGAGCCTTCAAATTGGGACAGCCTTCGTCGCACTGCTGTGATGCAATCGGCCTTCGAATGCAGCCTTCGAAGGATGCAGCCTCTGAACTGGGACGCAGCTTGTACTTAAACATGCTGATGATGTGTGATGTCTGCATGAGAAGGGTGTGTGGAGGTATGGAAAAACATATGTTGACAGGCAGGTAGGACATCGTATCATTGTATTCGGACCAAATGCAATGACTGGACGAACATTTTTTGGTCCTGAGACTTCCACAGAAAATATGACCACTTCTATTATTGATTGCTATCAGGATGTGAAGAGAGTTTCAACCAGTATAACAAAAACTGTTTATAAATAAATTACCCACCCTACCCTAATCATAAATCATTATCATTTGCAATTACTTTTATACTTGAATGGCATGATCATCCATTCTGTGCTTTGTAACTGTACGTTTGATTGGTCAGAGCTGACAAATGGACAGAAGAAAAGTTTTGAAAACTTTGCAGTGGGTATTAGAGTGAAATGTAAGCAATGTTTTGAACTACTGTATGAGCCAAAGCAAGATCAATGCAGTATGAACGGGCGCCTTATTTTCTCTATTTCACAACAATACAGTATCGAATAATATACAGCAAAAGTGAATTGTGCGTAATTTATGTTTAGAAGTTAATTCAGGCTTATTGAACAAGTTGAGTTGAAGCAGTCGCACATGGGTGAGTGAATAAATCTAATTATATATTCACTCAAAAAAAACTCGGTGTTAAACAATTTCATTTCAACATTTTTCATAATATCATTCTTCAACTTGTACTGTTGTTTTTGGGTTAAAGGTGGTTTGGTGTTCTGCTTAAAAAGTACAAAAACAAAATCAGTCATCCACGGCTGTTTTCACATGTATGCCTCACCGTCCTTTCACACCCCTTTTAATCTCTCTGTCTTGGCAGGACTCATGAAGGCTATAAGGGGATACCAGATTGTCTGTGCCAAGAATGGAAATATTAGACACCTTAAAATTGAAAGGACTTTTCCAGATTTGTTTGAGATACGAGCGCATGGCTTGGGTTTCCTGTTAAACTCTGAGAAATAGTCCAAAAATAGCTCTTATCTATTTAATCAAACCTGGCAGGTCTTGACTAGGGCAAAAATATTTGCATGTGGTACACAAGATTTTCTAGAGATTAATCTGTATTTTCACCTGCATTGCAAGTTATTGTCGATTGAGAAACCGGGTTTGTCTGTCATTGCTGTATTAAAATATCTTTGTTTTTTGTTTTTTTTTTGTTTTCTTGCATGGTACTGTTCACTGGAGGGCTAACATGATATAACGATTATAGAGAACATATATTGGGGTTGTTGTTCACAAAGTTAGATTGTTATGAAGGTGGATTTTATATCGTTTATGTGCACTAGGGCAGTGGTTCCTGGAGCCCCGCCAACACTGCACATTTTGCAAGTCTTGAAGTCTCGACTAATGAGCTGATGATCTGTATCAAGTGTTTGATGAATTGTGGGGGGGGCTCCAGGAACGTGGTTGGGAACCGAATGCCCATTTTACTGAGAGGACATTTTAACTCAAAAATCTCAATGCATCATGTTGCTTCAATGTTTTAATTGTTCACAACAATTTTTTTCTTCCCCCTACTTCCCTGGCTGTCTCTTTCTTTTACTTTAATTTATAGGAATAAAAACACAAAATGACAAGACTGTAGAATAGGTATGGTGGTCTTTCTAAAAATAATTTGATGATTTCTGTTTGCACATTTAGGCTTTCTCAGTTTTTGAGAGAAAGAGAATTTGAGAGGAACATAAAGGTTATAATGATGTAGATATTAGTACAATTTTTGTGCATTAACTGATTTACTGTGAATTGGTTGTCAGACAAACGTTTTTGAAGTAATTTATATTTCTCAGTAGTGTGTGTGTGTGTGTGGGGGGGGGGGGGGGGTGCATTACCATGTAATCCATGTCTTACTGATGCTATAAGGTACATGTGACTGAAATCATAGGGAAGCCAAACATGAACAAATAGTTCAGTGGGTCAGACCTGCCAGAACTCAGATTTATGTCATGTCAACTGTAGTCACGTAATGTCACGCAATCCTGGTCCTGGGGACCCCCTGCTCTGCACATTTTGTATGTCTCTCTTATTTAACTCTTGTAAGCTATTCATTTGGGATGTACACCCAGGATGTTGGAGTCTCCAGAGACCCTATAAAATGTGATTTTGTAACATGATAATGTAATTTAAACATAATAATAATAATAATATCACTCAATTTATTAATGTTTTTACTCTACATTTGTGCAGTGTTGGGAAACTTTTTGATGTATATAAATAAATTTAAAAACATTTTTTTAAATAGGTTTTTATTTAAAAAAAAAAATTTATGTAAAATTTACTTTGGAAATTTTTTTTTCATTTTCATTAATGGAAAAAACAGGTCTTGAGTTGATTTTTTTTAACATTCTGAAAACACAAACACACTAGTTTTTATTAAAAAGGAGTTTAGGGAATAAGAAGAGGTTTGTCACACTCACACCACATGGACTTTCAGTTTGTTTGTTTTCATAAGCCACATGTGCTCCTTTGTTCTGTTTTCCCGCCATAGTCAGTCACCATGGATACTGCACTAATCACCTTAAATCATTTGAGTTAATCGTCTTTGTATGTAAGTTCAGTTCTGTTGGTGTGTCTTTGTCGGGTCTCGTTTCTGTTTTGGTTGTGTTGCTGCTTCTCTGTTGGATCATACCTGTTTGGATTATTAAAATTAACCTGTTTATACTTATCTTCATCTTCGTGTGTTTTTACACAACCAGCGCATTACAAGTTTATTATTTTTAAATATTCTGGGAAACATCTGGCAATGAACAAAATTCTTTCTGTATTCACATTTGAACATCAGGGTTTATTATGAAATTTCTTGTTAATGTCTTAGTCGTGCAATTTTTTGAGCAATAATATATCAACAGATTCATTGTTAACTAAATATGCTGTAATACTATACTTGCATTTCCTTCTTTACTGGAAAGAAATGAATCAGATCTCAGAAAAAATGTTGTGTAGCTGCCATTACGTACCAAAATACATATTTGCAATCACATCCCGGGAAGATAAATGTGGTCATCGTTCACTAGTAATGTGGTCAATGCGTTTGTTTACAATGTGGTTCAGTATTTTACCTGCAACATTTTATTGACAAAATAACTGGAATCGGATAACACCGGAAGCCAGACAAACTGAATTTATAAGTGTTTCCAAAAGGT
The DNA here is from genome assembly GCA_037101425.1 of Elopichthys bambusa. Lineage (NCBI taxonomy): Eukaryota > Metazoa > Chordata > Actinopteri > Cypriniformes > Xenocyprididae > Elopichthys > Elopichthys bambusa. The sequence continues at coordinate 26,740,236 of CM074432.1, forward strand.
TATAGAGGTACAATTAGGTCAGAGACTTTTTATGTGCACTTATCTGCTTACCACGCTTACTATTTTAAAATCTTGTAGCTATAAAGTTTTCTCCCATTCTTAATGTAGAAGAACACATCCATGTTATATCACTACTAACCATAGTGCTTCTTTTCCATACAAAATGACTTAGTTAACCTGGAACCACTTTACCATATCAAGAACCAAAAATACTGTCTGCAGTCAAACACAATTGACTATTGACTAAAAAAAAAAAGACAATGAGACCTTACAGCCAATTTGCACAGCTGTATTTTCAAGGGAATTTTATACTAGAGAACTACAAAGCTTTTCTGCAGCTGTTTGTAGATAATTTACCCAGTCATGCACACAAATCTTTCCCAAAATGACTATCACTTAATCAGTCTTTTTATTGAGAACCAAATTGTTGCTGTGTATGATGATTGATTAACTCATTTTCCCATTATTCCATAACCTCCCATTGCATACAGTAACAGTTTATGATTCAACTGATGACCTGTGTGAATCATTTGTGATTTAATGTATTTTACTGTTACATGGAGTGTATAAAAAAGAATTGAAACTATCTATACGTCCTAACTTCACCTCACTTGTCCTAAACTGCATATCTATCCTGAAGTTCTCTTGCCTCTTCCTTAACATTTTATTCTGCTGGGTTTATTTATTGTAGTCATTGCTCATATTCATATAAATCAAAATGAAAAAAAAGAAAACCCAAACATATTATTATTATTATTATTATAGCCATGCTTAGTAAAAAAGAGAGGGAGAAATATGTTTCTTCTGCATAGCCTTTGAACCTGTGTTTGAGGAGATATATCTTTTGCCACACTTTTGGGAGTGTACAGAACTGCCCGTTGCATAGTAATTTAATAGTATGCATGATAATGCTATATATATAATGACATATCACAATATATTTTTGCTGCCAAGCCTGCCAACAGTATTCTAAGTGGTTGAATTTGGCAGAGAGATAACTCTTGTTATATTCCACTAAAAAAAGTAACAAGTAGCTTGACAAGCTGATGACAGAATTTTCATTTTTGGGTTCACTGAAGACAGTGTAGCTTCATCCCTAATCAAACACACCTGAAAAATTTGTAACCTAAGTCTTTTAGATTGGCAGGTATGTTTGATTAGAGATGGAACTAAACTCTAAAGGACCGAAGTTGGCCATCCCTGGCCTATATCATTATAAGAAGTTTGCAGTATGTCTAAGATTTTTGACTTAAAGTTGTGTGTGAAGGAGCGCGATATATGCCAGTATGCTTTGTTTCCTCACTAATGCATCTCATTAGTACAATATCTTAGAACTTAAGAACTTAAAATATGCATTAAGGGTCAGTGAACCCAAATATGCTGGTTACTAGGACATGACACACAAAATGGAACTGCAACTGAGTCACTCTGTGTGGGAGTTTTCAAACAGCTGCTGATATAACAAAAGGTCCCTCTTGACTGTGCTGGGCATCAACATTATCACTCACACAGATGCCTCCAGGCTTCTATAACAATAATGTTTGATTCTATGATACAAAATATTTCTATATTAAAATGAATATGGTAAAGGATTAGGATATATATTATAATAATTGTATTATTATGTTATATTTATGTGTGGTGTATTTTAAAATAATGTTTTAAAAGGTGACGTATTGTTAGGCTTATATGAGAATGGATAATAATTGACCCCCTTTTTGACAACTTTCTACTGAGTGTGAGAGGTTGTGCCACTCTGATTGTTCAACCAGGAGCTGGCTCAAGCCCTGCTGTTAAGCTCATTTAAAGAGCACAGTGACCCTGGAACTTATATGGAACATGACCCCATTCAGTGTAAAACAAAACACCCCATCACAATTTGGCCACCAAAAGAACAAAAGAATGCATGGTCTGAGCAAATGTAAAACAGCCAATGTTTCATCAATGACTGAGAATCTGTCAGGTTGCTTTTGCTAGAAGAGGAGACCTTGTTGATGGTTTTGTCAGGGGATGGTGCCCTAATTTCGGATGAAATGGGACTAAAAATAATCATTATCTGGAGACATCAAATGCATGTTTAAAATCAATCAGAGGCCTGGGCTGATTAATCCAAAACAAAGTGTTCTTTAGCTTGTATAATAATTTGCTTCTAAAGTTTTATTTACTTTATCCACTGAGCAGCTGAAGGTCTTCAACTGATGAGCTGAGAATGAGGTTCCTCAAGAGGTAGAGTTCTGGCATGGATTGTGTTGTGCAGTAAATGTTGTTTTGTGAAGCCAAGGACTTTGTAATCTTTGAGTACATGGAATCTGTACTTGCTGTAGGTAAGGCACGTCACAGCCTGGTCTGTTCACTTCCTGTAATATTAAAAGAGGAATATTGCTGACCTGACTTGTCCTCTATCCCAGTTCTTTTGGACCTATAGAAAAATTATGTCAAAATTATTAGTGGCAAGTGTTGGCCCTGCTTGTCCACATCATTGTGTGTGTATTGTTGCCCAAGCTTGACTCTGACATTACCTCTGACTTACCCTTTATCTTAGAGTTACAAACAGTTAATTTATTATCCTATTATAGTCCAGCAACAGCAGCTGAGTAGATTTGCAGCATGTGTTTGAAGGCAGATCATGTTTTTAGACAAATGTTCTATGCAAGCTGAAGCACAGATGGTGCCGGATTGAAGAGTACATTGTTTGAAGTTCACGCACAGATACCATGTGACCGAGTACAGGCATGTGAGTGTCAGTGCACATTGGATGTGTATTAGGGCTTCTTGGGATCAGGAGATTTCAAGAGGAAGGATGAGGCATGTGTGGACAGGTTCACTGACCTTTATTTCAATCTTAATATAATGGAAATATGTTTTTAAAAGATTTGTATAGATTATGGGAGGTTGTTATTACTAAAGGACCTGCTGCAGAGATAAACAATGTAGGATGTAACTTTTAAATAAGACATTAAAATGTAAGTGGTAGCCAACTCAGGATAACATGTTATGTCATTTTTGTTTCACTCTATCTAAAATGTACAGAAGGTGTGTGTGTGAGAGAAAGAGAGAGAGACAGATTGCAAAAATCACACTCAGCCATGGAGGGGGGTGGTGGGGGTATCAGCAAGTGGATTCAACACTCAAGGGAAACGATCCCAGTCTTCCATTTCACAGCCAAGAAAACCAGCACATGGTGTGAAAAGTAATGCTTTAAGCATTATGAACACATTTGAATCCCCTGACTCATATTTCTGCCAAAGACATAATGGAGGCAGACATCATGTGCTGAAAACTTTTTCAATACTCATCAACATGAGATATAAGGTAGAAAAAAAAAAAATTATGTTTAAGCTGTTTTTCTACCGTTGGGCCAAACGGTTATTAGGGTGTGTTCACACTTCGGTTAGTTAGTTCGGTTGGTCCGCTTGGTTCATTTGGTCTGAAAAAAAAAACAACAAAAAAAAACGTATAGTCCTGGTACCTGTTTCAGAAAGGAGGTTAAATGAAAACTCTGAGTATGTTAACCCTGAAATGAGGGAAACTCTGGGTTTTCCGTTTCAGAATGGGAGGTAAAACCCGAAAAAGGAGGGTAAGTCAAGCCCGTTTCTGAAAGAGAGGTAATTTATACTCAGAGTCAGTTACCATGGTACCTTACTCTGTGAACCTAACCTGGTCAGGAGCAGGTTTTCTTCAGTAAACCGAGAGTTTCTTTTGGTCTCCTCCCCCTTTTTAAGGCGCAAGCGATGTAAAAATACTTAACTCATTCATTCATTCATTTACACTGCAAAAATGCTTTTCTTTATGAGTATTTTTTGTTTTATTTCAAGTACAAATATCTAAAAATTCTTAAATGAAGATGGATTTTCTATATAAGAAAATTATATTTTATTTAAATTATATATAAGATATTTAGTCTTGTTTCCTTGTTTCCTTTTTTTTTTTGCATGTGGGATACCAAAAAAATGAATATTAGTTCAATAACTTACCATTCTGCAGTTTTCACCTCTGATATTATAACAGTAATAAGAATTTAACTTGACTTAGAAGTATGCGGATGTCATTTAGTCGGGTGTTGTTGCCATGGTGAATCATAATATCGGAGCTCCATTGATCATGGCTTTTCATAGTCGCGGTGCATGCACTTAAAGGGTTAGTTCACCCAAAAATGACACCCGTAAGAACTGATTTAAATATGTTTTTAGTACTTTTATGGATCTTGAGAGAGGAAATGTAATTGCTGGCAATGCAGGTCTCACTAAGCCATCGGATTTCAACAAAAATATCTTAATTTGCGTTCCGAAGATTAACGAAGGTCTTACGGGTGTAGAACGACATGAGGGTGAGTAATAAATTACATTATTTTCATTTTTGGGTGAACTAACCCTTTAACTCAGAGTCAGCCTACTCAGAGTTGACTGAACTAACTCAATTCAGCTGTTCTGAAACAGAAAACTCAGAGTTTCCCATCTCAGAGTAAGTCAACTCAAGAGTTCAAGTTTTAAAGGTGCCCTAGAATTTAAAATTGAATTTACCTTGGCAAAGTTGAATAATAGGAGTTCTGTACATGGAAATGACATACAGTGAGTCTCAAACACCATTGTTTCCTTGTTCATATGTAAACCTTCATATGTAAACCTCGTGCGTTTCTTACTGTGTTCACTGAGATCAGAGCCATGTCGTTATTTTTTTTATTTTTAACCTGAAAACGCTTGCAGTCTGTATAATTCATAAACGCATATCTGCATTCTTTATGAATCTCTCTAACAGTGTAGCTTTAGCCACATAGCATTATCAAACTCATTTAGAATCAAATGTAAACATCCACAATATGCCATACTTACGTGATCTGATATGCTGCATCACGAACAGTTTGTAAAGATCCATTTTCGAGTCGAGAGCTTGGGGGCGGGGAGCATGAGCATTTAAAGGTGTACACACACCAAATCAGAGCATTTTTAATCCCACCCCAAAATAGGCAGTTAAAACAATCTATGGGGTATTTTGAGCTGAAATTTCACAGACACATTCTGGGGACATCAGAGACTTATATTACATCTTGTGAAATAGTGTTCTAGGGCACCTTTAACTTATTGTTATTGCTTATTTTGAGACGGAACTTACCGAACATCCAAAACAACGCTGTGTGCTGGGCTAAATGTGCTTGTTGTATGTCTGTAGCCTACATATGGTGGTATTTTGACCAGCTGAGAATTCACAAAGAGCTTATAAAATGTGTAAAGGAGTCAAAACAGCAGCAGGAATCCCTCCGACACACACACAAACGATCCGCTCCAAGGAGATGCCTGTACTGAACTATGATGGGCAACATTACGACTATGATGAGAAAAAAAAACGATATGCATGAGCATTCTGTCCGGTCGTTAAGATATCATAAGTGTAGTAATGACAAGATGCTTTAGTAAAATTCAATTTCATTTACAATAAGTATATAAAAAAAATCCTTTATTGACATTAATGGTTCCAAGAAGAACTTTTCATCGCACAAAAGTTTTTAGATTAAAGGCACAGTATGTAATTTTTGCCACCAGAAGAAGCATATTCAAAACAATAACAAAGGCGTAGCTTGATGACGATTGAAATCAGTCTGACGGGACTCACAAATCGTGTTCATGAATGAGGTAATGAGATAAAGTTTTATCTGTTACATTTGATAACATGATTTTATTTCATTCTAATGAATTAACCTCAAGTAATGTAATGTTTAATGCTAAATTACTACTTATACATGTCACTTTATTTTGTAGAATTAAATGGTAGGGTAACAGCACAGTTTTACCTAATAATTCAAAATATTCAAAAATTCAAAATAATCATACTAAAAGTATGAACGTACCCACAACATTTGGCTGACTTACTATTTATGTTTATACAACAGTTCTTTCTGGTTCTCGAATCTGATTGTTTCAGAGCCGTGCAATATTATAGTGATAACAGCAATCCTACCTTTTCGTGATACGTGATACGTTTGTATCACTCCGCTTGAAGCGACTGTCATGGCGGCCAAGCAAATCCACCTAATTTTTTTACAAATACTACACTATACCACAAACTGCAGTTTTAAGATTGTTTTTTTAGGCGAGAATGTAGTTGTTTTGACCTGAAATATGTGACTTATATTGTTTAGACGTTTTCAGAGAAACGAGCTCAGACCTTCAGCAGCCATTTAGTGATTGTGTACCCGCCGAGACTAGGCCAGTGATTCGGGAAATTGGACTATGTTAAAGGCTATATTTAACTTACATCCGGTAGAGCACTGCTTTTGTACGTTTGACTGAATTGTAAAATTGTGTTTATTTCCCATTTTCATTTATAATGGCTATTGTTGTTCATTTAAATGTTGTTTAATAAATATTATTTTATAAATAATATATTGTTGTATTTGGTATTGAGAAAGGGTCCATTAGTGCTTATTATTATTATTATGACTCACTCATAAAGAGAGTCTTTGCCATCATCTAATGGCGTAATAATGTAACTTTCACTGATACTATTGACTGACCCTTTCTCAATATCAGATACACCATATTATTTACATTAAATAATATTTATTGAACAACAATATTTAAATTAACAATAGCCATTATAAAAGACATAAACAAAAAGCAAACAATTTAGTCAAACATACAAAAGTAGCACTCTAGTATAAATGTTATGATTTTTAATTTTCCCCTTAACACCTATCGTTTTGCTCTGGAACAAGGAATAGATTAATAAGGCCAAAGACTGCCCACTTGATATACCCAAAATGATTATATTTTTAACCACTATCTACATAAGAGCCAGTGGCATATACCCAAAGGACTAGTAGATGAAGCTGTTCTCTGCAGGTACATGAGCGCTGACGGCCTGGAGCTCGCATCTGTGAAAGCGTAGAAACAAAAGGGCACTATGATATGAGTCACATATTTCAGGTCTAAACAAATTCTCGCCTAAAAAACTCTTAAAACTAAAGTTAGTGGTACAACAAGTGTAGTATTTGTAAAAAAAAAAAAAAAAATGTGAATTGGCCGCCATAACAGTTGCTTCAAGTTGAGTAATACAAATGGTGAAAAGGTAGGAGTGCTGCTATCCCTAGAATATTGCACAGTTCTCAGCCAATCAGATTCAAGAACCAGAAAGAACTGTTCTATAAGTAGCTTTTATAAACATTACATCTGTGTATCTTGAGACAAAACAAATGTCATATTTTAAGATTTACAAGTTGCTTCCAGTTAAAACAGCTCAAACATGCATTTTAGTCTAGGATTAGGCTTAAGACTTTTCTGTGAAACCAGGGGATATTGTATTTAATTACACTGCCATAGACTTGTTCACCAGACTTGTTGAACAGTGTTAATAATTACCTAAGCACAAACCAAGTGCAATAATACTGTATGTATACTTACATCAGCATTAAGCAGACAGAATGCACCATTTTTGTATATGCATAAATAAAGCGTGTTGAATTGCAGATATATTGCAATGTGATTTAATATTACGCATTATTATGTAATAAATTTATTACTATTCATTCAGATTATTTGTAGGCCTACTCTATTATTACTTGCTCAATAAATGTATACATGTACATGTTACTCGCGGTAAATTGAGAAAACTTTCAAACAATAAGACTAACCATGTAAAGGTATATAACAATGATTCCTTTTGTGTTGATAAATGTATCCAAACAGTAGCTCACTTATCTAATAAAACACATGCAAGACTGGCAACTCTGTCTAGCCGAAGTTTGCTCAAATGCCACACCGATATTAATACTCGTTTTATTTCACCTCTTGTCCAAAACTCTTCTTGGGTCATTTGATTCACCCATATGTTTATGTTTCTTGGAGTGACTACCACATTTTTTTGAAGAGACTCACTGTGTTGCCATGTTTTCTATGGCATTAAAAGTGGAAACCGAGGATAACGCGGACATGACGCTATTGACAGGCAACACAATATGGAGGGAAGTTACGCTGTTTAAAATTGCAAATTTTTCTGGATTTAAACATTGTTGGAAACGTTTGGGATAATGTAAGAACAAAAAATATAACACTGTGCTAGTGATTTTTGGATATTTTAATGCAAACATTTTACATATTGTGCCTTTAATAAAATTATTTTCACACAAAGAACAAAATTGTTCTTTTAAGAACTGCTGAAAGGTTCTTTGGGGAACCCAAAATGGTTCTTTTTTTGGCATTGCTGTGAAAACCCTATTTTGGAACCTTTATTTTTAAGAGTGCATGCCATGCTTGGTTCTACTGGGCAAATTTATCTTTGCTCTTAATTTGTTCCAGTATAACCCTGTTAAGGCATAATTGCATGGATCAGGTCTTGTGCTGCCCAAAGCTCAGAGGATCCAAAGCTTAAAAGATTTGTTTCTTGTTTTTGATTTAATTTCAGTCACGTAAAAACACAAACATAACAGATTGTTCCTGATCTAAAATCCGTTTCAGCAGAAAAAGCCTTGAGAAAAACTGTCAGAGTACAAGCATTTCTTAAGCGTCATAGCAGGTGTTTGTGTTTTCCAGAAATCCGTTATGTTTGGCGGATTTAATTTGGCCACTGTTTTTGTTCAAATGGATAAAGAGTGGATTACAACTCACCAACTTCTCAATGACTAGCACATGTTATACCAAAAACACAAACTGCAATAATCAAGTGACTGCATGCCTTGTAGAACAGGGTTACACAACAGGGGGGTTCTATCTATCTGTCTATCTATCTGTCTGTCTATCTGTCTGTCATCTTGTTATGTCTGTCTGTCGTTCCATATGTTGTTCTATCTATTGTTCTGTCTATCGTTATGTCTGTCATTTTATCATTCTGTCTATCTGTGTCTGTCTATCATTCTAAAAAAGCTGTAACATTAACAGCAATTAACAATTAACAACATTAACAATATCGCTGTGAGTAGTTCAAGTAAATAGGTCATAGTGGTTTAGCTGATTAAAAAAGTTGAGAACCCCTGTTAGGAAACATGATTTGTAATCATCTCATTACTTTTAATCATCCATTATTACTGGAACATGAGAGAAATCCAACAGGCTATGAGTCAAATGTTCTTATTTAAAAATATAGTTAATAACCAAGATTTCCAGGTTTTATTAAAGTGTACTAAAATGTACAGAAGAGTACAGGTATAACAAATAATATACAGCAATGCAGTAATAGTGTAGAATTTTACAGAGTTGGAGACCAATTAGATAAAGCCAGTTGCATCTTTAAAAATTGATCATACAACACAGTCTGCTGCAATTGAAAAATCTTAAGTGTGTTTAAATCAGTAACTGATTTATTTATAAAATGTTACTGCAGCTTTTTCATTTATAACAAATTCTTTTATTCTGTGGATGTTTTTCAATGTCAAATCGTCCGGTTGTACCCAACAGCTCTGTTCCCAGATTTGTTTATGTGTGTAAGCCTGTGCCTTGGGATTTATCCCTTTTCGGATTTTGTACATATTTTACTTACTGATGTTCTTTACTTAGGCCAATTACCATGCTGTACGTTTACACTTGACCAGATTCACATCCTAGGAGTCACGAAGGCTAGCTTGCATTTGCCCAAATACACACACACTACTATATTGTGCAGATAAGGCAAAGTTTAAGTCTCTCTCTCTCTCTTTCTCTCTTTCTCTCTCTCTCTCTCTCTCTCTCTCTCTCTCTCTCTCATGTTTACTGTACATGATGCTCATCATGTTCTGACTGAGAGAAATTGAGGGGGAAAAATGTTGTAAACAACATTTGACAAATTTAGACAGAGATTTAAAAAGATAGAGAAGCACATAAATAACAGCAGAGTTTGAAAGTGAGAGAAGAAACCAGAACAGGGGAGATGGAAGGAAGATAGAGGAAAATGGGGCAGAGATAAAGTAATGAGGAACAGAAAATAGAATGTGTATATAAGAGAGAATGTTGGAGCTTCACTATAGAACGTTCAGTACTGTTGCCATAGCAGATGATGTCACATTTATGCCTTAGCATGACTTTTGTGTTCGATTTTGTAAGCTAATTTATTTTTGTGTGTCATTGTGTATGTGTGAGTTTGTGTGTGCGTGGGAAGGGGGTTTGCAGATTGTATGAGTTGTGCCGTGTTTGGCAGATGTCCAATATTTACTCTTCAGTATATGTCTGACAGATCCTAAGAACACGCTGTCCTGGGAAAGCTGTTTTTTTCCACACCTCCCTCTCTCTCTCTCTCTCTCTCTCTCTCTCTCTCTCTCTCTCTCTCTCTCACTCTTCCTTTCCTTCTCTGCATTTGAGATGAGCAGGGAGCTGAAACAAGTCTTTGTTCTTAGACTAAGACACTGAAGAGGATTATCTATATGAAGGAGGTGAGTCTTTTCTCTGTGTTTCTCAGTAGCAAAGCTCCTACAACCAGAAGAAGGTAAACAATTACTTTTGCAAAGTAAAATCAAATCTCTTTCAACAACAAAACTGACTCTTAGATCACAGTCCTTCATGCTTGATCCATTTGATTTGTTCTTTTTGGTTCAATAAGCACTCTTTTTTTTAGCTAATATCATCATTCTTTCAAACTACTTACATTAAAGCTTTCCATTAAAAATAAGCAAAACCCAGTTTAGGTTAAGCATTAGACTCTATTTTTTCCAAAAATGTGTTTACTGTCTCACTCAGATGAGACTCCAGTAATATTAGTAGGCTAATAAAAGCTTTTTGTTTTTATAGCTTTGATATACATATGAAAGGTCACATCATGGTGTCCGTCATATTGACGTCACATCACCAGCCCAATACTACTTATTTATCTTGGTAACCCCTCTAATTTCGGAACAGTGTTATAAAGTAAAACAAAGCCCTCTTCATCAAATATATACAACAGCAAAATAAGATTACAATATATCAAGTCCAAGGTCATCTGAGCACCTGTTCTCACACAATGTGCTGGTAGTGTCTCCTCAGAACACATTATAGTTCATTAACAGAAGGATTATGGCTCCAGTCAAATCAAAATCATTCACATTTGCAAATAATATCACCATATTATTGAAAATACATAGTAACAACTGACTGATTACTGTATATGCTTGCTTCAAAAAAAAGTTGCAGATTTGCATTTCCCCAGCACTTTGGTGCGATTTTATAAATATTATAATGTGAGAAGAACTATGTCTAAAACTTGTGAAAAGCTGCCAAAATATTTTAAAGAAAAAATCAATCCTGTAACCAGCCAATAATGTGTCATAATCCTAATGGCGTATGTCCTATACCTTCTTAACCTGAATGATAGTGTTACCAATGTTTTATAAAACAAGACCAAGCTTATGTCAGCATGTTTTCTTTTTGATTCAATAATTGTGTTACATTTGCCGAATAGATAAAGGTTCTATAGGAAAACATGTTTGGCTATTTAAGTATAAACTTCATCAGGGAGAAAGGTTGTTAAAAATGTGGCATATATTGGTTTAGCCAGCTGTAAAAATCAAGGTTCCAAAAAGGGGTTTCAAAGAGATAGCATAGAAGAACCCTGTTGGTTCCCTAAAAAACTTTTAGTGAAAAGTTCTTAAAATAACATTTTTTTCTTAGTTTGAAGGATCTTAAATTCAGATTTTCAGATGCCAATAAACAACCTTTATTTTTAAGACCCATGCACTGACATAGCCATTTTGACTAGGATTTTTAGTAAAACCTGAGATCTACATGAGAGAAATGGATTAATAAACATACTAAATGATATTTTTTTGAAAATGTAAAAATACCGAAAGTTTTCTGTGATGGGTAGGGGATAGAATATACAGTTTGTACAGTATAAAACCCATTACGTCTATGGAGAGTCCCTACAAGGATAGTGAACCAGGTGTGTGTGTGTGTGTGTGTGTGTGTGTGTGTGTGTGTGTGTGTAAATCACACCTGCTGAGCTGATAGCAACTTTATCTGGCAGATGGGGGTTGAGAGGAGTGATTTTAGTTAGGAATGTCTTGCCTGTAGGTTCTTCTGTCCCATTCAGGCCCCTCAAGAAGAAAGAAGACTTGCATAACGGCTGTTTTGTACTTTCAGCAATATGGATACAAGATATTTACAGCCTGGAACAAAACGGTTCCTTCCTTTTCACTTTTCTTTGTTCTTTCTGTGTGCTTATGTGCTGATGAAACTGATCTCAGGATACATGTTATGGTTCATAGATCATAATGTCCATAATCTTTTAGGGAAAACCAGTATTCAAATGAAAATAAAGGCAAATAATTGAAATATTGCAGTTGTTTTTTGCAATCACATTGGCACCAATATCAGATGATCTAACTATCAGTTTAAACTACTGCTCAAAATAATGAAACTGCATGTTGCATCTTTAGATTTTGAACATTTCAGGATAACAAGATCCATTAGCACCAATTACTATGGATCATGAACCAGTAGAACTACATTATCTATGGATGTAATATTTCATCATCATCCGTTTCCAGACACGGTTTCTGTGGTCCCATGCTCATGTTTTTAGATTTGACATCACTGTATGGAGTCCCTTATAATTAGAACCTGTGTCCAAATATAGAATTACAGCTATCAATCCGTTTTACTCTTTACAGTAAGCCAGGCAAGGAACACTGCAGTTGAAATTTTACGGTACTGTTTTTTTCCCCTTTTTTGTAGCTAAATAGTTTTGTAGTTCTCTCGACTACCCAGATAGCATGTAATCCTTGAAACAATGTTGAGTCAGTGTTGATGCGTCAACGCTATTTGCATTGAATTAATGTTACAAAGTGATGTTGCTTCAGTATCACTCTTGCACCCTCAGTTAATGTTAAAGCAGTGTTGAGATTTCAACTCAAATCAATGGTAATGTTATTGATTTTTGCACCATTTTGCACCCACCGCTTTTGAATATTGAACTCACTGATGTTGAATCAATATTGGAATTAACAAAAAAATGATCAGTGGAAATATTGTTGACTCAGCATTACACTATGATTGATTCTACATCACTGATGTTGAATCAATATTGAAATGAAAATAAATGATCAATGGTAATATTGTTGAATCAACGTTACACTGTGGTGTTGGTCCTACATCACTGCTGTTGAATCAATATTGAAATTAACAAAAATAATCATTAGTAATATTGTATGATCAATGTTAATGTGATGTTGATTTAACTGAAATGTCAACATAAAATAATGTTCTGAACAACATTAATATTTCAGCTACACTTCAATGGTACATCAACAAATTTCTGACCATTTCAAAGTTTTGGGAAAACCTTTTAAAACATAAATGACACCTTTCCAGCAATTGAGTCAGTTTATTTTATTTGACGGTTTAACACAACCAATGACAAAGAGACAGAAAATTGAATTCTTTAAGAGTTGAGGCATTACAACCTTTAAAAATAACATTACTTTCAGAAGTCTTATGTCATCATTACTACAAGTGGTCCAATGGCTCAAGTTTTCAAAATCTGGCTTTCATCAGACTGCTGCCTCTTTTCCTTTGGGTTCTCTGAAATCTGAAAAAGAAAGCATGATGTTACTTAAGAGCAAGTCAATTCAGTTGTCATACATCGTCACATTAAATAATGTTAACATGCTAAACACAATATGATTCACTTTTTATAAATTGCTAAACATGGAATATTCTAACTATATTTATAATACTTAAATTATGTATATTTAATCTATTTATTAACACTTCAGTAACACTATGGGAAAGTGTCCAATCTTTTTTTTATCTCCAGCCCTAATTAAACACATCTGATACAGTTAATCAGGGTCATTAGGATCAATGAAAACTTCCAGGCAGGTGTGTTGGAGCTAAACTCCTCATGAAAAGGAATAAACACCTCTGAACAATGGTCATTACATAAATCTCAGTTTATTTTCTGTGAAACTACATAGCATTCAAGTAACAAGTTTATCTTGTATAATAAAAGAGCTTAGGTTTTTTTGTAATGAAAATTTCACCTTATGTACACTCAATCTGTTTAAATATCACAAAATAGCCATGTCAGTCACTCAAACACAAGGTGTAGTTTTTTTTGTTGTTTTTCTATTCAGTGGAAACAGGCTAAACAGAATGGAGATTAGTTACATTCCTCAAATTTAATACAGATTCAGGAATATGAATGATTACCTGATCAAGCAGTAATCAGGGAGCAGGAGATAAGGTACAGGACAGCATCAAGTCCCATGTCAGGTGATAATCCTATCGCTTACAACTCAATATATTATCAATGTCACTTTTATCAAGAGGGTGCTTCTCTTTTTTCTTTTTTTAATTGTCCATCCTCGTCTGCCTTCATTCCTATTAAAGGAAAGAAGGCAAGGTGCTCTGTAAGCACTGAGTAATAGATGCAATACTATGTGTAACGGAGATGGGCACTCGAGTTAGTGACTCGAGTCGCATTTTAACAGACATCAGACTTGACTCGACACAGAAGACTCGTGAATATTTTGAAAACGACTCAAGTCTTTTACTGATATAATAAATAAAGAATTTGTGTTGTGTTTAAATGGTTTTATAATATCTGCGTCACATATATTTCCTTAGGTGTCGTGGTAGATTGGACTCTTGTCATAGAATTTGATTACACATGTCCGTGTATTGCTTGTAAACTCTGAAATGTCATAAGAGTCCCATGAAACATTACGGGAGCCACTGTGCCATATGTCCTTTCGTTTGGGGGTTATTATCATGTCAGATCGTCTAGATACACAGAATGTGGGGACACAATTAAAGACACCGGACCAACATCATCAAATTTTATGAGACATCACATCCACAAAGGTTAGTCACATTAACTCACACAGCTAGCTATTATACTGTGGTATAGCTGCATGGCTCATTTTGGATTGCCAGCCTGTTAAAATATTAACAAAAAAAATCTAGACTTTAAACCTAGCACTACGCTTTATCAATATTTTCGCATTATATGCAGCTTTTCTCTTTCTTTATGTGTGTCCATAAGAGAGAGATAGAAAGAGATGTTAATCCATTTATTACTTAAAGCTCATATTTTAATGTATCGCAATCAGCATGCATACAGTTTTCTATTGACATTCTTAAACATTCCGAGGTTTGATATTTTCTGATAATGAATGTCGTCAATAACAACGAAGCTGTATAACAAAATGTGACTCACTGGCGCCATCTTGCGTCCATTTAGCGACTGTAATGAAAATGACTACTCGTGTTGCCAGGACTGTTTTGTACATTGTAATTGATTATAAAGTAACAAGCTGGATGTACATTATCCCTTACATCATAGGACCCTAATTTCAAATAAAACAGATGATAGAAAGATCATATTATTTTGTCTATATAATACAACTAGGATAAAAAATAGGATTTGATTATTATTTGACTTTTTTTTTTTTTTTTTTTTTTTTATGACTCCAGACTCGACTCGGACTCGTGACAAAAGACTCCAGACTTGACACGGACTCCAGATAAAAGACTCGTGAACATCTCTGATGTGTAAAGTTTGATATTCTTGCTCACTTTCATGTCACTTGCACTAATAAATAAATATATCCTAATAAATATTACTAAAGCAAGATGCATGCACTTTTTAAGAATTTAGAAAATGAATGGTTTATTTAAACACTTTAATAACTTTTTAAAATAAATATATCTTATTAGATTCAGTAACAATAAATCAAATGCAAATAACAAGCACAAAAAAAAAAAAAAAAAAGAACATAGAAATAATAAGAAAGATGCACCATTGTTTGAAACCCAGAGAAATCAGGTGGTTCAACAAACGCTAGTATATAGGACACACCTGTGTTTTCTCTCGAATAAGGAGTAATTGATTAGACTACTGAGAAGTGCACATGCAAAACCAAAATTAATATTTAATCAGTGGCCAATTTCAAACTACAATGGATGTTTTTCAACCATTTTTCAACAGACTTGCTTAAATTATGAAGGCCCGCCCCAAACCAAGCCCCCAGTGGATTAGAGCAAATCGGATAAAAGCCCATCGTGGTTTGAAAATGCCCCATTGATTGAGAAACGCCCACTAGTGTTCTGCAGAGATACAGACCAGCAGAATCTTGTGGTCATCAACAACAAATCACTGTTAGTTCAATGTCACTGTCTCCACCAATGTGTGCTGTCGACATTCATCAAAATTTCAATGTTGATCCAACATACATTGAACATTGAAATGTCAAACTCAACCAAAATGATGGTTTGGATCAAAACTCAACATTGTATCAATGTCACCATGCTATCTGGGTAGTCTTTTTACAATGATGTATTTACGTGTAGTACGTCTTGTATGTTGATCTAAATTAATGTTCATATGATATTTTGTGATAAATGGTTTATTTAAACCAAGGATTCCGCAAGTGCAAGTCTCTTTAAAGATATGAATCCAGAATCCAATGTTTGATTAATGACACCAAGGTTCTGAAATCAGTGCCAAATTATTGTACAAAAGGAGTGAACATTAAACCGGTGTTGGCCATGACCTTCATACTTGATCAGTCAGGACTGTTCAAAGCATCCTTAACTCTCCTGAAGGTCTGGGATAGCCAGGTTGAGGAATGGTTTTGATCTTGACCCCATTTTAATGGCCCTAAGAGTGGACCATTGACCCCTGCCCTTGGGTAGCTTCAGTTACACTCTGCTAAGGCCAATTCACACTGCACTGACTGATGCCGACCAACGTCAACAGACACTTCATCTGGTTTTGTTGGATTTGTCTGTTACCCCTGTCTGCATTGGTCAGAATCTGTTGAATGTTCGCATTGGTCACCGTCTGTCGGTGCAGTGTGAATTGGCCTTTACTATGGGGAAGGATTTTACCTGGAATCCATGCCAGAGATAACACCTCTAAACCCCTGTAACAGAGAACCTGCGTCAGCAGAGCATTACACTCTGGCTTCATTTCTG
This sequence comes from Elopichthys bambusa, assembly GCA_037101425.1. NCBI lineage: Eukaryota > Metazoa > Chordata > Actinopteri > Cypriniformes > Xenocyprididae > Elopichthys > Elopichthys bambusa. The sequence continues at coordinate 26,757,089 of CM074432.1, forward strand.
CCTCTGTCATAATATTTAATTACTGCTATTAGAAGTTAATCAGATTATGGGGATGGAGAAAAAATACAAAATATTGAAGGACCTAATACTCTGTGAGCGATGGTGTTTATTTGTTCATGCACAAAGGACGTACTCTGGCAAACATAGGTATATAAACAACAAGCAGTTTATACTAAATTTTAAGGGATCCTGTGAAAGGGTTACTGTCTCCTCACGTTGACCTCAGGATTTTGGATATTGACAGTGGAAACAACTTGATCTTGCTGTTCTGTGTATTGCAATGTTCCAGCCAAAAAATGTTGCTGTTTAATGTTTGATATGTGGCCATCTATTCAGCCAGAAGATGTTATAAGACCAAGCCACAGCCATTTTTCATTGCTTAAAGACCTCACAAATAGTTAGACAAATGCAATTTTTCTTTTCTGATTTGACCGGTCCCACTTTATATTAGGTGGCCTTAAGTACTATATACTTACATTTAAATTAATAATTTGATACAATGCACTTATTGTGTGCATACATGTTTTTACATTGTACTTATATTTTAAAAATACATGCATGTGATTACATCTACAATTAATTTCTGTAATTACGTTCAAGTGCATAGCACTGAAATTGTAATTGTTAGGATTTTTATTATTATTATTCCGCCATAAAACTGATCATGCAGACAAAACCGTAAGGCCTAGAGACTTGAAACCTGGCCAGATGGTAGGTCTAAATTTGGGGAAAGGCCTGACAATAGGGGGCGCCACAGCGATCAACAACACAAAACTGCTCATAACTCCTAGACCTTTTGTTGTAGACTCAAGTAAAAAAAATTCTGCCATTTTGAACTTTCTGAAAAAACTCCTTATAGGCTGTTTGTCCGATTCACTCAAAACTTGATATACATCATCTAAAGAGTTTCCAGGCAAAAGGTTATCAAAAGAATTTTGATCGGTGATTCATGCTCGTGAAGGGATGCCAAAAAAGTAGGCAGGGCCACTTTCACTTAAATGGTTATAACTCTTGAACAAAATTAGATATTTTCACCAAACTTGTCATACTCGTGTAGGAGTTCATTCTGTGGTCATACAAAAAAAAATTGCAGAGATTTACCACTTGGTGGCGCTATAATACAAAAAAAAAAAAAAAAAACAGCTATAACTACGCAACGGTTGAAAATTGGCATGCACTGTTTTTGTTGCCTTGATGATTTATGATGACATTCGTGTATCTCAAAAAACATGGCTGCCATTGGCCTATAAATTTTGAGCACCTCTTAGAACAGGTTAACGGAGTCCGATTGAGACAAAACTCAGTGAGCCTGTTTGACTTATGGCCCTAGAGGTCTGTGCAAATTTTGAAAGAAAACGGCCACTGGGTGGCCCAATCGTGTTTTAGACCCTATATATCACGCAACGTATCACACATACACACAATATTCATATCATATATTGAATCTCCTCATTCTGAACCACTGCTGTCAATCAAATTATTTGTTAAACATTTGCGATTATTTGAAAAATCTACTTTTTCTAACTCCTCATAGGCCATTTGTGCAATTTGTTCAAAACTTGACACGCATCATCTAGAAACACTAGATATCAAAAGAATTTCGATTCACGTTCGCAACAGAACGCCAAAACGTTTGAAGCAGGCAGTTGCCTTTTACTAAAATGGTTATATCTTAATTGCAATGAAAACCACTACATCTACACAACAGTTAGTCTGACTGACTTGAAAATTGGCATGCACTGTCCTTGTTCAAGTTGCCGTGATGGTAAAGCGATTGTCCACTTGGTGGTGCTATAACGGGGGGAAAAAAACATGAAAATGGCTATAACTACACAATTGTTAGTCCGATTGACTTGAAAATTGGCATGCAGTGTCTTGGTCGAAGGTGCCTTGAATGTCTATGAGGACCTTTGCATCTCTCAAAAAACATGGCTGCCATTGGCCTATGAAATTTGAGAACCTGTTAGACCAGGTTAACTGAGACCGATCAAAACGAAACTTGGTGGGCTTGTTTGACCCTTGACTCTAGTGGTCTATGTGAAGTATGAAAGAAATCAGCCACCAGGTGGTGCTACGTGTCACACATAAACAATATTCATAGCATATGTTGAATCTCCTCATTCTCTATAACTTTGCCTTAAGGTCCTAGGTATTTTACACAACCTTAAAACCACTGCAGTACAATTCTCATAAAGATCATAAAGATCTTAATACGCTCAAACCCCGATAAATGCTGCTTGCAGCTTTAATGGTAACACTTTATTTTAGGGTTTTTTAACTAGTTGCTTATTAGCATGCGTATTACAAGAATATTAGCTGTTTATTAGTACTTATTAAGCACATATTAATGCCTTATTTTGCATGACCACATTCTACATTCTTAATCCTACCCAATACCTAAACCTAACAACTACCTTACTAACTATTAATAAGCAGTAAATTAGGAGTTTATTGAGGGGAAAAGTCGTAGTTAATAGTGAATACATGTTCCCTATACTAAGGTGTTTTCGCTTTAATTACATTTATAATTACAATGTTGATCCATCCCTTACACCTTAACCCACCCTTAAACTTACCCATACCACCAAACCTGTCCCTAACTTTACCAGTATCCCATCTCAATAGCAGCACAAGTGTTTTGCAATACAATATGAAGGCAATAAGTACAAGTACATAGTAGTTAAGGCCACCTAATATAAAGTGGAACCAGTTAACCTAACAGTAAGCTGGGTGATATAAATCTATAGGCAGCCATCTTGCTGGAGTCATTGGGTTCAAAGCATGTTTGTATAACAGTCCAGTAATTTGAAGCCAGGTGCATCCTACAGGGCAATTACAGTTCCTCTTGATGTTTCGACATTCCTGGTTGATAATGCAGCCGTATGAACTCTAAACAAATGCTAATATTTTCATTAACAGCATGATAAAGTCAAACTCTTCCAATGAAATGTCACTTAGGGAGTGCTGGATCTCAGAGTGCCAAGTAGAATTTCACCCTTTTCATCCATCCAAGAACTACAGGCTTTTCTTATTGCATAGTAGTACAATATCTCATGATGCAGAGGATTTGTACAACGGCATTCCAAGCATTGTACTGTAGCATTCTGAGGGCAAATTCTGAGGGTCATTGATACTAATATATTGGCTTCCTGTTATTTTGTCCAGCCCCTGAACAAAGAAACATACCTTGAAACTTTTTTTCATGCAGCTACTTTAAGCAAAACATAAATACTTCCATTATTTTTTACAGTTCTTTCTGAAATATTTTCTGTTGTGAAGTAAGCCATTCAGTTTGTTAAGTGTGCTTAGGCCAGAACTTTTTCTACAGAAGGTCCGTCCTAGCAGTGATAACTGTACAGCTCTCTATCGCCCCCCATGGACAAACATTGATAGACTAAAGTAGGAATATCACTACTGTGACTTTGTACCTCAGATATATAAACGCATATAAAAGCTGCACTTGTTCATGTCTAACACAATTTTTTCTCATCTAAAGTGCAGAACTACTCACATGCAGTTTGTAATCATAAATTAATATAATACTACCTTATTAGGCATTCTGAACCTATAATCATTTTCTAAAATGACCTCTGTGGAAAACATTGAACCCATCAAAATGATAAAAGTCTGTCCTTGTGCCAGAGGCTTACATAAGAATGAGTAGCATGCGATATGATCACCATATGGCAATGTCGTATAGCGTGTGTGGTACAGGATTGACCAGTGGTGATACTGAGGAATGGCAACATGTTCTGTGACCTCCAAAGATCAATCACCCCAAGGCCAAGGAACACTGTGTTCTGCACAGCACTGAAGCAAGTATGTGCAGGAAACACTTTAACTGCTTACTATATGGGCAAGGCTAAGAGATGAATGACAGGGTTTGGAGTTTTTGTCTGAGTTGGATGAAGGAGGATCTGTGTAATTTCTTATTGTGTACTGTACTGTCATGTGTAATTAGACAAACTCACTGCCAGTAGCTTCCGAGGGAGGGAGGAAATTTAGAGAAAGAGAGATAAATACAGATAAAGATTTAAACATGAGAGACAAACACAGAGCTTATGGACCTACTTCACACACATGCTTAAGAAAGATTTGTGGAAAACACATAGTAGGGTAATGATGACATGAGGTACTGCAGAAACTCGTAAATTTAGGATGAAATAACACACCTGATGAGGGAATGAGGTCAATGTCCGTAGGTACTTCACATCTCCCTTCCTCCCTCTGTTCCTCATTCCTTCTTATTCTTTGATGCTTCAACTTTTCCCAGTGTAAAGGTCATATTCTTGCTCCAAGGATTTATGGTACTGTTGATGACTTTGTTATACAGCTCTCAAAGTGTGCTCAGTGGGAGCACAAATCTACAGGTGTCAGCAAAAGGAGATTTATTTGTAAAGATGATCTTAAATAGTTTGAATGTTTTAGTAATATTACATGTATCTTCTTGGACTTTTTCTCATATCTTTGTGAAGACATGCAAAATATCTACACTAAGAAGAAAAGTTAGTGACCCTGTAAATGAGATATTTCTTTCCTCATTGCACACATTCAAATGCCTTCTCCACTTTTTATTTGCTAGCAGCACCTTTTGTTTTTCTTTTGCTTCCTTTTGTGCATTACTATGAATAAACATTTGTTTAATGTAACTTTGAAAGGAGCAGCAAATTAGACCTGCTGGGCTTATAACACATACACTGATGCCAAAACACATCAAAGGGCCATTTCATGGATTAATCACAGAAGAAAGACAGTCATATGATGAAAAGTCCACCACACGTGCACACAAAGAAGCACAATGTAGTACAACCAGCTAGGAAAGTGTTTCACTGACATCTGTAATTCAAGTCATTCAAGTTTTAATTTTTGCAGTACACATTGTTTCAAAGCAGAACAATATTGCAGTAATAGTGTCTTAAATTCCGTAAGGTCCTTATTTAGCAGTTTAGCAATTAAAAAAAAAAAAAGACTTAAGACATTTTTCCCACACAATTCTAATTACTTAGAGAAGAAAGTTTTCACAATAGGGTTTTGAAACCAAACAAATGAATAAAAGGGTGAAAAAGACATGAAGAGCACATGCCTTGTTGGAAAGAAGACAAACATATGTATGTTGGAGGTGGGGGTGTGGGGGGGGGGGGGTACAAGAAGTGTTGTGAAGCTTTGGCTATTGGGCTTTTATTACATCTGCTTGAGCATAGTCCCTCCCCTCTCCTGCAGAGTACACTATATATACACACACAGTCAGACGAATCTGTTCACTAGCTCTTACTCTCCTACTCTGAGTTGGAACGTGTGAGATGTGTGTGAGCTTGAGATTGTAGGGAACAGAGCAGGCACATGGTTGCTCATTTTTAAGTGTGATCCCACTTGAGAAAGAGACAGTGACAAAGAGACAGGGAGAGAGAAAAAGAGGGAAAGGTGCCAGAATCAGTATAAGAGAGACAAAAAGAAATAGAAAAGAGGCAGGGAGAGAGTACAAAGCATTTTCACCTCTAGTACAATGGAAGACTGTGCAGTGTCTTTCTGGATTTACATCGGAGTAATGTCCATCATTGTTGGTGGAGCGGTGAAGAAGTTTCTGGCATTCCATATCAGTGCCATGCCCTCAGTGGTGGCATGGCTGGGTGCCACTCTGCTGGTGGAGAGACTGTGTGCCCTGTGCATGCCTGCTGTGCTGGCAAGATTGGTCCTCTGTGTGTCCTGCTGGCTGTACTTTACGTGGGCCACCCCCAAACCCTCCCTGCCAGTGGAAGGCAAGGCAGTCTTCATTACAGGTAAGAACAGAAAGAAAAAGAAGAACCAAAACTAAATTGGAGAATAAAATGAGTGGCCATGCATGTCATAGTTTAGACTGTGATTATATTTAGTGCTTGATAACATTTTTGTTTTCTTTCTTTGATTCATGGCTGACTGAGAGGATTATTATGTATTGTCCTGAAATGCATGTGAATTGATAAGCAGAGATTGTTCAAACAGCTGGGAAATGTAGGTCATGCTGGGTGGATTCTGTTGTGCAAAATTGCCACGATTATATTATGATTGCTGTTGTTTTGCTATTTAGTGATTCAGTAACAGTAGAGGTAAAATTAGAACAGTTCCCGCCTGTATTGTGACTGAATGAAAAAGCAAATTTGTACACTCCCTGTCAGAACATGCTATGCTTTTATATGGGAAGTTCCATATTGATTACTTTCCTGATTAGACTCACTTCTACCCACAAAACATTCCATGCGTTTGAGTACTATGTACTATGTACACTGTACTATGTTTGTAAAACAACTTTTTCTATCCATAGACAATATCAAGCTAAACAGCTCAGTGTGATAATTAATCACTAACTGTATTGACCCATATTTTATGGCAATGAGGAAAACACGTGGTATGAACCAAATTATATTGGTCATGTGCCTTTGTATTCAGGCTAAGCCAAGTTTGAGTGGTATTTGTAAGGTATGTTCTGATTGTTCTTATGTGCTGTGTGTTAACCTCTATTGTGTCCTGCTCGGTGAACTAGAGAGTACTCTAAGATGATTTGGCTTTTTCTTAATTGGCTGAGCTAATCTGATTCTAAGTTAAATGATCTTATGCAACTAAAATGCAGTGTAAGCCATAAATCAAATCAAAGAGCTGTCGTGTTGTACCTGGTGGTGTACTTACAACTCATTTACAAACTATAGCTGTATTTCTGTACTTAAGTGCTCTTTGGAGACTTCTGTAGTTGCAGTGAGTGTATTGCCAAAAATGAACATTTTGTCATTATTTACTCACCTTCATGTCATACAGGTTTGGAACAACATGAGGGTGAGTAAGTGATGACAGTGAGTTTTCATTTTTGGGTGAAACTAACCTTTTTTCACACTAGTTACTCTTGCACTTTTTGTCCAGTCACCAAGATTCAGAATTAAAGTAATTCTTGCTTTGTGGGGTCGAGCCACCTATCCCCAAGAGAAAATAGCTTAATAAACATACAAAATAATGCTCAAATTAATATCCTACAAATTAAGAAAGTTTTGTGTGGGGGTTAGTTTTATGCACTGGGGATAGAAAATTATATTTCTTCTATATAAAAACTGCATGTGTTCATGTGTGAATTTACAATCAGCAGCTCTTAAAAAGAATCTCAACCATGTGTAACTGCTAGCTCAGATCTTGAGGAATTAAGGCAATTATGTGTTGATTTGTTTGACTGTTAAGCAGTTTTAGAACTACTTTTTATTCTGTATCATAAGCTCCTTCAGTAGCCATGCACTTCATGTGAGCACGTATCTTTACAGTTCAGTAATATGTTTATGGCTTTATATTAAAGCCCAAATCAGCCCTAAGCACCTACTTTACAAACAATTGCTTGATTGCTAATTATTCTACTTTTTCCTTATGGCAAACCATGATATTTGTGAAACTGGGAGGTACAAGCACAAGAGCAGTACATGAACCCTGAAGCATTTGAGTAACTCATATGCACTATATATGTTTGTATGTGTATGATAAATCCATCACACTACACTTGCATGCTGTATTATTAGCTTGGACTTTATGTTTTATGTGAATGTTTGGCATATTTTCCTTAAAGGTTTGGTGTGCAAACAGCTAAAAGAGAGTTGATTTTTGTTTTGTTTTTTATGATAGTTAAAAAAGTAAATTTTTCTCCTTGAGCTGCCATGGCAAACTAACTGGCATGTCTGTTATTCACTTAACAGGGCAAGGGGGTTAAGTTCAATCAGTTACTCCAAGGCAGCTTATAATAGTTTGATGGACTTGGGTTTCTCAGAAATAACTCATATGGGTTCCTTAAATCCCCCAAAGCTGTCTGCCGTCTATTGGCATGGTAACCATCAACTCAGTCAACCTCTTTCATTGCTTGTTTTAATACATGCACACAGAACAAGCGTGAGTTTCTGAGGTTGGCACAGAGCATGCTACTTCAGTTTAGTTTTCTTCGTTTTCTTTGTTTCTTTTGTACCAGAGCTAGCACATAATGACATGGTATCATACTTTAGAGTAATATTTCAGTTGGTCGTCATCTTTTCCTAAATTACCCTTCTCAAAGTCACTCTTATGCAAAAAAACCAAAAGAAAGTGCAAAACCTGTAAACCTCTTACAAAGCCAGCAGAAAGGCACAGTCAGGGCTTGAATTGCTGTGAGGCAGGGGGTTAAGGTTACAGAATTGGCTGACTACACAACTTAAAGCCATTAGTCTGGCTAGAGTCAAGCTGGAAAAATGCCTATAGACTGCAAGGCCAGTACACCTTGTACATGTTAATTACCAGCTCTGGGAATGTAACGTTAAAGTGTAATGTTCACTATGCCAGAACTCCCTAAACATGTAAACTTCTATAATTTTGACTCCTAATTATTCGGAGGCATCTGTTGCTCAAAGAACGCTTCCTTCCTAAATATTGAAGCCGCTTTCTTTGAAAAAAAACATGCTTATTGTTAGGGAGGATTTCCATAAATTGCCCAATAAAAAGGACCGGCGCACACATTTGTGTTCTGTGTATAAATGTGTGTTTTTCAGGAAATTCCTTCTTTTAACTTTGATAATACTGTGTAAAGACTGCATAGCTAGCTGAAACATGTACACTCACATCTTAATACCTTTCTCTTTATTTCTCAATTTCACATTGCCAGTAAACCATGATGACTGAACTAAGCTGTGATTAACACCAGGTTCTAGCACCATGAAGGTGTGAATTTTTAGTGTTAAATAAACACACGCTCTCATCTCTTCATCTGCCCGCACTAACATTTGCTTCTTTTGACTCTCCCTATTTTAATTATTGAGATTTGTCAGGATCAACCAGTGTATAATTCGTTCAGAACCCCAACATTTCTTTGAAGTTTATGACGTCAATCCGGATCTCTAAATGAGCTACTAAGTACCAAGTGACATTAGTACATATGTGTTATGAAGGGCATTGAGGAAATCGGATCAGGTAGCATGAGACACACTCATTGTGTTTACATGCTGAGGACAGCAGGAGGAAGCACTATTAATCCCACACCATTCAGCGATCTGAACGCTCGCCCCTCTATCATCAGCATGGTGAGTGAGTGAGGCAAAAGATGCATATATCTTGGTCCCAAATATTATTTAGACACTTAAACTACACTTAGAAATGTATAGATGTCATTTTAATTATCTTAATTTTATAATAAATATACATTTCACTGTATAAATGTAATATAATTTTTTATAATTGTATTACTTTAATTATATTATTATTAGCTAAATTAAAACAAAAAAAGTATTTGGATTCTTTCTGGTTGTCAAACCTTTGTTCTTCATGTTCATTTTTAAAGGGTTAGTTCACCAAAAAATGAAATTTCTGTCATTAATTACTCACCCTCAAGAGCATCCACACCTGTAAGACCTTCGTTCATCTTCAGAACACAAATTAAGATATTTTTGATGAAATCTGAGAGGTTTTTTATTCTCCATAGAAAGCAATGTAATTATCACATTCAAGGTCCAGAAAAGTAGTAAAAACATCGTTAAAATAGTCAACTTAATGTTATGACGCGACGAGAATACTTTTTGTGTGCAAAAACAAAACAAAAATAATGACTTTATTAAACTATTTCTTCTCTTCCCTGTTATTATCCTACGCTATTTACGTTGCAGCGCTTCTAGGTTCTACGTCAGAATGCCGGCTCAGTATTGGCCGACGCTGTTCACATGAGCAGCACGACGCATGCGTGTGATGCGACGCAGGAGCCGACTAATAAATTCCTCGATGCGCAGCAAAACTTTTTTTGACTTTGCACGATGGGCTGCACTAACCAGTGGGCCAATCTGAAATGCTGCTTTGGTTGTTCTGAAATGCCTGAGCAAAGTCTGTCGTGAAGGTGGTTCGGTATTATATCGACTCATTGGATAGGAAACCCTGCTTTATTTGCAATTTTTTTCTATGCAATATTCCCATTTTGCTCATAAGTTAAATTCGGAATTTTTAATTGAATCATAGCTATTGTCTCTCCATCAGCTTCAATGTTTTGTGTTTAGCTCTTTTTTTCGCTGATGCCAGGGAAGTTCCACATATTGCTTCACTGATTAGCACACACTGCCAGTACCGACTGTCCTCCAAACCCTGTGGGCTTCACTGCAGTCACATATATCTGTGTGTGGGAATTCAGAAGTGGCTCATCAGGGCTCTGGCAGGCCTTTTCCTTACCCAATGTCCCTGGAGCAAATCCAGAATGCAGGCCAGTTGAGTGTGGGATGAGATACGCTAGACCTGAAGTGTCTAATAATACTCATATCAATGTTGCATAACAGTACACAGTAAATATTTGGAGGAAAATGTAAGGGAGGGGCACCTGTGGCATTCTCGCTACGTTTAGTTGTTGAAGCCAGGTGAAGAGGTTAAACAGATAAGGAAGGTTTAAGTGTAGCATTGTGGGTCCAGAATTCAGAGAGGATTTACTTGGCACAAATGTGATGCAGTCTGACTCGTCCACTACGTCAACAATTACTTTTAAATTTCTCAGATTTAATATTGCAGATTATAATTGATTTCCAATTGAATTTTCGAAGTAGCACATAGTTTTATAACATATAACATGTACATAAGCTTTGATTTTATTGTTAAAATCTAAAACTAAAATTTATTTGAATGTATAAGAGAATGGATTGGATTTGGACTCATTTTCAGCCCTGGAGTTTCATGCCTGAGACCGGCCCACTTTAATTCACGACTGACTATATTAAAATAATGTAATTAAAACCTCAGTATATAAGTCTGCAATAATGCACTGTTCTCTACAGCCTTGTAATTAATTGTATTTTTTAAAAATATCTCCAAAAATATCTCCCCCCCCACCCCTCCAAAATAAAAAATTCATAAAATGTATAGTACAAAAAATGCTAAAATTTGATATAGAGTCCTTTTTATTGTTATAATAATACCATAAATCCCCCAAAATTGCACAACTTTACAGTAAAATATTAAAGTATTACGTTTGTTTAAAAAAAAAAAAAAGTTACATTAAGTTACAAAATCACATTTTACTGTCTGATTATGTAAGCTAGTTGGACAGAAAAATGAATATTGTTGGCCAATGTGTAATAGCATAACAAGCAACAAGTGATAGGCCCTATATTTTATTATTTGCCTACTATTATTACCATATGAGTAATAGCTGCATACATGCCTTTATCTTTTGCATGTTTCCCCTCTTCCTTTTTATTTATTTACGTAACTTAAATCGGCCTCAGGTGGCTTAGACCTTTTGTCTTACCATAATTTAGTGTTGATTTAGAACTTGTCCCGCTGTCCCTACAGACGTCACCTCATCCCTTCTTCTCGTATACTTTTGAGTGGGTTGTCTTCTCCGGGCGCAAACTCCCCTCCCGACCAGGTTAATTTACCCACAGAGTGACACGATATCACTGACGTTACGTGCAAATGAGCGGTAAAAACCCGATCGCGCATTCGTTTGTTTGTTTTTGTTTTTTCTTGCGCGGGTGCCCCGTGCCGCCCCTGGCAAGATGCCGCCCTGGGCCGTTTCCCATGTCGTCCAGGCCTAAATCCGTCACTGACTGGTTTTAAGGAAAAAGTTAGGCCACTCAGCTTAGTACATTTGGCCGCGTCGACAAGTTTCTAGAGCATCCATATTTCAACCCAGTGCCATGACAACATCGGCCCTCGCGGCCAAATAAACAGACCGGCACACCGGGAATTTTGTAGGTGGCACTATTGAGCCATTTTGCCATACCTAATTCTGGAACCCATAGCAGACGTACGTTTTCACCACTTCTGATGCGTGTGCAAAGTTTCATGAGTTTTCGAGCATGTTTAGGCCCTCAAAAATCCGATTCATTTCGGAGAAGAAGAAGAATTGACTGAGCAATTACAATAGGGTACTCACACCATCGGTGCTTGGGCTCTAAATTACAATAGAGTCCTCACACCATCAGTGCTCGGGCCCTAAATATAGTACCTACTCTACTCAGACAGTACGCAATTTCAGAAGCGCCATATGTTTTTTTAATCTCTGAATTGCCACCTGGTGGCAGCAGCTGGTACTGCTACTAAAGGAACTTGAATGTTACATGAATGTTACATTGTCCAGTGTTCAGAAAGATTTCATTTATATACTTGTCACCCAAACAGTGTCATTTCATTTTCTTGTGTAAATCTAGTAGCCTGCAGTGAAAGCACAGTACAGGCATATTTCGGTGCATGAAAATTTGCAGCACGGTGGCATTGGTCTAAAATTTGGGCTTTCACTCATTTATTTAACCTGGAAAGTATTAATTTTTCCATGTAGTTCCTAGCATTACCACAGAATTAGAATTACCCAGAGCCTTCTTAAGTACCTGCTGGGGAACACGTACCCCTGGCTGGAAATAACTTATCTGGGTAATGGCAATATTTAAAAAAAGACAATAAATAAAGTGATGATAAATTGTATTAATGCCAGGTAAGAATATTTATCTGAACATTTGCATTATTTAATAATAATAATAAGCTAAAGTCTGTTAGTCTTGATTCATGTATTTTTAACTCCCCTATCCTAAGACCCTACCTTCTGCAGGCATGGTGTGTTTATTGAGGAATACTTTGTGTATCTATGATTGAAAACACACTGACAAAGAGAGGGCCCAGCTAGTGCACTGACTGATATGTGTGTGTCCTCAGAGGACCTTGAGATAAAATGCAGAGGTGTGACTGTGTTATGTGTGTTTGCTCTCTGTGTCACTGAGTAACTGCTGTTATCATAACTGGTGTATAATTGTTTGCTACACGTTTACAAATTAGAGGTGAAAAGTGAGGCCACTGACCTCTGGACAGTGTGTGATATGCTTGAGTCATTGTACTATTTTTATTTATTTATTTAGCTTTACAACTTTGACTTGCCTTTCAAAAAAATTAACAAGGAATGAAATAAGTTTAGTTTGGATGGAAACAAAATTCCTAATAATCAATTGTAAAAGAACAAATATTCTAAAAATTTGGCACTCACAGAAAACTTTCATTTCTCAAGCCCAGCAGTTCAATTATGTTGTAGACCTCACACTGAGAGAAATATTCATGTCTGTGTATCTATTCATGCAACTTTTGTTTCAAGAATATGTAGTGTACTGCCGTTCATTTCCAAGATCAACTTGCACATCAGGGGTAGAAAAAGAACAGAAAGTCTACTGTTATTCTTCTTTTCTGTGTCTTGGGTGTAAAGTTCCTGTGGGTTTACACATTATCCATACTCAAATGACCCTCATAAAAATTGGATGTTAGATTTTTGTATTAATGTGTCATTCCCTGCCGCCATTTCTGTAAATGAGTGTGCGTCCCAGATATCAATCATGAGCATGCATTTGTAACCATGGCCAGATTTGTTTTGTTGAGTCCTGATTTGCATTTTTTTTAGATTTTAGTAATATAGCTCCAAAGCCAGTGTCACTTGGGACGGTAAGGACATTGTCTTCAAACCAAAAGACAGCAACACCAATATCTCTTTCATTTGTGTAATTTAGTAAAGAGATAAGAGAGTCATGTTTCAGAAATTGATGCATCACGCTGTCATGCAACTTGATGTGGGGTGAAGACATTATATAATTGTACTTTTGTTTTGTTTCCTGTTGTATTGTTCTTGCTTAGCTGAATAATATAGTAGTGAGATTACATGTCACCAGTGCTGATGGTGTTTCGTACCAAGTTTTCAATCTTTTTTTCCCATAAGAAAGTTTCCTGAAACTGGCTGAAGTGTTCCAAAATGATTCCAAAAGAGCTATTATAGTAATGACAATATTGCTGTGGTGTTGCATAGCATGCCATTTAAGTGTAATTACTGGCAAATGTTGCCAAAATGTGAGTATTTAGAAGGAGTCTTGATTGTTTTGATTGTAATACATTGGCATAACATTCATCTTTCCTTCCCCTGTCTCTGCAGGTTGTGATTCAGGGTTTGGTAATGCTACAGCAAAGCGGTTAGATGCAATGGGGTTTGAAGTGTTTGCGACCGTATTGAACCTGGACGGAGACGGAGCCAAGCATTTGCGCAGCATCTGTTCATCACGTCTTACCCTCCTGCAGGTAGACATCACCCAGCCTCAGCAGGTACAGCAAGCCCTGCTTGACACCAAGGCCAAACTTGGCATGAGAGGTGAGGATTTATTTTCACACTATGCCAGAAAATCTCACTCCAACATGTTTGAACACAGTGAACTTAAAATACCCCTGTAAAATTGTTATATTTTTAAAACTGCCAATGATATTTTGGTTACCCTAAATACACTTGTATTATACCCAACTTGTGGTTTCATTTCTGTTGAACCAAATCTTGGAACCATGCTGTCAACAAAGCACCTCATTGAATTATTTTTAAAGCAGGTCAAATAAATCAATTAATTTGTTCTCAGTGGGCAAACGTGTTTATTTTACAGGAGATTCAGCATAGTCTGGTGTATATGTGTTTGTTTATAGTGTGTGAGCTTTTTTTCTTTCTCTGAGATTAAACATCCTTGTTGGTGTTGGGAAGAGGAGGGGATGGGGTGGAAGGGTGGTGTATAGTTTTGATTTGAATGATCTGAAGAACCTTTTTCCACTACAAAGAACCTTCAAGCTTCTTTTGTTCTCTCTTCTCCCTGCTTCTTTCCCTTGTTGATTAATTTAAGCAGGCTAAATGTAGGATGGGAGTGAATATAGTCATACTTTTAAAATAAACATGCTGTCTTCTCATTTAATCAGGTAATAAACCAATAGAGCTTTTTGGGTGTTGTTATGAAAATGTGATGACCAACACAATGGATGACACTTTTGCAGTGTTCCTCCAGTAACTTTAGAGCAGTGGTTCTCAATCTCAACTAGCAAACATCCAAGAGGTTCACAAGATAACTTAAAAGTATTTAAATTAATAAATGATTGAATCAAAATAATACTCTTTCGTCATTTTTTTCCTCTAGATTTGTGGGGGCTTGTAAATAACGCTGGATGGTGTGTGAATATTGGGGACGCTGAGCTCTCCCTCATGTCCAACTACAGAGGATGCATGGAGGTCAACTTCTTTGGAACACTCACCGTCACCAGAACCTTCCTGCCACTTCTCAGACAGGCAAAAGGCCGGATTGTGACAATCTCCAGCCCTTCAGGTACACATACATTACACGTACACGTACACGTGAGAACCAGTGCAGCTGGTGCACTTATGCAGATATTATCTATCCAAATCACTCTGCTTAGACTTCACTGCTAATAAAAGGGTAAGAAAAGAAAGAGTAAATTAAATTGTACATATGATGACAAGTTTATGAGTGTTTTTAGGCTCTTGTTTCAGTGCTAAATCTAATTAAGAGTCTCTCTATCTCTCGGTCATCCACATAAAGCTGCCAGTGCTTATAAATGTATCTCTGTCCATCAGATGTTTATTTTATGCCTTCCATCTGGCTTCATCACACCTAACCAAACACTAATCAGAGGCCAAACTGTAATCCACCTGTTTTCTTTTCTTCTCAAGTGTCCACTAACAATTTCAACAGAGAGCAACTTTCTGCTCAAGCTCACGCCGGAATTCAGTCAGCAGGAGAAATCGGCATACTTTTTCACTTTTCCTGGCTCCCCTGATTTTGTCTCCATTTGTTTACCTCCATTGTGCCAAAACAGTGTGATACTATGAGTAACAGCCTGGCGCAGGACGCCGTTGAGTTCTCCGTAAACACTGGCGCACAGCCCTTTTAAATAAAGATGTCTCCATCAGTGCAGTCTCCCAGTTGAAGGAAATAAAATGTTTTAAGCCGTCATGAGCAGCAGATGCTACTGTCACAATAGAGATGAACAGTCGTTCTCTCAGAGGACTTACAGGAGGCCTGTTGTCTTAAAACTTGCTGTACATCCTCCCGATGACGTGAACACAAGCTCTTTTATTCGCCGAAGGCTTGAGGCAAAACCACATTTTATAAACAGTCACGATCTGCAATTAACCTTCACAGGCTTCCTGGATTCAATCCAGATCTTTATTACACCTACAATGAATGACACTCCCTCTGTCAAAAAAAATAAAAATAAAAATCTGGAATGTGTCCCACGAAGTTCATTGTACCGGTTCTCTGGCAATGTGGCAAATTTGTGGCAAATGTGCGCTAGTTTTTACCATCTTTATCATATCAGCCTGGTCATTAAAATGTTCAAGGATGTGCAGTGCTGTAAATTGTGAACTGTATGTCATTTAATCTTTCTTTCTCTTTGTAATTCTGCAGGTGAGCATCCCTTCCCTTGTTTGGCGTCATACGGGGCTTCAAAAGCTGCTCTGAATCTTTTTATCAACACACTTCGTCATGAGCTGGAGCCATGGGGTGTCAAAGTCTCCACTATCTTACCCTCTGCCTTTAAGACAGGTGATTAATATTTTTACAGTGTGAAATCAAGTTACAAATACTGTATGCTTCAAGTGTGATGATTCACTTATCTGTTTATTTCCATTCTTCTCATCACAGTAGTTGCAATTTGAATGAACTTATTATAAAACACACACTGTTCAGGCAAATTGTGTAACGTGTCCCAAGGCCACTCATGTGGATAATTCGATATATATACTGCAAACCCCCTTTTTAACATCAATTAGATTATTTCATTTTCTATATTTAAATATTAAAATATTTATAATTTATATGTATGTTCGTATGGTTATGTTTATTTAGTTATTTATATATGTACTGTATTATTATGTCAAATGAGTTTTTGTGTTGTTATCGGACACTTAACAAAACATTAGTACTATACAAGGAAATTAAATGAAGATCTTATTTAAGCTGTTTATTTATGTCTGGGATTCATTGGGTTTTGAGTTGACATATGAGTCCTCCTGGAATTACAATATAAATAACTGAATAAAGTGTCCCCTGACCTCTGTTTACATTCCCTTCTATGTCTCCAATCTGTCCTGGACAGATTTTCCATGACCCCACCTTTGTTTGCACATTGCATCATGCTTTCGGCTCTTTTTCTTACCTTGCAGGGCAGAGCAGTAACACAGAGTACTGGGAGAAAGAGTACAAGAAACTGATCCAGAACTTGCCACCAAGCCTTCTCGAAGAATATGGGGAAGAATATCTGCTGGAGACCAAGGAACTCTTCAAGAGTTACGCAAAAACAGCTAATGAGGATCTGAGTCCTGTCATCAACACCATTGTGGACGCACTACTCTCTCCTCAACCCCAGGTGCGATACTACGCCGGGCCGGGTTTAACGCTCATGTACCTCATCTGCAGCTACTTCCCTGTGAGCGTCAGCGACAGGTTCCTCCAGAAACTGTTTGTACAGAAGAAGGTGATGCCTCGTGCCCTTATGAAACAACAAGGCCTGAGCCTAAACGACAATAACAACAGTATAAAGGAGAACATGAATAACAGTAACAACAATAACAGCTTCACAAAGATTATTGATTAGTACTGGTAAAAAGTGTAAAAACATCCTTTAGCACCACTAATGTGATCTACTTATAGAGATTTGTTTCCATTGTGTATACTTTACTTTTCATTTCTCTTCTCTTGTTTCGTTGTATATATTGTGTAATATTTTGAGGGGATCACTGAATTGCACCAAATCATCAATGGTAAACCCAGTGCTTACAAGGCAGTTGACACTCTTAAGCATCATGAAGATAATAATAAAGAAGAGGTCATGCCCACAGTTCTCAGGTGAGGCAAAATCCAAACAGATACAAAACATATGGTTTATTTATTTTGGAGAATGCATTAATTCTGGATGTTTACCATGGACACACCTTAAAGGCCCGACCCTTCACATCAAGGATGATAACTATAACGATAATGATAAAGATATTTCTAATCGAGTCCACACCATAACCATAACAATATAGTTTAAATCACTTTTTTTTTTTTCCATTTGAAAAAACGGCCAATCAGAATTCACCAGACTTTAAAGAGCTTGAGCATTTAAAGTGGCAGATTGACATAACTGCAGCGCGCGCTTAGAATAAACATATCGATATCGCCCACTGGTGTGGACGCTAATATAATATATTATAGTTATAGTTCTTGGTGTGAAGGGGCCTTAACGGATGTGCCATAGATTTGATGAGTTTGGTGTGAAATTTCAATTTCACTAAGGCATGTATGATCATTAACAGCCAAACACCTGACACGGCTGTCTTTCCGTACTGCACTGAGAGGCTGATGATAATGTCCAGATTTTCAGTCCAGGGTCAAATATAGTGAGAGTGCAACAGCAAGTAAATATTGTGGGTTGTGTGTGTTTTTTTAGATAAGTGACCAATGGGCTGAAGTGGTTCCTGAGAAGTCCTTTTTTAAATGTATTTTAGTTTAGTGTTATATTTGTTTATTTTTTCCAATGTCATATTTTTGGCGTATTTATGCCATTTTGTTCTTAATAAATCACTTAAACTGTGAATTTTTCTACAAATATAAAAAAATAAAACAGAAAAAAATGTAAATTGTTCACCTGATCATTCTTAGAATAATATTAAAGTTGACTTTTTTAAATTGTTGACCTTTGCGTTTTTTGCATTTCCTATCAGAGAGCATGAACAATGGTTCCCTTTAGCTGGTCAAAGATATTTGTGTATACTAAATGACCTCTATGAAACCCAGCCACCCACCTCGGCTGTGTTAATTAGCAATTGGCTGTAGCTATGCTAATTGCAAATTTCAGTTTGTGTAATGAGGCCAGAGTTTTACAAGCCAGATTTAACAGAGCTAGAAAAAACTTTTTGATCTTTTATTGTAATAGTTTTTCTTTAGGCTATTATCTTAAAAAAATGTAAATTTATTTAATATAATGAGCATATAATTAAATATGTGATTAAATAACAATTAGAATTATGCACATTTACACTGTTCAATAGTTTCGGGTCAGTAAGATTTTGTTTTTAAAAGAAATGTATAGGCCTACTTTTATTTAGCAATGATACATTAAACTAATCAAAAGTCACAGTAAAAACTACAAAAGGTTTCTATTTCAGGAGCCGTATTCACAGAACATCTTAAGGCTAAAAGTAGCTCCTAACTTGCTGATTTAGGAGAAACTCTTAAAAATAATGGGCGTGTCAGTCCTAAATTTAGGAGTATTTCACCAAGCATTTTAATGCTGAAACTAGCTCCTAAATCTGTGAAAAGTTTGGAGTAGTCAAGAGGACTCCTTAGTCAATAAGACCAAATCACAAACAATCCTAAAATGGTTGTTGCCAGCAATCCGCCCAAAGACACTGTACACCATTGAGGCGATAGGTGATAGAGCCTTGGGTGCTGAGCCTCTTTTTTTTCTTCTTTTTTTTAAATGCAATAAATATTTTGATTTATATCGAGAAAGGTCCAAGAGCTGGAACTCGAACTCAGGTCACCCGAGCTTCCCAAAATCAGTGCCGACGATAGGATATTATTTTTAACCGTAATGTTTTATTCTCTGTCATTCAATACAATTTGCCTGTACATAAATGAACATCGCAGATATATATAAATATATATATATATATATATATATATATATATATATATATATATATAATGTCCGATTACCTGTGGCAGTTGTTTTCACGAGTTCACACTTACAAATGGTCAAATAGAGGAAAAAAATAAGCATGTTTTGCGTGCTGTCCGGAACTCGGAGTACTCCCCCGTATCCAGGAATAGGAACCAGCTAAGAGTAAAGAGTTGGGGTGGTGCAGGGATGCAGAAAACTGCCGAGGTAACAGGTAAGTCGGCTGTGCATACATATGCCTCCTCTCGAGCTGATTAAATGAACGTGCTCCTTCTGAACTTTGTTTATAAAACATAATTTGTTGCTCGAGATGCAGACATGTAGGAGGCTGACAATTAGCTGAACATATACTTGTTTAATTAGTGACACTTAGCCTGCGTTTTAAAATATTTTTTGAATATGACAAGCTTTATTTTTAAATCTTTATTTGAATATGACAACATCGATATTTTAAAATCTTTTTCAATATGACAGTTTTATTTTAAAATCTTTATTTGAGTATGGCAACATGATACCTCGTATTAAATCACTGACAGAGACTCCTCTCCTACCAGCCAATCAATGTGCATATAGTAAGCGTGTTGACATCATCCGTAGCAACTAGGTCAACCCCGCCCTTTCTCTTAGCTTAAGACTTCTCTCTATTCCTGAGTAAAAGTTTGTTTCAGCAGCTTTGTGAATAGGTTTTAAGAGAAAACTCTTAGCTAATAACTTTTACTGATATTTAGGAGAACTCTTAGTGGTAAGATAAAATGTTTTGTGAAAAAACGGCCCCTGTTCCTTTTTAAAAGAATCCTGAAAAAATGCATCACAGTTTCCAAAAAAAATATTAAGCAGCACAACTCTTTTAATCATTTAGAATAAGAACTGTTACTTAAGCAGCAAATCAGCATGATTTCTGAAGGATCATGTGACTGTGACTGAGTAATGAAGCTGAAAATTCAGCTTTGCCATCACAGGAATAAATTACATATAAAATACATTAAAATAGAAAACAATCATTTTAAATTGTAGTATTTCACAGTATTTCTGTTTTTACTGTATTTTGATCAGATAAATGCAGCCTCTGTGAGTATATAAGATACTTTTTTCAGAAACATTAAAACATCTTACCAACCTCAAACTTTTGAACTCTAGTGTAATCATTTAAGAATAAATCACTGAAAAGTATTTACTAATAAACCACGCAGGAGAGAGAAGAGTGGAAATAGGCTGGGAGCCACTCTAATTGAGCACCATGGTCTCTATACTTGAGAGATAATGGACACTGAACAGAGGATTCAGCTGAATGTGAGCAAATCTATAATGGCTTCAGTTTCATTCTTTAAAACATTGTGTAAATGGTAATCTGTGTCCACCCCATGACCTAGGCCATTTACCACACACATTTTAATATAATGATTTTCAAAGATTTTTGACCAGAGCAGAAAGGCATGGTTCCTGGTAAATGTTATACTAAGAACTAAGCCTTCTCTAATTTCATGGTATCGGGATCCAGGCATTCAAAAAGCAGGGGAACGGACTCAAAATATCCACAGTTAAGAAGCTTAGCCTTTGGAGCAAGGTCAAAATCCCGGAAGATTTATTGGTAATCATGTTTATCTCATTAACTGCATTTATTGTTTTTGGAAAGAGTGGTGTGGACTTTCTTTGATAGCTGAAACATAATAAGGAATAAATGGGACACATTGTCACACACCACATCATGCTGGGTCCTGTGATTAACCAAGCATCGCTTGGTCCATAATTGATGAGAACTTTGTTCCTAAACAATGCAAAGTGTCCCTGCCAGTAAACACTGTAAATATGAGTGTCACTTGTGTAATAAACAGAAAAAGTATGTTTAGCTTGTCTTCCAGTCCTAGCTGGAGCAATTTGGGTGATTATCAAAAGAAAAATCATTCATTTATTTATTAAAAAATAAATAAAATAAAAAGGTTTTACAAACATTTATGCTTCATTGTTTCTTTAGAAAATTTCTTCAGAGTTTCCTAAGTTGTGCATTATACATCAAATTTATGCAAACATATACTCATACATCAACTACTTCTGAAGTGGTTAGGATTCATTCATTTTGATCATCATCATTTTTTTTTTTTGTCTTCTCTGTACAAGCTATCATGTGTGGCTTTGCCAGACTGTGATGTAAAACTAAAGGCTGTTAGAGACAATATGTCCAACTCTAACTTCTTGTTTAAAAAAATCTATATATCAACACATGGGGGAGGGGGGGGGGGTCAGTTGGGACTTCAAAGTCTCAGCATGGTCTAGCAGTTACTGCATGTGTCATAAGATGAGATGTGGTGCTCACATGGGTAATGCAAGTTCAAGTCTGCAGCAAGTTTGCATCATTTGCCAAATTCTGTTCCCCCCTCAGAATATTCTGAGAAAGAGTCAAGATTAATAATGCTAGTGGTGTCCTGAGGCAAAAGTTCAGCCAATTCTGGAAGGGAAAATTACTTTTAAAAAGGGAAAAGAAATTCAAGATGTTTCACACACAACTAAACGGTCAGGGTGGGGACGATATGTAGGACACAAAATGACATGTTGAGATGTTGTGCTCATGTATGCAATAAGTTCAAATCTGCATCAACTATCCATCGGTTACTGTTCTCTACACTGCCACTGTTAGGTAACATGGCAAAAAAGGACAAAATTAATCACAATGCTGGACCCAAGTACTGTATGTCCAAGAGTTGAGAAATTTGGCATAGAAGAAAGAAAAGCAAATAAAATTCTGAGAAAGAGTTAAGATTAATAATGTTAGTGGTGTCCTGAGGCAAGAGTTCAGCCAATTCCAAAGAGGAAAATTAGAAAAAAAAAAAAAAAAAACACGGAACAGAAACTAAAAATTTAACACACAAGTCAACCCTTGGGTGGTGGTGGGGTGTTTAGGACAAAGGGCAGGAGATTATACCACTCAAAAGAGGGAACAATAACACACCACTAACATAAATAAACACTGTAGGCCAATCCAGCATTACCTCGCAGCTGGTCTCATTCACCATACATGGATTATCAGCAAAATTTTCCGCTCTAACACTTTATGTTGTCAGCACATCTAGCCGTACTTGAAGTACTTGTATGTAGAACTGATATTATGATTAACAAAATAGTGACTGGTCCGCTAGCAACAAATTTCAGTCTGTTTAAAAGCTTAGGATTTCAAAACCTTTGCAGGTGTGCAACAGGTTTTAAAGCAATGTTTCTCACTTGCCAATTCCCCTCAGGTGCAAGGAGTGCTGCACGCTGTCTCAGCGCTGCAGATGTTAAAATCTAGAACAGGACGTTTGCCAACATCAACATACTAAGTTCTTAACGCTGAGCATACTTGGAGTGATGGAAAATGTTAAGGTTTGTGCTGGCCAGACTTACTAGGCTAAAGAAGTAGGTCCAAAACCATAACGGATTTCAAGGAATAAGCCTCATATGTCTGTTTCTAAGTATCTCCTTTAAGCAGTTTGCTTTTTGTCACTTTGATCATAGGAAGGTAAAGCATGAGAAAGAAGACAAGAACACCAATGCAAGACAAAAAGAACATTTTATTTTAGATATAACTACATATTCTTTTAGAGACTCTCTCTCTCTCTCTCTCTCTCTCTCTCTCTATATATATATATATATAATTGGATTGAGATCTAAGAAATTTAGAGGCCAGGCAACACTTTGAACTCTTTATCATTTACCTCAAACCATTCCTGAACAATGTGTGCAGTGCATTATCCTGCTGAAAGAGGCTACTTCCACCAGGGGACACCATTGTCATTAAGGGGTACAAAACATCTTAAGGCTAAAATTAGCTCCTAACTTGCCGATTTAGGAGAAACTCTTAAAAAATAATGGGCATGTCAGTCCTAATTTTAGGACTCCTAAATTTTTGCTCTAAGAGTATTTCACAAAGCTTTGTAGCGCAAAAACTAGCTCCTAAATCTGTGAAGCGCTAGAAGTAGTCAAGATGACTCCTAAATCACTATAAGACCAAATCAAAACAATCCTATAATGGCCGTTGCAGCCAATCCACTTCAGCAATTCACCCAAAGTGAGTTCACACTTACAACAAACAATCGAATAGAATAAAAATTATATAATAAGCGTATTTGCCTGTCCAAAAGGATCGAGGGCTTCAAGCTTGGAATTTAGCCCAAATCCAGAGTTCTCCCCATATCCCCAGCCGAGAGTGAGTAACAGGGTAGTGGAGGGATGCAGAAAACTGTCGAGGAAACTATAGGTTAGTCAGCTCTCGTCTGTGTATATATACCTCCTCTCGTGCTGATTAGATAGACTGTTTGAATGTGCTCCTCCCAAACTTTGCTTATAAAACATCCTTTGTCGCTTGAATTCTGCATTGTCTCTCGAAAATTAGCTGAACATATACTAGTTTAATTAATTAATGACACTTAGCCTACATTTTAAAACCTTTATTTTAATATGGCAAAAATTTTATTTTAAAACCTTTATTTGAATATTGCAACATATTTCTATAGAGAGAGAGACTCCTCCCTCATCAGCCAATCACTGTGTGCATAGTCCATAGCAACTAGGTCAACCCCGCCCTTTCTCTTAGCTTAAGACTTCTCTCTATTCCTTAGTAAAAGTTTGTCTCAGCAGCTTTGTGAATAGGTTTTAAGAGAAAACTCTTAGCTAATAACTTTTACTGCCATTTAGGATAACTTAGTGGTAAGATAAAATGTTTTGTGAATACGGCCCCTGCAACAGTGTTTAGGCAGGCATGTGTCAAATTTACATCCACATGAATGGCTGTACCCAGGGTTTCCAAGCAGAACACTGCCCAGAGTTTCACACTCCCTCCACCGTGCATCCTGGTGACATCACTTCCCCAGGTAAACAGCCGTCCATGTGATGTAAAAGAAAATGGGACTTATCGGAACATGTGACCTTCTTCCACTGCTCCAAATCCCGGTCTGATGCTCACATGCCCATTGTAAGCGCTTTTTAAGGTGGACAGGGGTCATATAGGCAATTGGTAGCCTTGGGCACCCAACACCCTGTAGCTGGTTTGTGGTTTGTCTCTCCTCAGACCACTGTTGGTAAATTCTCACCACTTTTAGAGAAGCTCTGACCCAATCGCCTTGCCATAACAATTTGGGCCTTGTCAAATTCGCACAGATCTTTATTCCTGTCCATTTCTCCTGCATCCAACATGTTGATTACGACAACTGATTGTTGTCTTACCATCTAATCTATCCAGACCTTAATATGTGAAAAAAATGAAATGTTCATAAACAAACTGCAGTTTCTTTCATCAAAAATGCAGCATCATATATTTTATTCACAAGACACGAGGTAAACTCTCAATGAACATCACCATTTTCCAGTTCACGCCATGTGCTTCAAAGGCCATTGTGTTCCCTCTGTTTGTTTGTTTTCTTCCTGGACTGTGGGACACAATTACATTGTAAACAATGTAAAGCATATTTCTTCCCAGCACTTGCCACTAGGTCATGGGCCAGAGCCACCAGGGTGTTTGTCAGGTGGCCAAGCAAGATGAGGGACACAGAGGGGCTTAGGACACTGCAGGATACACATGCCCATCCAATACAGAAGCCTTTGTTAGAACTACATTGATGGGGGCTTAATGTTTAGGCTGTGTTAATGAGTAGAGAATGATCTGGGGCAACTGTGGCTATATATCATTAATTTCACCCATGCAAATAATTAAGAGTTTGGCAACTGCAGCACAATTATAATGGCATCTCACTATAGATTCTCCCACTGGCTTATTGGAAGTGAGGTCATAGGCTTGAATTACCATTGTTCAAGTAATTGACACAGATCCAAATTATGCTGTTCTTCATGTTCACTTTCGCAGAATGCCACCCTGCATCTGATGCAAGCTTTCGCAGAAGCTTTGCATAAGCATAGAACTGTGCAACATCATTTAATGTGCAGTGACTGTCAAGCAGTTCCAGCCAGTATAGATACACAAAGACTGCAGCGTTTTAAGGATGCCTATACATCGTCTTCTCAGTCTGTTTGTAAGTGGAGTTCAACGGGTACAAGTCTGCATAAATCAGTCTTCAACGACTTCTCTCATTCACTGTTTGACAAGGGTGCACAAAAACATCATTAGCAGACTATTTTTGCTCATCTGCTTTCCAACAGAGATCTTCTTGTCAAAGAAAAAGCCCATGGAGATGAAGCTGCCCAGTGCACTTGTAATAATGCCAGTCAAATCCCAGGGCATCAGTGAGGGTTGTGCAACCACAGAACCATTTCCTGTTAGTGCAAAGGAACAAACAGGCTATGTACTTGTAACTATACTATAAAATGTAAGTATACATGTGTATCTGCACCCTGCATTTTAAGTATACTAATTTTTCTATGCATCTTCCTTTCTTCACCAAGTACACAAAAATTAAGTTTTTAAATTATTTTTTTTTTTATT
Source organism: Elopichthys bambusa (assembly GCA_037101425.1). Taxonomy (NCBI): domain Eukaryota; kingdom Metazoa; phylum Chordata; class Actinopteri; order Cypriniformes; family Xenocyprididae; genus Elopichthys; species Elopichthys bambusa. The sequence goes on from CM074432.1 coordinate 26,782,953, forward strand.
TTTTTTTTTTTAAAGACTGTATTTCAACCTGAATCTCCAGTGTGATCGTTTTGGTTGTATAGCAGGTGACAGTGTGCATTTTAAAGTTGCCTCCCATATTCTGAAAATATCATCTTTATTTCAGTATCTAATTAGAGCTAACCCAATGCTTGTCCTCCTGGGTACTGGGAACACTTTGACTACCACAAAAACAGTAAAACTGTTTCCTAGCATCAGCAAAAAATAACCAAAGGCATCTCTCTGAGTCATCTTAACATCGGCCTCTCACCACTAATTATGGGGACGTGTCCGGAGGGGGCATCATCCTGCTGAATTGGAGGGATTCGCAATCCAACTAGAGAATAGTGAACATGCGCTTAAAGCAACACTATGTAGTTTGTCGACCTTAAAATAATGTCTCTAAAATTATTTCAGTGGTAGAACAACTCTTAACCGGACAAATTCTACTGCCGCTGCTACCTGAGCAGCCTCCTAGTGGCTACAACCACACTATGCAAGTTTTGTTTTCGGGTAGGTACACACAACCCCGCCCATCCCCTGCCAGCAGAAGAGTGCAATCTGCTTTACGGCATATGTCACATATTTTACTCGTAGCCTGGGTGGAGTTAGTCAACAGCTAACTATAAGACGAAACAATCTAATATGCAGGGACGTGCAGTCAGGGGCAGGGGCTCAAATGTAAAAAATATGTATATACATATATATATATATATATATATATATATGTGTGTGTGTGTGTGTGTGTGTGTGTGTGTCAAAAGTTTGGATACATTACTATTTTATGTTTCTGGAATAAGTCTCTTAAGCTCGTCAAGCCTGCATTTATTTGATCAAAAATACAGAAAAAGTAATATTGTGAAATATTATTACAGTTAAAAATAATGGTTTTCTATTTTAATAAATGTATTTTTATAACGAGATTCATCATAGAATCCTGAAAAAAAGTATCACAGCAGGTCATAAAAACAACATTAAGCAGCACAACTGTTCCAGCATTAATAATAAATCAGCGTTATTAGAATGATTTCTGAAGGATCATGTGACACTGAAGACTGGAGGAATGATTCTGAAAATTCAGCTTTGCATTACAGGAATAAATAAAATTTTAAAAGTATATTAAAATAGAAAACCATTATTTTAACTGTAATAATATTTCATAATATTGTTCTTTCCGATCAAATGAATGCAGGCTTGATGAGCATAAGAGACTTATTTCAAAATGCTGCTAATTATCAAAAATGGTCATATAAAGTCCTTTCACGTCACCATTTCTCCAGCCTACACTTCACATAATAGGCCTGTAGGTGGCACTTGGGCTTCATTAACTATGATAGTTTCATCAAATAGTAAACGGTGTATCAATACACATAAATACACTAAATGATTTGAACACTACTTACCATTAATGTGACTTTTGGTGCGGCGTGGTTCCCTTGCGATACTACACGAGTACTGCGTCCTTCGTCTTATTAATGTTAATTAAGACAAGACGCATATGGGGGAAAACTCCTTTTTTCTCAGATTCTGAAGCCTTAATACAATCAAGCAGTGTTAACTGCACAGCCATTGGTTTGTGGAGTTAAAGTAAACGAACCAATGACAGCGCGGAGTCACGGGAGCCAATGGTAAGCGAGCCCGCCAAAAAGGGGGGGGTATCGGGCTATATAAGTGGCCGTCTCACCATGGCAAATCGATTCATTCTCCTTCAGCAACACAGATAAAATTTCTCTGCTTGATCTATGAGACTTGAAGCCGCCTTTACGGGCAATCAGCTGGAATTCGCCGCTGATCAGCTCTCCGCTCTGCAGCAGTTTGATCAGCTCACCTCTCTCTGCTCACCGCTCTCTATTCTGCTCGCCACTCTCAAACAGCTTGCAGCTCTTGGGTGCTGAACATAGTAAAACGAGGTTATGTACGAAAACCATCCTAGAGTGGGCCCAGTGCAACCTGCTCTTGTTGAGAGCAGCACATATACAGGGCGTGCTGAACACAGGGGCGGACATGTTGTCCCGGCACATCCTTCCCTCAGCGAAATGGTCACTCCACCCCTGCACAGTCCAAAAAATTTGGGACGTCTTCGGGAGGCAATCATCACTGCCCAATATATTTCTCGAAAGCCAGGGACGCGCTGGCCCACGACTGGCCCAGCCTCCTCCTTTAAGCTTTTCCCCCGATCGTGCTGATTCCCCAAGTAATCAGACGAATCAGGGAAGGTCCTCACAAAGTCCTCCTGGTGGCTCCTTTGTGGAGGACCCAACCATGGTTGTCGGAGCTATCCCGGCTATCAGCAATGGAGCCATGGCCAACCCCTCTGCGACGGGACCATCTCCTCTCTCAAGCGAGAGGGACAATATGGCACCCCAGAACCAAGCTGTGGGACCTTCATGTGTGGTTTCTCAAGCCTCCCAGAGAATGTCTTAAACACTATCTCACAAGCTAGAGCTCTGTCTACAAGGCGTCTCTACTTTCTTAAATGGGCCATCTTTTGGGGAGGACCCATTGACTTTGACTCCCAGATATTGTCCTTCCTTCAAGACTTAATGGATAGAGACCGTACTCCCTCTACCCTTAAGGTCTATGTCGCAGCTATAGCAGCCTCTCACGCTCCTAAAGCGGGGCAGTCGATAGAGAGAAACGACCTTGTTGTCCGCTTCCTGAAGGGATCCAGGAGGTTGAATCCCCCTCGTCCCCTCATGGTTCCTACCTGGGACTTTTCTGTGGTTCTTAGAGGCCTTAAAGGTCCTCCCTTTGAACCAATCCAGACCACCGACTTACAGCCCCTGTCGCTGAAAACTGCCCTACTACTAGCTTTAGCATCGGCTAAGCGAGTGGGAGATTTACTCTGTGAGCCCCTCGTGTCTTGAAATCGGGCCTAACGACTCCAAAGTCGTCCTGCAACCAAGACATGGATATGTCCAGAAAGTCTTATCTACCCCCTTTAGGGCGCAGATGGTCGTTCTCTCTGCTCTTCCTCCTTCTCAGGATGAACAGGAGTTGAACCTACTTAGTCCTGTCAGGGCCCTGAGGACTTATATTGACCGTTCTTGTCAGGCGGAACAGCTTTTTGTCTGCTTCGGTGGCCACACTGTCACAAAGCCCAGGCTTTCCAGATGGATAGTCGACGGTATAGCACTCGCTTACTCCTACTTAGGCCTTCAATGCCCTTTGGGTGTAACAGCGCATTCTACAAGAGGTATGGCCTCTCTGTGGGTGTGGTCCTGTGGCATTTCCATCGCTGACATCTGTGCGGTGGCCGGCTGGGCCTCACTGTCCACATTTGTCAGGTTTTATATCTAGATGTCCCTGCGCTTCAGACGCAGGTCCTTTCTGCATGAGCCTCCCTGCTATGTCCAGCCTTATGGTTTTCTATTGCGACCCCGACCACGTCCAGGTGTAACTATGTTCTGTGCCCTCTATATGCACCCTAGGCCCCACTGGTACCCTAGTTTATAAGCTTGGGAGGATGACTACAGTGTTTCAGTCCCCGTTGTCTGGGCCATCCTGTCATATGGGTATCGGTCGCTATCCCTTTTTTAAGTGCTCTGCCCCGATGCTTGTTCATCCCCCTACATAGCATGGCATGATTGTACTGTCCCCATATGCGTCGTGTCTTTTAATTCTGGAGTAACAATAAATAAAACTATGTAATGATATTGGTAAAACATCGTGTAACATGGCTACTTTATCTGGTCGGTGGCCATGGTTTCCAAACGAGGTTTTTGCATTCGCCGGTTCCATCTCCTTCAACGGTGAAGCTTATACAGAGACAGTATTTATGACACTGGTAACAGACAATTGCACTTATCAACCACATGGGGGAACCGTGAGCAAATGTTCTATGGTGTTGCTTTAAACTTGAATTGCCTGCACTGACACAGTTGTATGCAAACAGAACTGAGCTGGACAATGACATCACTGTTTTCTCCAGTGCTGATATATAGATAAATGAACTAATTATTGATTTTATAGCAAAAAAGCGCTATATAAATAAAGGTGACTTGACTTGACTTGACTTAAAGGCTCAGTGACAGAAGATGTAAGATGTAGGTCTTGCACTCTTTACTCTACTTTTTACATTGCATGAACTTAAAGGGATGAATTTCTTTCTTCTGCAGAACATATTCTGAAGAATGTTGGTAACCAGTTTTGGTGACCATTGACTACCACTGTATATGGACAAAAAAACCATTGAAACATTTTCACTCAAATATCCAGCATTTCTTTTTTTTTTTTTTAAGGATAATCCTATTTGTGAAACACATGCAAAACAGTTTCTAAAGACATTGCATTGCATGAACTTAAAGGGGTGGTTCACCCAAAAATGAAAATGCAGTCATTATTTATTCACCCTAATGTTGCCCCAAACCTGTATGAATTTCTTTCTTCTGCAGAACATATTCTGAAGAATGCTGGTAACCAGTTTTGGTGACCATTGACTACCACTGTATATGGACAAAAAACCCATTGAAACATTTTACAAAATATCTTCTTTCATGTTCCACAGAAGAAAGAAAGCCATACATGTATGGAATAACAAGAAGGTGAGTAAAGTTAGATTGTATTTCTGCAATGCCAAACACTTGGGTGACGATACAACAGTAACTTTGTACATGTACTGGATCACGTAATCCAAATGGCCATAAATTCCATAATGTTCAATAAATTTACCATTTGCAAAAGCAACCAGAAAACCAGTAACCAGTTCCTCATTTCATTCATTTCATTATGGACATGTTGAACTGCATTATATCTGGTAAAACTAAATGTTTTTGATCACTATTTGCTTAACATGAAGATGATGAATACCACATGCAGTACTACAGTAATACTATAGAATGAAGTCAACAATACTATTCCAAAGTTAACATGGTCAAAACAACTGCATTGCATATTTATAACTCTAATTAAAGAAAATGGCAGGGGGCATCTAAAAAGATTTGTGCATTTTCCAGGAGTACTACCGTGTGTGGCAATAAGAGGATGAACTTAGTTTAACTTCATTGTGCTCTTCTCTTGGCTGCAGTGACATGGCTGCTAAGATAATTTGCATTCAGAAGGTTGCTAGAGTGCAAGCCATTTCCTGTCTTCTGATCTGCAATAGGTCCAGAGCACTGTGGAACTAAAAGGCTGCGATTGTTTGCAGTAATTAAGCGTTTTTAATGAGTCCTGAACCTTAATGTTTTAGCACGTAGAAAGAACGAAGATGGGGTCATCAGGGAGTGGAAAAAAAAAAAACAACTGATGTTCATCCAAACAGAAATACAAAACTCAATGTACTGTGTGGGTGTTTAGAACATCACTAAGCCCCAAGACAATTTCTTATCCAGTGTTTTACAACACCGATAACAAGCCATTCAACTACATGTTCAAACCAAGTCTGGTATTTACAAAAGACTGACGAAGCTCGGCCGGTAAGTGGCTGTCACAGCCTTCACATGTTTAGGTACAGCTTAGCTTTTTGGCAGAGTACAGAGAGCAACACTGCGTTAATGCAAACACAGCATCATTAGCCCCGGAGGCCTCTCGTGGATTTTGGCAGATGCTCATCTTCCTGTCAACTAGAACACCACATGCTTAAACATCTCAATTCTCAACACAATAGTACATTGGCCCAGACTAATTTTGTTTATAAAGAGCATCTTCAGTTTGTGCCGGAAGGTACAGTAAATCCTTTTGTGTTCAAATGAATGTCTGTCTATAGTACAATTTGAATTTAAATTCAAAAGCTTATGCTGTAACCAACTTGTCAAGTCCAAGCCAATCTGGACACGTTGATGATGGATGATTGGGCTCTTTGCACCATCCGGTGGTGGCTAATGCAACTACTGCTGTATTAATCAAGCTGTTTTTCGATCCTCTCTTTTTTTTCTCATAAAGACAGAACTAAAAAAAAAAATCAAACACATAAATACTGTGTATATATATATATATATATATATATAGTGTGTGTGTGTGTATATATATAGATTTCATTTAGATCACTTAAAACAAAGACAATATGGTTACAACAGTACAACAGATTTAACATTGCAAGCAGAGGGCAAGGTCTCTCTTAATACTAGATCCATTTGACCTCACCGATTCTGCTGTCAATCATAAAATATGATCTACTCCATAAATTGTCAGCACAAATTTTAGCACTATTTTACAAATGAAAAGCACACAATTCTCATTTTAACAAACATACATAAAGAATCTATACACACAAAATAACATTTTCACTCAAATACACAGCATTTCTCTTTTTTTAAGGATAATCCTATTGTGCCTTATTTGTGAAACACATGCAAACCAATTTCTCTGTAAATCAATCATAAACCTATTCTTATATAAACCGTGCTATTGAATTGAATACAACAATTCACATAAGAATGGTTTTACGCACAATTTCAAATTCATTCTGCTTGTTTCATGAATAAGGACAACTATCTAGATTAGCAGAGGTTCTCAGACACTCATCAGATGTGGATACTGGATCCACTGAGATCACGAGTTCAGAGAGTTTATGATCTGAAAATGTACATTAATTGAAAAAGTATTCAATGCATGAATAATAATAAGATGGAATGTATGTTTTCCTAGCCTTACACAGGTACGGTGACACAATGGATCACAATAGAGCTCTCTTTAGTTTTGTGTTTCACTAAAACAAACTGGGGTGTGAACGCCTTCCAGCTGACATTATTGCACAGCCATGACATTATGAAGCAGAATAACAGTGACTACTTTTATAAAACTTTTCATTTAAAAAAAAAAATTGTTGATAGGGAATGCTCTGCAACTCAACTCAAAAAAAAATGTATCCTTTACTCTAATAAAGACAATCACAATGAAAGGTAAGAGTGGCATAGTGCAAGAAACAGGGAGGAGACAGAATCATCATTTTTGAACCTTAACATAACAGAGCACAGTTAATACATGCCATGTGGATCATTATTCAAGACTGATATTCTGTACCATTTAGAATATGGGGATGTAGTTGTCGATCTTAGCCCGGTGTCTTTGGGCGATACACTCTGCAATCCACACAATGTTCCTGCACTCTTGTTCCTTCAATTTGACATAGGCATAGAACACACTGAAATGAAACTGATTCAGGAAGGCCAGCTTATTAAGTTTCACCTGCAAACACATAACCAACATTTTCCCATTAGCAGAGAAGGACACATTTGCTAACATAAAAAAAATTTCAATGTAGTGGCATTCTCTCTGCATAAACTCATGCTGACCTCATGTTCGAAAAAGCGATCCTCAAGGGTTTTGTCTCCTGGGTTGCTGCCAGCACCCTCAAATAGAAGCTTGTATTCCTGAAGCAACATGAAATCGGTATTAATCCTCAAATCATTTTGGTGGCCAAAAATACCAGAGACCCACGCTATGTGAACTTGACATCAAAACAACTCTTAAGTATAGAACTAAAAGAACCGCTCACCTAAAAATGAACATTCTGTTGTAACTGAATCATGCGGTCTATGAAATGTTGGTTGCACTTTATTTTACAGTACGTGCACTTTCAATGTACTTTCAGTGTACTTACCAAGAAACTACTAAATAATGTAAGGTAACTACATGGGTTAAAGGGTTAGTTCACTCAAAAATGAAATTTCTGTCCTTAAGTACTCGCCCTCATGTCGTTCCAAACCAGTAAGACCTTCATTTATCTTCGGAACACAAATTAAGATATTTTTGATGAAATCCAAGAAGCTGAACACAGAAGGGTAGTTGTGCGCAAAAACAAAACAAAAATAACGACTTTATTCAACAATTTCTTCTCTTCCATATCAGTCTCTTACACTGCTGATGTAGTACACACAGTGCAGCGCTTCCGGGTTCTATGTCCTTTTATGTCTTTACTACCTTTCTTGGCCTTCGAAAGTTGCAATGACATTGCTGCCTATGGGTGGTTCAGAAACCCTCGGATTTCATCAAAAATATCTTAATTTGTTCAGAAGATGAACGAAGGTCTTACGGGATTGGAACGACACGAGGGGGGAGTTATTAATGACAGAAATTTCCTTTTTGGGTGAACTAACTCTTTAAGATTAGGTTTAGGGGTAGGTTCGGGAGGCCTAGTACCTAATTATTACCCAGTTATTGTAATTACTACAGTATGTACATGCGAAACAGGACTGTAAAATAAAAGCAAAATGTTAGTTTATGCCCATTTAGGGCTACACAGATACCTACAGGGTAGTATTCAGCCACAGCTTTGACCTGCTCGTAATCATCTGCGCGGGCTAGCTGTGCTAGACCCTCTGGGTAGAGCTTGCCACAGTGAGGGAAAAGTTTCGCTCTGTCTTCTTTGGAGAGCTCCGTACCAAAGGAGTTAATTGTAATGATGAAAGCCCTTCTGTCTGCCTCAAACTGATACACAAACAAAGCTTTGTTTTAGTTACTAAAACACTGAAATGCATCAATAACAATGAGAATCTTTTCCATTGTACAGATGTTTACTCACCTCCAGAATTGGACACATTGTGTCTGCAGTTGTTCCACCCAATGAGGAACAGAACTTGTAAAAAGCTTCTAGATAAGCCTAGAGACACAGACAGAAGATCAACCACAGCTCATGGTTTCATGCTTAAAGGCCAGACTCTGACAGAATACTGACATATTTTGTAATCTTATTTACCTTTATTGCTATTTTGTTATTATAATTATTACTACCAAGTTTTCCATTATTTCTTGTGTTCGTCTTATCTTACCTTTTTTATCTACTATTTATATATTTAATGGACAGTCTAAGTAGCTGACCAGGTTTACATTTCACTGCAAGTTTTATTCTGTATACAACTGTAGTTTTAATCTACTTTATCATTTTTCCTGCTGAACAACAGTGCTGTTCAATAACGTTTTTGTAGCCAAGTCTTGGTATGTGCCTATACAGAAATCAATCTAACCTAAAAAAATTGTGACAACTAGCCCCAGTTACATTGTCAAAGTTAAATCACTCCCTGCACATAATACCCAGACAAACCAGTGAGTTTCTGTGCTTAATTAAGCATATTTGTCATGCCATGTGAAAATTCCAAATGAACATTCAAGATTTACATCCCTGTATTTTCCATCCCAAGGCTGACCTTGTAAAGGGTGTTGCGAATTATTTCAATGTTCATCTCATCCAAGTCCTGCTCAGAGATGCAGTCCTGAAAGAAAGCAGCTGAAACAAACAGATATAGCCATTGACTGTGATGTGGGGATGAGCACTTTAGTATTATTTAGAACAAGTTTTGGTGATTTGTGAATGCTTAAAAAATAATTAAATTACAAGATTTGCAACTCAACCGCGAATGTTATTCATGTGTTCATTTTTCATATCAAGATTGTCTTACCAAGTGGTGTATCCACCAGGATGGCGTTATAAAGCTCTGCTGGAGTCTGGGCAATGTTAACGGCCTCCATCTGTTCAAAGCTGCCAAGTGGATGGCACTTGGGCACCAGCTCAGAGATGGCCCGCTGATGCAGAGTTCCAGTGATCAGCAGAATGACATTGTCAATCATATAGCTGTATCTGAAAAAGCAGTAAGGCAGAAAATAGCTTAATAATGGGTCATGAGAGGTGAAAAATTTTAAAACATAGCCATTAGTTAAAAGCAGACAAAGCTATGAAAAGTTTTCATATGGTTATTCACTAATAAATATTCTAATAAATTTGAACATTACAGTATTATATGGGAGACCTTGTGTTGTGAATTGGCAGCATGGTTTGCTTATGCTCTTTGATATCTGACTGCACTCACGTGATGAAATCCATAAAGCTGGCCAGAGGCTCATAAGACTGGTTCCTCATATGGCGAAACTCAACCACCATCTTCTCTTTCAGCTTGTCATCAATGACGGAGACAGTGAGGGGGGATGCTTCATTGGCCAGGAAGCTGCCATAGTCAGTGCTCTGCAAATGCAGCTTCAAGTCTGAGGAGAAATACAAAAGAACCCCTTAACCATTTATTTAAACATTTTTAACATTTTTTTTTTTTTTTTTTTACATTTAGCATTTTTCAATGCTAAAGGGTTGGAAGTGGAGTCTGGAAGTGATTTCTTTATTAATCTCGGAAATGTTTTTACATAGTTTCCAGTTCCCTAAAACACAGGCAAAAATTCCAAGTGAGTCACTTGTTTCTTAATTGTTTCTTAAAGGGAAAGACCAAATTAGCTGCAATTTATTAAATTTCTAAAAACATGGCATTCATTTTTGGGTTATTTTAAAAGTTCTCCTTTAATTGTAAAGTGTGAAATATTCGGCTCTAATGCAGCACAGGTTAAATTTTTTTTATTGCAAAGAAGAAACAGCACTACATTGAAATGCAAAGAACATAACATGAAAAGGAAAGGGAAAAAACAATAATAACAATAATCATTTTTACAATATAGGAAATATCAGCAAGAAAGACAACATTTTGCCTAGATTTGAAGAAATTTGTTGTGAATGAAAAAATCTGCAATGCAAAATATGTTAAGATAAAAAAGTTAAACAGATTAACAATAAGTTAAACAGCATGGTTACTGCCAGAAAAAAACAGAAACATCTTTCTGTGAGATGTTTAAATCAGACTTTATAAAAGGAGATACATAATTTAAATTCTCCCAAAAGGAATATATCTGATTGCACTGATAAAATAGGGGATGTGTAAACTAAATTATGTAGCTATTGATTTATTTAATATTTCTTTTTTTTTTTTTTTTATCAGGAAGGTAATCTCCATCCAATACATTTTGTTCATAACGGTTTTTCTCTCATTAAAGCAAATGTGCTTTTTTTAAAATAAGTAGAAGTGACTTGCTGGAAGAGTAAAGTCATAAAAAACACAAGTATACTGCCATCAGCATAGGATGAATGAGAATCTGGCCATCCTACAGAACTGACGTCATGACATACTGTATCACATGACCTGCACCATCAACTATCATTCCTCAAATGAGACCTGCATCTTTTGTTTATAAAAAAAAGAAAAAGAAAACACACATACTTAGTATTTATCCCAAACATTCCTTTAAACGGGTCACAATCAATTACTGGCCGGTCTTAACAATTTAAAAACGACGTTGAAATCAGAACCGATAATGCCCTGCTAACCCATTAAGGTTAAAAGCTTTTTTTTTTTTTTTTAAATTAACACTGTACATTACATTTCGTGTTTAAAATAGATCCGCGGTTTAAACCTTTGCGTACGATCATGTAAAATAAATAAATAGCTGGTACATTGAATGTGTTGCTGACAGCACCACAGATAGCATGTATATTTAGCATGTATAGCATGCACTTTAATTAGAAAAGTAACATAATATAATGAACAGAGGACTTCATTTGTTGACTTGATATCAGGGCAGAGGAACATAGGTAATATAAGGATGTAAAAACTGGATTTCACCTGCTGAAGGGGATTTGAACACTCGGAGGATCTGTGATAGCTAAAGAAACAAGCTAACTGACATTAGCTGTGCTGTTGTTATAACGATTTATGAGTGTTACCACAGCAATGATAAAAAAAACGGGTTTGCATCTTTAAACGACGATAAATGTCAATAACGACACCCAACTGAATGTTGAAATGTCGAAAATGAAAACGGACACAGATCAGATCAGCTAGCAGCCTACACACATTCAACTCACCTTCCAGAGTTTCACACTGAACAAGGTTCAAATAATCCGCCTGAGATAAAATGCCAGCCTTAAAACCTCTCACCAGCCCCTCCAGATAACCATTATCCACATTAAAATATAATTCAGAGAAAGGCATGGTGGAAAAATAAGACTAACTGTGTGCTAGCTGAAGAAAATGCAAGATGTAGCTCTATAACGCAGTCTTGAGTGACAGTGCTGGCCGATTCCTGAACGATTTGTTCTTCAGAGTCGGATCTTTTTAATAAAATATTTGAACAGAATCACAAAACAGGTCTGAATGATTTAATGTGCCGAATATCAAAATTTCTACAAAGATGAATGCTGGATTGTTTACAGCTATGTCAGTTTAATCATTATACAACAGGTTGTAGTAATATCGCATTTTTTTTTCACCCGAAAGATGTAAGGTTATTTTGATTTTGTTTATTGTAAATGCAAATTATAATTTCGAAATTACTTTATGTAGGCTATTATGAGCTGAATACTAGCTGCAATAAAATAAACTAGGACACTAAAACACAGTAATACATAACAATAAACAATTATTAATACAATTTAATCGTGAAAATAGTAATAGCCTACATTGCAATAGACATGACGTAAAACAACATCTGAGAATCAGTTTGATGCAAGAATCTTAACTCGAACTGTTCGAAAGAACCGATTCGTGGAAATGAGTCGGACCTCCCATAACTGAATGAGGGAAGTTGCAATACCCGGATGCACACACACACACACACACACACTCATGTGACTGAGCATCTGACTATGTGTGATCTTAGACCGTCAGTGATCTCAAACCAGCCCTCAGAACAGAAGCAAAGAGCTCTGTCTGGGCTGAGCTGGACCTCAAACTTCATTCGCAAAGTCCACGTTTGTTTGAATTATCTTTGGATGTAAATGTTTTGTTTGTCCTTTAGGGGGGGAGGGGGTTTGGTACCTAATATATTTTTTATTTTAGTAGCCTAAATAAAATGGCATTACTGCTTGCTTGGCGCCAATTCGGTGACTTTTTTGAGGGGTAATCTTTCTACTATATTCATCCAGTCCATGTCAGGGCTTTTGTATTCCTTACCTACATAAATTGGGAATATGCACTAATTTTTAATTATTACTACTATTTGTAACATTTTATAATTATTGCAAAGTCATCAAAACTAATTTTGTGAACTTGTGACCAAAAAATGTCAAAAATAAGTCAAAAATGATTGTACATGACATTCTTTTAAAGGCCCACTGAAGTGCCTTGAAACACGCAGCGTTGTTCAATGTGTTGACGTCATTTCTCAATGAAACAGGAAGACAGGGCGGGACATATCGAACAGCTCCTCCCCTTTTAAAAATTATCCAATGGCGTTTTGTTTATCACAGCTCGGCCAGAGCCATTGAGCTTGGTAAAGCCTCAGTTTCCTCCTAATCTCTAACATTTGATTGGACAGAAAATCTGATGAGAAGCTGAAGTGCAGAGTGATGTCATCAAAAAATGTTTATCCATAATGGCAGAAGTGAGAATCTGTAAGTTTTGAATGCTTATATCTTCTAAATGCAAATTTTGTCATTGTTTTGGAGTATACTAGCTTATAGATAACAATAAGGCTAACATGTTTATACTAAAAGGTAAAAAACTTCAATTTTGAATTCATGGGGACTTTAAGTAGCCTATGAGAAACGCATTCGCAAAATCACCACCAGGTTGTGCAAAAGGGACAGTTAGCGTCTTTGCTCAGTGACTGGAAATGTGACTTTCACTTGTAACTGAAGAAAAAATGATGAAATAAACTAAACGGGTCATTTAATATCCTTTTGTTACTGACTCCTTTATCACTGCTTTGCTTTCTTAGACATTGTGAAATAATTATTCCTGTGCCACTGCTGAATCTGACAGTGAGACCCTCCAGTGAGTTTGGAAGCCATCTGATTATTTTATACAGGTTTTTTTTTGTTTTGTTTTTTGAGACATTTCAATGTATTTGGAGTCATATGCTTTTTGTGGGTCTTAAAGTGCCTTATATCAAGTCAAGTCACTTTTACTTTTATAGCGCTTTATACAATACAAACTGTGTCAAAGCAGCATCACAGTGATAAACAGGAAAATAACAGGGTCAGTTATAGAAACTCAACCAGGGAGATTCTGCTGTAAAGCAGCTCTAAAAGACAACATTGTCATTATTTAGCTCAAATTTAGTTTATATGTAGTCACCTGCTTATTTTGCCGTGTTTGCTCTTTTGGGTCTGCTGCTTTGTCACCCTCTAAATCTTAGGGTTAGCATTTAAAAAAAGCTGTTATATACCATTGCCCAAAAGAAGGGTAGGGACCTCCCATAAGACTTGATTCAGTTCGAGCACTGATTAAAGGGTACTGGCTTTTGAAAAACATCACTATTTATGGTGCACTCAGACCAGCTTCTAAATAACAGGTACAATGAACATCGCACGGAACCAACCTATAATATAAATTGAGAGATTTGTCCAGAAGATGGTGTTCACTGGAAGATTATTAATGTATATTTTCACATGAAGAATGAATAGATTTCTGTGTACTCATCAATGCTCTTTGATAAATTATTTTTGCTGCAAAATTAAATGTTGATAAACTGTCTTTCAGCGGAAACGCTCAGTCCATTATTTCTTCAAATATGTGTTTTATATTTTCCAGAGACCAGGATATGAACTGAAATCATCTTAATTCAATATTAGATGGCTAAAAGCTTGCCATGGTTTAAAATAGCAGCAAATATTTGTTGTTTGGTGACAGTTAAGCATTGCATACACACATTATTTATTTATATATTTAATTATTTTAAATATTTTTTTATTTTAAAAAGAGAGATTGACCATACATTTGTCTACTACGTCCTAATCCTTATAGATCAGTCTTTTGATATATAAACTAACAATTCTGACTTGGCCTGTTTGTTTAATACAAAATTATCTAAATAACACATAGGTTTCTATTAATTACACATTCTAGTTTCCACTTATAAACAGTTCAGATTAATCTGACCTTACAAAGATAAGTACTGAAGTTCTCATAAACAATTTTTTTCCTCACAAATGGATGCTCTATTGCGTCATCTGCAGTAAATCAGCAGGCTGGAGTAATCAGCTGATTGTAGATGCATTAGCTTCATAATGAAGTGTTTACTGGTCAGTACTGAGTATTAACTATAGGATGAGCATGGCATATGAATGTAGTTAGTCTAAAGTACAAATGCAGTGCCTAGCTCAAGTATTCAGGCCTTTAACCTTTACTTATTTTTCAGGGAATAACCAAAAATTATGAGTAAAATTACACAATTAAGTTGAAAAATTAATATGTATACTGAATACATGAATATAAAATTGTGTAAATATAAAAATCTGTAAACAAATATGCAAAACAATTATGCCAAATAAGCATCAGATTAAAAATAATCAGCATCATTCAACTGATTTTTGTTCCAAGTACTGGTTCAAAATTCAGAACCATGTTTTAAACCTACTGAGCTTCACTCAACTATCAATTCATTTTTCGTACTTTTCATATTATTTTATACATCAAATAGATGTTCATTTTTACTTATATTTCAGCACATATTTTTTTAATTCTAACATCATCGTTAAGGAAATTCTGGATAGCCTATTTATTTTTTCTTGTTTGTGCCAGGCACAAGAGACCACACCTCCATCCACTGATCAGCACTATGTGTCCTTCACCTCCCACCTGAAAGAGCCCTATAAAACAAGGAGTCTTGTGCAGACCCTCAGCCTGGGACGTGGAACGCTGCAGGTAGGTCAAACATACACACTTCACTTACACATGTGCATGTGCAAATGTACATAGATCCACACACATACTGTATGGCAAATACAAAAATACACATCTACATGCTCACAAACATATACACAAGATTTCAAACAATCTTCAGTCTGTATTTTCTTGACTGCACTCTCTTTTTTTTAGCGAAAACTACCAGATCACTAAAAGTGTGGCTGAAGTTTATCTTGTTTTTGAGTTTAAATGATTATGATGCTGAACACAACAATCTTCAGCTGGCTTTTGATAAATGTCATGGTGATGGCATCACATCCAAATCTGAGACGTAGTGAACACTCTTTTGCTCTATATGACACAGGTAAGGTTTCTAGACTGATGTCATTTTTCAAAAACATGGAGTGTATCTTTTTCTATTGATAATTTCAGAGACGGCTCTGTCATTTGAAAAACGATTTTTGTTGTTGTTATTGCTTATGCAATTTCATACACTACAAATTTTCACACATATCTGATATGGAATATTAGAATCTTACTCTTTTTTTTCTAAAATAAAAATAGTTATAATACATAATAGGTAGGTATATATACATATATTTAATTTCATTTAAATTTTTAAGTTTTGATTAAGTAAAATAATTTCAGTTCTTAAGTGGATACTATTTTATCTGGACATTATCTTTACGTTTTGATCATTATAGGGAGCACACAACATTTTTGTAATAATTCTCAGTACTTCATTGTGTAAATCTAGTATAACATTAAGTGTTAATTGGATACAGTGCTTTTATGTATTTATTTATTTATTTGTGTTTTGTATGTCATAGACATACTACCTGTAGTGGAGCCCCTTGAAAGAAACTCAGCAGAAGAAAAACTGCTAGAAGACTTTGGATCCTATGAGGTGGTTAATCTACATTTGGCATTCACATTTCATATCATGTGACTTTACATTAATGTCCTTCCATGTGGTATGCCAAATAACAGTGCTAAAAATATTTGTTCCAAAAAAACAAAAAAAAAAGAAAGTTCTAAAATGTTCCTTTTATTTAAATTGTCCTCATGTTTTATTTTAAATATATGACCTTTTTACAGTTTTAATATAGGCTAGTTTTTAAGCATAGCCCACATTCCTACTCAAATAGTTAAGGTGATGATGACTTGGATGTCCTGATTTCATTGGATATGGTACTTGGTCTTAAAAGTTTGAGCACTATAAAATTTTCATCTGTGTTGAAGTATTTTTGTTTCATTTTGTTGCCATACCCACAGGATTTGGGTAAGGCTGTACGGCTGCAGAGAAGAGGCACACGCTCCCCCAGCCGCTGTATCCCTCATCAGCAGTCCTGCCTGGGCCATCACCTGCCCTGCTGCAACCCCTGCGATACGTGTTACTGCCGTTTCTTTAAAGCCTTCTGCTACTGCCGTAGCATGGACCACACCTGCAAAAACTAATATGGATAGAACCAAATTTTACCCTGAAATGGCTAATGGTGACTTAATGTTTACAGTTTATGCAGCTATAGAATGTATATGTGGATAGTGTAAACATGCATCCTTACACTATCCACAGAGTTTGTTAATATAGACCAAACATAATGGTTAATAAAGCTGCACAAAGCATAGAGTGCACCTTTGCTCTTAACACTTCAGATTTTTATTGCTGCAGTTTTAAGGTGTAACTTTATTGCAATTTTAAGGGTCGATATCTATTCATTGTTTGAAAATATTTTGTATATATGCATTCAATAAACTTTAATTATTGCAGATGTGTAGAGTATTAACTAGAAGAGCTACAAAAGGTATCAAACCACCTGACATCAAAACTGCACATATACACCGAGAGGCAGAAGAAAAACTGAATAATCTATGCTTTAAAAAAGTTTACCAAAAAACAAGAAGTTTAAATAACTTAATTTTCTTCAGGGTTTACACTTGAATTTACATTACTTTTCTAGTAATTTGAGATTATTATATTCTAAAGATTGTTTTGTCTTATTTTAAATCATCTTGCAGCCCCCTTATAGCTAGGCCCCCTATAGGTCCTGGTCCCCTGTTTAAGAACTCCTGTGTTAAAATGCTTTTGTTTTGATTGCTTTATGATTATTCTAAATAAAATAATAAATAATGAGAAAGTGTGTCTTAACCCTTGACTGGTATTGTATGTATAAATCTGAATAATATATTTTTTTAATATATAGCCTTTATAATAATTAATCAAAGGAAGAGGAAACAAAAGGTCATGCCATATATCTTTATTAAAAGAAAATAAAGACAATATTCATGGCTGCTTTAGTTAGAAGCAATGGTCTGGTCAACCCAAGCACGGAGCTTGGTGACACGGGCGTACACCGCAGGGGTGGAAGTTGAGCAGACGCCACTTCCCCAGGACACAATACCAACTAGAGTCCAGATTCCATTCTTCTCACAGACCAGAGGACCACCAGAATCACCCTGGAAAACACATAGAAGAGTTTGTATTTAAAACAATTATCAATACATGTAAGAAGAAACTTCATTAATAGTAATATATAAATTAATAATATATATATATATATATATAAAATATAATATATATTTATTTAAGAGCTCACCATGCAAGAAGAGACACCAGAGGCTCCAGCACAGATCATCATATCAGTGATGTTGGTTCCCCAGTAACGCTTGCAGTCATCGTTGGTCAGCAGAGGAAGAGCGGCCTGCTGGAGCAGGGGTGGGGTATTAGCAGCTGAAAGGACAGATTGGCAGCATTTTAAAAACACAGACAGAGAGGACAGAGATCCAATTCAAGTTTGACTTTCTTAAACTATAAAAAGTGAATGAATTCCATTATATATATATTAAAACTAAAAAAAAAAAAAAAAAAAGTTCCATCGATGTAAATGTAAATATTTTGTAAATATGCAAAAACTGATAAAAAATGCTCAAATGAAATGAGATTCTGAAACTCACCATTGTACCTGGTCAGGCCCCATCCAGAGGTCACACACTTCATGCCTCCAGGGAAGTTGTCACTGGTTTCAGCAAGACACACAGGAGACACGTGAGTGTTGAGGCGAGCGGGAGTGGCCAGCTTAATCAGGAGGATGTCGTTGTTGATGATGTAGCTGTTGTAGTTAGGGTGCGTGATGGACTTTAGGAAGAGAATACAGACACGTCAGCATTGTGATTTTAAGGTAGCAATCTTTGGAAATGCTCACTTCAGGTTTCTATTAAAAGACTACCTCCAAACAGTGGTTCATGTGGGATATATGCTAGTGTTTCCTGAAGTGCCTTTCAACAGTGGGAAATCTTTGCCACCGCTGCTGAATATTTAGCGAAAAGAAACCATATTACCTAGGTTGTGAGTGTGAGTTTGCAGTCTGTATTGAATGTGATGCAAAACAAACATCGTGTTCCGACCGCAATTTAATGGCAAGAAACTAATGAATAACTCGTATGAGATGGTTTTTCTTTTGTGAATCACAAACATAGCCTACAGCGTGACCAGTGTATTCTGATTCATGCACAAACGACTCTTATGAGCCGGTTCCTCTAATGAATAGTTCAAAAAGTTTCCTCTTTAATGAATCCTTAACTGAATAACAAAACCTTGGTGGCAATGGTTCTACAATCTACTTAGACTTGCGATGCTTTTGGGAAACGCAGCCCAGATCCGTTAGTGAATCAACACCTGACTCACTTACTGAACTGCAAATTGTCATTATTAGGGGCCATTAAGCACTAAATGTGCTGCAGCCCCTATTGTAATTGTTATTTTTCTTTATTATTTTTCTTCTTGAATGTGAGTCTAGGGCATCCCTATGAACCTTACATAGATTCATTCTGCAGGAAACACTGCGATACTCAATAAAAGAGATTTTGAGGGTCTACACACCTTTGCAACACTAATGGTCTGAATGGCCTCAGCATTGGATGAACGATCATGCTCACCCAGGACGACGCGGTGAGAGGTCCTGTAAAAAAAAGAAAAGATCACCTAAACGGTATAACCCAAAATCGGGACAATAGGCTATAAATAGTATATGAAATACAATGATATAACTGGAATTCAAACTTATTCCCCAATAGATCCTTAGTTAGTCTCACCTCACACCGCAGTGAGCAGCAGTCACGACCCAGTACTCGTTGATCAGGGAGCCACCGCAGAAGTGCCAGCCAGTGTAGTCCTGCAATAAATTTCAAATGATATAATAAATTAATAAATCTTTTGAGTTAGGATTAAGTAAGTATTGTCATTCACACCAGTTTTACCTGTAGAGACACCTGCCAGGGCCAGGAGTGAGGCCGTGCCTCCTCTCCATTCACAATCCTGGCATAGCCGGTGATAACAGGGGGGATGGCAGGAACGCCACAGCCTAACAGACCAAAAAATTGCACCAAATCAATTTAACAGATTTATGCACCCTGAGGACTATTTAATAAAAGTTAGCCAAGCTTAAAGGCTGGTGTAAAAGTATCTTATTATAAAAAGATTGTACCGTAGGCTGCACCAAAGAAGGCGAGACAGGATAGGATCCACAAGAAGGCCATTGCTGCACTTGAATATTGCCTGCTCCTCTGAGGGCTTTATATAATCAGTCCTTATTAATATCCTGGACTTCTTATCACTCCACTGTGGGATATTGTGCACCTTGCAAGAGAGTTTTTTTTCCACCCCTACAAAAGATAATTCCCCCTCCTTCTGGTTGCTTTAAATCACCTGTAAATCTTTCATTAATGAATTACATTTACATTTATGCTCTTGACAGTGACTTAAACTGCATTGAAAGTAATCATTTTATCAGTCTGTGCATTCCCTAGATGTTAAACCCATAACCTTGGCATTGCTAACACCTTGCTCTGCTGTTGGAGCTACAGAAATACTACCCAATTACCTATTAAAGAATGCCATTAATTCTCTCAGATTTACAGTGATTGAAAACTGAGAGAATTATGGCATTCATATAACATGGAGGTTATGTCATATAAATGCTGATAATTCTGTTTCACTATTACTGAAAATTGTTCTAATATTGTGTTCAATATTTCAGTTTCATGCAAAACATTTCTTAGGAAAACTGTACTCAGAAAAGTGATAACCTCCATGTTATACGAATGAATAGGCTATAGTTGATAATACCTGCGTGGTAGAAATATTTCACGTGTGAGCTAATAGTTTTGTAATATTCTCTGTTAGTAAGACTGCACAAAAACCTTCCTGTAAGTTTAAGGGACTACATGCATGGTTACTTCCTGGTTGTAGTTAAACCAGCTCGGGCATTTCCGGTTACTGTTAGCTGTTCACTCTGTAGTCGCTGTACATCGACACAAAACCATCAATGATTGACTTTTTAATGTTGTATTCATATTTTAATGCACTTATCACATTTACCTAATTTTACAATAAACCAGTTTTATTGATTGCAATAAAGACAAAGCTATTTGGACCGTTTAAAAATATTTTCCCCAGCACTTCAAATGTTATTTTTAATGTGATGACCACAAACATTATTTGTTCATCCTTCTGAGATTGTCCCCATTGTAGAACCGAACGTTTCAAAATGTAGGAAATTCAACATTTGATAGAAAGCACTTATTTATTTGCGCATATATCAGCCATTTCCTCTAATCGTTTTTCACTTCGTTTTCGACTAAATATTAAACAGTATAAAATAACTAGGTTTAAAAATACATGTTGTCAAAGTGAAGTATGAAGTACTCAAAAAATCTTAAGAAAAACAATAACTTTTCTTGTGATTCACGACAAAAAGTGAGTACCGCGCTTTCCCTTTATAATTACAGCAGCTGTCAGTCAGTGCAGCGCAAGATCAATGATTTCAGCACACTTGTAAAAACACACATTTTATTCGATTAATCTATTTAAAGTGCACAATAAATATTTAATTTTTGAAGCTTTTTTCACATAAAAGTGTGAAAACTGAATTTAGCCAAGGAGGAACAATGAGGTAGGCCTATGTCTTTATTTTTATGACGTCTTACGTTTGAATAACTAAATGAATGCTGTGCCCGACTATTTAAGTGACTATATTCTGATTATAAACTAACTATCACACTATTGATGCTCAACACGCCAGCAAATGACATTTCACCGGAAGTTTTCGAGCTGGCTTATATTAATGCGGAAGTCCTAAAGAACGCTTCGTACATAAAGCCCATTAGAGGATTTTATATTTTTCATCTCTCAAATAAGCTTATTGAATTAGTTCAGCTCTCTTTTACTTTTTGTTGCGTAACATACACTTCAAGTCATTGAGTTGACTGCAATAACCCTGACCTGACTAGCTATTTTCATACACACTGATAAAGCTGTGTTCCTGGTTTCAAGGCTTCTGTGTCCACATCTGCACTGATTCCCAGGTCATGTCTATTTAGGTAACTTATTCCCAGTATGTTCATTAGTTCAGCTGTATGTACTGTAAACGTACATAATTACATGATTTACATTCTGCAACCAATTTACTTTGTACTGGATATACCTAAGATCAAAATATCTGATAACGTGAAAATAATTTTAAATGTTGAGTAATAATTAGCCTAAGGTTCTAAAAAACAATATCAAAATAAAACTGATGTGGAATAACAAAATAAAAGCCTTTCAAAAGGCAGGCGAGACCTGAACAGATCACATTTCTGTCTGTGTTTAAACTAAACTCATTTAAACCTTGCCATTCATCTGTAAGACGCGAAAGAGAATATATACTTTTGCTGCTGAATTATTCACTCACCATATATTTTTTGTTGCAGACTGATTTTTTTTTTTTATTCATTTGTTGTTTTTCTCTATAATGAAGTAGTGTGTATTTTGTGGGTTGTGTTTAACACATAAAAACATTGATGATCAGTTCCACACACACAGATGCATAGATATTCTACCATGATCAAGAAAAAAAAAAAAAACAGCACTGGTATTGGATCGGTATCGGCCGATACTCAGAATTTGCATTCTGGAATCGGATCAGTTATTAAAAATGGTATCGGTGCAACCGTACACAGCAAAACATCAAGTGTTAAATTAACACTTCCAGTGTCACCCAGTGTTTATATAATCCGGTGTGGATTATATAAACACTGGCAATGTTAATTTTACACTAACAGTAACATTTAACATTAAAGGTTTTACTGTGTATTTAAATGACTTCATTGTGCTGATATATTCATATATTCATAATTGACCAACAATCACCAATTTGATCAGGTGTCAAATTTGGAGCTGTCCAAAGCTATTGTGTTTGAAGGGGTTGTGGTTACAATGTAATTTTTATAGTATTCAGTACACAAAACGGACACAAATGTCAGTGACATCTCGTCTTTGACCTATACACAGTAGCAAACGGTTATTTTTTCTGTTTTAAAGTGCACTCATTGCAGTTTTGTGATCTTATTATTTTGCTATTATTAAAATGATGTAATAAGAAAAACTCACTCAAACATATTGAAAGTCCATTGTCCACTGACTAACAAAATAATATATATATATTTTTTCTTCTACAAAAGCACAAGCAGGCTGATTTTTTTTTTGTCTCAAATAAAACTTTATTGATGAACATTATGACCAAGAACTACTGTAAACATTTGTGCTTTAGTTTGCAGCAATGGTCTGGTCAACCCAGGCACGGAGTTTGGTGACACGGGCGTATACACCAGGCGAGCTGGTTGAGCAGACGCCACTTCCCCAGGACACGATACCAACCAGAGTCCAGACTTCATTCTTCTGACAGACCAGAGGACCACCAGAATCACCCTGAAACACAGAGAGGTAAGTCAGATCTTTACAATCTTCTAGAACTTGGCAAACAGAAAGGTATGGTGGAAAATCAAGAGAGATTCACCATGCAAGAAGAAGCACCAGAGGCTCCAGCACAGATCATCAGATCAGTGATCTTGGTTCCCCAGTAACGCTTGCAGTCATCGTTGGTCAGCAGAGGAAGAGCAGCCTGCTGGAGCAGGGGTGGGGTATTAGCAGCTGAAAGGACAGATTGGCAGCATTTTAAAAACACAGACAGAGAGGACAGAGATCCAATTCAAGTTTGACTTTCTTAAACTATAAAAAGTGAATGAATTCCATTATATATATATTAAAACTAAAAAAAAAAAAAAAATTCCATCGATGTAAATGTAAATATTTTGTAAATATGCAAAAACTTATAAAAAATGCTCAAATGAAATGAGATTCTGAAACTCACCATTGTACCTGGTCAGGCCCCATCCAGAGGTCACACACTTCATGCCTCCAGGGAAGTTGTCACTGGTTTCAGCGAGACACACAGGAGACACGCGAGTGTTGAGCTGAGCAGGAGTGGCCAGCTTAATCAGGAGGATGTCGTTGTTGATGGTGAAGCTGTTGTAATTAGGGTGCTTGAAAACCTTTGGGAAGAGGATACAGACACGTCAGCATTCTCTGCAGTAATTCTCATATTCAGTGGCAGCAGTTTTCTCATATCTCAGTTTTAACATTGTCTCAATGGTTTGATACAGAAAATATGAAGAGTCAAGGTACCCTGCCAACAGTCATGGTCTGAATGGGCTCAGCGTTGGAGGAACGATCATGCTCACCCAGGATGACACGGTGAGAGGTCCTAATAAAAATATTTTTTACAGAATTCTTTTACTCGATAGAGAAACATACTTATTCTGAAATAATAGTTAAAAAAAATATATAGATAATAATTTATACTTTAATACTGTCTTACCTGACATTGCAGTGAGCAGCAGTCACAACCCACGACTCACTGATCAGGGAGCCACCGCAGAAGTGGAAGCCAGTGGAGTCCTGCAATGTTTTAGCCAAGTTTGTTTATTTATTATCCATATGTCATCTTATATTATCCATATGTCATCTGTTAGAAAAAAAGATGTCTGTTTGTACCTGCAGAGACACCTGCCAGGGCCAGGAATGAGGAACTGCCTCCTCACCATTCACAATCCTGGCATAGCCGGTGATAACAGGGCGGATTGCTGGAACGCCACAGCCTTGAGAATAAAAAAATAAATGAAGTATTAGTAGAAATATTCATACAAATTCAAGCATGTTCTTCTGACGGGTATGTATAAAACTGACACTTTTATTCAAATATTTAAATCTATTTTACGGAGGAAAAAACAGCTACAAACCATAGGCAGTTCCAATGAAAGCAAGACACGACAGAATCCAAATGAAAGCCATTTCTAAATCAGGGCTGTCTCTTGGGGGTTTATATACCCATCCTTCCCACACATTTACATATTTTGCAACATACATGTCATTCCCAAAATATGCTGACACATTTACTTTTCACCAATGATCAAGACTGTAAGTATTCCAGAAACCCCATATAAAGGCATCATATAACCTATTATTGACTAATTATTAAATATTATTATTAAATAATATGAACTTTTTAAAATTATTTACATTTGCCAGATGCCTGAAAAATCTATTGTATTTATGTATGTATTTGTTTGTTTATTTAACACTTTTAAAATGCATTAAAAAGAGAGTCAAATTACATGTGAACCTTCCAAGGAAGGATTAGTTGGCAAAATGTTCAGTTATTTATTAATTTATTAATTATTTTGTTCTAAAAAGCAATCTCAAGCAATAAATAAAATAATGAATTAAACAATTAAAAAATATATTTTTAAATAAAAAAAATCAATCAAACAGAAGTGCTTAATAGCACATTTATGAAGTTTTACCCGGTTTATATGTACTTGTTTATATGTACAATTATATATGTACAATGTACTTTTGATGTTAAACATGGCAATGTTTAAGTACAGTGGGGTAAATATCATGGGATTCTGCACAGGTGAAGACCAGCTGATGCAGACTCTCAGGGTTAATTTTTGACCATAATATCATGTTGTCATGCCCTCATTGGTATGTGTGAAATCATGGTTTGGTGTTAAATAGGACTTTCTGCCATCAATAATGCTGTGTCTTCTGCACAATGTCTCTCCTGTGGCTGCTGTCCTGCGTTGCCTTCATTAGTGCAGCCTACGGTAAGGAAGCTTTTTTTAAGTTCTATTTGATTTTTTAAAGGTCATATCCATAGTTACTATAGTCACCATGCACCCTATGTTAAATTATATATAGTTTGCATTTACAAAATCATTGGTCAATTGGCCTATTTACGTTATACTATCAAATTTCATTATTTAGTCTTCTTGCATGTCTTGTTATCCCTTTTTCTTCAGGCTGTGGCATTCCTGCCGTTCCTCCTGTTGTCAGTGGCTATGCCCGCATTGTAAATGGTGAGGAGGCAGTGCCTCACTCCTGGCCCTGGCAGGTCTCCTTACAGGTATAATGTTAGTATTATCTAGCTAATGTTAGATCATTACTACACAGCTTATGCAAAGTGTCATTTTCTTTTTTTTATTTGCCATTTTGTTTAAATTACAGGACTTCACTGGCTTCCACTTCTGCGGTGGCTCTCTGATCAGTGAGTACTGGGTTGTGACTGCTGCTCACTGCAGTGTGAGGTGAGACTAACTATCACAGTTGAATCATTACGTTAACTATACACGAATGCTGGGATAGATGTGGATTAATTAACCTCTCTTGCTTATCTCCAGAACTAGTCACCGTGTGATTCTGGGAGAGCATAACAAGGGAAGCGGCAACACTCAGGAGGACACGCAGACTATGAGAGTGTCAAAAGTGAGGCTCAAGAACTACAAACCTTTTCTTCAATAATAAGCCAGAGCTGGACATTTAATTGATCATTCTACAAGATAATGCAACATGATAATGCTTTTTAGTTATACTAAACCTTAGTCTGCATATGCTCATTTGTGTTTATCTCTCTTCGTTATTTATTTACCACTTTTTCTGTATGACTTAATCTCAATTACAGGTGTTCACTCACCCTCAGTGGAACTTTAATACCATTGAAAATGACATTGCCTTGATCAAGCTGACCGCCCCCGCCTCACTGAATGCACATGTGTCTCCTGTTTGTCTTGCTGAGACTTCAGACCAGTTTGCTCCTGGCATGATCTGCGTGACTTCTGGCTGGGGAGTGACCAGACACAATGGTTGGTTGTCTATAAAATATAATCACAGTCTTTAATACAAACTTGCTTTTGGTTCTAGATGAATAGAAATCTTTCAAAATTTGATATTCATTAATAAACTAGAATATTTAGAATATATTTCTACAGCTAAATAATAATAATAATAATAATACATCATTATATTATTGAAATATATTATTATTCTATAACGGTCATATGATTAATATAATGCTAATAATAAATATTGTAACGTCTAATTACGTTATATACAATACTATTTAAAAGTTTGGGGTCGGTAAGATTTTTTCATGTTTATGAATGAAGTCTCTTATGCTCTGCATTTATTTAATCTAAAATACAGTAATATTGTGAAACAATACAATTACAATATAAAATCAAAGTTGCAAGCAGCATTTACCGGGGTTCAAGCACTTTAAGGCCTTTAAGCACATAAAAAGGTATTATATTTTATTTAGCAAGCATGTAAACACTTAGATCATAGATGGAAAAGACCATTTACAGCCAATACAGGCAATTTACTATAGAAAAAATATGGTTTTAAAGGTTTTTTGACAGTTATAGTGCCACCTATTGCCCGATCTCCACCACTTTTTTTGGGTGTCCTCAGAGTGTGCCCATACATATGCGTGTTAATTTTGGTGAAAATATCTCATTTATGAGATTTATAAGAGCATAAAAAATGACCCAAGAACGTCTTTGATTGGATTTTTTTTCAAAATTTTGACATTTGGGCTTTCACGTTTAGTTAATCAACTTAGGTTCCCTGTTTCCTACGGTGGTTTCGTCTCGATCGGACTAACGGTTTCGAAGATATTCGCAAAAGTTTTTTAAGTGCTAAATTACAACGTTGAACAAACCACAAGCCGAAACCTGGCAAAAGAAATCGGCCACTAGTTGGCGCAAACAAGTTTTACGCCTCAGTAATCACGTGCTGTTTCAATCAATCGGACTAAAGTTTGCATAGTTACAGCTGTTTTCATGTTTTTTCCAAGTTATAGCGCCACCTAGAGTCCAATCGATGCAATTTTTTAATCGTGACCAAAGATTGAGCCCCTACACATGTGTACCGCGTTTAGTTAAAATATCTCATTTCGTTCTTGAGTTATAGCCACTTTAGTAAAAAATGGCTTCGCCCTTATCGTACTTTTTTCGGCACCCCTTAGCGACGGTGAATCAAAATTTCAATTATTATTCATATTCAGACTCCAGACAACATTTCTGCACTGGTTTGGTTCCAATCGGGCTAAAAACCTAGGACTAGATCACAAAAGTAGGTTTTAGACAAAATTCAAAATGGCAGAAAATTTTCCCTGGCGGAAATGAAATCGGATGATATCGGATATATATATTTGTCCGTCTTGAGCCAAGGATTCCAATGATATAAGACACTTGAGTCTACAATAAACAGTTTATGAGTTTTTGAACTTTTGGTCGCTGTAGTGCCCCCTATTGGCCGATTGGGTTCATCTCTTGTGAGGTTCTCCCCAAATTGAGGACTATCATCTAGCCAGGTTTCAAGTCTCTAGGACTTACGGTTTGGTCTGCACGATTCTTTTCAGGGCACAAGAAAAATAATAAAAATC
This sequence comes from Elopichthys bambusa, assembly GCA_037101425.1. NCBI lineage: Eukaryota > Metazoa > Chordata > Actinopteri > Cypriniformes > Xenocyprididae > Elopichthys > Elopichthys bambusa. The sequence goes on from CM074432.1 coordinate 26,810,932, forward strand.
TGAGCAATTAAAATAGGGTTTCAGCATTTCGTGCTTGAACCCCTAATAAACGTTTTCTCATTTAATATATATAGGGGTTCAAGCATGAAGTGCCGAAACCCTATTGTAATTGTAAGGATTTTTATTATTTTTCTTCCGCCGTAAAACGAATCGTGCAGCCCAAACCGTGAGGCCTAGAGACTTGAAACTTTGCCAGATGATAGTCCTCAATTTTGGGAGAACCTCAGAAGTTATGACCCCAATTGGCCAATAGGTGGCGCTACAGTGATCAAAAACGCGAAACGGCTCATAACTCATAGAACATTTGTTGTAGACTCAAGTGTCTTATATCACTGTAATTCTTGACTCAAAACAAACAAAATGTATATCTCCGATTTCATTTACGGTATGCAAATTTTCCCACCATTTAGAATTTTATCCAAAACCTACTTTTGCGAATTAGTCCTAGGTTTTTCGCCCGATCAGAACCAAACTAGTGCAGAAATGTTCTCTGGAGTCTGAATATCAAAAGTTATCAAAGAAAAGTTGAAATTTTGATTCACGGTCGCTAAGGGGCGCCAAAACGTGCGATGAGGGCGGAGCCACTTTTACTAAAATGGCTGTAACTCGAGAATGAAATTAGATATTTGCACCAAACTTGGTACACATGTGTACGGGCTCAATCTTTGGTCATGATAAAAAAAAATCGATTGGCCACTAGGTGGCGCTATAACTTGAAAAAAACCGTTAGTCCGATTGACTTGAAATTTGGCATGCAGTGTCTTGGTCCAAGGGGGCATGATAGTCAATGAGGAACTGGCGTGTCTCAAAAAACATGGTCGCCATCGGCCAATGAAATTTGAGCACCTATTAGACAAGGTTAACGGAGGCCAATCGGAACGAAACTCGGTGGGCATGTTTGACTCATGGCCCTAAAGGTCTGTAAGAATTTTTAAATAAATCGGCCACAAGTTGTCGCTAACGAGTTTTACGCCTCAGTAATCACATATTTCAAAGATCCACACAATATGCATATCATTTGATAGATCTCCTCATGTTTAATAACCATAGGTGGCGCTATAATTGTGAAAAACGTTTTTAATGGTTTTAGAAGAAAATATATATAACTTTGGATGTGGTCGACTTATTTTCACGGGAGTCATGGTAGGTTCCGCCTTATGGTTTGTGCTACATTGTGATTTAGCTCTTAAAAAACGTTTGCGAATATCTTCAAAACCGTTAGTCTGATCGAGACGAAACCAGCGTAGGAAACACAGAAACCTAAGTTGGTTTACTATACGTGAAAGCCCAAATGTCAAAATGTTAATAGGAAGTGGCAAAAAAATCCAATCAAAGTCTTTCATGGGTCATTTTTATGCTCTCTTATATGTAAGTGTCTATAACTTCGAACTTTGAAGATATTTTCACCAAAATTGGTATGGACACACTCTGAGGACACCCAAAAAAAATGGTGGAGATCGGGCAATAGATGGCGCTATAACTGTCAAAAAACCTTTAAAAACCATGTTTTTCCTTACTGAATTGCCTGTATTGGCTGTAAATGGTCTTTTCCATCTATGATCTAAGTGTTTACATGCTTGCTAAATACAATATAATACCTTTTTATATGCTTAAAGGCCTTAAATTCTTGAACACCGGTAAATGCTGCTTGCAGTTTTAATTTAAAATGTAATTTATTCCTATGATGGCAAAGCTGAATTTTTAGCAGGTGTTACTCTAGTCTTCAATGTCACATGATCCCTCAGAAATCATTCTAATATGCTGATTTCTTATGTTAAAAACAGCTGTGCTGCTTATTATTTTGGTGGAAACAATAATACATATTTTTCAGGATTCTTTGATGAACAGGAATTTCTAAAGTACATTTATTTGAGATAGAAATCTTCTGTGACATTATAAATGTCTTTATGTCACTTTTGATCAATGTGTCCTTGCCAAAGTATTAATTACTTTAAAAGAAAAAAATCTTACTGACCCAAAACTTTTGAATGGTAGCGTACATGTTTGTAATATATGTGCAATATCTAACATGTTTTATGATTGCTCTCCTTATTTCTCCGTGTAGCTCTGTTCACCCCTAATGAGCTCCAGCAGGTCGCTCTGCCTCTGTTGTCCAACGAGGACTGTAAGAGCTACTGGGGAAGCAACATCCATGATGTCATGATTTGTGCTGGTGCTGCTGGTGCCTCCTCTTGCATGGTAAGACTATCGTCTCTTCCTCACTTCCTCTGTAAATAACTCTCTGCCCATAACTGTCTTGTCTGCCTGTCTTTTTAGGGTGACTCTGGTGGTCCTCTGGTGTGTCAGAAGGATGATGTCTGGACACTGGTGGGTATTGTGTCCTGGGGAAGCAGTCGTTGTGACACCAGTATTCCTGGTGTGTACGCCCGTGTCACTGAGCTCCGTGACTGGGTGGATCAGATTCTGGCTTCCAACTAAAGACACAAAATGTATAGAGACTCCTTGACATCACTGAACAGCAGCTAACAAGATACTACAGCCACTCAAGTCTGTGAATTACAGTGGTTTTACCACACTTAAGAGGTGATGTTAAAACCAGCTTAATCGTGGTCAAACTAATGCTATGAGAGGCTTATTGCTTTTATATTATGACTGTAATAGTTCAATAAATACATACAACATGTCATGTTACACTGTTTTTCACTGTTTTAATATAGCCAACATTTATTTTTGTCCAATCTTGTTAGTTTGAACAGATTCTGCAAAAACTACAGTGTAACGGTTGTGAAACTGTTACATATTTATTCATTCATTTTTATTGTACTGAAATTAGCAAATGGGCACAAGTATAAGGTCTATGACTTTCCTAAAGAACGCAAAAAAGAATAACAAAATTAATTGTACGTGTCGTACGCAGCTTTGACGGAGGAGGGCGCTAAAGACTCACACAAAGATTCATATTTGTTAACTCAGTATATATTTGGCAGATCAGGCTGCTTCTATTCATTAATACAATATCTTTTTTCTAGTATGCATGCATTGTCAATAACAGTTACAAGTTTTTAATTGCCAAAGGAATTATTTTGTTTGTTTGTTTTCTCGTCGGAGTTTATAAAATTAATAATATCAAAATCAGGATGGCCTTTATTATATTAGAAAAGTGTAATCCCCCTGATATTCTGTGGTTATATCATACATAAACCTACCTGAAAGATGTTTTTCTCTGCATATTTTTGTGTTCAGGTTCAGTCTCAAACCTTCAAGCCCCTCAGTCTATTATATATGAGGTAAAACATCACATAAGGGGTCTCCATGGCAACTTCCTGATCCTCCTTGAGACACATTTGCAACAGTGGAGTCAGTTGTTTCACAGAGAGATGTAGAGAAGGGATGAGACAAATCATACAATAGGAGAATCTCTATTTTTTTTCTCTCTCTGATGATGCTAAGACTGATTTTGAATAGAGAGGCGTGGGAGCGTCAGCACAATAAACTGAAAAAACAATACCCCGTTAACCACTTCTTAAATTCAAGCATAAATTGATGTGATAAAAGCTTGAACTCTTGAGCTCTCAGTTAGACGTCAGTTGAATAGCACAAACAATTTTTTCAAACAGCATGACAGCAGTTTCAAGGTGAATGTCGCCTTGAAGTTGGTGTGGGCGTCTGGGCGACACACCTGTAGACACGATTAACCGGTAGAAATTTGTCAACCGGCAGAGACAATTGCGGTTACGTGACATTGCTGTGTTGTACAGTCATGAAAGCTTATTGTTTACATGTGTTTTTAACCATTGCAGTTTAAAACATGTGATTTTAAACCGTTGAAACGCAATAAGCAGCAAAGGAGAGCTCATTTCGCTATATACGCGCTCTTTCTAAGAGATGAGTTCACATAAAGCCGCTGCTCATAAAGTGCATACTTAAGCCTTGTTTACACTGCACGCGTCTGCGGCGCGTTACGGCTCCGGCGAGGTTTTGTTCCGTCCTCTACGCGGTGTCAACTCACACCAGAAGCATTTCAGAAGCGAAGCGGCTGGATTCGCGAGACCACGAGATTTGCCTGTCTGACGTGTTTTTTTGTTGTTGTTGTTGTTTTCCTTGATTTTTCGTGTTTTTTATTGCTAAATGGTTATACTTTATTTTGCTGTAGCCTACAAACGAAGTTAATGCACTTAAAAGTCCAGTTATAGACAACAAGAACAAAACATTTTCAAGTTTTTCAACTTCGATCTCTTGTCGTCAGTTTCTGGCCTCCTAGTGATGTGATATATGAGCTGGAGTTTACACAGGGTGATTATTTTGAGGCGCCTATGTTTAGCGAAGCGTTGTGGCGAGCCGCTTCTGGGACGCTTCTAAAACGCACCGCGGCGAGGCTGGTGTAAACACGAGCATTGACTAGAGTGGCCGCGTATTAGCTCCGGTAGCCGCGTCGCAGCCGTAACGCGCCGCACACGCGTGCAGTGTAAACAAGGGGTTACACGTCAAAATGCCCGCCTTGTGCAAGTATCCTCTTTACTCACCCTTAAGTCATCCTAGGTGTATATGAATTTCTTCTTTCTGATAAATGCAATCGGAGAAATACTAATAAATATCCTGACGCATCCAAGCTTTATAATGGGAGCGAACAGGGGTCACGAGTATGAGCTGAATAAACTGCTTCCATCCACATCCATCCATCATAAACGTGTACTCCACACGGCTCGGGGTTAATAAAGGCCTTCTGAAGCGAAGCGATACATTTGTGTAAAAAAAAAATCCATATTTAACAAGTTATGAAGTAAAATATAGCTTCTGCCAGACCGCCTTCCGTACATAAGAAAGTGTAAAATTCTCACAGTTCAAAAAGCTTACGCTACATCCTACGCCTTCCCTATTCAACTTACGGAAAAAGTGTAACTGATGCAACGCCAGTTTACACTTTCTTCGTAAGTTTAAATATGGAAGGCGGTCTGGCATAAGCTAGATATTTTTTATAACTTGTTACAATTTATAACTTTATACAATTTATGTAGTATTATGAATATCTTTCATTTGTGTCTTTATTCTATTGTAGATTGTTGTCCTATTGCTTGTAATTAGTTTCTTTGTTCTTATCCCTCTATGGCACAACTTTATTTTTTGGGGAAAAAATATTTCACACCATTTTTTGGGAGCTTGGGGACTCCTGATAATATATCCATCATAAAATTTGTCGCCCCTCCCAGATCCAGATGTTGGTTTGTTGCCTCAGGGCAACACTGTGCCATAAGATTACTAAAACACCAAGGTTTTCTATATATGTGTATTAAAGAAAACAAGCAATAAATGCATTAGAAAAAGTTATTTTTTTGATAAACATCAATGACAAATTATTCAAAACCAATAAAAAACATCAAACAATCAAATAAACAAACTACTACTAATTACAACACTTGTGTGTGCGCCACTGTGTGTGCTACTGTGTGTGTGTGTGTCACTGTGCGTGTGTCACTGTGTCACTGCGTGTGTGTCACTCTGGGTTTGTGCCACTGTGCGTGTCACTATGTGTGTGTGTCCGTCACTTTGTGTGTGCCACTGTGTGTGTCACTGTGTGTGTGTCACTGCGTGTGTCACTTTGTGTCACTGTGTGTGTGTCATTGTGTGTGTGTCACTGCGTGTGTCACTTTGTGTCACTGTGTGTGTGTCATTGTGTGTCACTGCATGTCACTGTGTGTGCCACTGTGTGTGTGTGTGTGTGTCACTGTGTGTGTCTGTTACTGTGTGTATGTGTCATTGTGTGTGTGTGTGTGTCACTGTGTGTGTGTGTGTGTCACTGTGTGTATGTGTCACTGTGTGTGTGTGCCACTGTGTGTGTCACTGTGTGTATGTGTCACTGTGTGTGCGACTGTGTGTGTGTGCCACTGTGTGTGTGTCACTGTGTGTGTGTCACTGTGTGTGTCATTGTGTGTCACTGCGTGTCACTGTGTGTGCCACTGTGTGTGTCTGTCACTGTGTGTGTGTGCCACTGTGTGTATGTGTCACTGTGTGTGTGCCACTGTGTGTGTGAGTGCCACTGTGTGTGTCACTGTGTGTGTGTGCCACTGTGTGTGTGTCACTGTGTGTGTGTCCGTCACTGTGTGTGCCACTGTGCGTGTCACTGTGTGTGCTACTATGTGTGTGTGTCACTGTGTGTGTCTGTCACTGTGTGTATGTGTCACTGTGTGTGTGTGCCACTGTGTGTGCCACTGTGTGTATGTGTCACTGTGTGTATGTGTCACTGTGTATGTGTCACTGTGTGTGTGTCACTGTGTGTGGGTGTGTGTGTGGGTGTGTGTGTCACTGTGTGTGTGTGTGTCACTGTGTGTGGGTGTGTGTGTCATTGTGTGTCACTGCGTGTCACTGTGTGTGCCACTGTGTGTGTGTGCCACTGTGTGTGTCTGTCACTGTGTGTGTCTGTCACTGTGTGTGTGTGTCACTGTGTGTATGTGTCACTGTGTGTGTGTGTGTGCCACTGTGTGTGTGTGCCACTGTGTGTATGTGTCACTGTGTGCATGTGTCACTGTGTGTGCCACTGTGTGTGTGTCACTGTGTGTATGTGTCACTGTGTGTGCCACTGTGTGTGTGTCACTGTGTGTGTCACAGTGTGTATGTGTCACTGTGTGTGTATGTGTCACTGTGTGTGTGTGTCATTGTGTGTGCCACTGTGTGTATGTGTCACTGTGTGTATGTGTCACTGTGCGTGTGTGTGTGTGTGCCACTGTGTGTGTGTGTGTCACTGTGTGTATGTGTCACTGTGTGTGTGTGTGTGCCACTGTGTATGTGTCACTGTGTGTGTGTCACTGTGTGTGGGTGTGTGTGTGGGTGTGTGTGTCACTGTGTGTGTGTGTGTGTCACTGTGTGTGGGTGTGTGTGTCATTGTGTGTCACTGCGTGTCACTGTGTGTGCCACTGTGTGTGTGTGCCACTGTGTGTGTCTGTCACTGTGTGTGTCTGTCACTGTGTGTGTGTGTCACTGTGTGTATGTGTCACTGTGTGTGTGTATGTGCCACTGTGTGTGTGTGCCACTGTGTGTATGTGTCACTGTGTGTGCCACTGTGTGTGTGTCACTGTGTGTATGTGTCACTGTGTGTGTCTGTCACTGTGTGTGTGTGTCACTGTGTGTATGTGTCACTGTGTGTGTGTGTGTGCCACTGTGTGTGTGTGCCACTGTGTGTATGTGTCACTGTGTGTATGTGTCACTGTGTGTGCCACTGTGTGTGTGCCACTGTGTGTGTGTCACTGTGTGTGTCACAGTGTGTATGTGTCACTGTGTGTGTATGTGTCACTGTGTGTGTGTGTCATTGTGTGTCACTGCGTGTCACTGTGTGTGTCACAGTGTGTGTGTGCCACTGTGTGTGTCTGTCACTGTGTGTGTGTGCCACTGTGTGTATGTGTCACTGTGTGTGTGTGTGCCACTGTGTGTGTGTGCCACTGAGTGTGTCACTGTGTGTGCCACTGTGTGTGTGTGTGTCCGTCACTTTGTGTGTGCCACTGTGTGTGTGTCACTGTGTGTGTCACTGCGTGTGTCACTTTGTGTCACTTTGTGTCACTTTGTGTCACTGTGTGTGTGTGTCATTGTGTCACTGCGCGTCACTGTGTGTGCTACTGTGTGTGTGTGTCACTGTGTGTGTCACTGCGTGTGTCACTTTGTGTCACTTTGTGTCACTGTGTGTGTGTCACTGTGTGTGTGTGCCACTGTGTGTGTCACTGTGTATGTGTCACTGTGTGTGTGTGCCACTGTGTGTGTGTCACTGTGTGTGTGTCACTGTGTGTGTCATTGTGTGTCACTGCGTGTCACTGTGTGTGCCACTGTGTGTGTCTGTCACTGTGTGTGTGTGCCACTGTGTGTATGTGTCACTGTGTGTGTGTGTGTGTGTGCCACTGTGTGTGTGTGTGCCACTGTGTGTGTCACTGTGTGTGTGCCACTGTGTGTGTGTGTGCCACTGTGTGTGTCACTGTGTGTGTGTGCCACTGTGTGTGTGTCACTGTGTGTGTGTCCGTCAGTTTGTGTGTGCCACTGTGCGTGTCACTGTGTGTGCTACTATGTGTGTGTGTCACTGTGTGTGTCTGTCACTGTGTGTATGTGTCACTGTGTGTGTGTGCCACTGTGTGTGCCACTGTGTGTATGTGTCACTGTGTGTGTGTCACTGTGTGTATGTGTCACTGTGTGTGTGTGTGTCACTGTGTGAGGGTGTGTGTGTCATTGTGTGTCACTGCGTGTCACTGTGTGTGTCACTGTGTGTATGTGTCACTGTGTGTGTGTGTGTCACTGTGTGTGGGTGTGTGTGTCATTGTGTGTCACTGCGTGTCACTGTGTGTGCCACTGTGTGTGTGTGCCACTGTGTGTGTCTGTCACTGTGTGTGTCTGTCACTGTGTGTGTGTGTCACTGTGTGTATGTGTCACTGTGTGTGTGTGTGTGTGCCACTGTGTGTGTGTGCCACTGTGTGTATGTGTCACTGTGTGTATGTGTCACTGTGTGTGCCACTGTGTGTGTGTCACTGTGTGTATGTGTCACTGTGTGTGCCACTGTGTGTGTGTCACTGTGTGTGTCACAGTGTGTATGTGTCACTGTGTGTGTGTGTCATTGTGTGTCACTGCGTGTCACTGTGTGTGTCACAGTGTGTATGTGTCACTGTGTGTGTGCCACTGTGTGTGTCTGTCACTGTGTGTGTGTGCCACTGTGTGTATGTGTCACTGTGTGTGTGTGTGCCACTGTGTGTGTGTGCCACTGAGTGTGTGTGTGCCACTGTGTGTGTGTGTGTCCGTCACTTTGTGTGTGCCACTGTGTGTGTCACTGTGTGTGTGTCACTGTGTGTGTCACTGCGTGTGTCACTTTGTGTCACTTTGTGTCACTGTGTGTGTGTGTCATTGTGTCACTGCGCGTCACTGTGTGTGCTACTGTGTGTGTGTGTCACTGTGTGTATGTGTCACTGTGTGTGTGTGTGCCACTGTGTGTATGTGTCACTGTGTGTGTGTGTCACTGTGTGTGTGTGTCATTGTGTCACTGCGCGTCACTGTGTGTGCTACTGTGTGTGTGTGTCACTGTGTGTATGTGTCACTGTGTGTGTGTGTGCCACTGTGTGTATGTGTCACTGTGTGTGTGTGTGCCACTGTGTGTGTGTGTGTCCGTCACTTTGTGTGTGCCACTGTGTGTGTCACTGTGTGTGTGTCACTGTGTGTGTCACTGCGTGTGTCACTTTGTGTCACTTTGTGTCACTGTGTGTGTGTGTCATTGTGTCACTGCGCGTCACTGTGTGTGCTACTGTGTGTGTGTGTCACTGTGTGTGTCACTGCGTGTGTCACTTTGTGTCACTGTGTGTGTGTGTCATTGTGTCACTGCGTGTCACTGTGTGTGCCACTGTGTGTGTGTCACTGTGTGTGTCACAGTGTGTATGTGTCACTGTGTGTGTATGTGTCACTGTGTGTGTGTGTCATTGTGTGTCACTGCGTGTCACTGTGTGTGTCACAGTGTGTATGTGTCACTGTGTGTGTGTGCCACTGTGTGTGTCTGTCACTGTGTGTGTGTGTGCCACTGTGTGTGTCACTTTGTGTCACTGTGTGTGTGTGTCATTGTGTGTCACTGCGTGTCACTGTGTGTGCTACTGTGTGTGTGTGTCACTGTGTGTGTCTGTCACTGTGTGTGTCTGTCACTGTGTGTATGTGTCACTGTGTGTATGTGTCACTGTGTGTGTCACTGTGTGTGTGTGTCATTGTGTGTCACTGCGTGTCACTGTGTGTGTCACAGTGTGTATGTGTCACTGTGTGTGTGTGCCACTGTGTGTGTCTGTCACTGTGTGTGTGTGCCACTGTGTGTATGTGTCACTGTGTGTGTGTTTGCCACTGTGTGTGTGTGCCACTGAGTGTGTCACTGTGTGTGCCACTGTGTGTGTCACTGTGTGTGCCACTGTGTGTGTGTCACTGTATGTGTGTGCCACTGTGTGTGTGTGTTCGTCACTTTGTGTGTGCCACTGTGTGTGTCACTGCGTGTGTCACTTTGTGTCACTGTGTGTGTGTGTCATTGTGTGTCACTGCGTGTCACTGTGTGTGCTACTGTGTGTGTGTGTCACTGTGTGTGTCACAGTGTGTATGTGTCACTGTGTGTGTATGTGTCACTGTGTGTGTGTGTCATTGTGTGTCACTGCGTGTCACTGTGTGTGTCACAGTGTGTATGTGTCACTGTGTGTGTGTGCCACTGTGTGTGTCTGTCACTGTGTGTGTGTGCCACTGTGTGTATGTGTCACTGTGTGTGTGTGTGCCACTGTGTGTGTGTGCCACTGTGTGTGTGTCACTGTGTGTGTGTGCCACTGTGTGTGTGTGTGTGTGTCCGTCACTTTGTGTGTGCCACTGTGTGTGTGCCACTGTGTGTGTCACTGTGTGTGTGTCACTGTGTGTGTCACTTTGTGTCACTGTGTGTGAGTGTCATTGTGTGTCACTGCATGTCACTGTGTGTGCTACTGTGTGTGTGTGTCACTGTGTGTGTCTGTCACTGTGTGTATGTGTCACTGTGTGTGTGTGCCACTGTGTGTGTGCCACTGTGTGTGTCACTGTGTGTGTCACTGTGTGTATGTGTCACTGTGTGTGTGTGCCACTGTGTTTGTGTCATTGTGTGTATGTGTCACTGTGTGTGTGTGTCACTGCGTGTGTCACTTTGTGTCACTGTGTGTGTGTGTCACTGTGTGTGTCAGTGTGTCACTGCGTGTGTGTGTGCCACTGTGTGTGTGTGTGTGTCACTGCGTGTGTGTGCGTGTCTGTCATTGTGTGTGTCACTGCGTGTGTCACTTTGTGTCACTGCGTGTGTGCGCCACTGCGTGTGTGTGTCACTGCGTATGTCAGCGTGTCACTGCGTGTGTGTCACTGCGTGTGTGTGTCACTGCGTGTGTGAGTCACTGTGTGTGTGTCACTGCGTGTGTCACTTTGTGTCACTGCGTGTGTGAGTCACTGTGTGTGTGTCACTGCGTGTGTCACTTTGTGTGTGTGCCACTGTGTGTGTGTCACTGCGTGTGTGAGTCACTGTGTGTGTGTCACTGCGTGTGTGAGTCACTATGTGTGTGTCACTGCGTGTGTCACTTTGTGTGTGTGCCACTGTGTGTGTGTCACTGTGTGTGTCAGCGTGTCACTGCGTGTGTGTCACTGCGTGTGTGTGCCACTGTGTGTGTGTGTCACTGCGTGTGTGTCACTGCGTGTGTGTGTCACTGTGTGTGTCTGTGACTGTGTGTGTGTGTGTGTGTGTCTGTCACTGTGTGTGCCACTGTGTGTGTGTCACTGTGTGTGTGTGTTACTGCGTGTGTGTGTCACTGTGTGTGCCACTGTGTGTGTGTCACTGTGTGTGTCTGTGACTGTGTGTGTGTGTGTCTGTCATTGTGTGTGTCATTGTGTGTGTCACTGCGTGTGTCACTGTGTGTGTGTGTGTCACTGTGTCACTGTGTGTGCCACTGTGTGTGTGTCACTGTGTGTGTGTGTTACTGCGTGTGTGTGTCACTGTGTGTGCCACTGTGTGTGTGCCACTGTGTGTGTGTGTGTCACTGCGTGTGTGTCACTGCGTGTGTGTGCCACTGTGTGTGTGTGTGTCACTGCGTGTGTGTCACTGCGTGTGTGTGTCACTGTGTGTGTCTGTGACTGTGTGTGTGTGTGTGTGTGTGTGTGTCTGTCACTGTGTGTGCCACTGTGTGTGTGTCACTGTGTGTGTGTGTTACTGCGTGTGTGTGTCACTGTGTGTGCCACTGTGTGTGTGTCACTGTGTGTGTCTGTGACTGTGTGTGTGTGTGTCTGTCATTGTGTGTGTCATTGTGTGTGTCACTGCGTGTGTCACTGTGTGTGTGTGTGTCACTGTGTCACTGTGTGTGCCACTGTGTGTGTGTCACTGTGTGTGTGTGTTACTGCGTGTGTGTGTCACTGTGTGTGCCACTGTGTGTGTGTCACTGTGTGTGTCTGTGACTGTGTGTGTGTGTGTCTGTCATTGTGTGTGTCATTGTGTGTGTCACTCCGTGTGTCACTGTGTGTGTGTGTGTCACTGTGTCACTGTGTGTGTGTGTCACTGTGTGTGTGCCACTGTGTGTGTGTGCCACTGTGTGTGTGTGTCACTGTGTGTGTCACTGCGTGTGTGTGCCACCGTGTGTGTGTGCCACTGTGTGCCACTGTGTGTGTCACTGTGTCACTGCGTGTGTGTCACTGCGTGTGTGAGTCACTGTGTGTGTGTCACTGCGTGTGTCACTTTGTGTCACTGCGTGTGTGTGCCACTGTGTGTGTGTCACTGCGTGTGTCACTTTGTGTCACTGCGTGTGTGAGTCACTGTGTGTGTGTCACTGCGTGTCACTTTGTGTCACTGCGTGTGTGTGCCACTGTGTGTGTGTGTGTGTCACTGCGTGTGTGTCACTGCGTGTGAGTCACTGTGTGTGTGTCACTGTGTGTGTCACTTTGTGTCACTGCGTGTGTGAGTCACTGTGTGTGTGTCACTGCGTGTGTCACTTTGTGTGTGTGCCACTGTGTGTGTGTCACTGTGTGTGTCAGCGTGTCACTGCATGTGTGTCACTGCGTGTGTGTCACTGCGTGTCGCTGCGTGTGTGTCGCTGCGTGTGTGTGCCACTGTGTGTGTGTCACTGCGTGTGTCACTTTGTGTCACTGCGTGTGTGTGCCACTGTGTGTGTGTCACTGTGTGTGTCAGCGTGTCACTGCGTGTGTGTCACTGCGTGTGTGAGTCACTGCGTGTCGCTGCGTGTGTGTCGCTGCGTGTGTGTGCCACTGTGTGTGTGTCACTGCGTGTGTCACTTTGTGTCACTGCGTGTGTGTGCCACTGTGTGTGTGTCACTGTGTGTGTCAGCGTGTCACTGCGTGTGTGTCACTGCGTGTGTGAGTCACTGCGTGTCGCTGCGTGTGTGTCGCTGCGTGTGTGTGCCACTGTGTGTGTGTCACTGCGTGTGTCACTTTGTGTCACTGCGTGTGTGTGCCACTGTGTGTGTGTGTGTGTCACTGCGTGTGTCAGCGTGTCACTGTGTGTGCCACTGTGTGTGTCACTTTGTGTCACTGCGTGTGTGTGTCACTGCGTGTGTCAGCATGTCACTGTGTGTGTGTGCCACTGTGTGTGTGTCACTGCGTGTGTCACTTTGTGTGTGTGCCACTGTGTGTGTGTCACTGTGTGTGTCAGCGTGTCACTGCGTGTGTGTCACTGCGTGTGTGAGTCACTGCGTGTCGCTGCGTGTGTGTCGCTGCGTGTGTGTGCCACTGTGTGTGTCACTGTGTGTGTGTCACTGCGTGTGTCACTTTGTGTCACTGCGTGTGTGTGTCACTGTGTTACTGCGTGTGTCACTGTGTGTGTGTGTGTGTGTCACTGTGTGTGTCACTTTGTGTCACTGCGTGTGTGTGTGTCACTGTGTTACTGCGTGTGTCACTGTGTGTGTGTGTGTGTGTCACTGCGTGTGTCAGCGTGTCACTGTGTGTCACTACATGTGTCACTGTGACTGTGTGTGTCACTGCGTGTGTGTGTCACTGTGTGTGCCACTGTGTGTGTGCCACTGTGTGTGTGTGCCACTGTGTGTGTGTGTGTGTGTCTGTCATTGTGTGTGTCACTGCGTGTGTCACTTTGTGTCACTGTGTGTGTGTGTCACTGTGTGTGTGTGCCACTGTGTGTGTGTGTGTGTGTCACTGCGTGTGTGTGCCACTGTGTGTGTGTCACTGTGTGTGTGTGTGTCACTGTGTGTGTGTGTCTGTCATTGTGTGTGTCACTGCATGTGTCACTTTGTGTCACTGTGTGTGTGTGTCACTGTGTGTGTGTGCCACTGTGTGTGTGTGTGTGTGTGTGTGTGTGTGTGTGTGTGCCACTGTGTGTGTGTCACTGTGTGTGTGTGTCACTGTGTGTGTGTGTGTCACTGTGTGTGTCTGTGACTGTGTCTGTCATTGTGTGTGTCACTGCGTGTGTCACTTTGTGTCACTGTGTGTGTGTGTGTCACTGTGTTACTGCGTGTGTCACTGTGTGTGTGTGTGTGTGCCACTGTGTGTGTGTGTGTGTGTCACTGTGTTACTGCGTGTGTCACTGTGTGTGTGTCAGTGTGTGTGTGTCACTGCGTGTGTCACTTTGTGTCACTGTGTGTGTGTGTCACTGTGTGTGTGTGCCACTGTGTGTGTGTGCCACTGTGTGTGTGTGTGTCACTGTGTGTGTGTCACTGTGTGTGTGTGTGTCACTGTGTTACTGCGTGTGTCACTGTGTGTGTGTCAGTGTGTGTGTGTCACTGCGTGTGTCACTTTGTGTCACTGTGTGTGTGTGTCACTGTGTGTGTGTGCCACTGTGTGTGTGTGCCACTGTGTGTGTGTGTGTCACTGTGTGTGTGTCACTGTGTGTGTGTGTGTCACTGTGTTACTGCGTGTGTCACTGTGTGTGTGTGTCACTGTGTGTGTGTCACTGTGTGTGTGTCACTGTGTGTGTGTGTGTCACTGTGTTACTGCGTGTGTCACTGTGTGTGTGTGTCACTGTGTGTGTGTCACTGTGTGTGTCACTGTGTTACTGCGTGTGTCACTGTGTGTGTCTGTGACTGTGTCTGTCATTGTGTGTGTCACTGCGTGTGTCACTTTGTGTCACTGTGTGTGTGTGCCACTGTGTGTGTGTCACTTTGTGTCACTGTGTGTGTGTCACTGTGTGTGTGTGTGTCACTGTGTTACTGCGTGTGTCACTGTGTGTGTCTGTGACTGTGTCTGTCATTGTGTGTGTCACTGCGTGTGTCACTTTGTGTCACTGTGTGTGTGTGCCACTGTGTGTGTGTCACTTTGTGTCACTGTGTGTGTGTCACTGTGTGTGTCACTGTGTTACTGCGTGTGTCACTGTGTGTGTGTGTCAGTGTGTGTGTGTGTCACTGTGTGTGTCTGTGACTGTGTCTGTCATTGTGTGTGTCACTGCGTGTGTCACTTTGTGTCACTGTGTGTGTGTGCCACTGTGTGTGTGTGTGTCACTGTGTTACTGTGTGTGTCACTGTGTGTGTGTTTCACACTTCTTTAAGCTTAAGAGGTTTTTTGTTTTTTTACTTGTATTACTTTACTTGTATTGCTAGTATTACTTTATTTTCTAAATTGATGACAAAAATTAAGAAATTTCAATAGAATCAAACATTTTGATTTGATTAAAGCAAAAATAACTAGGCCTGTATTGTGATATATATATATATATATATATATATATATATATATCATTATCATGAAATAAAATTACTCATAATGTGATATAAGATTTTGGTCACAACGCCCGTCACTCAGTATCAAAACCAAGCAATTGTGGAGCTTTGCTTTTCAAATTTTTGTTTGCATCATCCACTTTTGAGTTTTATGTTCTTGCAGGGTTGAGACCAGAATTAAACATTTGAGATTAGTAGAAGGATCAAGAGAGTTCAAGGCCATTGAGGACAGCTGGATTGACTGAAAGATATAATAGTGAATAACGCTTACCAAATTCCCCTTACGACTGATTCCAGTATTGAGACAGGCAGCTCAAGAGATGGATCATAAGAGATGACACTAAACCAGAGTATGGTAATAATATCTGTGGCTCTGCATAAACTTCTTGCAGTTAGAGATTCATGGTGGTATCAGTATATATTGTTTTTGGACAATAATTATTTGGACGTTTCAAAGGAATTTCACAATCAGTTTCTCAGAAAATATTTTGAGTCAAATTGCCACAGTTGAGCATTGCATTAATGGTATTCCATCTTCAGTTTCTCTACAAGTATCTGCAAATGGGCACTAACAGGGATAGTTCACCCAAAAATTAAAATTATCCCATGATTTACTCACCCTCATCTTCTTTCAGACGAACACAATCAGAGATATATTTAAAAATATCCTCAGTCCTCCAAGGTTTATAATGGTTGTGAATGGGGGCATTTTAATTTAGCTGTGAAGAATGTGAAGAGCATTTCTTTATTGAAGAGAGTACATTCAGCTCAGTACATTCAGCTTCTTTATTAGGTATACCCACAGTGCATGGTGCTAAAATATGCAATAAGTGTGTTTTTAAATAGCCAAATTGTATTCGGCATGATTAATGTTCAGTGTAATTTCTCAGTAAACTCAGATATTGCTGTACATTTCTTTCACAATGCTGTATTATGGATTGTCCCCTTCAATGTCTCCCTTTCACTTTATTTATTTCACTCTATTTATTTCACTCAGTCTGAGCTCAATAGTCTCAATCCCTTCTTTACGTCACTGTTTCTCTTTTCTTTTTTTTACCTCTTTTCTGTCTCAGTTTGAGTTCTCCCTCAGGAATAATGTGTATCATTATGAACCTTAGGTGCTCACTTGATCCTCTATGAACTAGATGGCTTTCTGCCCACTGCTGGACAGGGGAGATCAAAACTGCCAAGTCAAAGTCAGCATGAACATACCTTGAGAATTCCAGCCCACCTGGGACACAGGAAGTGTGTTATGCTTTGATACTGCTTCTAACAACAGAGTGAGTTTGTGAGCGTGTGAGTCTTTGAAAAAATTCCCAGTTCTAATGGACCTTTTAAAGCCTTCACTCAACACCACTTTCTGTCATAACACATTTGTACTTTTTTCTTTGTTTAGCTACAATTAGATACTGAAAAAAACTGTAGCTATTTTTTGTTCTATATTAAATAATCAGTCCTAATGATATCAGTCTCACTTTTGACTTCTGGGGAAAAAAAAGAACATAAGGACTATAAATACCACAATCCCACAGTCTTCTTTTTCTATTTCTGTTCATTGTTTCAATCCCACTTCTGAAGTGAATGAAAAACACACTGATATTTGCTTTAAGATTTCTAAAGTATACAGATTTGTACTAATTTCCCATGCAATTTCCAAAAAGCTTTCTGAAGATGAATGAAAAATGTTTAATAAATTGGTGGTGGCAATGATGAAATGACATTATCATTGCTCTTTGTTTGCCTAAACATATTTATTACATATAACAGAATTAAAATTTCCTGATGAAAAACACTATAGGCTACAAAAAATCCGACAATAAAAATGTAGTTTTCTTATGCTTTTAGAACAATGTCACTGGGATCATTAGAGCAATGTCTAGTGCCTATGCATCTTGTGCACCTATATGTGTATTGTTTTTTTTTTTTATGTCTTTAAAAAAAAAAAAAACCTTACCGTGCAACACAACAACAACAGTTGTGCGGTTGCATAACCTCAGCAATGTGCCATTTCAACAACCCTCAGAATGAGAAGTATGGAAACATCAATTATCTGTTGACAGCTTTTGACATTATTCTGAGTATCAGAACATTATAGTCTGTACCACTTCAAAAGGCAAAAAAGAATTATGACAGAGATGAACATACACAGACCAACTCACAACTCAACAAAACAATTTGGTTTCTGATTCTGATTACACAAACAAACTTGAAAAGGATTTTTCAGATTATGTGTGCCAGAGAGCTGAGGAAAACCCTATGGGATTAGAGAAGATGCATTTTAAAACAAACTCAACAATACAACAAGATTAAGTGCATGGCAGAAAGAGTCCAGGGAGAATGTTGTAAAAGGAGGTAATTTGGAAACCTCGAGTGAAGGGAAGGCAGATCATTCATCACTCTCCCTCCCCAAAGAGTTTCTAAACAAGCACCTTAAATAAAGACAACCAAAAGCCTTTGAAATAAAATTTAACTAAAATTGGTAATTCTTCCAAGAGCTTACACCAGCAGCTAGAAACACTATCAATCTTATACCCAGCCCTTAAACATCTCAGTCCCCTCTCCTATCAGTCACACCTCTGCTAACACATGTCAACACGAACCATAACATTTTCCTCTCCTTGACTTTCTTCAATGTTTATTTTCAAAATGCTGTGTGAAAATGCTCGTTGACTGCCGCACAACCTTGGTTTGAAATATAATTCCAATAGCTGTCACTGGGGAGGTATACCCTTTAAAAAGGTTTTAATATGTAACATTGAGGTACTAATATGTACCTTTTGGTATACCAATATGTACCTTTGCGGTACTAATATCCACTCTTTACAAGGGTGTATACCTTTTGAAAGGGGACCACCCCAGTGACAGCTTTTGTACCTTTTTTTCCTGAGAGTGTAATGTTTATGTTCTGTTTTGGTTTAGTTTTCACTGTTTCCTGTGCTGGTTAGCCTGTGTTCATTGTTCACTTTGCTTATTAGTTTCCATGGCTGTTAATTATTTCCATGCACCTGTTTCTGTTCAGCTGATTACCATTTAAGGCCTTATAGTTCTCCCCCATTGTTTTGTCTTGTGGTAATTTTGCATGTTTGGTTAGTGGTTATCATTCCTGTTTCTGTATTTTCCTGAGTCTCAGTTTATTAAAGAATATATATTGAATTCTCTGTTGTTGTGTTTATTGATCAGCATATCGTAACACATACAGATACAAATGGGCCTACGTTTTATCATATTTTTATCATATAGCTTCTATCACAGTGATTCTATATGCAGAGAGCCGTATATTTCATGTGAAATTTTGTTTTATTTTAAAAGGTTATGTTTGTTTATTTTGTATATATCCTATTACACTTTTACATAGGCATATCTGTAAGTCTCATGCTTACATTGGATGAACAGGCAATACCCTCTTTAAAGAGAGCTGTGCTCATCAAAAAAAAAAAGAGCAGGTAAAAAACTGGCAAAACTGGCTTTAAGGTCTGTAAGCTTGATTTCCTGTTTGTTTTTAACTGGATTCAACACTTAGTTGTGTTCGGGTTTCTGTTCTGAAAATGTATTCAAATTTGTGCATGTTTAATCAGATAATACCTCATTTGCATATTTAACATAACGTAACATTCCAGAAAAAATATTAATATAAAATCGTTGTCTTAATATACTGCTAATCAACTGGGGAAGTATGGTCATATCTATTATTATGTTGTTTTTTTACCCTATTATTTGTAGTGTTATGTCCCATTCTTTGAGCTCCTGCTACTCACCTCTGAGGGGAGCAGTAAACATGGGCCTCTGCTACACTTGGACTACCTTGGCAAATACATCAGTTTTTGCAATTTGTGAACTTTGGCTCTGCCAGAAGTACATATAACACTATCTTTGTGCCAGTGGATCACAAACACCTGGGATAAAACCTGTCAAACTCCATAACTGTGAGCACTGGAATGCCTCAGGGCTGCTCTTTTTACCTCTTGCACCTCTTCTAGGTGTAACAGCTGCAGATATGATTGAGTCACTCAAGTTCCTTGGGACCACCATAACCAATAAAATGACCACAGCAGATAGCACATTACCACCATGGAAAAAAGGCCACAAGTGAATGTGATCCTAGTAAGATCACTCCAGTTCTGAAAATTCATCCTTGGGTCCTATCCTTCTCCGATCCAAAAGTCTGGTTTGGCACTTTCCTTGTCTTTTCTACAGGAAATCTGCCACATTGTTATCTGATGAGAAGAACACAGTGCCAGAACAAGGTTGCATGCCATGAACAATCACTGTTTGCAGTAGTTTCAGAGCTTTTAAAACCAACTCCAGTATCACATAATCTTCGTCCCAAGAGCAATCAGACTGTTAAACAAAGTTAAATAGCATTGTATTAGAACACAAGCATTCATTGAATGTAAAACAAATCCACTTTGAATGATCCTCCCACACTAAAGCAATTTTCAGTCAGAACCACTTTTGCCAAATGTATAATTTATTATAACGATAATGCATAGTTTGTGTTCTGTTCTGGGCAAACTCCATGGACAGAGCGAGAAGAGCAGCAAGGCAACGCCCCTTGGGTAACAGAACAGACCCAGAAATAATGCATTATTACAATTCACAAGATTTGACATAAGTGGTTGTAAACAAGCCAAATACACAAGGAAGGATGATTACAATGTAACTTACTGATGTAACTGAGACAATCACAGGACAGATATCAGATTAGATTACAGATCTCCAGGCTATAGGTGGAGTTGGGGATGGGATGGGGAGCTAATTTAGCATGCAACCATGAAATAGAATAGAGGCTAAATGAATGGGGATTTAGATGAACTGCTGTGATAAGTGTCAAAACTGGATTGGTACACGTCAGAAACAGCTGATTGTCAAAGGATGCAAAGCTTGACTGATGTGGCCTGCCTGAACTAACACTATTAGACTGAAATTAGTTTAATATTCATTGCCATGTTGCTTTTGAAATTATAATGAGACACCTATTCATGGATTCATATATTCATTAGCCTGTTACTTTCACTTGACCTTTGCAGTTTTGCTTAGTGCAATGTTTTCTGCATTCAGTCTTTTGACATGAAGTCTTTGCTTATTGTGCTTTCTAGAACATTTCTATAGAGTAACAAAGATTGCTTTATTTTCACAAAGACTTCCGCATTATAAAATGGAACATATTTTAAAATGGCACAGTAACAGCTGCTATAAAATCCCGGAAACAGTTGAGGTATATTCTTCTTTTATTGAGTTCATCGAACACTCTTGCATCACTTTATTAAGGTTATTTGTGTGGGTGGAATGCTGATTGTGTTAGTAGGTACTGGGTAATGCGAATAGGCCTACTAACAGTAGGCTACATAAAAAGTATGAAAAAATATATTTTGACAAATCACAACTGTGAGTTGTAGATATCAGCAGCAGTGTGCTGATTAGATGCAGCATACAAACAAGCAAGTCACTGAGTCTGCGCGTGGTTATCTGTATCGTAACACCTTAAGATAATGTAAGAGAACAAGCGTAAAGGTCCATATAATTTTTCTAAGCCAAGTTCATAATGACATACACAAACATGTTAGTGCTCTTTGACCCAATGACATTTATTATGACTAGTAAAAAAATAGCTATTAGGTTAATTAAACTTCAGAGAAGCTCTGCTATTATAACACTTAACCGATCATGACCAAATCACGACTAAGGATCGTTTAAGCGCTTCCGGGCGGAAACTTTCCGCAGTGAGCGTGTGCCAGTGTTCCAGCGTCTTCACTAGAAAGAACACGCCAGTTTATGATGTGCGCACTCGCTAGTGCTTCATACCCAGCCGGTGCATTTCCCAGCGTAACCGGAGTACTCGACAAACGAGCCAAAGATTTGTCAGCGCGCGCTAACTTGAGAAAATGAGAAAACAAACCGGAGAGTGATTGTGCTGTGCTTCTGAACGGACTTATGTTCTTTTGTTTCGACCGGGCTTCTTGAATCCTTGTAAACATGGGGTTATACCGAAATGAAACGGTAATTTGGACAGAGGGGCATATGGACACGAACCAAACGACCGAGACTTTTGGTCCGGAGGTAGTAATTGTGCCCGTCGTATTTGGATGTATATTTTTCTTGGGAATCATTGGAAACACTCTAGTGATGGTTGTCATTGGGAAAATAAAGTCGAGGCGCTCGAGAAGTACCACTAACATTTTCATCCTGAATCTCAGTATAGCAGATCTATCTTTCCTCTTGTTTTGCGTCCCGTTTCAGGCCACCATATACTCTCTTCCCGAATGGATCTTCGGGGCGTTTCTGTGTAAATCTGTGCACTATTTTGTCACTGTCAGCATGCTGGTGAGCATTTTCACGCTTGTGGCCATGTCTGTGGACAGGTACATTGCTGTCGTGCTCTCAAAAAAGTCCCCGTGCATTCGTAACCGGAGGAATGCGCTCAGTGGCGTTTGTGCCATTTGGATGCTTTCCTTTATCTTTGCTGTCCCGGTTGCGCAGCACCAAATTTTGACGGATCACCCCAAGGCTCCCAATAGTACGTTCTGCTGGGAGATGTGGACTGAGCGGGTGGCCAAGCAGACTTATAAAGTGACCATTCTCGTGATAGGGTATCTGTTACCGCTGGTTTTGATCACATGCTGTTATGCCAAGGTAAGGAATCACATTAAGACTGTCTTGTAAAACTATCGAGGCCCATACCTGCTGCTACAAAGCTACAAGTGTCATTTTGTACGAGCTGATTTATCGCCTAATGAAAGTGTGAGGATGAGAAGATTTTTTAGGAGCGGTTTAGAAATGAAAGCTACTTGGCGCGTTTGCTTACATTTTATTGCATTGTGCATTCAACATGATAATCACAGTGGCCATAATAATTCACTATGGGCAAATAACCGTGGTAATAGCTCGAGAACTTTTACAATCGTGTTCAAGAGCATTCGTGGTTTTTATGGCAACAGGTGGCCATGCGCCCACACAGAGAGTTCGGTGGGCACTTCATAATTTATCCCCTCAAGTCGAATATACATAATATACATAATTCATCAAGTCGCTTTTAAACAGTAGCGTAAGATCACCTAAACGTCACAGAGAAGATTGATCTTTCCCAGACTCCTTTCCAGTTATTTACAGTTGCATGTGCAGTGACCTCATTGTAGAAAATCATAATTGCAGAAGCTTTCAATGACAGTTCAGTAATTACGACAAACAATCGATATGGCCACGCTTGGACTGTGACCAATACTTTAAGGTTTAGCCTTTTAGATAAACATAAAATAAAAACGAGAGAGATGTGGATTTTAGTCCTTATGTTAGCTTTGAGTTTATCTATATTTTGTTGTACTCCTAGCCTATATGTTAACGAAATTTACTTTTAGCTAAAATATGCATTTCAAAATTAAAAAAAAAAAAAGAAAAAAAAAAAGTTCTCTTTTGGACCAGATACCTTATAATGAGAATGTCTATTTGTTCTAAACCCCGTTGCAACTAACAAGTAGCAAACAATAATTCAAAGACTATGAGCAATTTTCTTTAGATATGAGATTTTTTTTTACCTAAACATAATTTTCAATAAACTATATGTCAACACAAGAAAGAAAGTTGTACCTTTCAACAGATTTCATGCACTCTTTAAACATTTACATTACGAGTATGCAGAGCAGCATTCCATGCAGAGTATGGCTTTTATTTTGTAATACTTTTATCACATTTAATGTGACTTAGAGTGTTTACTCGTGTATTTATTGTAGATCAACGTATTTATTATGTGTAAATGTCATACTACTGCTTCTGTCACACCTGTTATAGAGATTTAATATGTTAACATTTTGCTTAATGCTGGATGAGTAATAGTAAACACTTCTAGGCATTGATGTGGCTTTTTCATTTCAGGTATTGTATCATCTTCATAAAAAAATGAAAAATATGTCCAAGAAGTCTGAACGGTCAAAGCGAAAGGTAAGAGATTTGTTTTGTGGATATGTGTTCTTCATAACATTTATTATGTTTCAGTAAAACTGGGTTTTGTACAATTTTACCAGATATGATGGCATGCTGGCATGATATTACCACAGTCATTCTGATGCTGTTTAGATTGTAGTATTTGTTCTAAAAATCCATGTGTTGTGTATAAAAAAGATAGTATAGTGAATATAGCTGATATAGTGAATTTTTAAATAAACTAGAACATATTATTTAATTTTAATCACATCAATAATTTGATTTAATTTAATTAAGTAATTTAAAATCTGTCACTCTTAAAACCGTAATGAAATGCAGTGTCATTTAAAGGTGCAGCAAGCGATTCCTGGTAAACTATTTGTAAACTATTAATATATATTTGAAATCACCAAAACAAACACTCCCCTACCCAAAAGGATCACACCCCTATCTTGATGCCTCCGCGCCCACATTCACGAACATGCTATGCAACACAGGCAACGACTATGTGGGAATCTGTTGTGCCTGCTGCTCAAGGGTATTATCAACAAGTGAAAGCAATTTGTGTTGCTATGATAATTCAGGTCAAATGTCTAATTTTCAATTAGCTACTCGTTCGATGGCAAAGTCATCCCTTCCATCCCAAAAACAAATGGTTTTATTAACAAAGTTCGGGAGGAACACTCAAAGATCTGTCTAATCATCACATCATTCCAACCAACAGTCAGCAATCAGCAATCAACATATCTACCCAATCAGCATGAGTGGAGACCTATATATGTATACGCAGTCGACTCACCTTGTTTCTCGACAGTTTTCAGCATCCCTCCCATCTCACCTGGTTACTTCCTAACCAGAAATACGGGGGGAGTTCTCTGGGCTCGGACCAAATAACAAGCTCGAAGCCCTCTCCTCGGACAGCACGCCAAATACACTCTTTTTTAATAATCTTCTGATTATTTGTATGTGTGAACTTGTGAAACACAGTTTTCATGAACTGCTCCCTACAAAACACGATAGTCCAAGTAACTAATATATTACAAATGTGACAAGATTAAGGGGTTATAGCGATCACTAGAAGGGGAACCAAAAGAAAAAACATATATTAGGAGTATGTTATCTCATTTTTCGGACACACTTTGGGAGCCGATGTTTGAAACGGGTGGTGGAGGAGGTTAAGACCTTCTAGGCTTATAATAATAATAATAATAATGCAAATGAACAAACAAGCGAAGATGACACGAGTATATTAAAGCAAAAGACAGCATATCTTAGTTCTGTGAAACACAGCAAAACCAACATTACTCACGTATCGAGAAGAAATAAAGCAACCTCTGCGTCTGTTTTGAGGCCTTCCCACTCCTTAAGGTCTCTCCATTGCTGAAAAAGCTTCTCCGATATTAACACAGGTCCCACCTCTTGCCTGATTGTAACCTTTCTTTTTGAAGTTATATTGCCCTGGCCTTTTCCTCTATTGTATTTTCTCTGCCACCGCTCTCTTTCTATAGTCGTTCTGCAGATGTCTGTCTTGTGCACTGAGCTCTCTCTGCTCCCCCCATCTTGAATGTATACGTCCCTTACTGCTGATTGGCTACAAGTGTGTTTTGGTGCTCGGTCCAATCCACTTTTCAACAGCGTTTTTTAAAACTTGCTTACTGTACCTTTAAGCAGATCAATTTAGATGAATTTGGACACTTAGCCACAAATTTATGGATTTTATTGCATTGATAACAAAATACCAAACCATGTGACATCTCCAAAACAAATAATGCTGGCACTTTTCACTGAACTAGTGAATGTCTTTACAATTACAATGTCTTTTTGTTAGCATTAGCATTTTGTTTTGCTTGTGCTGTCTGTTCTTTCCAATAAATCCACTTGGTTTGATTATGTATAATGTATTTTTAATTGTGACTTATCACAACTGTATAATGTGGTAAACCTTAAATGATGAGGATACCTGGCTGACAGTATTTAAATATTGTCAAAGTTCATTTTCATGCGTATCAAAAAGAAACATTTCACATCCTTCAAGAGCATTAATAGTGCACAGCCTGGGCATTACAGGCATATTGACTTTCAAATCAGATATTTTAAATGGAATGTTTGATTAAAACGGACAATTTCATGCATGTCATGCAACCATTTCATCTGTGGTTTTAGCTCCTTACTTAAAAGATAATGGTCCATAATAGCCAATACGCTCCAGAGTGGTCTCTTGTAACCAGTGGCAACCTAAGAGGATGCTATGGGGTTGCTGGGGTCAGAAGGGAATTCTAAGGACGTTTTTACTCATAGTCGAAAGTAAGATAATCCTAACCTATGTTGGGATCTCACACACAAAATGCACTAGACCTGAAGGCAGTCTTTTTTTATGCTGAGGTGAATTTGACATTTAGTGTGAAAAAGATTGGTGTTAGAGCACAGTTAAAAATCTGAGATCTGCATCTGTAGCAACAAATCACTAACCTTGGATCCTTTCATAGTAGATGATGTATTCATTCATGGGTATTATGGGGAAAATGTTGTTTCGTAACATGGATTTGTGGGCTTTCATGTTGGTCAATTATAATGAAGATGAAAAGGATCATATCTCGCATGATCCGTTGTGCAATGAAAAAATGTTCAGTCTGAAGTCTACAGTGAACTGAAATGACTACACAACAGAGCTGTGTTAGTTCATGGAAAATGCAGCAAGAGAGTCCAAGAACTTGAAGAGAACAACTTTACAACTTTTTATTTTATTTTATTTTATTATATATTTGATTTGACAGGTGAGGTTCTAGCTAAAATATAACATAAAATTCAAACTAAATGCTGCAATTTCCAAATTGACTATACAATAAACTACTTATAAGAGCCTGCACTCAAATTATTTTGCCGTTAAACTGGACAGTGGATTTCTAGGTACCAGTTTGCTTTGCATGTGACTCAGAGATGGGTAGTAACGAAGTACATTTACTTCGTTACATTTAGGCTACTTGAGTATTTTTTTGGAAAAATTGTACTTTTTAGAGTAGATTTTAATTGTGAGTACTTTTACTTTAACTTGAGTAGGCCTACATTTTTTTTCATGAACGATGCCCCATTCACAAATGACTCACTCTTTTGAGTCGATTCTGTTCAAAGACTTGTTCAAACAAGTTGGCAAAACTGTAGCCGTTTCTCAGTATGCGTTCTTGTCTGTAGCCTACTTGTGTTCTTGTGGACTTATGAAACGTCATCAGACGCTGCCCAAGTACTGTTCCAATTCAAAGTTCACATCTAGCTAAGTACAGTTCAAATCCCCGGATGTGTTCTTGATCCGCCCCTTTTATCGAGGATGCATCGAGAGGTGACTTGAGACAGCCAGGTATCCCAAAATGCATCTCGCACTAACCAGCAAGCGTCAATAGTAAATGGAGAAAACCCGCGTAA
The DNA here is from genome assembly GCA_037101425.1 of Elopichthys bambusa. Classification (NCBI taxonomy): domain Eukaryota; kingdom Metazoa; phylum Chordata; class Actinopteri; order Cypriniformes; family Xenocyprididae; genus Elopichthys; species Elopichthys bambusa. The sequence continues at coordinate 26,837,379 of CM074432.1, forward strand.
TTTAAACATATTACTGTTATTATGTCATGATATGTAGTTTTATGAGTTTTTCAGGCAAGAATGTACTGGTTTAAAGCTCAAATTTGTGGTTTATTGATAAAGATAGCGCCTATATATATTTTTGAAATGTAAACGAAAAGAGGCAGGGTTGTTTAATATTTCTTTTTATTATAAATAATATATATACAGACATTGAAGATAATCAATGAGCCTGAACCACATTTGTGAGGCTATTAATATGTTTTTTTGTTTGTTTGTTTTTTAGATAAAACGAAAAGAGGCAGAATAACACATTTCGTTTTATTGTTGCCTAAAATATATACAGAGATAACCGGAGAAGCCAGAGCGAGCTGAGTGACGTTATCAAGTACGCTGCTGTGTGCCATTTGCAGAATCACCGGACTGGTGTCCGCCCGTCCACGGGAGTTTGTTCTCCTGAGTCGAACTTGCCAAGTCCTAACTACTAAGGAAGCAAGTCTGAACTTTGCGAACTTGGTATTGAGAAACGCCTTGTCTAAATTGGTTCGCGAATCACTTTGAATGATTTGTTCAGTTCCTGCACACACTGAATCGTCTGAAGCGGTTTCTCATTCTCACTCGTAGGGATGGATGAAGTGACAGTGTGGACCTACAGTCAATTAAAAGCAAATCTGCAAATGCATCCTATTGTTTGCCAGTGACGAAGATGCTTATGCTGTCTGTGAACAATTCCACAGGTATCGATTTCAATTCATACAGCCAATAACCGACATTTTACAAGCAAACAGAATATTATGCCACGATAACAAAGTATGTAGCATTTCTTTCCCGTTTTTTGGACATATATCTTAATTTATATATTAAATAAGCGACCATTGTTCAGAGAGTATGGAATAAACACTCGCCATCCCGCGGTTATTGGCGGCGCCGGCGACCTGTTCATCTTGAAAACTAACGCCTTTGCGCAGACACAGTTAACCAGTTTACACGCGCCTGCAGAAATATACAGTTGTTTACATTTTTGGAGAACAGAAGGAAGAATATCCGTCAATGTGCATTTGAACATTGTTTGAGTTGATGTTCAGCTGTTATGAGCAAGAGCACATGTAAAGAGTTTTCTCTCTTTCTTCTTTGAAATAGCTATAGGCTATAAGTTGTTATTATTATAGGAAGCAAAAGACATGGAATGATATTTGGGCTACAGACAGGGCCGGCGCGTACCTATAAGTGAACTAGGCAGCCGCCTAGGGCGGCAGCACAGTGAGCACAGCACAGCGGCAAAAAAGAGAGGAATTTAGTTTTTAATTTAATTAGTTCGCCCTCCGCCTAACTACATTTCATCAACATAACATTACATACCACAGGACTATCATTTGTAAGCATTTATCATAAAATTTGTTAATAACGTTCTGATGCTCCACTACATAAGAGAACGCTAAAATTGTTGCGTGTGTATTTAGAATAATAAATAAATAAAGACATACCTCATTGTTCCTCCTGGCTAAATTCAATTCAAACATCAGTTTTCACACTTTTATGTGAAAAAAAGCTTCAAAAATTAAATATTTATTGTGCACTTTAAATAGATTAATCGAATAAAATGTGCGTTTTTACAAGTGTGCTGAAATCATTGATCTTGCGCTGCACTGACTGACAGCTGCTGTAATTATAAAGGGAAAGCGCGGTGCTCGCTTTCTGTCGTGAATCACAAGAAAAGTTATTGTTTTTCTTAAGATTTTTTGAGTACTTCATACTTCACATTGACAAAATGTATTTTTAAACCTAGTTATTTTATAATGTTTAATATTTAGTCGAAAACGAAGTGAAAAACGATTAGAGGAAATGGCTGATGTATTCGCAAATAAATGCTACTTTGCCGCCACCTGCTGGTTAAAGTGGTAATTATTGTCTTTTATTTTTAAATAAGTGCTTTCTATCAAATGTTGAATTTCCTACATTTTGAAACGTTCGGTTCTACAATGGGGACAATCTCAGAAGGATGAACAAATAATGTTTGTGGTCATCACATTAAAAATAACATTTGAAGTGCTGGGGAAAATATTTTTAAACGGTCCAAATAGCTTTGTCTTTATTGCAATCAGTAAAACTGGTTTATTGTAAAATTAGGTAAATGTGATAAGTGCATTAAAATATGAATACAACATTAAAAAGTCAATCATTGATGGTTTTGTGTCGATGTACAGCGACTACAGAATGAACAGCTAACAGTAACCGGAAATGCCCGAGCTGGTTTAACTACAACCAGGAAGTTACCGTGCATGTAGTCTATTGCGGCATCTGGTAGCGGCACTTCAGCTGCCACGGACTTTATTCTTATTTTAAAAAGCTACATTTGAACAAAATAGCATTATATACCACAGGACTGTCATTTGTAAGCATTTATTATAAATTTTGTTAATAGTTAGTTTCTGACGCTGCAGTATACATCAGAGAAAGCTAAAAATTAATGCGTGTTTAGCCTATATGACAGTCTTGTGGTAGGCTATATAATGTAACAACAGTCCTGTGTATATAGCCTAATGTTATTTTGTTCAAATGTAGTTTTTAAAGTGAAAATATTACATCGAATTAAAGTAATTGCCAGCGGCAGGTGCCACAAACAGCGATAGCTGCCGGAGAAAGTCCGTGGCTGCTGAAGATGCCGCAGTTTCAGCTTTGTAGGCCTAATTCTTAATTTCTGATAGGAATACAAAATCAATTGGTAGTTTATTTATGATCACATTTATTTTTGATCACAGTAGCCTACTTCTGCACACAACACAAAGGTTTATTCCAAAATTGTGCATATTTTGAGAAATGTTTAATCACATGTTTACCTCAAATTTCTTTAGATAGAATATGTAGTAGCATGGCCCCTTTAAGAGTGGTGCGTTGGAGTGTGTGGTCGGCTGGTATGTCAGGTAATCACGTAATTATAGACACAGGAGATCTCCGTTTCCTTGTGGCATTGCACTGATGTGACCCGTTCGTGTGGGTCGTGTATCTTCCTCACTCCTCTAGAAAGGTATGTTTGTCGTTTTTAAAGTCTTTTAGACAAAAGGGAATTATACATTTAGAATATAGGTGTTTGTGGGAAAAATTAACTTAATTCGTATTTGGATTGTGATTGTTGTTTTAGGTAATTTTAGATTAGTTGTGTGCGTCCAGGCATTGCTAGTGAGTATGTAAGTGTTGTGTGCATGAAAGGTAAATTTTCTTTTACCTTATAAATGTGTATATATATTTCTAAAATGTTTGAGGGGAGAAAAGCAGGGAGGGAGAAGCAGAAAAATGTTTATTTGTTCTTTTGCAGAAGTTGCCAGCTGCTGCTTTGCTGTGGCTTATATACCGGTTCCAGTTTTGGGACATCAGAGTGTTGCTTGCGCACTGTTGCTTTGAATGCCTTCAGTTCGCTATTGTCTGTACATCGCTTGCCTTGGAGACGCAAGACCGTTTCCTCTTGTTCCCCTGCCACCTGGTGGATTTGTGTTGTTCGTCTTTTGTGTGTTTTGTTAAATTGTGTTTTTGCGTGTGCGTATTTGAGTTGGGTTGTTGTTGTTGTTTATTGTATTCTTATTTGTATTACTTGATTTCGTTGTAAGTTATAACATCAAAGAAAGTATTCACCTCTAGTTATTCTTTTGTGTGTGTGTGTGTGTGTGTGTGTGTGTGCGTGCTATTTTCTTTTTGTGATCTGTTTCTTTTTTTTTGTATTATTCATAGTCGTTGTTGTTATTGTTGTTAATGTTGTTAATATTACCCCCCACTTTTTTTTTTTTTTTTTTTTTTTTTTTTTGAGTATAGGGGTGGCCGGTTCATTTGGTCTGACTAAACCAAAGCCATTGGGCTGGTTATAGTGTTGAAGCACATTGTATAGTAATTGAAGATTCGTCTTTTTGGGGCCCCATAAGCAAGGTATTTTGGCCACCTCTGCTACCGGGAGGCTTGAAAATTTGGGGGTCTTTATCAGGGGTATAATTAGGTATAATTAGGCTTTATTAGGACCTATAATTAGGTCACTATCACAAATAGAGAATAACTCGTAGAAAGACGATTCTCTGCCGATCCATCAGTCAATATTGTCATAATAATTCCCACCTTATGGTGATGGTAAACTTCTGCGTTCTCTCTCACAATAGCCTACATTTATACATCAATTTATTTTAATATCTGCATTAGGACACAACAGTTTTGAGCAGAAATATTGTATGACTATCATAGATTAATAGTGCCCGCCTGCGTGGCCCGCTGACAGCGTAATCACGAATCCCACGGTCTCTAAGCGTGAGCTATAGAGCTAACAATCCAAGTGATGTTAAGTCCATGATGTTATTGTTGTTTGTATTGTCACGTTGCAGCGTTTTTCTAGGCGATGTTTTATAAAATATTTTTATTCCTGTTTTATATGCTCTGTTGGTCCCCTGCAAATCACACCCTATAGCCTAGCTAGTAAATCACATGCCTTAATAAAATATAAATGCACTGTATTACTGCTTTGAAATGTTTGTGGCACCTGCCGCTGGCCAATTACATTAATTCGATGTGATATTTTCACTTTAAAAACTACAACTACAATTTGAACAAAATAACATTATATATACACTATATACTATATACACAGGACTGTTGTTCCATTATGACAGTCTTGTGGTAGGCTATATATAGGCTACACGCGCAGTAATTTCAGCTTTCTCTGATGTATACTGCAGTGTCAGAAACTAACTATTAACAAAATTTATAATAAATGCTTACAAATTACAGTCCTCTGGTATATAATGCTATTTTGTTCAAATGTAGCTTTTTAAAGTGAAAATAAAGTCTGTGGCCACTGGAGATGCCAGGTGATTAAATTAGCCGTTATGCTTTCTCCAATTCTCTCAGCCTATCGTGTCGCCATTCAAAACTCTTCCCTGCGTACCTCCAATGCATACCGCCCAAACTGCCAGTTAGCATTAGCCGTTATGTTTTTTTGGCTGAAGGTTGCAGGCTTGCCTTCCATTGGCTTTGGTTGGAGATGCCACTGTAGCGAGAGCTGCCAAAGAAGTCCCTGGCTGCTGGAGATGCCGCCGGAAGTGCTGCTGCGAGATGCTGATGCCGCATTTTGCGCCAGCCCCTGCTGTTTTTGTGTGCATAATATTTATATATGCCATATTTTTAAACTTCTATTTATAACGAAGAGCTGTGCACGCGCAAGCGACGGGATTTTGAGCGTGAGAACCGCGTGCACACCGTCGCTTCGCCACTACTAGAACTACCACCGATTTGCCGGTTTCGTGCCTCTCTTATTGAAAATGAACTAGAGACTTGTGCTTTGCACATCCCGTAAACTGCTGCTTTACTGGTGCATCTCAATAAATTAGAATATCATGAAAAAAAATTTCTGTAATTTAAATAAAAAAAAATAAAACTTAAACATATTCTAGATTTATTAGACAAAGTAAAATATTTCCAGACTTTTTTGTTTAAAATTTTGATTACAGCTTGCTGCTCATGAAAATCAAAAAAATCAGTATCTCAAATTATTAGAATATTTAATTTCAAGTTCTATTAAATTACCATTAATTACCATTCTCTAGGTACCAGGCTATAAATACTGGGTTTAGGTTAGTAATCCCAACAGCAGTCATGGGGAAGTCTGCTGACTTGACAGTTGTCCAGAAGACGATCATGAAGACCCTCTACAATGAGGGTAAGCCACAGAGGGTCATTGCTGAAAGAGCTGGCTGTTCGCAGAGTGCTGTGCCAAAGCATATTCATGGAAAGTTGACTGGAAGGAAAAAGTGTGGTAGGAAAAGGTGTACAAGTGAAAGGAATGACCGCAGGCTTGAGAAGATTGTCAGGCGAAGCCGATTTAAAAACTTAGGAGAGCTTCAAAAAGAGTGGACTGAAGCTGGAGTCAGTGCATCAAGAGCCACCACACACAGACGTCTTCAGGAAATGGGCTACAACTGTCACATTCCACGTACCAAGCACTTCTGAACCAAAGACGTCAGAAGCATCTTACCTGGGATGAGGAGAAAAAGAACTGGACTGTGGCTAAGTGGTCCAAAGTCCTCTTTTCAGATGAAAGTAAATTTTGCATTTTATTTGGAAATCAAGGTCCTAGAGTCTGGAGGAAGAGTGGAGAGGCACAGAAACCATGTTGCTTGAAGTCTAGTGTCAAATCAACCTGGGCTTTTTATAACACCTGAGCAGTGCCACAGACTGATCGCCTCCATGCCACGCCGCATTGATGTAGTAATTCATGCAAAAGGAGCCCCAACCAAGTATTGAGTGCATAGAAATGAACATACTTTTCAGAAGCCTGACATTTCTGTTTAAAATATCCTCTTTTTTTTCTTTTTTATTGATCTTATGAAGTATTCTAATTTATTGAGATAATTGGTGAGTTTTTGTTAAATGTGAGCCAAAATCATCACAATTAAAAGAACCAAAGACTTAAACCCAATTTATCAGCGGCCCACCAGGAATTCTCCCAAATCTTCAAGGAGATATTCTTACTATATAATTACAGTTAGTGGTTACGTGCTGATTATTATTTTTACGTTGCAGAATGGAGAAGAAAAAAAAAAGAAATCTGAAAACATGCTTGTACATGCTTTTACTTTAGTGCAAGTTTATTAATAAATCAATAAACAAAACCTTCATTCTTTTACATGCATCTCAAAGATCGAGTTTAATTGTGAGTGTGAAGTGGGGGCGGCTGGACGGTGTTTTGCCAAGAGTGGCAGTTGAACTTGCGCCGGCCCTGCAGATGCCAGAAATAATGCTAGTCTCTTCTGTGTTTGTTGCAAAGATGTCAGATTATGATAATAATAATAATAATTTAAATATCTATCTACACATACATACACCTCCGCTCAGAAGTTTAGGATTGGTAAGATTTTTAATGTTTTTAAAAGAGGTTTCATCTGGTCACCAAGGCTGCATTTATTTAATTAAAAATACTGTAAAAGCAGTAATACTGTGAAATATTATAATTTAAAATAATCGTTTTCTATTTGAATATATTTTACAAAGTAATTTATTCCTGTGAATAATACAAAGCTGAATTTTCAGCATCATTACTCCAGTCTTCAGTGTCACATGATCCTTCAGAAATCATTCTAATATGCTGATTTGCTGCTCAAGAAACATTTATAATTATTATCAATGTTGAAAACGGTTGTGTACTTTTTTTTTTTTCTTTCAGGATTCCTTGATGAATAGAAAGTTCAAAAGAACAGCATTTATCTGAAATACAAAGCTTTTGTAACATTATACACTACCGTTCAAAAGTTTGGGGTCAATAAGAATTTTTTTTTTTTTTTTTTTTTTTAAAGAAATTAAACTTATTCAGCAAGGATGCATTAAATTGATCAAATGTGACAGTAAAAACATTTATAATCTTAAAACAGATGGTAACAGAACGCTGTTTATTTGAACTTTCTATTCATCAAAGAATCCTGAAAAAAAAAAAAAAAAAAAAAAAATATGTGTTGTACACAAATATTTTGTATAATTGTACACAATAAATGTTTCTTGAGCAGCATGATTTCTGAAGGATCATGTGACACTGAAGACTGGAGTAATGATGCTGAAAATTCAGCTTTGCCAACACAAGAATAAATTACATTTTAAAATATTTTAAAATAGAAAAGTTATTTTAAATTGTAGTAATACTTCACAATATTACTGTTTTTACTGTGCTGTTTTTACTTTTTACGATTCCAAACTTTTGAGCAGTAGTACACACACACATACATTATATGTAGCTTTTCATTGGACACTTTCTTACTCTTACTCAAGTAACTATAACTAAGATTATTACTTTCACTTTTACTTTGAGTAAATATTTCTATAAGAACTTGTACTTTTACTCAAGTACAGTTTTTGGATATTCTACCCACCTCTGATGTGACTACATTTTAAGTTATGTTGTGTTTTTGAGAAAATGGAGGATACTTGTTAGTGTTTAATGTGCAGTTATGTTGAGGATCTAGAAGAGTATCTGTTGTGTTGTATATTTTTGTGTGGTTACCATTGAGCTGAGTTGAGCTGTCTTATGCTGAGGTTGTGTGCGGATAGCAATACCTTTGCTAATGTCAGTGCAGTGAAAAGTCACTTCTCGCTCATGCTAGAAATATAACTTTGCTCAATTATAGTTTTAGACTCTAGGCAGATCTTATAGAAATTTCTAGAGTGCATGGCATTGTTTTGTCATCACCACATATACTGTGATCTATTTAATTAAACATCACAAGTGGCTAAACGCATGACAAACACCAGGTATAGCGTGCCAAAGTAGAATATATTAGCTTTCTTCGCATATGCTTTCTTACCAAACCCACGTGAATGTGGACATATCACAATGATTAGAAGTGTAAATTTGAGTAAATATGTCCTGACACAAGAAGTTCAACAAAACACTTTAGTAGCTCAATAAAAGGTTTGCTGTTTCAACTTACTATTTAAATTTTCCCTCCTATTTTAGTATATCCATAATCCCATTATCCAGGGCTGTCTGAGTACTCCATTGTTATTGTTGTTACCTGTAGCCCTGATTGAGGTCACACTGCCCTAAACAGCAGGATTAGACAGCCAAATGATATAATTTTCATCTCTATTGGTGGTTACCATGCCTTATTTGTCTATTTCTTCCCAGTATCCTGCTTAGGTAAGAATAGAACTTTAAAGGTACACTATGTAACGTTTGGCACTCTAGTGGTTAATAAACAAAACCGTGGAAAGTAAAATAGTCTGAATATAAAGATTCTTTATAGGCATAGCATAAAATAAATAATAATAGTGTGGAAGATGGATTCATGATGTACACACTCATTATATAAATTTTGACCACAAAGTAACACCACAAACATGGTTCAAAATGCAATGCAGACCACATTAAAATAATTGAAACTGTATGACACAAATTGGATATACATCAGTATCAAATCAGAGTTGGTGCCCCAGGGACACCGCATACTCTGTGTATAGGGAGTGGTGGTACTGAATCTTAACAAAGGAGAGTGTTTTGAAAGTTTTATCTTGAATGTGAAAGATGCAATATATGTAATGTACAATATACACTTTACTGGCGTCTTATTGTCTGTGAAATTGCATAAGATGCAGCATGCAGTCATAGCCCACCTAAGACTGGTACAAAAGAAAAGTCATTACTTTAAATTTTGTACAAGCTAGAAAATAATTTAAAATACTGTTAGCTAAATAAAGATTATGTGGATACTTACTCATGCTGAAAACAGCAAAGAATTACAAAAGAGAAAATGGTCAGGCAGCTTAGTTATCTCTCACTAATGAATTTCACAAATTAAGGGTTTCTATTCAGTCTGTAAACTTCTATATTATAAAATGCAATTCTGGCTTTGAAATCTGATTGGATAAGCCATGTTTAAAGCATTTTAACAGGCAACTGACTTGTATCTGTGACCACACATTAGTTAAGTCAGCATGAAACTTAAATTTTCTTCTCTATTATTTTCTTTCCTATTACATCTCAGTGAAACAGTGAGGAAAAACAATGTATGATGGGACTTGAGTTTGTCCATCGGGAATTTTCTCAGCTGAACCTTTTGCCTGAGGGTGTTTTGAACTGCTCCTACTTCAACTTCTATAGTACTGTTACTTTTTTGTCTTGAAAATCATATGTGTTTCTGTACTGGACTGTTCTCTTTCTTTGCTCTAGCTTGCTCTAGTTACACAATAATGTTTAGGCCTAGTGAAAATATATTTGAGACTTTTTGTAGAAATTGTGAAAAAGTTTACAAAGCAGCATATTATATTACTGTGTTGTGTTTTTCATATATTGGTCTTAAAATTTGATCTGATACCCCACTAAGTCGCAACAGTTCACAAATGCAGTCTTTTAAACACGCTGTATAAAAATTCAAAGTGCAGGATGGAAAAAGTGTTTGAATACCTATAGGGAGTCAAATCCTGCTCCTGCAGAGCTAGCATCCTACAGAGTTGAAAGATTTGGACACCTCTGCCCTAAGACTAATAACTTCTCCAAAAACTGGAGTCAAGAGTCAACTAACCTGGAGTTCAATCGGTGAGTTGAGATTGGAGGTGTTGGTCAAAGCTGCCCTGCTCTATAAAAAAAACTCAGTGTGCTACTCACAAGAGGCATTGCCTAATACAAGCCATGCCTCAAATAAAAGAGATCTCAGAACACGTAAGATTAAAGGAATCATTCACCCAGCTTTCTTCTGTGGAAATTTTGTCTTTGTCCACAATGAAAGTCAGTAGCCGTGTTTCCACTGTCGGGCTAAAAGCGAGGTGCTAGTGCATGCTTCCTCGGGGCCAAAGGCCAGGGTGGTCATGAACAAAGGCAGAGTTTACTTGAGTCAGGAGATGGTCAACACTGCTCATTTCCCATGTTATTATATCGGGCTACCAGCTAACTTTAACAGTTAAGACATTTTAAACAATTTTCAGCTCAAAACTCACTTTCAGACACCAGCGAGTGTTTGAAATTACTTCAGTTTGTGATCCAATGGCAATTCTGATCACCGTATGTTGCAGAAATATATTTGTGATGCTAAAGGCTACTTATGCTAACCATTATGATAATAAATACACATATGTTTATGGAAAATACCAGAGACTGCTTGATGAACGTAGACAAATCATACATGATGATAATTATGTATTTAGGCTGTTTGGTTTCATGTTTCATCTGTCTCTTCCCTATGCCTTTGTTGATACCCGTCTAATGCATCCGCATGTCATGAATCTCACAGGGCAAATTCCAGTCGGAACTGAGCATGCCTATACCATACTCACTCCGAAGGGCATGGCCCTTCAAGTAGGGACTATGGAGGGAGCAGGGCACTTGTGTCTCATAATGAAGCTGTTTGGAACGCACTTGGCAAAGGGAGCAATAAAAGGCCACGTAATTTCCTCATTAGCTTCACGTGGAATTTTACCACGACAAGGCTAGGCAGCGTCGCGACAGCATGAATGTCTTATTATTGCTGTTAATATGATACACATAAATAAATAAAGTTTTTAAAATATGCTTTAATATGCTATGTTTGTGTTCCAGATCTGCTCTTAACTTATACAGTTGTGGTCAGAATTATTGGCACCCTTGGTAAATATGATCAAGGATGACTATAAAAATAAATCTGCATTGTTTATCCTTTTGATCTTTAATTCATAAAATTATCAAAAATCTAACCTTTCATTGAAGGAAAAGAATTGAAAGTGGGGAGAAAATCACATTATGTAATAAATGTTTTTCTCCAAAACACATTGGCCACAATTACTGGCACCCCTAGAATTTTTTATGAGTAAACTATCTCTGAAGTCATATATCTTTGAAGTCATAAGTCATATCTCTGAAGTCATAAGTCAATCTCCCATACATATTTTTAGTCTAGCCATGACTTCCTGTTCCACAGGAGTATAAACATGAGGAAACGCAAAGTCCAAATTCCCTTAATCATTCATTACAATGAGTAAAACCAAAGAATATAGTTCTGAAGTGCAGCAAAAGATTGTTGTGGCTATAAGAAAATGGCTAAAGCATTGCAAATCCCCATTTCCACTATCAGGGCAATAATTAAGAAGTTCCAATCAACTAAAGATGTTACAAATCTGCCTGGAAGAGGACGTGTGTCTAAATCGTCCTGATGCGCGGCGAGGAGGAGTTTGAGTGGCCAAAGACTCTCCAAGGATCACAGCTGGAGAATTGCAGAGATTAGTTGAGTCTTGAGTATCAGAAAGCCTAAAAAAATAATGAAACCGCACCTACATCCCCACATGTTGTTCGGGAGGGTTTCAAGAAAAATCCTCTGCTCTCATCCAGAAACAATCTCCAGCATATTCAGTTGTCAGACTCACAGTACTTCAACACAACACAACTTTTAACGGGGCCGGTTTCTATGGTCAGATGAAACTAAAACAAGAGCTTTTTGGCAGCAAACCCACCAGATGGGTTTGGTGCACACATGGATAAAAAGTACCCCATGTCCACAGTTAAATATACTGCTGGATCTTTAATGTTGTGGGCCTATTTTTCTGCTGGAGGTCCTGGACATCTTGTTCAGATACATGGTATCATGGATTCTATCAAATACTAACAGGTAAAAAATCAAAACCTGACTCCCTTTGCTAGAAATCCAATAACGGGCCATGGTAGGATCTTCCAACAGGACAATGATCCAAAACAAACATCAAGACCAACACATAAATGTGTCACTGAGCACAAAATGAAGCTTCTGCCATGGCTGTCCCAGTCCCCTGACCTGAACCCTAAAGAAAATGAGTGGAGTGAACTGAAGAGAAGCACCACCAACATGGAGCTGGGAATCTGAAGGATCTGGAGAGATTCTGCATTGAAGGAATGATCTCTGATCTCTTGTCAGGTGTTCTTCAAACTCATCAGGCATTGTTTACAGCTGTTATCTTGGCAAAAGGAGGTTGCAAAAAGTATTGAATAAAATAATTGTGGCCAACGTGTTTTGGAGAAAAAAAATTATTTCAAAATGTTTTTTTGTTGTTGTTTTTTTTTTTTCACTTTCAATTCTTTTCCTTCAATGAAAGGTTAGATTTTTGCTAATTTTATGAATTAAAGATCAAAATGATAAACAATGCAAATTTATTTTTACAGTCATCTTTGATCATATTTATCAAGGGTGCCAATAATTCTGACCACAACTGTAAGATAAGCATTAAAAACATAAAGCATTAAACACGTCTTAACTATGAAACTTTTTTTAAACTTAACATGAAATGTATGATGAAAATGTGTCTGTATATCACAACAAAACAACTTTTTTTATTTTAATTATTTTGTTAATATGTTAACTCCAACTCTCCCGCCATATCTAGATTTAAAATGAACCGTGAGGACTTGTCATCCTGGGTCACATGACCATAAACGATTGAATTACTTCCTTGAAGAGACCATCGTATTTTCTCTTTGGTAATGGACTTGTGGAAGGGGCCCTTTGTGAAGGGATTCAGTTGTTCACTTTCATTTGGAATGCCCCAACAATTGGCAAATGGCCATGTCAAATCCCAATTTCACCAGCAAAGTGTTCGTAGCGTGGTTTATTTTATTTATTTATTTATTTATTTTTATACACAAATAGATGGAGAAAGAGAATAGAAATTGAAAAAAGTGCTAATATTACTGGGTCAAGTGTTGCCGAAAAATATGTCTTTAGCAGTTTTTTGAAAATGGCTAAAGACTCAGCTGCTCGGATACAGCGTGGCAGGTCATTCCACCAGAAGGGAACAGACCAGGAGAAGGACCGTGAGAGTGATTTTGTGCCCCTTTTGGATGGCACCACAAGGCGCCATTCACTTGCAGAATGCAAACTTCTGGAGGGCTCATAAGTCTGAAGTAGTGAGTTTAGGTGCAGATCCAGTGGTTGTTCTGTAGGCAAACATTAGAGCCTTGAATTGGATGCGAGTGGCTATTGGCAGCCAATGCAAACTGATGAAGAGAGATGTGACATGCACTCTCTTCGGCTCGTTAAAGACCAGTCTTGCTGCTGCATTCTGGATCAGTTGTAGGGGCTTGACAGTGCATGCTGGAAGGCCTGCCAAGAGAACATTACAATAGTCCAGTCTGGATAGAACAAGAGCTTGGACAAGAATTTGTGTGGAATGCTCCTATAGGAAGGGTCTAATCTTCCTAATGTTGTACAAGGCAAATCTGCAGGACCGGGCTGTTGTAGCGATATGATCTGTTCGCCCATTTACTCCGGTTACTTGTAACTCCTGTTTTCTGATCGTGAGCTCCCTCTGTTGTTCGGGCTGAAAGGATAACAGTAAAGCGAGATGGGAGCGCTAGCTCATACCTCCTCAGATCGCATAATTTCGTAGAAAATTAATAGAAATGCTAACTCTTTCTGAAGAAGTGTGACGTAAACATGATATTTTATCATGATGTTTTATGATATTTTATTTTGTGCATTTCTGTGATTACAAATGGGTGCAATTTAATGGGTATGTGTTCTCTTTTTATGTGAAATGGTAAATACCAGTTTGATTCAGCATAAATGATGTGCAAGTCGCACTCTTCAACTGGCAGGAGATAGGCGGGGCTGTGTGTACCAACCCGAACACGAAACTTGCAGTGTGGTTGTATAGCTGCCAAGAGGCTGCTCAGGTAGCAACGGCAGTAGAATTCGTCTGGTTAAGATTTGTTCTACCACTGAAATAATTTTAGAGACATTATTTTAAGGTCAAAAAACTACATAGTGTTGCTTCAAGTCTTCAAGTAAAGACCAAACATTCACTTCTGTCATGCTCATTTTGCGATTTAGCTAGTTTTCAGTCAGCTGGTGAAATGGTGAGGTCGTGTGATGTTGTTCTGTGGAGGTGTGTTAAGGCTACTGGCCCGACAGTGGAAAAGAGGCTAGTGAGGTCCAATGAGGTTGTGTTTTTGTGTGTGTGTGTGTGTGTGTGTGTGTAAAAACAAAGTAGCACAGCACCTGTAACAACCAGGCACAGTTTTGCAAACTTATGTGCAACAATGTTTTTTTGTTTTTTTTTGGAAAACAGTGGCTCCCTCCGTCGTGTCTCATAAACACCATTATAGACCCTTTTCACATTTCCGGGTTTCTCAGAAGCGGAAGTCGTCATAGTTGGGTAAAATTCTATAGCAGTGAATGAGAGAATACATTAAATATATTTTTTATTTTTCCATTTACTCCAATAGCAAGAGAAAAACTCCATAATAGTGTTTTCACAACTTTCAAAAAGAGGAAAAAAATAGAGAGTGATGGATAACTGCAATTGATAAGTGATTGATCAGAAGAGAGAACGATGTTGTAACCCTTATTATGAACACTCCAGTCTCTTCAGCCTGGATAACATAAATAAAACACAGGTTACAACGGTGATTCATGTTTCTTTCTTTAATCGGGAGTATCGGCATAACAGCATGAACGGCTGCCTAACTCACACTCGTACAACTCGCTTCTCTCATCTCTTTTTCCAAGCGTTCTCCCTTAAAGGGGCCAAGGCACAAAATAACTTTCCAACTAATATAGCATACTGCATAAGACACATGAAAATACATGAAAACATTTCTAAATAGATTGTGCCTTAACATCCACATCAAAATGTATTTTTCTTTTTTTTCCTCTTTTTAAATAAAACCATGAATTAACAAACTGAAATAAAATAATGAATTAAACCGAAACTAAAAAAAAAAAAAAAAAAAGAATTAAACAAATAAAATAATGAATTTAAGGTTACACTTGTAATACCTATGTCATACCCATGTCATTATACAAATTTGTGTCCTGATATGTCACACACACACACACACACACACACAATACTATGAGGAAAAAACAGGCACAAAACACCAAAATCAAAACCTCATCCCAACTGTAAAGTATGGTGGGGGGGCCATCACAGTTTAGTTTGATTTTGGCTTTGCTCCCTCAAGGTCTGGACAGCTTGCGATCATCAACAGAAAAAAATCATTCCCAAGTTTATCGGGACATTTTGCAGAAGAATGTGTGGCCATCTGTTTACCAGTTAAAGCTCAACAGTATTTGGGTTATCCAGCAGGACAGCATCCCAAAGCACAGCAGTAAATATACCAACAGAATGGCTCTAACAAAAGAAAATACACCTTCCAGAGTGGCTCAGTCCTGATCACGACTCTATTGAGAGGCTTTAGCTTTATCTTAAGAGAGTGATTTACACCAGACATCCCAAGAATGTTGCTGAACTGAAACTATTTTGTTTTGAAAAATCGTGCAAAATTTTTCCTGACAGTTTTGCAGGATTGATATAGAAAATGATTGGTGGACATCATGGTTGCTGAAGAAAGCACAACCAGTTATTGAATCCAGTGTCCATATTCTTTTTCCATTCTGTACTGTGAATGTTTACACCATATGTTTAGTAAAGACACAACTTCATTTTTGCCAGTTGGGCTTGTCTATTGTTGTGAGTGATCAGTTCAAGTTTTAAGATCAAGTTATGCAGAAATCAAGTTAAACCCAGGAAAAGGTTCATAAACTTTTCATAAACTGTAAATCTGAGTTGCCACAATTCATAACTGAGACTAATATATGTGCAGAAAAATGCTGTCATTAATTGATAAGGAGTTGTCAAAGGCATTTTTAATTAATTCATAGATGTTCACTGCACCGTGTGTAGCGTTATAATGGAAATTGGGATCCTTTCTGTCGTATGTGATTGCCATTTGTAACTGTTTTTAGAGGTTTGTCTCAAGAACTTTGCAATTAGAATTTGTAGAAAATAGAATTAAAGTAATACTGTTATCAACAAATCATTGACACTCATTATGTAGGCAATAAATTGTTCAGAAAATCAGCCATACTGATATTTTGACCATTTAAGTCACATGTGAATATAAAATCATAATACAAATGCTTGCATAGTCCCTCCAACATTACTTCTCCCACTCTCATAAAGCATATTCCTGTATAGATTTATTTATATTATCTGATTTCAAAGTCTTCTGTGAATTGCGATGTTCTGGATATTTGCATTGGAGTTAGTGCCCTGTCTCTGTGCTGCTGTGAAAATGAAAATTAATTTGCATCCACAAAATATTCATAGCATTTGGTGGAGATTCAAAGTCAGTCTGTTGCAAGACGAGACCTCAGTCTTAAATTAACATATTATGCAATGACGACACCCCTCTTTCTCCCATTTCACCATTCCCCTCTATCCCTTTGTGTAACACTGAATTTAGCTTTTGAAATGGCCACGTTTTGCAGTGACTGGTGCACAAATGACATGGGTCTGTATTGGGTAAGGGTAACAACAGAGAGGGATCTAACCTGGCTATTTGATTCAAATGAGTTTCTCTCACACTGGCAGGAGAGCAGGCCTAATACTTGCAGTCTCTTTATGTCTCTAAAAAAGGAGGATTAGTGCAGATTAATAAAATTTATGGTAATTTCACAATACCAACAGCTTTAAGCATCATTTTGGCACAGCCTTAAACTCTCCTTTGGCCAAAAAAAGTAGTATATATATATATATATATATATATATATATATATATATACTGGATCAGTTGTGGAATTCATAACATTCACAACATGCACGTATGAGTGTTTTTAACCTTTTTGGACTTTTTTTATGATATAACTTGAAAAGAGACTTCTTTTTTATAGATTAGTATAAGATTAGGAGTAAATAATGATGATAATCAATTATGGCCCGGTTTCACAGACATGGCTTAGACTAAGCCAGGATTAGGCCTTAGTTCAATTAGGGTATTTAAGTAGCTTTTACAAACATACCACAGAAAACAACATTGCTGGTGTGCATCTTGAGACAAAACAATGGCGGTTTGCAAAAAAAAAAAAAAAGCATTGATAGACTTGGGATTGCCCCATAGGGAGCACATTTTGGAAGCAGTTTTGGAGATTCTTAGCCCATGGCTATGTTTTTCCATTCCATTGTCTCATAAGCTCTGACTGCATGCTGGGCTATCTCATTGGCGAATCCTCTGTTATTATGGTAAGCATTATTACAACAACTAGTTCAATTCTACACCAATGAAAGAAAGAAAAACCATCTGTCCCAGAGCAAAAGATACTTATTAATGGTGGTCTATATCCTGAAACAGTTCTTCACTGGCTGTTTCTATTTTCTGTAAGAAATGTGCAAAACTTAACAATTTTATTTTAATTACAAAAAATAATAGATTCTCTCAATCTTGCCACCAGCGCAGCAGAATAATAAACCTTTGACAGCTGTCTGTCAAATGTTCCATTGAACTTTTTCTTTTCCTACCTGTGATAAAGTGTTGGAAATTAAGATTTTAATTATGATTTTGGTGACAGAACCAAATGTCATGCATGTCACAAAAGAAGTTATGTCATTATGAAGGACATTGTATATTATGATTGCTTTATTCCGTTGTCTGTATTAAATCAAGATATATTTAAAAGTCTGGTTCAAAGTATTTGGCCAAGTGGTTCTTTTGTCTGCTTTTACTGAGTGACTGCTTTTCTTCATTTATTTTTCTTCATTTACTTTTCTTCAACATCAGCAGAGCTGAGGTATTAAAGGGTTACTTCACCCAAAAATGAAAATTCTGTCATTAATTACTCACCCTCGTGTCGTTCCACATCCGTAAGACCTTCGTTCATCTTCAGAACACAAATTAAGATATTTTTGATGAAGTCTGAGAGGTTTCTGTCTCTCCAGATCCAACGCTACTACAAATCCATGTTCCAAAAAGGTAGAAAAAAAGACATCATTAAAGTACTCCATGTGACTCCAGTGGCTTAAACTCAGTTTTATGAAGTGACGTGAGTGCTTTGTTTGTGCAAAAAAACATAATTTAAAACTTTACTTACAAAAATATTGATCTCCACCACGCGTTCATGAGAGCATCACAACGCATGCGTTTTGTGTTCACGTGAGAGCTGGCATCGTTGCGTGAACACGCTTTGAATAATATTATTTTGTAAATAAAGTGGTAAATTACGTTTTTTTGCACAAACAAAGCACTCACGTCACTTCATAAAGTTTAAGCCACTGGAGTCACATGGAGTACTTTAATGATGCCCTTTTCCTACATTTCTGGACCTGGGAATGGTAGTTGCATTGGATCTCTATGGAGGGACAGAAACCTCTAAGACTTTATCAAAAATATCTTAATTTGTGTTCCGAAGATACATGAAGGTCTTACGGATGTGGAACGACATGAGAGTGAGTAATTAATGACAGAATTTTCATTTTTGGGTGAACTAACCCTTTAATTACAATGTGAGAGAGGATTATAAATGTTGATTTTGTGTCGGATTCTAATAATTTTGTTTACATTATTTGTTTACATTATTTTACTTTAATGAAAACAACCCAGCAGAGTAAGGTCCAGATATTTTTTTTGTCACCGTTTAGATGGATGGATGGATGGATGGATGGATGCACGGACAGACGGACAGACAGACAGGTAGTGTAACAGTGCACGTATTCCTAATAAAAAAAATTCAGTATGGGTCTTTCGGTTCATTACTCATGTACCAAACAAATTCAGCATTGTTTTAACCGCCATGGAACTTCTGTGTGTGCGGAAGGTCATTTAAAACTCAGTGTTTCCTCAAGGAAAACTGTTTATATTGATATACTTTAATGTTACAAACGCATCTGAAAAATAATGATTGACGCAGAGTAAACCAGAGTAGCCTACATAAGTGCTTTATATTAAGTGATTTAAACTCACTCATAAGCAGGGCTTGACATTAACTTTTTTGCTCACCAGCTACTGTGGCTAGTGTTTTTCCAAAGTCACTAGCCACTCAGCATTTTCACTGGCCACAATTTTTACATTGACATTTAGCCACTTGTTAGCAACCACCTTTTTCAAGACATGTAACAGCTTTAAAAAAAAATCATGAGTGGGGAATATCTATATGTTATAAAATAAAACGTGAAAGTGTCTTGAGCTTGTGTTAATCACAGACCTTATTTCAGCCATTTAACCAAAATCCCATTTAAAAAAAACACTGATTCGGGATAACGGAACCAGAAGTGCTAAAATGCTAACTCATTTCCGCATTTTGGTCTACAAAGTGATGTCATACAGTACCTGCACCACTCAATTCCAGTCTCAATTCTATGACCTGTAACGCAATAACACATTTCCATAATGCCGGCCTGTGGTCTTCATTGGCTGCACGTGAACAACATATACTTTGACCCGCTCTCAAACACCGCAGCTGGTGTGTGTTTTACATTTTGAGAAGGTGCTGTTTTCTGTGCTGCAAAAGAAAATGTTCTTTGTAAACACTTCCAAGGGATGAGGATGTAAAGAGTCAGTGGTTAAAATTACCACAGCGCTACAACAGCAGTATAAACATTTGACCACTGCTTCTCTAATCTCTGCATGGTCTAAATTGACTTTACAATATGCTTATCCATTAAAGATGGGACAGTATCCACTTTATTTGGACCAACGTACTCCCCAGAATCGCAACCTGTAAGTATGATCAATTGTTGATGTATATATTTTCTACCTGGCGTTCAAAATACATCGTTTTGTTTTATAACTGGATTGATCATGACATCATAAAAAGTGAAGCCACCGCATCACCATATTGGTATTCCCTAGTATGCTCACGAGTTCTATTGAATTAATAGGAAATGATACGATTTTACTGAGAATGTTTTTATATCTGAAGTCTTCCTGTACATTTACAATGCAAACGCCCTAAACGCCTACTCAAACGCTTAGTTTCATCTCCTGACGGCAGTTCAGAATGCAATAAGCAATCCAGTCACTATACAGATCAGTGGTTTTATAATGTGTAGGTCTCCGGCTAACCGGCTAACTCACATTATTACTATCTTACTGAAATGCTTCTGCTAATGTGGGCCCACTATTACTTAAAAATGAGTCCATTAATGCAGATTGTCTGTTGTTCTTACTACTTTGAGTAATGATAAAGGATGGAGCAAGATTTGTTTTACAAACTTTATTAATGTTACATCGGTCATCGGCTAACGTATGCACTGTTATTGATACAGTTCCCACCTGTGCATCGCAATAAATTAGAAATATACACATCAGTTTGTTGATGGGCGCAAACTTGTTAATGCTGATGGTAAGGAGTTAGTTGCAACATCTCAAAATGTATGACAAACCGAGTAGCGTATCACAAACGTCCTGCTCAAGTCGTCCTTGTGATGGAGGCTCGGGTTCAATAACTAGTTCTTCCAATGTTTCCGACATGCTCTGTAAGCGGTAGACCAATCACAACAGACTGGGCCATCTGACCAATCAGAGCAGACTAGGCTCTCGGAAAGGAGGGGTTTAGAGAGACAGAGTCGTTTGAGAAAAATCTGGTGATGCATAATAAAATAGCATAATAGGGCACTTTAAAGACAGAGTCATATTTTGTTCAGTAAATTACTGTTTAAATGAAAAGAAAGAACAATTTTTTTTTTTTCCCTTATGCACAAAAACATACCGAACCATGACTTCAAAATCAAGGTATGTACCGAATCGTCTTTTGTGTAACGTTGCACCCCTAATAGAAAGACAGTCAGACCGTCCGTCCGTCCCGTAGATACAATGAAGAACTCAGAATCTAATTGTTCTGGGCTGAATCCTTTAGGAAAATGCACTACCAGAATCCAGAAAGATGACTTACTTCTTGTGTCCAATAAATTACACCCAAGATATTAATTTGATAATCTCTGTTGCTTTTAAAATTAAAATGAGTTTGTTAAAGGGTAGCATTGTCTTTTGTGATCATTGGCAAAGACAAATAATTGTTTTAAACATTAAACAACATGCTAAAGCATCCAAAAAGATGACTTTTCTATTAAAAATCTTTTCTGTTTCTTGTCTGTAATTTTTTGAAGGTTAACAATTAACCCTTGTCATAATAAATAATGGCAAAGATCCAAGATCACCAAGTCAAAAATAAATTTAAACTATATTAGACTACAATACACATTGTGAACAAAGCTTTGTATATGATTACTGGTCCTGGCTCAGTGAAACTGATAAAGCTGGATGAGGCACTGAGAAAGAACAGCTAAAGTTAAAATACTACAGAGCGACTGAGAAAGAGAGAAAGAGTATGTGTGTACATGTTAAAGTGAAAGAGCGATTGAGAAGAGAAGCTCCAGTATAAACACATCCACTCCTTTGATAAAGATATCACAATCTCTGATAAGCAAACCACTCTGATGCTCTCAAAGCAGAACAGATGCTCAATAGTCATATTCACTTGTATTTGATCTTGGCCCTGCTCTTTTTCCACTGTCACTTCAACTGACCAGTTTACAGCAGCTACTGTGGATCGTTTTTACTTAAACTGTCATTAGAGGTCTTTTCTTGATTGTGTGCATGTCTTACTATCTAAAGCTGATTACGAAAAACCGCTTTGACTGAATTGCTTAATTAATTATTTGAATAAAAAAATCAGCATATGCTTCATGTTCCACTTTGATTACAATCCTGGCTTATGTAATTTGGAACTAAATAATGTTTTTTTTTTTTTTTTTTTTTTTTCAAACAAAAGACAAATAATTCCAAGCCCCAGCATATTTTCACATTTCAGTTTTTGATTTATAAATGTGGAAAACAAATTTTGGCATATGAATTTAATTTAATGCTATTTTTTTGTTTAGTTGTTCATTTCAACAAGGTTCCTTTTATACATTACAATGACAATTCATTATAAATTATGTAAAATTATAGCCACTTTCGCACATAAATTCTTTACTGGTAAATTATTGTTGAGAGATCATGTGTGAACTGGACATTTAAAAAATAAAAATAAAAAAATACCAGTAAATCAGTTCTGACAATTTTTTTGGTATGACAAGTTGTCATATTTACCAGTGAATTATGATTTTTGTTTTTCTATGTAAATGTACTAGATGGACCATTGCGTCGCATCACAGCTTTTTCAGCGTCTCGCACTCGAGACCCTGCCTTCTTTTGCAATAATCTATGCAGCAGTTCTGCAGTTACTATTCTGTGGCACCTCCTGATTTTAAGAGAAGCTTTCTGTGTGATAATCCCCTTAAGCCACTCACAATTTTATGAAAACTTTTGAAAACTCAGGAAAAAATGTTGTCAAATTGGATAGAGCACAAGATTGGCATCACAGAGTTTACTGGTATTGTGGTTTAATGTGTGGTATAATGTCTTACCGGTAAAAAGACAGAACGTGGTTGCTTGTGTGAACAGCCTAGTATATTTTGCAAATAGGGTTCTTTTCAAACTCAGTGAGTTTGACGTGATGAAGAAGTATTATTAAGACTCTCTTTTGATCATGTCAACCCATGCCTCGCATATACTTTGTGTAACTGGACTTTTGTCTAGTTTGGACTCTTTGTCCTGTGCTGTCATCCATTCAGCTTTGAATTTGTTGATTAAATGTAAATCCAAATGTGACGGCAGGGAAAATAAATGATCTGGTCTCTTTCAGTTTAACTCTAAATTCAGTAAAAAAAGACAAAAAAAAAAAGACCATGTTTATTATCCATTGACAAATCATGTATTATTTAATTGTTTGAAAATGAATGGTGATCATTTCAAAATGGCCAAATATATTGGCTAAATATTTGGCTTGACCACAGAAAACCATGTTGACTTGTCCTTCACTTTGTAAGAACAATAAAAAAAAAGGTGTTTACAGTAATGTACAATAACTAACTTTTTTGTGCAAAGTAAGGCCCTGTCCACACACACAACAAATTTTCAAAACCGCAGCTTTTTCTGTGCGGTTCGGCCATTGGTCCACACACAAACGCAGTATCCGGTAACTGAAACCAAACTTTTTTGAAAACACCGGCCAGGGTGAAGATTTTTAGAAACTCCGGTTATAGCGTTGTCGTGTAGATGGTGAAACCGGAGATTTTGGCCAGTGACATCGGAGTGCGCGCTGTTATCCCTTTGTTTGACGTCAGATTGTGTACCGCTATCTCTTTTGTTTACGTGAGGCGAGTCTGTGCAATGAAGGATGTAGCCAAAATATTGCTGCTAATAACTGTGCTAACAGGGCTTATAACATGTATACAGATACAAGCACAGTTCTCCCTTTATATTGATGAACAGAGGCATCAGAATGCAATACTACAGAGGTCACTGCTTATGTTATTTTGTTTTTTTGTTTTTTTACTTTTTTTTTTACAGTTCACGCAGCACACATTCGTATGGCAGAATTAATACAAGTGCTTTACCAGAAATATCATCTTCAAGTATCTGCTTTTAAATCCTCTGGAATGCATTGCCCTTTGCCACCATTGTAAGTGCTTTAGAGTAAATGTGATTTTTGTTTGTTTTTAACAAACAAAATGATTTTCTGGTCATTTACAGCCTGTCTCAAATGCTGTTCATAGGGATGAACATGGATTGAACCCGTACTCTGAACTGTGAGATTTATGTCTCAAGTCTCATTCTCGAGCCCTTCCATCATAGATAGCATAGCATTCCAAATATGATTAACTTGATCTCATTTAAGGATCATGCAAATATGAACTCATAATTTATTGTTTATTGTGTAAGGGCCTGGATACAGGATATAGCTTAAATCATTCTGCAAGAATTTTGCTCTTTTCAACTCAAGATTTGAACTTTTTCCCTCTGTGTTAATTGATTTTGTTTGGCATAAATCTAACAAAGCACATTACTGTGTGAACACCATCCCTACAGTAAAGCATGATAAGGACGTAGGGACACTCATTAAAATGCCTTTGCTTTCAGTCAGAATGTACTAGAATTTAATTCAAACACTGTTCTTAGTCCACTGGCAATTCCTCTTCTTGACTGTATTTTGTTGGGCAGCATCATGGTTAAATGAACATTGTATTGATTATGGACTTCACGGCTACTTGTCCTAGTATTACAATAAATGGACTTACACTTTGCTAAGATAGAATCTGTATAATGTAAATGTGGCCTATTAAACTTACAAACGTGCTGCTAAAATTGCTATCAAAGGTGGCCTTACAATGAAATAACTGAGTTTGTTAAGCTTTCACATTACATTGTCTTTACATTTCTGAAGGTCATGATACACTTTTTGAGCAATGTTGCCAAGCAATGTTGCTTGGGCACTTTCCCATTGAGAATGAGCAACAAATTTCTATCTGTATACTTTAAATCGGTCATGGGCAGTTTTTTGAGATCCTCCAATTAGAATGCTAGCAGCCGATCACATGACCGGCTTGGAGATTTCAGAAAAAATTCAAACAAGATGGCGGCCTCTCAGAGGTAGTGGAGCGAAGAAAAGTAGCGTGAACTTAAATCTTTTTACACTGGTAAGTTGCCATGTGTCAAGCCAAAACAGGGAATTTACCTCATTTAATGCTTAAAATACCAACAGGTGTCCAATTTAATGTGCATAGGCTGTAATTTAGCTAAAAGATGCGTTCTGTTTAACGTCTGCAGTGGTGTAGAGTATGGGGTTCGAATCCGCCTTTTGCCAAACTTGCTCTTCTCCCTTTTCCCATCACAAATCAGATCGGAAAGGCATTTATATTTAATAAAAATGAAGAAAATATTGAAAAGTTGAAATAAAGTGCCAAACAAGTGTTTAATAATAAAATATTTACTCGGTTGGCAATAGATTTGCTCCTCCTCTTTGATTGGTTGCTCCCAATTGTCCATTGTCCTAATTGATGGGCAACCTGGCAACCACACCAAAAAATAGACTTTGTAAAGCTTAAGATAACATTGTTTTGACTCTGATTAAAGATTAAGAATGAGAAGTTGAAAGATGTGTTAGAGTGCATAATGTAATAAAAGCAGAAACAAGGGACTCTCACTCCTCAACAAGTCTGAGCTAGCAGCCACATCAAAGGGAGACCCATTACAATGGTGTTGGACACCACAGCAAGGATTCCATTTCCTTTGAGATCAATGGATTGATGTTGCTGCCAACACTAACTCTTCTCATTTTGTGGCAGACAAGGAGTCAGCATGTTGTAAGGAAAAGGCTTACTTGTAACTGAAGTGTAGAGATGTGTGATGCCTTGAGAGGATAAACTGTGCATCAAAACAACTTAAAGTTTTTTGTCTGCACTCTGCAGAGAGCTCAAGCTTTTACATATTTAATGACCCCCATGCATTGGGTCGTGCTTGCAACAGTTTACCAGCGGGTAAAAGTTCAGAGGGAGGTAGTGCCTCTTATGTTCTCATTGAGATCCTAAAGCTTTTGTGAATATCAGGGGATGGTTTTCTAGGTCGCTGTGATTGGCTGATAACACTTTCGATATGATAATACCCGCCTATTTGTCTGTAAAATTGGTCCATTTGGTGGAAATGTATTGACTAATAAAAGGGTGAACAACTCAACCACCCAGATGCATCACTTTCAGTCACATCTGAATCAAAACTAGCTAGAAATGAAATCTGAAAGGATCTGGGAATGAGCTGGTTCTTAGTGAGCACTCAGCTCTGTTAAACTGAAGGTGCACTTCCGAGCCAGTGACCTTCATGCTACTTGCGGTGTTCACAGAGCATTTAGTGACTAATGGTCTGAAATGAAGGTGTCTATATATAATAAGTAAACAACAGCCGGTAGAAAGAAATTTTATCCGCAGAAAATATGATTGCTGTAAGTATTATTTTGAAGGGTTATAGATGGATAAACTTGCCAAGACTCTAGTGTTGAGTTAAAAACAGTTCAGATTTTAATAATGCGTTTTGAGATATGTGTGGTTTGTTCTGTTCTGTTCTGCTCTGTCTAGCTTTTTAAACGCAAGAAAGCCTTTCTCACTCTTCCTCTCTCTTTTAGTGCACAGAGCTAAAAGGATCTAATGGTATCAGGGTCATAGCACTAACATAAGTACGTCAGAATGCAATTTTAAATATATCACATTACAGATGTAAATGTACAGGCACTCTACCTGACTGTTTTAAATGTTTTTCTGTATCAGTCTCTTTTAGTTCTAGCATTACACTTCAATTTGCTATTCAGAAGTGGGTAGTGAGTAGGATAGACACTTTAATCAAGGGTAAAACTGTTCTCAAATATAAGTACTGGTAAAAAAGAATTACTCAAATAGAAGTAATATAATTTACTAGCAATAGTAGTAATTTTTTTTTTTTTTAATAATACCGAAATATATTTTTGTATAGAATATTTTATTTATGTTCTTGCACATAATAAAATATTTTTAAATGTTTAAAATGCATACAGTAAATCATCCTAATAATTTCATAGTTTCAAAAAATTAATCCAATGCTCAAGTCACAGAATCAAATCAAACATTTTAATGTTTAGTCTTTCCTTTTTATGTTTTATTTTATTTATTATGTTTTTCTTCAAGAAGGAATGTCTGTGTCTCTGGGGTTGGTGTGTATTTGTTGTTATTGGGTGTGTACGAGGCGCCATGTAGAGTATGAATCAAACTTTGCTTAAAATGGCTTTTTTTCTCCAAAGGCATTACATAATATAACTTTCATTTTTTCAGTTTAGAGGAAAAGCAGAGTTTGAAGCCAAGGATTCTTTTTTGTCATTAATTGATCACTTAAAGCAGGGGTATCAAACTCAAATTGGCTGGGGGCCGTTGTTGTTATTGACACCTCATAGGAGGGCCATTTTAATATTCAAGCACAAGAATTTCTGAAAATGAACTTTCCTTTGCATTATTTCTCATTTACTTCAAATTTTCAAATTTAAAACAGCCAGTGCAAACGTGTGTTTGAAGTGTCTACAGGCGAAAAGAACGTGCTCTTTCCTTGGTGTTCTCAAAATCGCATGTCGAAAGCGTGTGCTCACTTTTTGAGTCTGTCATGTTTTTGTCCGTTATAGGTTTAGGACTCTTATGTATTATCATTAAACCCAACCATATCAACATGGAATTATCAAGGATACAGGTGCATCTCAATAAATTAGAATGTCGTGGAAAAGTTCATTTATTTCAGTAATTCAACTCAAATTGTGGAACTCGTGTATTAAATAAATTCAATGCACACAGACTGAAGTACTTTAAGTCTTCAGCTCATCTGCATTGTTGGGTCTGGTGTCTCATCTTCCTCTTGACAATACAGGTCAGGTCAGACGAGTTTGCTGGCCAGTCAAGCACAGTAACACCATTGTCACTGAACCAGCTTTTGGTACCTTTGGCAGTGTGGGCAGGTGCCAAATCCTGCTGGAAAATGAAATCAGCATCTCCATAAAGCTTGTCAGCAGAAGGAAGCATGAAGTGCTCTAAAATTTCCTGGTAGATGTCTGCGTTGACTGTGGACTTCAGAAAACACAGTGGACCAACACCAGCAGATGACATGTCAGCCCAAATCATCACTGACTGTGGAAACTTCACACTGGACTTCAAGCAACATGGTTTCTGTGCCTCTCCACTCTTCCTCCAGACTCTAGGACCTTGATTTCCAAATGAAATGCAAAATTTACTTTCATCTGAAAAGAGGACTTTGGACCACTTAGGCACAGTCCAGTTCTTTTTCTCCTCATCCCAGGTAAGATGCTTCTGACGTCTTTGGTTCAGAAGTGCTTGGTACGTGGAATGTGACAGTTGTAGCCCATTTCCTGAAGACGTCTGTGTGTGGTGGCTCTTGATGCACTGACTCCAGCTTCAGTCCACTCCTTTTGAAGCTCTCCTAAGTTTTTAAATCTGCTTCGCCTGACAATCTTCTCAAGCCTGCGGTCATTCCTTTCACTTGTACACCTTGTCCTACCACACTTTTTCCTTCCAGTCAACTTTCCATGAATATGCTTTGGCACAGCACTCTGCGAACAGCCAGCTCTTTCAGCAATGACCCTCTGTGGCTTACCCTCACTGTAGAGGGTCTTCATGATCGTCTTCTGGACAACTGTCAAGTCAGCAGACTTCCCCATGACTGCTGTTGGGATTACTAACCTAAACCCAGTATTTATAGCCTGAGAATGGTAATTTAATAGAACTTGAAATTAAATATTCTAATAATTTGAGATACTGATTTTTTTATTTTATTTTGATGAGCAGCAAGCTGTAATGAAATCAAAATGAAAAAAAAAAAAAAGTCTGAAAATATTTTACTTTGTCTGATAAATCTAGAATATATTTAAGTTTTACTTTTTGAATTCAATTACAGGGAAAAAAAAAACCTTTTTCATGATATTCTAATTTATTGAGATGCACCTGTAAATTTGCCAGAGGATTGTAATTGTTGAGTTATTATAATCCAGTATAATTAAGTAAAAAAATAAAAAACAGAACCTTGAAAAACAAAACTTTTCTTTAAAATAGATGTTTTAAAAAGATGATAACGTTTACCTTTTATAAAGTGCATTTTTTAATCATTAATTAAATGTATGCTTTATCTTTTATTTCAAATTCTTAAATCTGATCAATAAATTCAATTAGAACAATAAGACACTATGGCACTCTAACCAATCAAATTAAACCACACAGAAAAGGTTTTTTTTTTTTTTTTACAATCGCTAGGACCTGTTTCTCAATACTTAGGTCACTTTTACAAAACAGAAATCTATGAGGGCTAAACTGTGGATCATTTATAATGCTTTGGCACAAAATGCATTCAATAATGACGTCTTTCTAATTACATTAATTATTTTCTCACTTCGACACAACAAACACTAAAACTCATGTACCTACAGGCCAATTTGCACATGCTTACATACTTTTTTCAAAACTGTTCAACTTAAGTTCAAAACAATAACATAACACAAAACTGAATAAAACAGAAATATGCTGCATTAATATTGTAATGAAATATATTCTGAATCTAAAAAATCAAATACTATCAAAGCAGTTAGATGAAACTGAACACTTACACAAGCGTTAGTCTTTCAATTTCATTATAATCCATTCAAAGGGGAAAACTTGGGAATAATTTTTAACTGTAATGTAAACATGTTCATGTAACAAACTGCAGTGAATTATAAACAATAGAAAGTGTTATTCTTGTTTTGTTAAGAAATTTTACAAAACATTGTATAATGCTACCTGATGTTAGTGTGTTTTAGGTCTGTGTATTATGACTGATAAAGTGTGTTTGCTGGGTGAAAACCTTTGCTATAGTTCTGGAAGAATGAGTTGATTTGAGACATGAATGAAGTGTGTTGGTAGATTTAGTGCATTCTGAATTTGAAATTAACTGCTGTGCCAAGATGAAAGTTGGTTGGGAGAACTGTGTGAAGAGTTCTAAAAAAAAAGTGACCTAAGTATTAATGTGTCCTTGAGATTGTAAAAAACTGAAATAAATGTTCATTTATTAAACATATTAATAAATGTTCATTTCCAGCTTACTGTATTTTGGGTTCATTTTAAGCAAGCAATAGAGTAATTTTTACACAATAGTTGAGTTAAATAAAACTACCCAGCAGGCTAGGCAAACATTTAACCCAATTGCTGGGTTTGTTCATTTTCAGCCCAACTTGGGTTGTTTTTAACCCAGCAATTTTTAGAGTGTAATATTGACTGATGTGTTTTAGTTCCAAACAAAGATTAACCTACAGCAGTACCATCATCTCACAGCAACACTCAGCTGTTTCATTACTAAATGATGCAGCATTTTAAACGAATCGGTTGAGTCGAAGAGTCAATGGCCCATTCATAAACATCTTATTCTTGAATGAATCAGCCGTTTGAACAAATCGTTTGAATGAATGACTCAATGACTCACTCATTAAGACAGTCACTTGCCGCCACCCACTGGCAGTTTAGTGTCATGTTCAAAAGTCAAATGAATTTGTATATTCAAAAAAAAATATTTAAAACAATATCATAACTATTTAAGTGTGAGTGGTACATTTTCTGTGGTTTAATTTGATTGGTTAGAGTGCCATAGTGTCTTATTATTCTAATTGAATTTATTGATCAAATTTAAGAATTTGAAATAAAATTTAAAAAAATGCCCTTTATAAAAAATAAAAAGGTTATCATCTTTTAAAAACATCTATTTTAAAGAAAAGTTTTGTTTTTCAAGGTTCTGTCTGTTTTGTTTTGTTTTGTTTTGTTTTGTTTTTACTTAATTATACTGGATTATAATAACTCAACAATTACAATCCTCTCTGGCTTGCCATACGGCGAGATGAAAACATCTCAACTTTTCAGAATGCCGCAAGCGCACCGCAGGTCACGTGACAAGGACCAACCGATGAAGTTCGGCCTTTCCTTAACAGCATCGAAGGCTCAGCCAAACAGCTGATCATAGCTGTACAGGGTGGGTTTTATTTCTCATCTCCATAAATATATCTAGTAGTAGGGCTAATGCAAGGACTAGAAATAAATGTTTCTTTTGCTGAAACTTCCTCGTCATCGTGGAGAGCACAGTTCATGGTTGCATAGCAACAACAGACGCCAAGGGAGCTAAAGTGCTTTGGAAAGAAGGAGAAAGTGGCGCGGCCTCTTATGTGACGCGATATGTGAATGGCCCCTTAGAACGGCGACTTTTTCTTTGTATATGGAATATGGTATGAGACAACTAGAGAATAATAATAATAATAATAATTTAGCGGGCCGAATTATGTTTTATTTTTGAGATCAGTTGCGGGCCGGGTGGAGGGGGGCCATAAATGGCCCGCGGGCCGGCAGTTTGAGACCACTGACTCAAAGCTTTCATGCTATAGTTGTACAAATGAGGGTACTTTCTAACCTCTTCACACAATCTGTCATCTATATAGGCCTTCATTGTCGCTGTAGCTTGCATGCGTTCCGGTCTGTTCTGTTCTGTGCGACCTGCGCATACAAAGTATGTGCGGTCACAAAAATCTGGCGGTGCGCAT
This sequence comes from Elopichthys bambusa, assembly GCA_037101425.1. Classification (NCBI taxonomy): domain Eukaryota; kingdom Metazoa; phylum Chordata; class Actinopteri; order Cypriniformes; family Xenocyprididae; genus Elopichthys; species Elopichthys bambusa. Next base: position 26,868,539 of record CM074432.1, read on the forward strand.
ACAGTACGCGCATACTCTTGAGTAGGAGAAAAAAGTTTCATAAATTAAACAAACTAAAAATAAAAAAAATGTATTTGCTAAAATTCCTAAGACAACATGCATGCATACTAACCATCAAACTACAATCTTTTGCCCTTTTACAAGATCATGATCCAGCCTTGACATAGATTATTATTAAATATATTACTCACAGCCAGAACTATAACTAGGGGCACATTATACATCTTCTATTAATGATATTTGATACTCACCCTATTTGTCATCAATTTAGACAGGACTCTTGACAGTATATCTTAAAGTCCCCATGAAATCAAAATGGAAGTTTTTTTTTTTTTTTTCCTGGCTTTTAGTATGAATATGTTATCCTTGCTGTTATCTATAAGCTAGTGTGCTCCAAAACAATGACAAAATTCGCATTTAGAAGATGTTTTCATGTCTGTTTTGGTTCACTTTTATATTTTCATGTCTTATTTTGTAATTCTCAACTATCATACTTCCTGTCATGTGCTCCCCTTGTCCATGTGTTATGTTCTCATTGGTTGGTCTAGTCATGTGTCTTGTGTTCTTATTGGTTCATTATTTGATTGTACACAGGTGTGCCTTTGTTAGTCATTAGTCTCTGTGTATATATTGCCCTCATGTTCCCATTGTTCCCTGTCTAGCTTTGATGTTGTTTGTTACTGGTTTGGTGAGTTTAGTGAAGTCAAGTTCACGTCATTGTTTATTAAAAGCTACACATAGTGTTCTTAATTCAACTCGCCTTCAGAGGATACATTACAGATATAAGCATTCAAAACTTAGTCAATATGCTCATCAGATTTTCTGTCCAATCAAATGCTCTCTAGAATGAAAAGCATCCCGCCCCCTTCATTATAAATAGACGCTGAAGCTGCAGCAGTCACTTGTTCACACATTTACTAATTTCTGCATGGAGAATGGCACCTGGTGCACTATATAGGCAATAGGGAATAATTCAGACAGTGTAAATATGCTTTCCATTGGGGCAAATTAAGTCAGGTTTCACGTTAATGTCATCTGAATCGCCACAGCGTGCACAGTCTGCTCTTGTCCAGAGACACGATAGCACAGAGTGGATTATTTGTGAGAATCAGCACAGACTACAAAACGTATCAGACCCTTTTGAATTCTGCACAGAATGCTAAAGCGATATGGAGGATAAACGGTTAAAGATTAGGAGGAAACTGCAGCTTAACTGAGCTCAACAGCTCTGGCTGAGCTGTGATATAAACAAAACGCTATTGGCTAATTTTAAAAAGTGGAGGATCTGTTTGATTTGTCCTGCCCTGTCTTTCGGTTGCAGTGGAAATTGTGTCAACACATTGAATAATGCTGTGAATTTCAAGGCACTTCAGTGGGCATTTAAAGTAATTTTCCATGTATTTATGACAAACTACCTAAGTTATTAGCAGTCCTATTCAGTATAGTTCACTCTCACACTTTTGATTTCACTTGGTGATTGCCCTTCTGAACCTGAGCATTAAGGTGTTGTCAAAGACATTTCTTCATGTAAGCAGTGGATCACAAGCCTGATGCACCTTATACAGATAAACTTATTTTCTACTGTACTGAGATAAAACAATATTTCAAGGTTAACACTAAAAGGTGATGCAACTGAAGGAAACGGGAAAAGTGATTAAATAATTGAAGAGATTTGAGAATTATGTGAGAGAGAGCAAAAACAGTCTAGTGAGAGAAAGAAAGACCCAGAGGAAGACCAAGGTGAAGAGAATTGAAATTTAATTGCAAACAGTGGAGGTCACAACAGGTGTCTGACCACTGACAAACCCTTTCAGCCCATAGTTACAAGCTGAAAACTGTTACCTTCACAAATCGGGCTGTATAAAAAACAACTTGTTTTCCTTTGCACAGGGTTCCGAGTTGGTTTTGTGGATGGTGGCAGAGGGGAAATAACAATGATTATGTTTGGTGAAAGAGCTGTTATTAGCCACCCATTATTTTCTGCTGTCCATTCACACCATCACAAATTTACACATTGACACATAATGTTTTTTGTTCTTTTTTACCTGGTGTTTGTGAAACAGTGGACAGAGCTAAGGTCAGCTATCAAATGTAAGAAAAAAAAAAGCCCATCAGTGTGTGTATTTCAGTGTTAGTGTGTATACATTTTTGCTCATTGTTGGATGTGTGAATATATTTATGGAGGCCTTCCCATGGTGCTCATCCTTCTGCTATCACAAAAAGGAAACATGTTTGTTATATTTTTGAAGAGGTTTCATTGCGATGGCCCTAGTGCCCACAGCTTCTGTTTCTGCATGGATGGTGTCATTATGGCTGTTATGCATGTCAATGAGAGTTTTAATATCTGGAAAAAAATGGATGCAGGTTTACAGTGTTGTGTACAATGAACAGTACAATGGTTGTTTTGTTTTTTGTGAGTAATCCATTTCTCTAGCTGTGTCTCATTTTGAAGGCTGCATCCTCCGGAGATTGCATTTGGTGGCTACACAGTTTATTGAGGCTGCCTCACTTCAGAAAATTTTATAATGGATAGTTTTCTGAAATGAGACATCCTCAATGACATATGTGGTGGACAAATGCGACCTCCAGAAGGTGCAGCCTCCACAATGAGACAAAGCATGCTTATGGTCATCATTTTATTCACCATACTGTATTTGACAACATTTCCTTTTAGATACACCAGGCTGTAAAACATTGAGTGCTTCATCTCTATATATTTTCAAATCTATATAGTTTCTTATATGTACCGTCATGTCAAACAATTAGTATGTAAATCGGACCCTAGAGATCCATGTGTTCTATGCTATTTAACATAGTTAAAAGTGCAGTGGATCTGGGAAATGCTAACATTATCCTGCTAGCATTGAAAGCATACGATCCCACCCTCCATGCAAATCACAGTCCAAAGCCACGCCTCCTTCAAAACACACGACTGCACACACACATACACAGTTGCTCTTGGCAGAGCATCACAAGAGATGGTGTTAAACTACCTTGTGTCAAAGCACATAGCATTACAATAATAATGAATGTAAACAACTTAGAAAGCTTGTACCTGACTGCTGCAGATTCATTTCGGTGTTGATACTGTCGACATGGATACGCATAATTCCGAGACTGAACAGCTCCAGTTAGAATGTCACGGGTTGCCATCTCTTAATTTTGGTTGTTATAGCGTGAACGCAGCAAAGATAGAATGTGTCTGCTGGTTTTTTTGCGGTGCTCTGTGACTGAGGTCTGTCTGTATAAACTCTGCATAGCATGAAATGCGCTAATGACGTATGATGTCTGCACGAACAGGGTGCACGAGGGTATGTAAAAACATTGACAGGCAGATAGGACATCATATTATTTCATTCGGAATCACTATAATTTGAACAGAAAACAAGCATACTGTAGGTGTGATTTGGTATGGCGGCCAGTTCTAATAATAAATAACCATTGCCTTACTTAATGCAGCAAAACAAAAGTTCAAATTCTGAATGGATTATATATCGCCTAAAAACACGCTAAAATCACTCCCTTTATAATCACTAAAAAGCTGTCATTCATCTCAATTCATCACAATCTCATAAAGTTCCGCTATAATCACTGAAGCTGACTGCACAATAAATCTCTTATTTAGCCTACTTAATTATTATTTAGCCTAACTTAAACACATTTGATTGGTCATTGCATTCAAGAAATCAACAGATATGTTTGTGATTTGCTCAATGCCGCAACTCTGCCGCATTTGCTTTGCTCAACGCTGCAAAAACTCTTTGTAAATAGAAACCTTTGATGCTCTCAAGAGCACAAACAACAAATCTGTTTTGCCAATATGTTATTATTACAGAGAAAAATGATCCTAGACTAGCAGTTTTTGGGTGAACTATACCTACCCTTTAATACACTTTCCTGGTCTTGTGAATGATTTAGTGGTGCACACCTGAATTGTGAATAATGACATTTAAGGAGAGTTTAAAGTAAGATGAAATAACCTGTCATAAGAAAAAAGAAAGTTTGTTTCTCGCTTGTTTATTTACATTAATCTGATCCTGTCCTGTAATCTCTCTAGCTGTGTTTCCGAAGAAAAACACTTTCTCCTGTGATACTGAAGCCGATCAGGGAGTTGCTATTTTGTTATGTGAGAAGTAGTTGTGGTGTATTTCCTCTACCAAACAGTTATACATTTTAGGGCTGCCCCCTAATAGTCAACTAAATGTTATTCAACAAGAAGAGGCTTCATTGACCAAAATTGTATTAGTCGGTTAGTCGTAGAAAAAAAAAATGCACAGGAAATGCTGGAGTGTGTCACAAAAATGAATCGAAACTTACCGTATAGGCTACTTGAATCACAGACATGAGAAATATATCTATAGAAAGCTTGAAATGTCTGAACCAATTCAAATCAAAAACAAATGCTCTGATTATGTAATCTGTATGAAGCTTTATGCATGCACTTAAATGGGGAAAGGCTTGTTGTTTAGTATACCCCTCCAGTATAAGTAATTAAATTAAAGGTGGGGTATCCATTTTTTCAACTACACTGTTTGGAAGTTAGTCGGGCCGATACCAACAACAAACGTCTAACCAATCAGCATTAGGGGCATATGATGGCCGTGGAGACAGAAGGAGCAAGAGGGAGATTTGAAAAAGAAAAAAAATGCAGAAAGAGAAATAATGAGATGCAATACAAAAGAGCTCAAAAGAATATTACTAGAATGTTATGACTGGGCAAGTGCTTTAGGACCTGCATTAATATTAGAAAAGCTTTCCAGAGCTAAGCGGGAAGGCCTGAAAACAGACGCGGAGGCTGCTTTGAACCTGCTTTTCGTGCGAGTAAAACTGGGTTTCAGTGTCATGATTGTCTGGGGCTGCTGTGCTGTTGGTGATTACCAACAAACTCGTTTGTATTTACTCTTGTGTACTGTACGTTGTGTAATGTAGGCATTTTGTTGCACGTCAGTGATACACAGACATCCACTCTCGTATTGCGTGTGTAACAGTGGCTAGATAGTGAGAGTTGTGCAGGTAAACCACTGGACACTGACAATTGCTAGAGAATGCAGTGTTTAGCGTCATTGATAGTGCACTCACCTCACATGCCAGAGGCAGACGGGCTGGGGTTCGAGACCGACTTAGAGCAGGGTGGTTAGGATTGTAAAATTAGTTTTGGAGGTGGAGCAATGAAGAGAGGGGTGGGTTTGTTTGGTTTGATTTTCAAATATCAACATGATAATGTCCAACAGCGTTGTTGAAAAAATGATACCCCACCTTTAATATAAATGTGCGATTAGTCGACTAATGGCTTAAATGAATGACTACTAGTTGACTAGAGAATACTTTAGTTGGCGGAAGCCCTAAAATACATTTATCTAGTTACCTGTACCTTAGTAAATAGGAAATTCCAAGTAGGTATTGGGAAAAATGTAATGAAGAAGCATGCCTTCTAAACATCATTAGTAGTTCTATGGCTCCTCTTTGGAAATATTATCTTATCTGCTTAAATATGCTCACCAGTTAAATCTGCCAGTGACATTTTACATTATTGACAGTTCATCAAGTTGAGTTCATCAAAACTGTTGCTTTGTGTCCAGCATTGCACAATAATAATCAAGCAATCTGGCGATATTTATTTCTCTACAAAATATCTCAAATGTAGCTCAGCTATCACATGGTACAGCCAAAGCGTAAATTTTAAATAATTCTGTCAAGCTCTCAAGCTCCAAATGATATTAAGGATTGAAGCGCATCTCTAGGGTCAACGGAAGACGACACCAGTCTACCAGAAAATTTCTTGCACCTTGCTAGACTGTCATATTGTGACTAATCATAGTGGTTCATTTCTTTCTCTCTGTCTCCATCACTCGTCTACACTCTGTTTCAAGATCTTTTTAAAGCACTTTGTGTATTTGTTTCATTTTGATGTTCTGCCACTGGAAGTGTCTGAAATATTTCCAAAACATATTGGATATAATCTATATTGGCATATGTTTATTCTATCTTTGCTAATGTTGCTTTACACAGAATTATTCTATTAGAAGCAATACTTAACCTTAAGCAAATCACAATGTGTGGGCTGTGATTTCTGCTAGGCAGATGTTCTCCACATGGCCAGTGCCAACTGCAGACTGGTCTTATCTCTGCTAATGAGTTCATATATTGGAGGAAGGTTGAATATCTGCTTTTCTGGTATGGTGAAAACAACCTGCTGCAAAAAGTTGTGGAAATGAATGTAATCTTCAGAAAATTGGTGTCACTTCCAGCCTCTCTAGAAACAGCGAGCTCAGCAGTCAACATCATTCATATTGCCAGGCACCATTTATTTTATAGATTTTAAACAGAGTGACTACATAACATCCATTAGAGGATGGCTGCATCTCTTGCCGCTACACATTACTGCTAATTTTAGTGTCATAATTGAGTTCATTCTCCTCTCATCAATCATCTTTTGGTGTGGAGCTTCATCTGCCTACTCAAAGGATGTGTTGCTTCATTTGTCGCAGGATGAGGTATGCATTATCAAGCCCACAAAATGGTTCACTGTGTGTCATCTGCCTTGTATCAAAAAGCAGTTTGGCTCCAGGTTGAGAAATAAGGAAGTATACGCCACAATCTTCCTACTTTGGCCTCCACTTTTTCAACACTATAATGGAAAACAATTCAGTGAAAACCAGACCCAAACTACCTGCCACCAGAACAGTCTTGCCTTCTGTAATGACCTGTTCAGCCTTTGATTCCCAGCCCACTTACTGTACCAGGGATCCTTGTCTCAGTTACCGTAACCGCAGAGTCTGAATTATATGCTCTGTTGAGCATAAATAATTCTGTCATCTATTAAAAAAGATCAGCGCTTTTTACAAAATAAGTGCTAACACCTTTAAAAACTCTGTCAATTATTTAAAGAAAGTTTGTTTCTGTATACCTGAGAAGAAGAAAAAAAAGGTAATCTGAGGTATAATTAACCAACCTATTTTTCTCTCTCTTTCTGTGTTATCTAGACGGCTCAGACGGTGTTGTTGGTTGTCGCTGCGTTCCTCATCTGCTGGATGCCGCACCACATTATCGCTATGTGGGTGGAGTTCGGACAGTTTCCCTTGAATGATGCTTCCTTTGCGTTTCGCATCATCTCTCATTGCCTGGCCTATGGAAACTCCTGTGTCAACCCCATTCTTTACGCTTTCCTCTCTGAAAACTTCAGAAAAGCCTGCAAGCAGGTCTTCACATGCCGCTTTTTTTACGCTCCTCCGCCTGTGGAAAAAGTGGTGCGCATTCGCATGGAGAACTTCTCCATGACACATTCCACAACAAACATGTGACTCAAAACATTTTGGAGATATCAGCACTGTTTAAAAAATTGGAGATATGTGTTGTTTCTGGTTCATGGCATAGTGCATGGATCACATTCAAGAAGGTTTGACTAACATGGACAGTAAAAGTTAAGAAGTTACCTTGAGAAGTAAAAATCCTATATACTATCTCAATCCATGTATATCAAAGGCATTTGCTTATAAAAAAAAAAAAAAAAAGTGTAAACTATTTAAGTGTAAATAGTGTTTCTCATTGAAATGTTGTTTTATTACTTTTTTGTTTACTGTTTAATGTGTATTTAATGTTATTGAAAATAATAAAAACATGTAGACAGTAATTTAAAAAATATATATGTTTGAAAGAATCGCTCTAAAAGAACATGGATTTGTTTGTTAATGAACTGTGCTGTACATCTTTTTGCATAGTGTTTATGTTGTATTCGACAAACACTTCCAGTCTCAGTATAAACATGCCATAAACCTCAATATTTACTTGTATGCTGTAATTATATATTCAGTGACATTGGTTTATGTTCAGTCTCATGGTTAAATATCCATTAAAAAAAGAAAATAATATTGAAGGTTTCCCCCCTAAAGAATTCAAATAATAATAAAAAATATCTAATTCAATGAACAATAAAATGTATGTTTATTTTTTTTTTCTGGTCCTTTAAAAGTAAGTTAGAGTGGGTTCTTGTTTAAAAAGGATGTAGCTATCTGTATCTTTATGGTTAACTGTTTGACATAAACTGGTGATTGTCCTAAACAAAAGACCAGTGGAAAATTTTATGTGTGTACATCTCTTACCAGTCTATTACTCATGCCTCTCTGTGAGATACCAGGACAAAAGCTCTTATAAACACACATTGTTTCTGATTTAGAACCAGGAACGAGTCAAGAGATTCACAAAACTTATGAACTTCCCTATGAAGTGACAAGAAAAAAGGATGGCACATTTTCCAACAGGTCAGGTTCCTGTTGGGTGAATATGACTGCATAAAACGCTACCATCACTCATGCCTTTAATCCTTGTGGAATACATCTCCTGTAAAATGAAGCTTTCACTATAATGGGATATAATAGTACTACAAATGATAACACAGAGTGCTGTAGATGACCCTAAAAAATAACATAACTTTACATAACTTTGGAATGACGGAGTTAAAATGCAGACTGGTAACTTGCTTTTTTTTTTCTTTTTTTCTTTCTTTGTATATTTAAATACATTTCTAAACAATGCTGCAGTTCATGTAGTGTCAGCACTATAGGTCTAAAAATTACTGGGAGAACTCACAGGTGAGTAGTCTCGGAACATATCCAGAAAAAAATCATTAATAACAAAGTTAACCTGATCAGACACTGTCAGTTTCAATGGACATCACTTTTCTCAGGTTTTATTTTCACAAAACATAAGATGCTGCTTAATCTAAATTAAACTTTGAGTGCTGTATCACATTGACCACTTATTTCATTAGCAATTCTATAACTTTTTCTCCAGTCACTAAAATTGAAATTATTTTCAGAACATGCATGACAAAAGTTATCAAATATTTTCAGCAACCTGAATTTTCAATGCCTTCTATATAAAGTTTTCTTTCTTGAATTAACTTGCAACAAATATACACTTCTAATTATTAGAGATGAACTAAAGCATGATCATTTCTTCTTGCCTGGAACATAATTTGTGTGATTAACAGTTACAGATATGCAACCTCATACATTTTACAACAAATATCTCTATTGTGAAAAAAAAACAAAAAACAAAACAGACAAATAGCCTAAACATCCTCTTTTTTATTCAACACTTTCTGATGAACCTTTAAATGGAGTGCACACATGAACCCAAAAGTCTTTGTTGCATTTCAAAGCCAAAACATTGCTGTAATCTACAAGTCAATGACATTAAGAGTCACTGTCCAAATGCATGTCGAGGGCATGGTATGGATGATGGTTTGTCTGTCCTTTATACACTAGATAAAGCATAAAACTCACAAAATGGACTTAAAAAAAAATACCCAAGTGTATATTTACTTCACAAGAGAGTAGATCTGCTTAGCCAGGTTGCTTTTTCTTCTAAATGAGCCCATCAAGGCAGCTCACAGCTCCCTGTTTATATCTTTTCTAATCAATGTTACGAAGGACCCTCTTCTCAACAACACTGCTGCAAAGTTCAAATTTATCTCATGGCAACCTTTCTGTTGTGCCATGATAATAAACAGTTGGTAGTGAAACATGCAGCCTCACTTTCAGACCTTTCTATCACATTCACTCCCATTAAGCAAAAGATAGCCATTAGCAGCAGTGAAATAACAACAACAACAACAACAAAAAAAGCAAAATTCACATCATATAAAACAGGAATACATATAACTTTGCCCTTTAAATGTGTTTTTATCTTAGAACAACTTGCACCTTCTTTAAATTAGGCTATTAGTTATTCAATCTATTGTTCCGTGTCAAATACCTCACATAATATTATGGTCTAAAAGCCCACACATAACGGTGGGAGGTTCACTGCAAATGAAAAAACAAAAAACATTCAGTCTAACACAGAAATGTAAACCAAAGCATTAGGCCAAAATGTTCATAAATGTTTAGTGGTTTAAAGTTCAATATAACAAATACACAAAGAAACATTTACTTTCTTTGTTCTGCAGGCCACATATTGTTCTCTTGTGCATAAATTAAAAAGTCAATGGAAAAAAAAAAAAAGAAAAATTCAGAATATCTTTTGTGTTCCACAGAAGCAAGACGGTCATACAGTTTTGGAAAAAAAAATAGTATGTTAAAAGAGTCTAAATTCACAGTGTCCATTAAAAAAGTTGGTGAAAAGTTCCCAGATGACCTAATACTTCTGGTGCGATTCTGAAATGAGCATCTGATGGACACGTTATTGTCCCATGAGGTCACAGGAGAAGAATAGCAGTGAATAGCATAATGAATAGCAACTGAGATGCAACTGAGACTGTAGGGCACAAGACAGCAACAACATGATGAATGGAATCTGAAATACATTTATACTACATACATACTATATAAAACATACTTTTTTAACAGTCGCAAAGGTGAAACTAGAGCATAAAGGCGTTCTGGTGTTCAACCTAAGGAATTACCTATTCTTACTAAGAGTATATGCTTTCAGACATTACTTAAATTTTGATTTTTGGGTGAAATAGCCCTTAAGATGTCTAATACAAATGTGTACATAAGGTTTAGGCCAAAATGTTCTTAAATGTTTAGTGCTTTAAAGGTTGAAAACAAATACACAAAGAACCAATTAATTCCAAACATACATGATGTTCTTTCTTGCTTAAGATATATTTTGAAGAACTGTTTTTGTGCATAAAATGAAAGACAATGGGGGTCAAAATAATATGCAACCCTGGACCACAAAACCAGTCATAAGTTGCACGGGTATATTTGTAGCAATATCCAACGATACGAATTTCTTTTATGCCAAAAATCATTAGGTTATAAAGTAAAGATCATGTTCCATTAAGATATTTTGTAAAATTCCTACCATAAATATATATTTTTGTGAATGGATATGCATTGCTAAGGACTTCATTTGGACAACTTTAAAGGTGATTTTCTCAATATTTTGATGTTTCTGCACCCTCAGATTCCTGATTTTCAGTTGTATCTCAGCCAAATATTGTCCTATCTCAACAAACCATCAACAATGGAAAGCTTATTTATTCAGCTGATGTATAAATCTCCTTTTTTTTTTTTTTTTTTTTTTTTTTTTTAAAATCGACCCTTATGACTGGTTTTGTGGTCTATGGCCACATATTGGACAACTTATTTTGGGGGGGGGGGGAAAAAAAAAAATAGATCTTTTGTGTTCTCAGTAAGTCATACAGGTTTAGAATGACAAATTCTGACAGAGTTTTCTTTTAGAGTGAACTATATCCCATTAGAATGTCTAAAACAAATGTGAACAGAAGCTTTAGGACAAAACGTTCTTTTAAAATATTTATTTTAAAGGTTCAAAACAACAAAAAATGTCATTTTTTATAAGGCTGATTTGTAGATCATGCTTTAATCAGTTATTTTTTTTTTCATTTCTTTAACATCAATTTTATTGCTGGGTTTCTGAATTTCTGTCTCCATCCCTGGTAAAGATGTTCTCCTCCTTGCTGCCGTCTCTATTTTCTGCACAAGTTCCACATCCCACGGGTGAGTAACGAAGCTCAGCACCTCCCCTCCCTCTGAGCCACCTGCTCTCCCCACACGCCCTGCCCGGTGGATGTAATCTGTGTGGGTCTCTGGGCAGTCATAATTGATGACAAGTCCAACCCTCTGTGTATCCAAACCTCTTGAAGCTAGGTCAGTGCATATTAGAACATCAACACTCCCTTTTTGAAAGTTCCTGAAAATTCCCTCTCTCATAGTAGCAGGCATCTCTCCCTGGAGCCTCATATGATGAACACCCATCTCCTCCAGCGAATAGCCCAGCCAGTTGACAGTAGAAGCAGAGTTACAGAACACCAGAATGCCTTTATGCTCCAGTTCAGCCTTCTTTAGAGCTTGATGAAGCTCTAGAATCTTGTCTGCACCGTTGATCCTGAGAAACGACTGCTTTACATGCGGCATGAGATGATGTAGCATCCGGCTTTTAATGGTCACCATGCTGGCTAGGTCAGTCACCTTGCTGAGGATCTCTCCTACGCCACTTGGAAACGTGGCTCCCACCACAACCAACTGAGCTTTTAGATCAAGCCCAACCGTCTCTGAGAATCTGGACGCCACCTGGGCATGTGATAAAATACCTTCAAGCAAGCCTGCAAAACTGGCATCGAACATAGTGTCAGCTTCATCGATGACTAGGAAGTTTAATTCACTCAAGCTGACGAACTGTTTCCGGAGGGCCTTTAACAGGGCGCCAGGTGTGGCCACTAAAACATCCGGCTGACCATGAGTGAACACCACTTTGATGTTTCCCACACCTCTCCCGCCTCCTGTGACTTTGACCACTAATCCAAACTGCCGGCTGATTGATCGAGCTACAGATGTCACTTGTTCTGCTAGTTCCCGTGATGGAACAACGACCACAGCGCGAATGTTTCTCTCAGAGTCTGTGAACGGCTCCTCTTGCCTGAGCGCCTGCAGCCTATGGATGATGGGAAGGAGGTAAGCGAGTGTTTTTCCACTTCCTGTCTCTGCAGCACAGAGAATATTCAATCCTTTTAGTATTTTGGGAATGGTTTGCATCTGCACTGTGGTGGGATGAATAATATTCTGACTGTGTAAAGTCTCGACCAGTTCTGAACAAATGTTAAAGCATTTAAATGTCTTTTTAGGGGCGGGAGCGGTGTCGTTACCCTGGTCCTTCTGCTTGAGCATGGATGGTGGAGCACTCTGGATGCTGTTTATGGAGAAGTAATCCCCTACCGCTTTGTTACTCTTCCATCCCTTTGATGTCAGAACAGGTTGTTCAAATTTCCCAAGTGTATAGCCGACAGACTGGTTTAGCTGTGGGTTCTTGCTCCTGATCAATAATCTGCCAGGCTTGATTGTTGGCAACCGGTCAAACTTCTTGCTTTGCATCTGTTTGATGCCCTCTATGCGTTCTTGCATGCGTCTCGGGATGCGAATCACAACCGGCTGTGAGCTAGCGACTGACATTCCACGTAGACCCGCACTAATGCACGCGATCTGTCCCCTGCCGAGCTGCGAACTGCGTGTTGCCTGCGACAGTTTGGAAATGAGAAAGGCACAGCGTCCGACCTTCACTGCCTGCATTGTGGATACGTGTACAAACGAAAATGAATGTCGTATGTCTTGTCAATACACAAACGGATCAGAGAAGAATCTTATTCTGTGACAAATGCGGTAAAACGCTGAGCTCACATGAACCCATGCTTACTTCGTCCGGGCACTGAATGATGACGTTTACAAACCCCGTAATGCCAAAATTAAAGCCCCAGTGATCAAACATGAGATTACCATTGTTGAATTCGGAACCGCATACTATTTTTACTATTTCTTACATTTGTTCATTTAACAGACGATTTTATCCAAAGCGACTTGTTGAGGAATACAGAAAGCGCTTACTGTTTCAAACATTGTAGACTCTAGAACAGTACAGACTAGGACAAGGATTAAGAAATAGTGAAATCATATAAGAAGTTTTAAGAGTGTAAAACTATGTTATGCTAGGACATTGATGTATTGTGTGGAACGAATATTACGAAATATTAACAGGGCGTTAACACAGGCCGGAGACGCAAAGATGAGAGAAAAGCACAGAAAAAGACGGAACACACAACACTATTATATATTTATTTAATAACACATACTTTTTTAATATTTCAAATTTGCACACATCATAACTATATATACAAATTGTCTATATTATATATTGTTTTTTGCACTTTTTCTATCTTGTATATTTGTATACTATTCTTCTATTCTTTATATTATCTGTGTCTTGTCACTGTTACTCTGTGGAGCTTCTGTCACTAAAACTAATTCCTAGTATGTGTAAACATACCTGGCAATAAAGCTCTTTCTAAATCTGATTCTGATTCTGAAAATACTGTACCAGGTACAGCAAGCTCACTGTTCGCCATGTTCGAAATGTTGGAAGACAATAGACAAATATAAATATTGAAATGGGGGGTGAATGTATCTCTGAAGGGAACTGACTGTCTTCAGAGCCTCAATGGCATTTTCTTTTTCTCTTACCTTTATATAATCCCTATAAAAGTAGTGTTTATAAGCGCAGTTCTGCTTTGTTTACATCGATAACCAAGGAAACGCTATGTCGCTGCTGTTAAGCGCCACCTACTCTCAGAAAGCTCATTTCAATTTTCATTCATGCATTTTTGTTTTGTACAGGTATGTTTTGTGTAGCATAATTCCACAAAGCTAAAGACCATTCTGTTTTTGCTTTAAATATTGAAACTAACTCCAATTTAATTATCAAAAACAACTAAAACAACTGCTCATTCTACATGTGTGCATCTTTGTTTGGATCGTGATTGAAATGCAGTAGTTGCCTTTAATTTCAAATGGCTACAGATTTTTTAATAGAGCAAATAAACAAAAAATACATTTGTTTAAACAAAGATTTATATATATATATATATTTTTTTTTTTTTTTCCCAATAAAGATGTAGTGCGTATAATGTTCTTTATTCTAGGACGATTGTGTTCATTTCAAATTCTTTTAATAATCTGATAAACTTTTAAACAGAGGGTTTTGAATAGCAATTTGATTTATCTGATTTAAAACTGACATGAACTTATGAATCATGTCAGTTTTAATGACTAAATGACAGTTAATCTGATAGGGGTCATGAATTGAGAAATCAAATTGTAATTGATCTTTTGACATATAAGAGGTCATTGTACTATAAGATATAAAAAATATCTCACACCGCACATTTCAGAACTCAAAACTTCCTCATTAATCCAAAAACAATTGAAACCAAGCTCTGAAAACGACTCGTTTTTTACTTATTATGATATCCGTTATGGAAGAAAACACAAAGCTGCTTTTGTTATTGTTTTGCTATTGATCCAAGCCATTCGCTGCAATCCTGAATAAATGCTTCAGTGAGCAAGATCTTATGTTTTGTCATCAGTAAGACATCATAATCAAGCGGCAACTTCCTCGAGTTTCTCTTGAAGCCAATACGGAAGTGACTTGAACTGCAATTCATCGACTGGCCGCTAGGGACAGGCTCCAAAAGAGAGCAGAATCTCATGTTAAAATGGCCAAATTTACAGCAGAATAAAACATGTTTACATCCTGGATCAAATTGTGGTTTTGGTCTATACTGCTAATTTTGCCCTTCATGACAACTCTGAGGGGGGTGAATTTTCTTTATAACTCATCTGTTTAAATTATATTAAGCCTTAAAGTTCTGCATAATTAAGGACGTGGTCACTTGAGTGACAGGTGAATTGCGCTGTTGTCTGTGAGCCGCCATTTTACCTCAGCTAATTCCAGCCGCTAAACTTGGCATCTCTGCCCTGTTTGTGCTTTTTTCGGGATTATTTTATACAATTATAAAATAATATGGGCGGCTTGCTGCGTTAATGGTCGAGACTCGAGACAGATGTGCGTCTGTGTACATGTGCACACATGCGGAAGATAAACAGAACACACCTTGTTGGATCGTGGCATTGGCTAAAAGTTTTGTTCGTGAGATTTACTACAATAACAATGGCGGGAGGATATGAAACTCAGACAGCACTGCTTGGATATTATAAATAAAACTGCTGCATTTTGATATGATCCTACAGTTTTACAACATAAACGCTGCTCAGGTTGCATAATTTCTTAAGGAATGATGATGGAGAGCAGATCATTCAGAAGAAATGTGATGCAAACAATGAATAATATCAATATGTCATGTATTTTTCATTATGAAGATATAAGGTCCCATTTGATTTTGCGTGTTGTTATTTGCACACATGACACAAATTACAATTAACATTACTGATGCTGGAGCATCTATACCGTAAAAAAAAAAAAAATCAGTAGACAGTAGATTGACAGTACACCTTTAGATATATCTTATCTTTATAACTAATAAATATAACAAGTTATATCATTAGAATATTATTTTAGATAGTGTCCAAGATGATACATAGCTTCTTTAGCCTGCTAACATGATCACATCAAGCTAGGTGGGCGTGGTTTCAGCAAGCAGTCACCTCAGTTCCAACCACACCTCTTTGCCTATTTTCGGTTATCTGGGAGTGATGTGCAGTGACGCGCAGCTAAGATGGCAGCGGCCTCATTTCTTCTTTTTTTCTTTTATTTATGCTTTATTAACTCCATATACTTCAGAATACAATCTATATTACATGAAAGCAAACAGCAAAACAAAACGAAAATGAGACAATGAAAAGAGAGGAGAGGGTACATTCCATACATTGAAGAAATACATAAATTCTATGCAAAGAAATACATACATTTCTATTATCCAAAAATACTTGAAGAGCATAATGTAGTAGTTAACTGCTTTACTTTTTTTTTGAATCTGACATTTGACAATTGGGCTTGCCATTTGTAAGCTTGCACTTGTGGATATGAAATTTACACACACACAAAAAAAAAAAATTAAATTATAAATCCAATATCCTTTGAGCATTGGGTTAACATAACCTTAAAATAAAATTTAAAAAAATGCATATAGGATAAAACAAAAGTATTTAAGATATTGCCAGCAATAAAGTTCTTAACATCTTTCCAGAAACACTGTATCTTGACAGGACCAAAACAAATGAGATGGTTTCAGTGGAATTTTCACAAAGAGAGCATTTTACTTCAATATCACTTAAATCTTTGTATAAATTGTTTAGTAGGATAGACAGAATTATTTTGTATGAAACTTGAGTCCAATTTACATTATGAAAGATTATTCCAATAAAAATAATTTAAAAAATAATAATAACAGGAGGAGTAGAAATTCTCTTTTAAAAATAAAGATCTAATTTTATAGTTGTTGGACTTTAACACAGAAGAGCAAATCATGCCAACTGGAGTATTTTTAGGTCTTGGAGGGCATACAGATAGTGCAGATATAAAGATATTTTTAAAAAGCATTCTTACTCCAGCAGGTATAGCCTTGGTAACCACATTGAATTATTTTAGTGTAATAGGTATTTTGTATTTTGAGATAGAGTCTGCAAACTCAAATAAAGTCCCATCATTATTGAATAATTGGCTAACTAATTAGTATCAGCCCGCTCCTAAACTGTTACAATACAGAAGGGTTGGAGGCTGAAGAGTACAGTTAATGGTTGTTTATTAGACACACAGCAGAGACAACAAGTGCAGGGGAGTATGCAGATTGTCTTTGAGTGAATGGAGAATGATAGATGAATGATACTGTCCTTTGTGTTTGTAGTGGTGAAGATCCTGGGGGATGGTGGAGAGATGTAACAACAGAGACGATAGATAACTCACACACAGACTGGAAACAGGTAATTAAATCAACTGGAGTCCTTAAGGTAAGTCCTAATGCAAACGAGACTGGACAGTGACTGAAGGTGTGTGAGTGTCTTTTATGTGGTGACTGATGAGCGTGCTGATTGAGTGCAGATGCGTGTGATCAGTATTCGGGTAAGGGAGTGTGCTGTGATTGGACAGTGTTGGAGCCTGGCGTGTCTGTGACATAAACCAATTGTGAAAAAATAAAGATTTATAAATAAAGATATTTCCACTATTCCAGATTTTAAAAAAAAACCTTTGGGGAGAAAAGTTGTGTTTGTAGATAAGACTCCAAGCAGCAAGTGCTTGTTGATAACATTTAGAGAGCTTCATTTAATTAATTTAATTAATTGAAAAACTTCCAATTTTACAGTTGCACATTAAAAGGAATTCAACGCAAGTGAGAGAAAATATATTGGAGTATTACATTCCAGACAGATTTCCAGCCAATTTATTTTAAAAGTGTTATTTAGAGAGTCAATAAAATTTAGGCCACCTTTAACATATGAATTTAATATGACTGATTTCTTAATGTAATGAATTTTGTTTTTCCATAAAAATGTAGTCAACATACTGTCAATTAATTTACATGTGTGTTTGTCAACATATAATAACTGGGCAGTATACGATTAACGAGAAATGCCTTCTGCTTTAGTAAGCAGAATTCTGCCTTTGAGCAACAGATCTCTCTGCAACCAATTATTCAATACCTTACGTGTCTTATCAATAATTGGAGTAAAATTGGAGTGGCACCTAGTCTTATTATCTTTAATAATTTTAATCCCCAAATAGGTGACACTTTCTCTTATGTTGCAGATTAAGGACTCCAAGCATTTACCCACTGGAAGCAACTCACATTTATTGATATTGAGCTGAAGGCCCGAGGCTTTGGAAAAGGGCTAATGCTATAGCTACTTGAGAGACATCCTTCAGAAACAAGGCAGTATCATCAGCTAACTGACTTATTATCACTTATTGTCAGCAATGGTGATTCCTTTTAAAGGGCATTTCCTAATATGTAAATTAAGAAGCTGTGTAGCTACCAGAAATAAATACAGAGAGATTGGGCATCCCTGTCTGACTCCGCGATTCAGAGAAAATCTAGGAGAGTTGCCACTGCCGAGATTTATATTGCCATTGGTATAAAGCATATTGACAGATCTGCAAAAAAACTCACCAAATCCCATCTTGCGAAGGGTTTGAAATAAAAACTCATGTTCTAAGGAGTCAAAGGCTTTGTAAAAGTCCAAGAGAAGGATAAAAGAATCATTAGAAATAAAATCAGAATAATCTAACATATCTAAGACCAGACGTATATTATTAAAGATATGCCTTTTTTTTATAAAAAGCCAGACTGGCATTCATCAGTCAGATTATTTAAAACACAGTTCAGTGTTTTTGACATAATCAAAGCTAATATTTTATAATCATTATTTAGAAACATAATTGGCCGCCAGCTATCAATTAAAAGAGGGTCTTTATTCGGTTTCACAATTAGGGTAATAAGTCCTTAACACAAGGTTGGAGGAAGCAAAGCTCTATCAAAAACTTCAAACAAGAAAGGAGCTAAGGTCTTGCTAAATGCTTTATAAGACTCGGCTGTTAGACCATCCGTTCCTGGAGATCTATTATTCTTCAAATCATTTATGGCATCAATAATTTCTTGTAATCTAAGAGGGGCATTGCATATAATAGAATCCTCAACACTAAGCTGCTTTGTGTTGGGCAGGGATTCAAAAAATTTAGAGGCAGATTGTTGACAAAAATTAGAAGTATATAGATTACTATAAAAATCAGAAGAAAAATTGGCAATGATTTTGGGGTCTTTAACAATATCCCCATTAATATTCAATTGTTCAATACAATTATTTTTGGCTTGTTGTCTCTCAAGTCTAAAGAAATAGGCAGAATTCTTTTCACCCTCCTCAAGCGATTTCCCTTGAAGACCTTATAAAGGCTCCTTCAGCCTTTCTATTGTAAATTTCCTCTGATTTAAGTTTCTGCTCAGTAAGTTCTGCTTTATCAATGTCAGACATTTCTTCTACTTTTTTAGATAATAGGATGGAAATGTTGACTAAAATTGTATCCTCTTCAATCTTCAAATTTCCTAAAAAAACTGTCCAATTTCAAATTTAAGAAGCTCCCAATTACTACAGTAATTTTGATCACTTTTTGCTTTATCCCATTAAGACAAGAATAGTTTCTCTACACCAGTGACTACTTCATTATGATGTATTGGATTTTGGATGAAGTATTGAATTATTCAGTTTTTAATATGCAGAATTTCTATTCAAATTTTTCTGGAGATTTAAAGAGAATACTTATAGAAATTGCCTTTTTGTCTGAGAATGGAGATGGTATTATATCAGTGATAGTATTTTCTAATTCTTTAGAGGTGAGCCAATAGTCAATCCTAGACTGACTCGATAATGAATTATTACTCCATGTAAAAGATACTTGTGATGGGTGCGATTTCCTCCATGCATCAATTAAGGAAAATTTCTCCATGAATCTAACTACATAATTAGGAATTGGACTGCTAGGCTGTGAACATGTGTTATGTTACATGTTACTAACTCTGTGACACATTAGTATTATAAGAATCTAGAAGGTTCTTCTCTCAAACATCCAATCCAATGTCTTATGCTAATATCTTGCTACAGAACAAAGACTCGTAAAAGTTTCCCTCCGAGAGGGTGTGACATCTTCACCCTTTAAAATCACTGATCACAAGATCAAACTCTCTCTTTTCCTTTACTGAAAAACGCTGATGAGAAGTTGATGCTGTGCTAGAAGCTTCTAAGGAACCCCAAGCTTGTGCCAGGCTTCGGCCTAGACCTTCCATCCTCTGAATCCAACTGGTTCTCTTTTATCAAGACAACATGAGCAAAGATTCAATGGAAGCCTCCACAAAGTGCATCAGGACAAGTTTAATTCAAAATGGGCGAGACATGCAAGTATCAAACTTAGTCTCATTATGTGATACATTAAGTATCTTTACCCCTTTTAAAGAAGGGCCTGTTAAAACTAAACTGATGGTTTACTCAAGGCTGTTGATCTGCTGAATTTCAAACAATGCTGTAACTTCTTGCTTTCCTGTATTCTGCTTCAGCTCTCTCTTTCCCTTGGTAAACTGTATGCATGTATGCGTGTGAATGTTAGAATAGTTTAAGTGTTTAGTCTAATTAATAAAGTCTTGTTCATGTCACACGTAAAGTTGTCCGTGTTTCATGCTCATATACTGGTGTAGGAACCGTGGACAAACCAGACAAATGAATCATTCAGATGATTCTTTCAAAACATAATTCTAATTCAGAATCTAAGTTCCAGCTCCAGTCCGTCTACAGATAAAACCCATGTTAATTACTTTTATGACCCCCCCATGCTTCCTGACAGAAGGAGAAGTAACAAACTCAGCCATTTGTGACACCAAATGGTCACCAAGAAGATAAAGAGTCTTTGATCACCAGATCAAAAGAGACAGAGAGTCAATGCAGGCCACTTTTGTTTCTTTGAGGGACCTAACGAAGACTGTTCTACAACTAAAACTGTATCAAAATTGTTCCAAACAATTTTAAATGGACTTATCAAACATCTTTTAACTGCATACATTTTACATCATGTCCACAAATACTACCTGTAACCAGTTATGCTTTAGAACACCTACAATTCATGTAAATGTGATATATCTTGAATGACTGATTGAAAGTATGCCTTATTTGGAATTAATTTAATTCTCTTTCTCTCTTCTTAATCATGGCTTAAATGAAATCTGTGTAAAAGTGTATCATATTCCATTTAACAGAAATTATATCTAAAACGGTACTCTCTGCCAAAGCAGAGACCGGAGGTAACACCTATGTATGATTGGGGCAGAGAAAAGCCACCTTTTGAAACAGGACGATATCTGATATCTGGTGGGACAAACACCTACGTTTAAATAGTCATATCGCAGAGCATATTAATAAATGCTGGGAGGTTTGTGTTTATAAATGGCATGCAGTTCATTTTAAAACATATTGTATGATGGAGAAAATGCTGTATTACTTAGCTATTTGACAAAATAGTGTTTTTCTCCGAGGCATGGTAAAAGCATGGTACTCTCGGAAAATCAAGAGAAATAGATTAAACAATAAGACTAAACATGTTGAGCTATATAACAATAATTCATTTTCTGTCTATAAATGTAACCAAACAGTTGTTGTCTTGTCTAATAAAACATGTAATATATTAAAGTGTCTTTGGTGTTTCCATGGTTTCTACAAAATAAAACCAGAAACCGAGGGTAACGCATGTATGACGCCATTGACAGGCGATTCCTGGACACGTCCCAGATACTTGTTTAAAATCACGATTTTCTCACGATTTCCAAATAGTTGGAAACATTTGGGATATTGTAAGTACTCAACTGAACAAAATATATAACACTTGCCTAGTGGTGTTTTGATATTTTACTGCAAAATTCTTACATATTGTGCCTTTAATTTTATTTAAAACATGACACTGCAAATGATGTATACATTTTTCACTTTGTCAAAAAGGATGTGATGAAAGAATAGTTCGACAAACGATGGTAGCCTACATGCATTCATTATTCCATTTTAACGAAACAAGTTATCAACTGTGTTAATTCCATGTAGGCTAGCTACTTAAACTTTATTTGCCACAACCAAGACTTATGTAATATGTTTCACATCGTTGGCAAATATTTCAACTATGTAGGTCTAACGAGTATGGGACACCATAGGCTACTTGGCTATACGTCACTTTCAGATATTTTTCTACATCAGAAGTCTTCAAAACAATTCCACACATGTAATGGCAGGGACAATGAAAATTATTTTAATATGCAAAACTGTTACCCAATCAGAGCAACAGAGTGTTTGAAGAGAGGGTTAAAAAACAGGATGGAAAATAGCCTATTACTTCTATATTATGATGCTTTTTTATGTAAAATGCAAAATACATACCAATACGTAGACATAAATGAACACTAGAGGCAGTAAAACAGCAAGCACTTTTAATTGTTTTCACACACAATTATGATTACGGGGGAGATTAAGGATTAATAAAGACTTGTTTTCACGTCTCCTTGCACAATATTATGTTATGACCTCAAAACACTTTTTACCAAAGTGCATGATTGGTAAACGAATATATTTTGGAGTTTGCATCACTTAACCAGCTCCATATGTTCAGTTTTACTAAGTTTTAGTTTGACTTTTTAAGGTTGCGGTAGCTCAGCTGGTACAGAATTGTACCTCTGATGCGAATAGCTTAGGTACTAATCCCGTGAAAGACGAATCACGGTAAAAGAGCTCAAAGACAAGAGTTCAAAAACAAGCTAAAATGCCACGGATACAATTGTGTTTTTATGTCACATTTGCTTTTGTTAACACTATCGAGCAGGTTTCGGGTTTAGTGTAGGTGTACATTATTTTAAAATGTGATGGAGCATTAAAGAGGTGGTTCATTGCGATTTCACTTTTTTAACTTTAGTTAGTGTGTAATGTTGCTGTTAAAGCATAAATAACATCTGCAAAGTTAGGACGCTCAAAGTTTAAAGATATTTTCTTTTAAAGAATTCTCTGTTTAAGGACTACAACAAACAGCTGGTAGGAACTACAACGAGCTTCTTCCTGGCTTAGTGACATCACTAACTCTAAAATTTACATAAACCCTGCCCCCCAGAACACGCAACAAAGGGGTCGAGGCCATGTTATTGCAATACAGTATGTAACACAAATGCAATAGCATGTCATAAAAGCAAGATGACAACATAAGTTTTAACTGTAACTAAACTAAACTATAACTGTTCTGTCTTTATGCAGCATATATTCTCTGGCTCTGTCGGCATGTTACAACAGTTCCCACACAAGCGATTTATAGATTATCATGACAGAATATGCAATCATTAGATGTGTTCGACATCAGCTGCGGCTGTATGCAAAAGATCAGCGAAAGTAGCCGCGTACAGACGGGGAGGAGCTGAAAACACTTTCTGCTTCCCGTAGTGACGCTTGTGCTGCGTTTGCATATTTTATCACAGCTGAAGTGAAATAAATGCAATATTTGAATAATACACAGATGTTTCAAACATTCTCATTTAATACTTTATGTACTGCTTACAGCATCTGTTTTTACAAGAATAAAATTAAACATAAGCATATATTATTTAATTACCATTGTAGTGGGGTCTATGTTTTTATATCAGTTTTATTTTGAAAAACATGACACAATATAACAAGCCTAATGACTTTAAGATAGTTAACTCCACATCAACTACATAAATTCATCAACTAACCATTCAGAAATGTCCTGTTGCATTCTACATGTTGTCACTTCTTCCTGAGTCCATCAGTGTCCGACTCCGGTTTGAACATAAAAGGCTAAACAGAGTCTAAAGGTAATCGACGCTGCTAACATGAGCTCTTGAAACTCCACCCTCTTTGTAGAAGCAGCAACTCATTTGCATTTAAAGGGACATGCACAAAAAAGAGCGTTTTTGCTCACCCTCAAAAAGTGACAAATTTAACATGCTATAAAAAATTATCTGCGGGGTATTTTGAGCTAAAACTTCACATACACACTCTGGGGACATCAGAGACTTATTTTACATCTTGTAAAAGTGGCATTATATGACCCCTTTAAGCTTTTAGCGCCACTCATCCGGACGTTTCACTTTGAAACTGTCGTGAAACGTGCATGACGCAACGTATTTCACGTTTTTCTAATGAGCCTGGGCTGAAAAATGCAGTGAATGACTCCTTTCAAGATAGAATTTTGTCCTTCACAATATGCATTTTAATTCTAAGGAAAATGTTATTAACAGTTTAACTAAAATTAGTTTTGAATGCCCGGCAACTTCATTAATCTCCGCTCCAGCCTGAAAGCTGCCACTGACCAGCATTCAAATAATCACAGAACTTCAGCTGTGTCTGCAAAGGGAGATCAACAACTCCTGGTGTGAGTATTAAGAAGCCAAGTGTATTTATTTCTCTCTCTGTCTCTCTCTCTCTCTCTCTGTGTGGCCTGGTAAACCCTACATTATGGGGACAAAATGTCCCTACAAAGATGGCAATATCTGAAATCCTTTTCCTTGTTGGGACATTTTTTGGTCCCCATGAGGAAAACAGCTTGATGTTTTTTGAAAATGTAAAAATGCAGAAAGTTTTCTGTGATGGGTAGGTTTAGGTGTAGTGTTAGTGTAATGGGATAGAATATACAATCTGTACAGTATAAAAATCATTATGTCTATGGAAAGTCCCCATAAAACATGAATACACAATGTGTGTGTGTGTGTGTGTGAGAGAGAGAGAGAGAGAGTTTGTCCGTTTAATCAATAGTTATCTCATTTTTTGTTAGAACAAACACTTTTGAGGTTTTGTCTTTGCTTGTAATGATACGAAGTTATTGACTGTCTGCGGCTTATTTTTGGATCATTAGTTGATAAAAAAAAAAGTTAGAAATTAATTTATTCTAAGTTCATTTAATTTTTAAGTTAATGTAATAAAAAATATGGCTTGGATATGGCAGTTTAAAACATTCTCACACGATTCAGCAAATTTTACATTTATATATTTTTTCTTTTGTTCTTTCTTTCTTTCTAGAATGTTAAATAGCACTGTGTCAAAAAGCGTAATCATAAGAGCCATGTCACCTTTATTCTTTGCTTTATACTGTATCTGCACAAACAAAACAGCTTCTTTTAGGCTGCAATAATTTGGTGTTTCACTTGAGTGTTTTCACTTAGTAGTAACTGATAGTCAGAGGAACAACTGCAACAATGAACAACTGCAATGAATTGCAATCTGCTGCAATCTTTTTCAAATATTATTTAGAAAGGAAAAATGCCGTGCCAAAAATTGGAATGTCAGTTTAGTGTTTTTTTTTGTTTGTTTTGTTTTTTTTTTACCACTAATGTTTACCAAATTTCCTCTCTAATGTGTTTTTCTTGTATTTATGGTCCAGACATCAGACTCTATCAGTCTTAATAATGGCAGTGTTGTTTGTCAGGTCTGAAAAATTATATTGAATATTTATTGCATTGCAAGGCCATCTTCCTGCAGATGTCAGACTGTTATTGGTGTTGTTTACCTGAGAGAAAACTTGATGTTAAATAACTGAAAATTATTTAATCAGACTTGTTCCATTACAGAATTCTCACAGCACAATTTTATTTTATTTTAGCCATTATTTAACCAGGCAAGTCACTTGAGAATTAATTATTATTTACAACAGCCTGGCAGGAGAATAACAGCCTCATGGAGGACATACAATTAAATTTTAATATTCTATTTCCATTATTTCCTGTGTATTTTCAATGCAGATAAAAAGCGCCCAAGTTGCATTATAATGCCAGGATATGCCCACCTTCAGACAACTAAAGACTGGTGAAATGCATCAGATGGAAAACAGACATGCCATGTAGGTACTGTTTTTCCCAAAATTTTTATAGAATATTGACACAGAAAGTATTTAATAAAACACTGGGTGTAAAATATTTTGGGGGGGAAACAAAATGTATAACATTTTAACATGATGTTATATGATCTTGATAGCTTTAGTCTAGAGTTTTTTTTTTTTTTTTGAATGTACACAATATTCTCATGAATTCTCATCTCCATGAGCTTATGCTGCTTTTGATTCGAGTGGCTTGTTTTTCAATCAGCCCCTGATTAAAATCAGATGTGTCTCTGAAGTCTCTGAAGTCCTTAAGTTGGTTGAGAACTTCCACTTCTTTCTCCTCCATCTCATTCTGCTTTCCCTTGTGGGTTTTTATCAACACTCAAGCTAATTAAATGGTCACAGTCTCAGAGACCGCCACGAGCATGAATTATTTTCTCTGCATGAAATGAAAAACCCATTCTGTATTAAAATAAACAGAGACACAATTTATGGATTTCTCTAAAAAATGACCGTTGATTATGGAGCCATTGCAAAAAGAATGGCATTAGATATTAGATCAAGGAAATTACACTGAGCAAAACTGGAAAACATTTTGCACATTATAGGTTGGGGGGAGGGCAATTGAGTGAAAAAATGATGTTGCTCATAGGAGAATTGTTTTCTTAAACCTATATTAACATGTTTTTTTCTTCCATAGACTAGCATCTCGTCCTTGTTCTGAGTCACTTTCTAATTTTACTAACACTGTTTCACAAGTTTACACTTCAGAGTAAAAGAGTATGCTATCCGAGGGCAGGGCTCCAAGCTCAGATTTTGGCCTGAACCCAGAGTACTTCCCCCCTATCCCTGCTGGCATAGGAACCAGCCAATAGTAAGGTGTTGGGGTGGCGGAGAGATGCTGAAAACTGTTGAGAAACATAGGTGCGTTGGATACAGGCCTCCTCTCCTGCTGATTGGATAGATCATTTGAATGTGTTCCTCCTGAACTTCGTTAATAAAACATCATGTAGCCCAAAAATTTCAAAATGTTTTTCTACTTCTTGCCATAAATCTTTTTTATTGTTGTACAGCAATAAGACATCAGCAAAAACTACTCAGATAACTACTCATGCCTCTGAAAAGGTTTGTTTTTGTTGGTTTGTTTAGCTGATAGCAATTAGATTAAACACAATATCCCCATGAGACACTGAGCTTTAATGACTGCCTTGCATTAATGATGTCTGCTACATAAACACGGCTGTTGTGTTACTAGGGATAAATTGTGCACTCAATAAGAACCACAGTTTATGCTACCCCCTTACACTAACAATCCTCTAGCACCTCTCACAACAGCTCTTACCATTTTCTCTCTCTCTCTCTCAAAAAGGTTTTATGTCCAGCTTAAACTAGCTTTGGTTGTGGCTTTGTTGTAAGCTCCTCAACCCCTTCTGGTCTTCATTTTATACTGCAGCCAAATATATGCCACTTATGATGTCGGATATAATGCAGCTTGTTCAGACCTGAACTTACATGGTGCAATGCTTTTCTGTAAATATCAGAGGGATTTGCATTGTTGTCTGAGGCCTAGTCCACATGTACACGGGTATTTTTATAAATTGAGTTTTTCCTCATTTTTTAAAAAAATCGCTTCCACACAAGCACGGTTTTAGAAAAAAATCAACGTCCGCAAGAAAACGCAAAAACACGCTATGAAGAGCTGTCAAAAGCCATGTCATAAGCAGTGACCTGCGTAGTATTGCATTCTGATGCCTCTGTTCATCAATATAAAGGGAGAACTGTGCTTGTATCTGTATACATGTTATATGCCCTGTTAGCACAGTTATTAGCAGCAATATTTTGGCTACATCCTTCATTGCACAGACTCGCCTCACGTAAACAAAAGAGATAGCGGTACACAATCTGACGTCAAACAAAGGAGATAACAGCGCGCACTCCGATGTCACTGGCCAAAATCTCCGGTTTCACCATCTACACGACAACGCTGTAACCGGAGTTTCTAAAAAATCTTCACCCTGGCCGGTGTTTTCAAAAAAGTTTGGTTTCAGTTACCGGATACTGCGTTTGTGTGTGGACCAATGGCCGAACCGCACAGAAAAAGATGCGGTTTTGAAAATACCCGTGTTCTTGTGGACAGGGCCTGAGAGTATCGGCTGATTTTATTGCCGATTTTTTTTTTATTGTTTTGTATCAGATCGTTTACTAAAAAGCTCTACTGATTTTGTCATAAATTGATAAAGGACTTTGATTGGGACTTAGGAAAAGAAAAATAGTTGATAGGATTTTGATTGGAACTTTCCTCTGCTAGGAAAGTTCACAAATGTTGATTTGTAATCTATGAGGGGCAGAACATGTTGCTTTTTTCCTTTTTTTCCACCAGAAGGCTTATAGTTTGATGATTTCTCTTTAGACACCTTTTAATACATTGTGCTGGTTATAATCGTCGAAACATAAACAAGAAAATAAGTAAATAAAACAACATTTAACAATTCACTCTTTTGAAACTAAGTATCGTTTAAGTATGCACTGTTCCAAATTATTATGCAAGTGACGTATCAGTAGGATTTCAGAACAATAAACAATCAGATTTTAGGTTTTCAAAGAGTATTTGTTTTATTTCTCATATCTTTTTAGATAACTGGTATCAATCTCAGACAGGTTTGTTAAATAGTTTGCCAGGTCTTCTCAGGTAAATGGAAACCCTACTTAAAAGAGGTTGTTCCACATTATTAAGCAAGTCACAGTTCTCATGCAATATGGGGAGGAAGAAAGATCTTTCTGAAGATGAAAAGCAAGAAATGGTGCAATGTCTTGCAAAAGGCATGAGGGAAAATTGAATAGAGATTGTCTACTGTCAAAAGATTTGTGATTGATTTAGAGCACAGAACAACTTGGTCAAAGGCTCATTAAGGAACGTTTCTTTCAAACAAATTAATTGTATTAAAAGGGCAGCTATAAAAACTTTTTAAAAAATTGAAAGTATTTGACTCATTAAAAATGTTGTCTGTGATCCAATCAGAAGTGGTCAGTGCTTAATACATGTAGAAACAGGATCTCACCCTTCAGCATTGGTTTATGTTGGTTCATAATGCTGGTTTGATTACCAGCATGGTTTTTCTTGAAAAGCTGGTTGACCAAAATTGTTTTAGTGGTTAAAGCAGCTGTTTTTGGGGGGCTCTAATCTGGCAGAAGAGTGAAGAATGATGGCCTCTGTGTTGCTGTTTGTAAACATCACATCTGAATTGCTCACACCATACAGAGACTGATGGATCCTTCTGCAGTGGCATCAACTCTTTATTTACAGATCACTGCTCTCATAGTAGTTGGGAGGGCCAGAGAGCCATTGAACCTCACATTTTGGACAACACTCATCTGAAGATATGACAACACAACTTCATCAGGCTTTTATGCTTGAGGGTCATCTCTGTGCTGGTTATGAAAAGTAATATTGCATACAAAAAGTAAATTCACAAGAGAATTCAACAACTACAAGATGAATGTTGTTAATTTTCACAGTTCTTATGGTATTTCTGTATGTTTGTGGCCTTTTTTCATTTTAGGACAGTAGGAAGTAAAAAGAGGGAAAGCAAAGGGCCCACACTTCTATAATGTACTTAAAGTGCAATGGTTCTGGGACATGATTTAAACTGGACTTAAACGTGCATCCCTGTAAGTCATTCACTCTTCTATGTCACATTTTGTTGCCATTTTAAGGTGGCTGTTTTATGTCTTATGTCCTTGGTTGTTTGTGATTGCACTGCATGCTTGTCAGAGTTTTTGAGATTGCATTGCAAAATTTGTTGTGGGTGGTTTCATTACATTCTGTCTCCAGGGCAACGTATATTTAAGTCTGTACATGTGACAGAACCCAGGTAATAGAACAAAAGAAATCCACCATTACAGTACAAAAGACAATGTTTTAGTTTTAATTGCTTTTAAAAGTTATTCAACTTTTGAATACATTTTACACTGTAGTCGGCAGATGTTTGTATCTGGAGTGCATTTGAATTTGCCACAGCTTTAGTAAAATGCACATTCATCATGGTCATGACTGAATGAAAAAAAAAAAAAAAAAAAAAAGTGCCTAAGAGGATATGGTAGATTCAATATAGATTTTTCATTCATACCACTAATATTTGAGTCGGTCAAGCTTCTTGCAAATTATCTGTCATAAAATCCCTCCCCCTATCTAGTATACATTATTAACATTATTATTGTTTCTGGTGCAGCTTTCACTTGTGTGCTTTTTCTACATGAACTCAACATATGCCTGGCCCAGTTATTAATGCACACCTTAAAGAGCTTTTTGTGAGTGAATTTATAAATCAGCAAAAGAGGTCTTGCTCAGCTCTTTTTTTTTCCATAAAAAAGTGCTCCACAAGCGAGACTTAGAAGTAAAAAACAACAACAACAACAACAAAAAAATTAAATATAAATCCCTTATATGCAAAGGCATCCAGCTATCGTTGTTGCTGAATAAAAAGATATAGGCTTAAATGTTTTTGACTGATGAAATATGTAGAGAATTAGTACATGATTGCAACAATATATGGTTTATATGTGTTCTTCAAGCCATCTCAGTTATTTTTTATAGGGAAAATGTATGTATATTTATAATGCAACGCTAATTGACAGCCTTTATAACTGTATAGAATACTATGAAATAATATAATTTATGCCTCATACTGTGATCAGAAACCTTTTTCGAAGGTTTGAGTCAATTTGAACCAATTGACTGGTCACTTCTGCATATTTAAGGCTGCATACAAAATCTTAAGCAGTTGACTTGTTGTCTCACTGCCTTATAGGCAATGACTCCCCAGGCAGCGTTTGCGCACAAAGGTACCTCACGAAACTGATTTCGGACAAACTTCTGAGGCAGTGTAACAGGCTCTGTTCCAAATGGCACACTTTATGTGCACTTTTGGTCTTGTGGACTTACAATGGCTGCCATATGAGCTTGTCCGTTAAGTCCATGAGACCGTAGGGTGTCCCATTTGTCATTTTAGGTTTCAGAAGGGTACTAGTGAGCTCCTCTTTTGTGGTCGATATGTGCCCTCAATGCACACTTTTGCCGAGCCCGCACTGAAGCGAGCTCCGCAGAAGACTTCTTCTCAGCAGTCAAAGCGGTGTTACGTCACACAAATGCAGACTTGTAGGAAGACAGCGAGTGTTTAGGGTGCCATTTGGCACAGGGCCATAGTTTAATGATCTACAGCAAAATAGAGCAAGTTTTAGTGACTAAACAAATATTTAATTACTAGACTAGTAATTTCTAACTAGAAATTACATCGGAAGTGGAAAACATTAGTCAAAAACATACATTTACACACAAACTGACCAGCAACCGCTACTTTCAGACGGGCCCTATTTTAACAATCTAAGCACATGGTCTGAAGCGCATGGCGCAGGTGCACTTAGGGCGTGTCCGAATCCTCTTTTGCTAGTTTAATGATGAAAAAAAAAGTTCAGTGCATCAGGCGCATGGTCCAGGGTTGTACCTAGTCTCTTAATGAGTCATGGGTGTATTTTGGGTGTAATGTGCAGTGCAATAAACCAATCAGATCTCATCTCCCATTCCCTAAAAGTCAGTTGCATTTGCACCATGCTTCGCTATTTACATGGTGGAATTTGCAAGCGGAAAGACTGAACTCTTCTCCAGAGAGGAATCCTTTTATTTTTAATATTTAAAAATGTTTGTGTACTGCTGCACGTCCCTGTGTGTGTAACAAGCAGAGTGCATGTGCGTTGTGCACCCGCCTATAAGTGCATATTACTAACGTGCCCTTTAAATAAAAAAACTGACTCCAGACCAGGTTTTTTTTTTTTGTAAATGGTGCAGTCGTTTTCAGTTGCCTCAAAATAGCAACATGCCAACAATGTGCCTGAACACACCTAATTTTCAGACCAGCAAGCCCATGGGCGAACAGATGGGCATGAGTGGATTTTCTATTTACACTGTGTTCCAAATTATTATGCAAGTGACGTATCAGTGGGATTTCAGTACAATAAACATTCAGATTTTAGTTTTTCAAAGACAGTGTTTGTTTGTTTTATTTCTCCATATCTTTTTAGATAACTGGTATCAATCTCAGACAGGTTTGTAAAATAGTTTGCCAGGTCTTCTCAGGTAAATGGAAACGCTACTTAAAGATGTTGTTCCACATTATTAAGCAAGTCACAGTTCTCATGCAATATGGGGAGGAAGAAAGATCTTTCTGAAGATGAAAAGCATGAAATGGTGCAATATAATGCAAAAGGCATGAAAACAACTAATATTGTGTGAAAAGTGAATGGAGATTATGGAACTATCATAAGATTTGTGAGTGATTTAGAGCACAGCAGAACTCGGTCAGATAAAGTTAATTGTATTAACTTTTAACTTGTATAAAAAGGACAGCTGTTAAAAAAAAAAAAAAGCCACTGTTGAGCAGCAGGTATTTGAAGCTCCTGGTGTCTTTGGAGTCTCAAGAACCTCTCCATGCAGGCTGGCAGTTATGTGTAAAATTGCATTTCAGCCACCCCTAACCAAACCTCACAAAGAGAAACATTTACAGTGGGTGTAGAAATACATTTTCAAACAGTTTTATTGCTGTGGTGTTTTTTGCAGCATGGGATAGTGCATAGTGCATTGTATTTCAGAAGGCATTATCCTTCTTTTTATACCAAAGCTGAAAATGGCCAGTTATAAACTCCACATGTCTTGCAGAAGTCATTTCGACACCCACAGAGACCCTAAAGGGACCTTGTATTTAATTAAAATACAAAGAATTTTTAATTTGAAAATACAAAAATACAATAAAAAATTAGATGCAATAATGAAATGCGAGAGTAACAGTGGAGTTAGATACACGTAAGAGAGAGTTTCTCTCACTTGCTAATAGCCAAAGCACTAACAACTATTTAACAGTAGCAATAAAGTAAGAAATTATACAGAAATTGAATAATCACGTAAAAACACAGCACAGTCCTCACTGTAACAATTAAATATAGATTGATGATCCTTATAAAGATACTACAGTTATTCAGTCAGAAGCAGTGAGTGATTTTGTCTTTTTCTTTTGTTGCTTGATTAACATTAATGACAGACAGCAGCAGGTTTATTAGGCTGCTGTCACTTTAAGAATGATTGCACAGACCGAATATACTTACGGTTATATTAATTTAAGAGACAACCGACTGTGTTTTCGCCTGCAATTCATCAGAATGTTATTTGTTATAACTTGACCTGCCCATCCGTTGATTATCTGCAGCAACTGCGGATATAACTGCGATCAGCGCATCACTAGACAGTGCACGTCATGCTTTAGCTAGAAAGTCAATTCACAAGTTCTAGCCATTTGCGTTTATCTTCTGTCCTATAAAGACATTCGGTGATATCTGATTTTATCTATATTTTACTAGATACTTTACCTTAAAGCAGTTTGACTGAGCACAAAAGCAGCTTCTTTACCTGCTTTTGACCTTGCTATGCAAAGTAAGACAGACGTTGGTCACAAGCTCAGCAACCGAAACAGCAGCCGCCTTTTATAGTGCATTCACACGGGGCATCAGCGTTACCGCTTTTCATTTACTTTGAATGGGTGATGTCATGCATTGCTGAACTGAATTGTGGGTCGCTTCACTCGCGTTGCTTGTGGCAAAAGCTGAAACTTTTCAAGTGCCAACACAAGCGTCAGCCAATCCGATCGCCTTATGCAAATACCCTAGCGCAGACGCTAACCAATTGCATTCATGCAACACCGGAAAGTAATGTGATTGGCTGTTGTCACTATGACGGTCACGTCAGCACCAAGCTTCAAACATGCCCTCCATCAAGCGTTGACGCATGTGAATGCACTGTTACAGTTCCTCCTGAACCAAAACAATGGGCTTATACTGCGTTCACGCCACAACTACAGTGATTAAGAGATGGCAACCCGTTGACGTTATACTCGGAGTGGTCCGTGACTCGAATTTATGTGTTTCAATGACAACACTATCAACGCCGAAATGAATCTGCAGCAGTCAGATGCTACAGGTTAGTGCTCTTTAAGTTGTTTATGTTCATTATTATTGTAATGTTATGTTCTTTGAGCCATGAGGTAGTTTAACACAGTCTCTCATGACGCTTTTTCTCCATGCTATGTGCGTTCATGTCTTTTGGAGGAGGCGTGGCTTTGGAGACGCTCTGAAAGGAGGGTGGGATCTTATGCTTTTAAAGCTAGCTCGCTATTGCTAGCCTCTCCGAAAATGACCTACCCTACTTTTAAGCCTGGTGATTAAAGTTATTGTATGCGAGAATAAAATAATATATTTGAATGTATTTTAAGTATTTAATTACAAATTATATTAGGTTTTTTCTTTGTTAACCCTCTATGGTACGGTGTAGCCTCCAGGCAACATGGTCTATTTTAGTTTGTTTTTAATAAAATAAGGCACCAATTGATTGATCAAACGTATCTCAGGACAGAATAACTCAAATACTACTCAATAAAACAACCAAAACATGACCAACAGGGGTCCATTTTGTGTCCTGTTTCAGCACATGTCACATGGTTCCATATTTTCTCCAATGAAAAGTGCTTTTTTCACTTGTTTGTATCCATTTAATCACCCACAAAAAATACGAGTCACCTTCACTGGCAAGTAAAGAAGTATTTTCAAGAACTTTACATTATATATCATCAAATGTTTTAGAGAAAATAACAAAAAACTGTGTGTTGCCTCAAGGCAACATTGTACCATAATGGAATCGCATAAGGCCATATAGGCATAATAGGTTTTAATACAAATTTATTATATTTGTAAGGAAAAGAGTTAGAATTATCTAAATATATTTGCATTTTCACATGATTTTGTGATGCACTTATAAGAATAGTAATTCACATACTATATCTGCATATATTATGATCTGCACATTTTCTATAGCACTTCAAAAAGGTCTAAAACACAGGTAGCACTGGCAGCTGATGAGGGTGATGATGAGGGGTCATACTGTGATGATGAAGATGAAATCATAGTGACAATCTGTCAGGGAGAGAGTGAGGGTAAGAGAGAAGATGGAGATGAGGATGAAGATGGATATGATAACTTGATATAATAACATAATAATATGATGGTTTGGTAATACTTGTGTTCCACTATGGTACAATGTTGCCTGAGGGCAGCAGCTAGATATAAAATGTTACTTTTTATTAAATGTGAAACTTTTAATACATTAAATACATTTAATACAAAAACTGGATAAATTTGTTTGTTTAAGTGTCTAGTTAAAGAAACTGATGTTTTCAGTACATATATTTCTTTTTTTTTCTACAGGAAAATGCTAAATGTTTCATTTTTTCCATTGTGGTACAATGTTGCCTTGAGGCAACAAACTTATAAAAAATAAAAAAAATTCCAATTTTAAGTAGGAAAAACAATACAAATAATTTTTTCCTCATTAACATCATACTGCGTGCTATAGAAGGACAATACAAATTACAAAATACTCAAAAGTAATTAAATATGTATTTTAAATACATTTAATTAAAATACTGCCCATCTCTGCTGCCCAATATTCCAGCCCAAATCATCACCCACCAGCTCCCTGCTGACGTCACAGTCTTGTTGGAACGTGGTGGCCATTCACCAATCATCCAGAAATCCATCCATCTCTAGACCATCCATTGTTGTACAGCATTTGTGCATGGAGAGGTTC
Source organism: Elopichthys bambusa (assembly GCA_037101425.1). Lineage (NCBI taxonomy): Eukaryota > Metazoa > Chordata > Actinopteri > Cypriniformes > Xenocyprididae > Elopichthys > Elopichthys bambusa. The sequence goes on from CM074432.1 coordinate 26,903,871, forward strand.
TCAAGACTCCAGAGACACCAGCAGCTTCAAATACCCATTTGCTGCTCAACACTGGCTTTTTTTTTTTTTTTTTTTGCTTTTTTTTTTAATAGCTGTCCTTTTAATACAACTATTTTTTTTTGACAGAAACTTTACTTAAAAGTTCTGCTGTGCTCTAAGTCACTCACAAATCTTATGATAGTTTGATAATTTACATTCACTTTTCACACAATATTAGTTGTTTTCATGCCTTTTACGTAACATTGCACTATTTCATGCTTTTCATCTTCAGAAAGATCTTTCTTCCTCCCCATATTGCATGAGAACTGTGACTTGCTTAATAATGTGGAACAACCTCTTTAAGTAGGGTTTCCATTTACCTATAGACCTGGCAGATTGTTTTGTCTGAGATTGATAACGGTTATCTAAAAAGATATGGAGAAATAAAACAAACACTTTCTTTGAAAAACTAAAATCTGAACTTTTATTGTAGTGAAATTCTCCTGATATGTCACTTGCATAATAATTTGGAACACAGTGTAAACAACATGGCGCTGGACATGAAAATTATAACAGCGTTGGGCTGAAACTAGCAAAAAATCCTGTGCTTTCCATTCTGTGGGATATCAAAGGCAGTGAAGGATACATCTTTGCTGCCTTCAAAAAAAATCGATCAGATGAAGGTAACTCAGGAGTCAGGAAGTGAAGCTAACATAGGATTTCGGACGTGCCTTGATGCCTTCCTACCTTGGAATGCGTCCTCTGAAGGCAGCATTTTTAAGTTTTCGGTAATTCCAAACTGCATTTTTGCACCCTTGAAGGGCACTTCGGGAAGGGGGATGCCATTTGTAGGGGTGTTCCAAACGAAAGTGAACAACTGAATCCTTTCACGAAGGGCCCTTCCAGAAGTCTGTTAGCGAAGGGAATATGCGATGGTCACTCCAAGAAATAGTAATTTAATCGGTTATGGTCATGTGACCCCGGATAACAAATCCTCTTGATTCATTTTAAATCTATACATGGCGGGAGAGTTGGAGTTAACATAGCATATAAACAGAATAATTCAAGTCTTTTGTTTTGTTGTGATATATATTCTTCACATTTTCGTGATGCATTAAGGACAATTAAGGACGCGGACAGGACCGCCTTCCCTTAACTCCCCAGTGATGCCCACCGGCCTGTTTGGACCCGCTGTACATGGCTTCGCAGAATGCTTCACCGCAGTACAGAAGTCGTCACAAGCCATGCAGCACTTCTTGCTCCAGCGCTCTAGCTCGGCAGCTGTTTCAAGTCGCCAGAAGGCTCCACTGACTCTACCCCTTTCCTAAACACCAGGGCCCCAGAAGCCGTGCTGATCCGTCAGGAGAGAAGAGGAGAGGGTTAAGTCCCACTGAGGCTGGATCACACTACCAACCCCCATTCAGCTCTGGCCGCTGGAGGCGCTGTTCACATTGCCAAATGCTGTGCCCATCCCACCCACATTACACGGGCCCAAGCAAACTACCGCTATGATAGCAGACCCACTGGCTATAAGGAGCACTTTTCCTCGTCAGTTCCCTGCCCTCGTGCAGCGAACTGCTGCCTGAAAACCTCAGACTCCTTGCCACCCGGCTTCAGGCGTGGGAAGCCATCCCAGGCGTGTCAGGCTGGGTTCTGCAGACTATAAAACGAGGCTACTCGCTTCAATTCGCTCGCAGGCCTCCCCGATTCAAGGGTGTGGTTCAAACAACGGTTCAGGACAACGGCGCTCCGAAGTGCAGTGTCTGCTAGTGAAGGGTGCCATAGGAATGATCCCTCCAGAGAACAGCATTTACAGTCGCTATTTCCTCGTTCCAAAGAAAGATGGTGGTATCAGGTCATCCTCAACCTCAGGCTGCCTCATGTTGTCTTTGAAGTAGATCCTCACACAACTCTGCCCAGAGGACTGGTTCTTATCGTTGGATCTGAAAGATGCTAACTTTAAGATCCAGATAGCCCCTTATCACTGAACGTTCTTGCTCTTCAGTCACCTGGAGCATCTTGGGCTCAGAATCAATTCAGCAAAGAGCTTCCTGCCAGGGACGTTTGCACCTCAAGGTGGATCATCATTGTGTCACAGCTGTGGAAGGTCTCTTGCCTATATCAGACAGGCGTCCAATTGGGACTGACCTCCAGATGGAAGGTTGTCACGACAGATGCCTCCAACTTGGGTTGGGGAGCTCTGTGTGAGGGTAGACTGGCGTTTGGCTCCTGCTCCAGCCTAGAGCAATGCCTGCATATCAATGGCCTTAAAATAATGGCGTTTACCTGGCTTTTAAAACCTTCCTGCCAGCCCTTCCCACTAGTTAGCATATGTTGCCTAGGGTCCTTGTAGTAGCACCCTAGGACTGTGCATTTAATTATAATTAATTATTATAGCATTTAAATTCTGCATCAAAAGGTTTTAGCGTTGCTAATTAAATGTTAATCCTTGGGATAAGATAGCTGGTATGAACATTACAGTGTACAATCTAATTGAAATGTCTTACATAATGTACCATATGTGGTGTTTAGCATGGCAAGGATTGTGGATTTTCATATGAACATTTAAGCTGTTGCTCTGAAACTGATTTTAGATTCGGGCTAAGAAAGCAGATGAGACATGTGAGAACACAAAAAGACACACTCTTAAAAATAAAGGTTCTTTATTGGCATTATAGTTTCATGAAGAACCTTCAAAGGATTAGCTCCTTTAACATCCATGGAATCTTTTAATTGTATAAAATGTTCATTGTATTGGGAAAAAATGTTCTTAAGACTACATTAACTCCTGATCCTTTGTCTTTATGAAATAATCTAGAGAAGGGCTTTTAGACATACATTGGTTACAGTGACATTATCTCTGTTCTTTCTCTCTCTCTCTCTCTCTCCCTAATATCCTTAGTAAAGGGTTGTACTCTTCATAATAAATCTGTTTACTTTTCTTGGCTCTTAAATGGTTCAATAGATCCTGTGTTGGGCATGGCGTTGGAGCTATTTTCTATCACTGAATGATTTTTACTGGAAAGAGTCTAAACAAATTAAATTGTACGTCATGTATAGAATTTTTAGTGAGTGGGTGCCTCATGGAGTTAAACCACAGGGGGCTGCTGCGGAATTCATATCTTTATGCAGTTTATTGGTGTAGTTGACAGATCTAGATAAAGTTCAAGCTCCTAAACATGTCAAATTTCTGGGTTTAAAAGGAAAAGCCTAATACTTTTTCACAATTTACTGTAACAAAGTGGCGCAAAAGCCACAGAAAAACATTGAAATAAATAAATAAATTATGGCCCTGTATAAGGCTCTTCGTGAATATTCATGAATATGCAAAATTATATGGTGGGGATTTGTTTGCATAGTTTTTCACAGTTAATGACCACCTTGACAAAACAGCCTTTCTCTTGCTGTCTCAGAAGACACTGAGGTGGTTTACAAGGTTGTGGTTTTACAGCAGATCTCCCTGAGGCATTGCTTAGATTCAGAAAGGCACACAGAGCACACATATTTAGAGAACAACTTTAGCTTTAAATCTACAAATAAATGTACATACACATACATTGACTAGCGGCCGTTTCCCACAGAGAGCATGAGCTTATGGAGATATAATTGACTCCACCCACAGACTACTCAAGCCAATCAAATAACGGCCACATTGCGCTGACCAATCGTGGCATGTTCTCGCTACAACCAGTCACGTTTTGCTTTACAATCATGCATGGTCTCCTCCTGCATTGGCTTAGATAGGAAGTATAGGGTTCTCAAACATAGGTACAGTAAAAAGATGTTTAAAACTTAGATTTCGCTATACCATTAGACTCTGTGTCAAGCCAAGCCAAATTATTATATTTTAACTGGATTCAACCTTATGATAAACATGCGAGTTCATGAAATATGAAACTGTCGTCATACAACAGCCAACAGTCAAACATTTTAAATGACGGATATGAGCAGCAAACCAGCTATTAAACATTAGTAATATTTTAAACATTAATTAAACGTTTTAACGTTACCATTGTTTGTAGAGAAGATATAGCCTACCTGAGTTTTTTTTTAACGTGACAGGTTGTTTAAGTTAAATGTCCAGCAGTCAGAAACACTTTTCATACAAACAATATTTCAATTTTTTTTTTATAGCATCCAAAATAAATACAAAAATTTATTTTTCAGCATTGCAATGTTTTTATTTGCATTATCCTCTCATAAAAACCATAGTAGGCTACACGCCACAGAGGTGCCATGGCTCCTACTCTTACATCGCTGATGGCCATTCAGGCTCATATTTGGTATTAAACATGGTATTATGCAAGTGTGGAATACTGTACTTAGGGAGTAGAACGGGTCTGTTTACTGCCAGTTACGTGTCGCGCCCATTTTTGCCCATATACTAGAGTTGTGTGGGGTGGGGGTAAATTAAGCGCAATCTGCTGTTAAGTCACAATCGTGGTGCATTGTGGTCTATGGATCTGCCTGAGGTGTACATATTGAGTAGACGCTTTCCCTCAGTCAAAATCGAGGGGCCGAGTGTCTGTCCAAATAAACTTCCCTTGTCCACTTGATGATACTATAGTGTTTTTGAACTACTACTTTCATACTATAGTAAATTGTAGTATACTGTATATATTATAGTATTTACAACACTTTGTTAATGAATGCTACAGCATACTGTAGTATTAACTCAAGTGAACTGATAAACTGTAATAAATAGTATACTTTAGTTTTTACTACAGCAAACTGTAGTGTATACTGTAGTATAATATACCCTATAGTTGTAGAAAACTTAGTACAGTATAAGGTAAAGTAATTTGTTTATATTACTATAGTTGTTATATTATCACAGCAACTATAGAATTACCACAACAAATTAATTCAAGTACTTTACTATAGTATGGTTCAAAAACACTATAGTATTTACTATAAATTACAATAGTATTTTTTCACCTGGGGAAGTTGAATGCACCTTTAAAATGGCGGTGGGGATTCCCCCAGAGGAGAAGGGCTTAGGGAAGTTCTCAAGTGCACTGCTGTGTCCCAATTCACCTACTTATACTATGCCCTAAAAGTGTGTGAAGAAAAAGTACATACTTTTGAGTGTGTAGCAGAAGAATAGGCAAGCTTTGGGACATACTACCTCTTCATAGTGTCTTTAACAGACTGGTCTGTCACTCAGCAACCTGTCACCATTTAAACTGCCCTGTCAATCATCTTGTCACAGTTAAAATCCTCCACATTCAGTTTATCTTCATTTGCCTGTGCGATATGGACAAAAAAATCCTATCACGATTTCTTTGATCAATATTGCGATTTCAATTTTAATCGCGATTTTGACACACAGAGACACGCTTTACATTCATGAATGCATTCAGTGTGAATTTGACACATATATAAAACATATTTCCAAAGGAAACCAATTAGAGCTTTATCAAATAGCTGTAACATGTCTCTAGAACAGACACAAGGCAAAATAATCAATACGTAAAAGGTGTAACAAAATGTCTCTAGAACAGACATATGGCAAAACAAATATTAATATAGGTAATCAAACCATCAAAACAATAAAAAACAACCCAGACTAAAGTCTCTCAAATGACTATAATTAGAACATTTAAATGTTTAAAGGTTTTTTGCTAAGAACACCAGCATGTCCACCATTTCTGGTTTCAAGCATGAACGTTGGCATATGCAGCCTATGACTATAAATTAGAAAGGTATTATTATTATATTAGTATAATAAAAATCTGTGACAACAAATTCTTTATTTTTGTCAGGAGGTATGCAAAATCAAAAATGGAGTCCATGTATTTAATATTAAATATGTGCCTGTACAAAAAAAAAAAAAAAGTTCTTTAGTGAGAAGAATTTATTTTCCCTATTTTTACCCAGAATAGGATTGAGTAAGCTTTACTTGGTGCTAAACACGTCTGTTTCATACTAGACGCCAGAGGGCGCCCTTGAGCAGAAACTCCAAATATGTCTCGCAGAAGTATCGCAATATAACGCATGACCTTCCAGGAAATCCCCAATGGACATCATATTATCGGTGTGACTGAATAGAAGACAGAAACGATTTTTATTGATTAAACATGAATAGAATAAATAGATGACTACGCCAATACCCAGATAGCACACGTACGTCGCAGAGACATCTGTGAAAGATCGTAGCATCTGGTAAACATCGCATTCGATCGACCGTTTTTTAGTGGTTAATGAGCCGTCTTCCTTACCTCTATACGACGTCTATATGATGATTCTTCAATATTTGAAATCCGTCTTCCGTTTTTAGTGGTTAATGAGCCGTCTAGTGGTTAAATACGACGTCTATATGATGATTCTTCAATATTTGAAATGATGTGCTGCCACGCAACGCCGGATCGGCAGATCAGCAGCTCGCTTGATAAAGCATTGGACGTGACAAAGCGGTGTCTATTCTTTTGTCGCGTCGCGCCGCTCGCGTCCAGTGTAGACACGGAAATATAAAACTAATTATATCAAATACATATACTTTGATGGTTCACTGATGTGCATACAATTTGACAAGCATCGAATTCATATTGTGTTGCATTTTCCCCCAAAGAGTAACCTACATAATGTGTAAAAACAACAACAACAAAAAAAACAGTAGTTATGCCTTTTGGAGATTCTGCATTGATAAATGCAGTTTCACGGATACATTTTGTCTTACATTGTGCACATACACTTAAAGAGCTTTTTTGCTTTCGGCTTAAAATAATCAAAAAGCCACTCATGATGAACTGCATTCATGGATTTAATTTTTAAAATGCTTTAAATGATTTGCAAAGGGTGACTTCATCATCTGGTTACAAATCAGAATATATAAATTAAAATACTAATAAAAATACAACAAGCTCATATGAACACTTTCTAGAACCCATCATGCACAACAGCCTGTAGTTTGTTAATCCATCCCTTTGTTTAATTGATCCCTCATTAGACAAAAATACATGCAAAAAATTGCCAGCCAAGTGGAGGTAAAGCTTGTTTCAAGCCAACTGTAATTCTACCTGCTTAGTAGATGTGGTCCACATAATTCCGTTATGCAGAAAGCATAAATTAGACCCTTCTTAGCCTACCATGCTCTGTATAAGGGGTGATCCATGGCTTTGTGTCAGGTGGTTCTTTGACTCCGTGCCATGCACTGAAATAGTGTAACACCTAGCCATTTTCATATTTTGTTCCAAATAATGATGCTTACAAACTCCACTGAGCAAGCCAAAGGTGACAACAGCAAAGAAAACCCTTGTTGATGTTTGAGGAATGAGAAAGAAGTCTTTGGAGGAAACACACTATACAAATGTTCATTTGATTCATAGTACCTTACAGAATTAATGATACTAACCTCCCAGAGTCATGTCCCAAAGTTGAATGAACATTAAAGTTTTTTTATTACTTTTTTTTATTGAAAGATTGTTTTAATGTAGGAACTGCTGAAAGCATAAAGGTAAAATATTCTCACAAATAAGGGAAACTGTTTCACAGGGGGGTGAACTTCATTCACAACATAACACACAACAGCCTCTACATAACACCAGTCTCAAATAAAGATTATAATTAGCTCTAATAAATCAATCCATAACATTTGCAATGGATAAGGTGCAGACACTGCATGGCAGACACTGGTTATCGACTGCACTTAATGAATCTTTGGTGCCAGATGGGTGTGGGAATGAAGCTGGGCTAGCAGTAGATCTGTGCACCTAGGTTGAACCATCTCCAAAGCTGTTTGGTGGAGAAAATAAATGGAGCATTTTATAAGGAAATGTCCAAGTTAACTGTGGGTTAAAATACTTATTTCTCACAAACAATATTGGGCAGTGAACACCATGTACAAGGCAGCAACATGCACACAATACTGTAAACAACCTCAGCTGTGCCAATGAATTCAGATTGATGAACATGATTCTCGCAGTATTTATATACAGTGGGTACGGAAAGTATTCAGACCCCCTTATATTTTTCACTGTTATATTGCAGCCATTTGCTAAAATCATTCAAGTTCATTTTTTTCCCTCATTAATGTACACACAGCACCCCATATTGACAGAAAAACACATTGTTGACATTTTTGCAGATTTATTAAAAAAGAAAAACTGAAATATCACATGGTCCTAAGTATTCAGACCCTTTGCTCAGTATTTAGTCGAAGCACCCTTTTGATCTAATACAGCCATGAGTCTTTTTGGGAAAGATGCAACAAGTTTTTCACACCTGGATTTGGGGATCCTCTGCCATTCCTCCTTGCAGATCCTCTCCAGTTCTGTCAGGTTGGATGGTAAACATTGGTGGACAGCCATTTTTAGGTCTCTCCAGAGATGCTCAATTGGGTTTAAGTCAGGGCTCTGGCTGGGCCATTCAAGAACAGTCACGGAGTTGTTGTGAAGCCACTCCTTCGTTATTTTAGCTGTGTGCTTAGGGTCATTGTCTTGTTGGAAGGTAAACCTTCGGCCCAGTCTGAGGTCCTGAGCACTCTGGAGAAGGTTTTCATCCAGGATATCCCTGTACTTGGCTGCATTCATCTTTCCCTCGATTGCAACCAGTCGTCCTGTCCCTGCAGCTGAAAAACACCCCCACAGCATGATGCTGCCACCAACATGTTTCACTGTTGGGACTGTATTGGACAGGTGATGAGCAGTGCTTGGTTTTCTCCACACATACCGCTTAGAAATAAGGCCAAAAAGTTCTATCTTGGTCTCATCAGACCAGAGAATCTTATTTCTCACCATCTTGGAGTCCTTCAGGTGTTTTTTTAGCAAACTCCATGTAGGCTTTCATGTGTCTTGCACTGAGGAGAGGCTTCCGGCGGGCCACTCTGCCATAAAGCCCCGACTGGTGGAGGGCTGCAGTGATGGTTGACTTTCTACAACTTTCTCCCATCTCCCGACTGCATCTCTGGAGCTCAGCCACAGTGATCTTTGGGTTCTTCTTTACCTCTCTCACCAAGGCTCTTCTCCCCTGATAGCTCAGTTTGGCCAGACGGCCAGCTCTAGGAAGGGTTCTGGTCGTCCCGAACGTCTTCCATTTAAGGATTATGGAGGCCACTGTGCTCTTAGGAACCTTAAGTGCAGCAGAAATTTTTTTGTAACCATGGCCAGATCTGTGCCTTGCCCAATTCTGTCTCTGAGCTCTTCAGGCAGTTCCTTTGACCTCATAATTTCTCATTTGCTCTGACATGCACTGTGAGCTGTAAGGTCTTATATAGACAGGTGTGTGGCTTTCCTAATCAAGTCCAATCAGTATAATCAAACACAGCTGGACTCAAATGAAGGTATAGAACCATCTCAAGGATGATCAGAAGAAATGGACAGCACCTGATTTAAATATATGAGTGTCACAGCAAAGGGTCTGAATACTTAGGACCATGTGATATTTCAGTTTTTCTTTTTTAATAAATCTGCAAAAATGTCAACAATTCTGTGTTTTTCTGTCAATATGGGGTGCTGTGTGTACATTAATGAGGAAAAAATGAACTTAAATGATTTTAGCAAATGGCTGCAATATAACAAAGATTGAAAAATTTAAGGGGGCCTGAATACTTTCCATAGGCACTGTATATTTTTTGCTCATTTACCAGCATTGCAATGCAACAATATCAATTGCAACAATGCATTTGTCCTCATGTATGTGTCTCATATATGGCTTTAACATCGTCCAATGCATACAGCGTTAAATTAAGGTACTACGTTAGAAGCACAAACTATCTATAATGCTTACAAGAATTAATATAATTAGAGGTACAATCAAGCTACATTTCAAAATGTATATGATTATTAATGTCTTTGCTCAAAGCGCACTTTAAACCGTTGAGTTATTATAAGAACTTCTGATTTTGATCTAAAATAGGTTTTGATCAATAATGGGCAGAAAAGCATTCTTTGTTTTATAATGGATTGAATGCTAAACCTGTTTATCACTTGTCATAAACATCCTATATTGTTATAAAAATAACACGAGCTGCATAAAAACACAAAATATATCATAATCATGTTTATTTGCCTTCATATTTCATATGTAGAAAAATTGTTTCTCTCAATTTTGATATGTAAGAAGCAGAAGATATATGATTAACAGATCTAAAACATGCTTTCAATCATAATCGCACACATGGAAGAAAACGGACAGAGGTCGAAAAAAAAATACTTTTTCACTAGTTTAGCGCTGGGCGGTATGACAAAATATAAAATATGACAATATATCATGGTGACAATGAAAATGTCTACTCAAAATATTTCGCTATATTGTTTATATCAGTGTTTACCAACCTTTCTTTTTTCACTTTTGATAAGTTAATTCCACAGCACACCACTACATAAAAATATAACAAAACTGAACAAAAATGAATTGCTTCAAATGGCATATAAAAGTAGATGATATATTTAAAGTAGTACTCGCATTTAATGTGAAACTTGAGCTTTCAGGTAGGAACACGATAAGATCATAGTATGATGTTGTTGGTGATAAAAACGAGTTTACATATCGTCGCTGTCAGGCAGAAACCTCATATTTAATTAAACACTGTTGTCGAAGTTGGTATTGTGGCTTTATATAGCTATGGTCAAACACGTGCACGTGTCATAATATCATTTTATGAAAGTCAAGCTCAAATGGAGTTACAAAGTTTTTGACCAGCAAATGAAAGAGATATATTGCCTGTCACAGGAACAGCTGCATCTGACACACTAAGCGCATCCCATTACATTTTCATCAACGTACAGGATATAAAGTTTATTGTAGCTTATGGCCGCTCAGTTTCATTGTTGTTGAAATCTCAATCAAAACCTCATGATATGATCAAGCACCACACAAAGGATATTTAAAACCGTATGCTTCAACTAGATGTCAAAGACAAAGATAATTCTTGGCTCTTCAAATACAAAAAACACTAGCTTTAATCTCTCAGAGACTCCAAACTTTAACAGATGACCAATAACAAATTTTATTAGCTCATAACTGATACAATGACGAAATATAAAGATACGTTTCGGCCCAACGGCGTGATGATATATTCTCATTTGTATATATATTCTCATTTATTTTTACTTTTTTTTTTTTTTTTTGGAATTTGATCATTTTCCACAGCACACTAGTGTGCCATAGCACAGTGATCGGGAAACACTGGTTTATATAGTGGTATGTAAATATATAATGCTACTTAAAGGGATAGTTCAAAATTCTGTCTCAATAGAGAGCTGTCATTTGCTCATGTGAATAGAAGTGGCCGTCCTGAGGAGAGCTCAAACGTGGGCTCTCATCAAAACTGTTGATGAGGACTTCGGGCGGAGTGCGAGCGCAATCCCATGAAAGGCAGTAAAGAGTGCAGCACGTATCTGTGAAGGAGAGCTGTGAGGGCACGAATGACAGATCACAACGTCTCCATCAATTTTTTCGCAGTTTAATAATTGTCAAATACACAAACAATGTCACAATGCCCATCTTGGTGAGTATTAACATAAAACAGTTCAGGAAGAATGTGTCTGTGCATTCGTCACGTCTTAAATGGACAGTAGCCGAATAAACATGCCGCTCTCTATATTGTTAATCAAAAGACAAAGAAAAAAAAAAAATCACTTACTGCTCTTGACTGATTAACTTCTGTAACTTTAATTGATTAATCTGTATTTAATTTTTACAATGAAGATTATCCAATGTTATTTTACATTTGATTACTTTGTTTCTTTATTCAGTTTATTAATTATTTATTAGTACTACTGTTAGACCAACCTGAAAAAAAGAAAGCAGTCCATTTAATTTCTATCTTTATTCTATTGTATTTATTTGTGCTATTGTTAGTAATTTGTTCGTTTGTTCTTATTTTATTCCTGTTTACTTGTCTTTTTTAAATTCAATATTATACAATAAGCATATAATTACAGCATTATTACTTTGTTATGAAGCTATGGCAGTTTGTTTTGCATTTATATTTATATTAAATGTGTTTTTAGGCTACCATCTTTCATAATTTCCATAGCTTTTTCCTACGCCTCACAGCGCTTTGCAAGAACTATGGGTGTAACTTCTGTTAAACTGTAAACATTTTTTTTTTCCCTGTGTAGTGATGCATGGTTTTACCTGTGGTTACCATGACCTATAAATATAAGCTAAAGAAAAGGCTATCAAGACCAATAGTCTGCTAAACAATTCATTACATTGTCTACATGTGGGAAGAAGTTTGGTGGTGGAAGGTGGACACCCAAGATTTGGCCTGCACTTTCCACAGCTGGTACACCCCAGTGGTGAGCTAGCAGCAGAATGAAGTATCAGCTCAAAATCTGCTTTACAATATTATTGGTCATATTTGAGTTAATCCATCTCAAGTGGTCCAATGGTCCCCATTTGAAGTTTGCTTAGACCCTCTGGTAGTCACTGGCCCCTGATTGAGACTGATACACATATGCTATTTTAGGTTTGGGCGGTATGATAATATATATTGGTGACAATATAAAGTCTCTACCAACGAAGATTATGCTATATCATTTATAGTGGTATGTAAATATATCCATGCCACGCAAAGCTACTTAAAGTTATTGACATGTTAGAGCGATAAAAAAACATGCATGAATGAGAATAAATTGCAGGACACGTCTGATGTAAAGAATTAACAGTACTTTTGCTATCTGACACATTTGAAATGCTGCTGTCTGGTGTAGACATGGTGTAAGGAAAAACAAGGTGCAAAATATTTATATATGTACAAGGGGTGTAATGGTTCAAATTACTCACGTTTTGGTTTGTATCATGGTTGAGTTACCAGAGTCGGTATGTGCTATGTTCAGAGAAACAAAAAAGGGACTACTGTCAAATAAAAATAGAAAAGTACAAATAATCAAACTACAAACAGTAGCACAAATAAATAGAAAGCAAAGATATAAATTAAATTAAATAAACAAAACAGTGCTTTTCAGATTTTAAGGTAGGTCTTAACAGTAGTTTTCAGGCACATAAATTGAATAAAGTAATCAAACACTTGTATCGAACAAAGTTTACAAAGAGTGACTGTTTTGTCCATGTTTTTTTTCACCATCACTGTTGTAATGATATAAAGTCAGAATGTTCCCAGACAGGATATTTTTATGATGAAGACTGTTCTATCAGTGGCTTGTCTCCTTCCACTGCCATGCTGAACCACAACACACTAATGAACTGTGAGGAACAATAGTTAGCAGAACTCAAAACATTGTTTTTTTTTACCAAACCATATTACAGATACGTTGTCAGATTGATTTGAGATTAACCGCAGTGTGAATGTGTGCCGAACCATGGGTGGAGAATGGTACGGTGTATTTTTGTTAAAATACAGTCAGGTGGCCTCCATACAAAGACCGGTTGCCGAAGAGTGTCAGGATGGAGGCACCATAGCCAAACATCAGGCCAGATTTCTGAATCAGGTAAGCAGAATAAACATTATTAAAACAGATGGCAAAGTCTCAAGTACATGACCTCCAATGGCTTAATGCTTTCATAAATGAAATATAGGAACTTAATTTCTATCAGCATATTTTAACAACACTGCCAAAAAAAAAAAAAAAAAAAAAAAACTTGTGCTACATTTATGACAAACTTAGAATCAGAAATGCCTGGAAAAATAATAAGATAATATTTTGCCTGATGTCAGAAAGTTGAACCTCCTTAAAAGAATCTACTTTAAGCCAGTCATTAAATATGAAAATCTCATGAAAAATTACTAAATTAAATAATGTACAAAATACAGAACAGACGAGCAAGAAAATGCTTGAAAAAGTATGGTTCTCCAGTGGATGTGTGAAGAAGAAACATTTATTAAGCATTATAAATACAGTAATATTACTAAAGCCATTGGGGTTCCTGCATCCAGTTCAGTAACACGTCGCAAGGGCATTCATAAATCACGTGACCACAAGCCATTTGTATCAGAATACCGTTATTCATTCATATCAGATGACCGTTGTGATTTACTACAGTACACTCGACCTATTGACCCCTCAACATTTCTTTCGCAATTTACCTCAGTATTCTGTAAATACTAACATTTGTATATATAGCGTTCCTGTTTATTATTAATTACGCATTCATTTTTTACATATTTAAAGTTTTATTTGGTTAAGTCTGCTTTAAGTTGTTTTTTGTCAGCAAGTTGGTAAGTATTACTTAGCCTTTTGACATCATAACATATGCTGAAATTAATAACAATATAATAGATAAAACTAAATACCATAATTACAAATACAATAATAAACCATTAGCGGTTCTTAATCTCCCCGAGAACAGCGATGACTGACCGACAGCGTCCTGTTTACATAAGTGGCATTTAACCGACATGGTCCAACCACAGGTCAGGGCGGGAAAATTTGAAGCGTTGCTCTACTTCGATAACTATGATTGGTTTAGCCCACCAGCGCTGAGAAAAATAACATAAGCTTTAGCAGCGGCCTGGATGACATAGGCTTGCACTGATTAAGTTTAATAAACACTAAACTAACGAACAGTGGTCCTCCAGGAGCAGGATTGGTCACTCTTGCACTTACGTTAGTTCATGCATAGTTAAAATGGTTACCTTAATGCTGAAACTCCGGGTTCAGCAGATGTGCTGGCCCCGTTCCCCCGACTATAACAATGAAAACATACTATGTAAGAAAACAATGCCATGAAACAGAATGTACTTATTTTACCTACCTGTTAACATCTGGTCATTTCATGCGTTTTTACAGATCAGACGATTTCATTTACACTTGGCCACGTAAATGTGTCACTGCAAAACGGATATAAATCCGATCTTCAATTCCCGCACTATGTGCAAATTTAACGATTATGCGTCAACGAAAGAAATAGATATGAGCTGCATTTTACTGATCATCAGCTAGCTAATTTCAGAATCAAAGACCACAATAGGAGAGAGAGCAGCATCAGCACTGGTAAGATCAATGAAATCTGCTCATCATATAAAGCAATCGAGTCTTCAGAAAATTTGGACTAAACTGCTAAATTCATATGGATTAGTTTTTGGATCTCTTTATAAACTTTCTGAAGAGTCAAAGTGTTCGTTGCAAAGGCAGTCAATGAAGGAACTGATATCTCTCAGATTTCATCAAAAATATCTTTAAAATAATTTGTGTTCTGAAGATGAACAAAGGTCTTACAGGTTTGGACGTCATGAGGGTGAGTAACTGATGACAATTTTTATTTTTGGGTGAACTAACCCATTAACCAAACCAGGTAAAAGAGTGAACCTCAAAAAAAATTATATGAGTGGGGGTCATTTCATGAAAATGTCACATTATTTAGAGTGAATTGTAACCCAGACATGTTCTTGGTAACATCCACCAAGTCAGAGGCACACTTGACAATGAAAACATTGTCACAAAACATTGCAAACCTCACAGTACATTTTTACTTACAGGTACTTCTGGCGTGAGACAGGAAAATCCAGTCTTGAGTCTTGTACCAAATCAATGTACATGTAAGTTATTTATCAACTTAAAAAAAATGCATTATTTTATTAATCAAAACTACATGCCAAATTAAATGTTCTTCTGTACTGCAGCTGTAGAAAGGTCAATTCTAGAAACTCTTTAGAAAATGGCCCTGAAGATAAACCACCTGACTTCACTGGTCCAGTCTCTAGTGGGAAACAGGCGATTTTTACCCCCAATGCAAAATGATGAAGAGGATGGTGTCTTTCCTCTTGCATCCACTGAGGATCTAGACCGGCTGGTTTGTTAGACAGAGGGTTTATGCAGAGAATGGTAAGAAATGGAATTGTCAACCTACAACTACTAATGAAATGTAGTGTGTATGTTTACACGCCACTTGCCAAAAGTTTGAAATGAAGATTTTGAAAACATTAACAGTTAAAGGAACACTCCACTTTTTATTTGAAAATAGGCTAATTTTCCAACTCCCCTAGAGTTAAACAGTTGAGTTTTACCGTTTTCGAATCCATTTCATGATATTATGCAGCGCCTGTGACCCCCTGCTTGCACAGGGAACGTGGCTTGCAACCATGGAGACATTTGTGAGAGACGCTGCGTAATATCATTGGGCCTGCTGCACCCATGGTACGGCAGCAAAGTTCCTTGATTATTACGCCGGAATGAGAGTATAGTTCCTAGCCATATCGGCCTAGAAAATCACAACTTTTCATTTTCCGTCGGTCTAAGTACACAATGTAACTACAGAAGAGTCAAGTTTTAAATAGAAAAAAAATATTGAAACTCTTTGGTCATTTTTGAGTGTGATGCTAACGGTCTAATCAGATTCAATGAACTATGCTAAGCTATGCTAAAAGTGGTACCGCCAGACCTGGAGATCGGCTGAATGGATTCGAAAACGGTAAAACTCAATTGGGGAGTTGGAAAATGAGCCTATTTTCAAAAAAAGTGGAATGTTCCTTTAAATATTATTACTATTTTAAATAACTTTTCCGTTTGAATATATTGTAAAATGTCATTTATTCTGATCAAAGCTTGATTTTCAGCATCATTACTCCAGTCTTCAGTGTCACATGACATTCTAATAAGCCATTTTTATGCTTGGATATTAACAATTATTATTGGTGGTCAATTATTGATGATGGTTCTTATTATCTACGTTAAAATAGTTTTTGCCGTTTCATGTGTAATCCTTTTTTTTAGGATTCTTTGATAAACAAAGTTCAAATGAATAGCATTTATTTGAAATTTTTTATCTTTGCTTATTAAAATTGTTACTCACCCTAAACTTTTGAAAGGTAGTTTATCACAGTTTCCACAAAACTATGAAGCAGCACAAGTGTTTTCAACATTAATAATAATCATAAATGTTTCTTGAGCAGCAAATCAGCATATTAGAATGATTTCTGAAGGATCATGTGCTGCTGAAAATTCAGTCGGTGAACATGAACGGACTTTCAAAAATATTACAAAAAAAAAAATTATTATTCCAAACTTTTGACGGGTACTAGTGTTTAGTACAGTACAGAAGAGGTCCGTTTTTATCCTAAAATGTAACTTAATGTACCTGTTAAAGGTGAACAGATTATCCATCAGTGGCGGGCCAACAATGAAGAACACCGTCGCCCGGCAACTGAACTGGTGTGGGAGAGGAGACAAGCGGGGAATAAGGAAATCAAACATTGGCTTACTATTAACAGGTAAGTTCAAATGTTGTACATGCATTAGATCCAATGGCGGGAAGTTACAGAGTTAAGTTAAATAAGTACTTGGCTAACATGTTCATGAGTCAAACAAGTGGTAATACCAATAGCAAACTACCATTTTCAAAAATAGTTAGCAAATATAATGGCTTGTTTAACGACCCTTGGGTTAACCGATCAGTAAAAAAGTGTCGTTGCCCAACCGCAGAAACGTGCACCACTCGCTCGCTAGTAGCTAACTAACAGGTGATTATCATGATCAGCTCAATCAACATAACGTCATTTCAAGGTTATTATATAACCGATCACAGACACCACACAATTAGTACTGAAATATATTTGTTTTATACATACCTTAAGCAAATTTTTCCTCACAACTCGTCAGGACACGCGCAGGAAGAGCTTGACGCACCTGAACTCGCTGACAGGCTATCTTTGACAGATTTATTCGTTTTAAAAAACAAAGTGTTTTTGTTTGTTTTTTACATGCAGCTTCAGCCATGAGGAATCCTGTCCTGCTGTCACCAACGGAAGCAGAGGCAGAGAAATATATAAAAGATTTCCTACGCTTGGCTCCAGGGAGGGTGTAATTGTTTGTTATTTAAATTAAATGCATGTTATAAAGTGTATTGTTTTGTTTGAATATATGTTATGGCGTTATGTTAATATGGATTTTTATAATTAATTAAAAGTTGTAATGAATATAATGAATTAGAAATACGTTTTTTGCCTAATAAATATTTAAAATCATCAACAAATGCGTGTTTTATTGTAGGTTCATGTGTAATGGCTGAATTTTATGTGAGTTAATTTTATGAATCATATCTTAAAACGATGTCTGGGCTACATAAACCAGATGTCTTGCGGATGTATAAACATTTAAAAGAGCGGATTGCCGACGTTTTAAATTATATACATCTTATAGACATAGCCTAGACGTCCTTCTAACAGCTGGCAGGGGCGTCTCGGCGACGTATTGCAGATGAGCAAACGCCCTAAAATATACGTCTTCCAGACGAAAATGACGAAGTCGCACAGATGTCTGCACGACGTGCGTGTGCTATCTGGGTAAATGGTTTATCTGTGTTTTTCAGTCCTTCTCCGCTATTTTCATAATAATAAAGTGTATTTATAATGCAGTGATAATCGAAATACTATTTCAAACACTCGATTGACGTTAGGAAGTGAGTTATGACACTGACTGAAGCTTCGATTTGCGTATCGCGCATGCGACACAATTTCTAGTGAAGCCCCGTATCGGGGTATGGTATTGGTTTTGTAGTGATGATGTTACGCTGACGTGAAGCTGACGCGCCGCTCATGCTTGTAGTGTGTAAGTGAACAGCAGGAACTTATGCTGCCTTCATGTGCCCTCGGAATTATCGTAAATACGAGTTTCCTAGGTAATAAAATGCACATGACTGCCCTCCCATTTCAAAACTTTAATGCGATTAGCTCACAATCATGACTTCAGAAGTGGGAATTTCCAATAGCTTGTGAAGGCAGCAATAAATACACAAAGGTGATGAGCTAAATGACAAACATCTGTGATGATAGTGTCCATGATAACAGATAGGTGGCGGGAAAATCAAATAAAGGAACACAGGAACTAAAGAATTACAAACTAAAAGTCCATGAACAAAACTAACTGAACAATAGTGACAAAGGTATCGTTTACAGAGAAGAGAAGCTATTTCGTCGCATTGCATGATCATTTGATGTGTAGAATTACGTTCACAATGTTGATCTGCCATGAAAACAGTGTCAGGTGCTGGGCGTTCGCTGCATGCTTCAGCCATCATATCGTATAAAATATAAACGCATATACAAATATGTGTTCAACAAGCTGACAGAAGTCCATCCATTTCTTTGTTGGAAACATGTAAATGTAACTAAAGTTTTTTGTTGTCATTGTAAATATTAACTTTCCCATCGCCATGTAGGAGAATCAAAGAGGGTCACATTCAGTGGACAGACACAGACACACTGTATTTTTTTTTTGTATTTATTTCAACAAATGACAACCAAAATCAAATCCATAGAAGCTTGTTTATTAACAGTTTTGCAGAGGCTGCATTAAAGTTCTGCTAATTCACAAGCCGAGTGAGAGTCATACTCGCAACTGTAATGTAAGTTATTAAACCAAACAAAATACAAAACTTTCAAAAAAAACTCAGCAATGTGATTAATTTATTGAGTGAGAGGCAGTGAGTTTAATCAGTGACATTTGTTTTCCGGCATCTACTCCTCACTACCTCGTCACCGTAGAAAAGATGTATTACATTGTCCAGTTTTCTCCTTGAACGATGATGTGATTTACTATGGCGATTTACTCAGTGCAGCTTGAATGACCTACAATGGCTGCATTTTTTAAAAATCATGACAGAAAATCAAAACACAGCTCTAAACTCACTAACAGAAAGGCAGCGCAATCCTCCCAGTATGGCATATAAACAAAGCAGTTAGAACTCAACGTGGCTTGACATCAGCTACACATTCTCTTCTTGAGATTTATATATTTCAGAATATGCACAAAAAAAAAAAAAAAAAAAAGGCTAATACAGATTTTAAAATATATTATTAAGATGTGTTTTAGTGTTAATTCTGAATGCTCCACGAGTAAAGGCCTGTTTTTTCTTAAACTGAAGTTATCTGCCCTGTGTATTGTCCTATTTTGCCTCAGGGGGAAAAAACATTCTGATTCTGGTGAGAGCTCTTTTCCTGCTTTTGTTATATCTGATAAGGAGAACTGGCTGTAATTTACTCCTGCTTGTGAAGACAGGGGTCAGATGAAGCAAACTGAAAGTGAGTGTCTCTGCAAGCCTATGACACAGTGAGACTACAGAGCATGGGTAAGTGTTCAGTGTGTCTGTGTGTTGTGGGGGATTAGTATTGATCCTCTGACATCACTCCCAAATGTTGCATCGATCAGCCATCTGATTGATGTTCTCTCCACACAGTGCAGCATACGCACTAATGACCGAGTCACATGTTGCTTACCAACACACACATTACACACAGAACAACTGAACGTGGTAGATCTGTGGCAGATTTTTTTTCTTGGTACATTTTCATATTAGGATTAAATTGGATCAATTAGTACATCTCCTGCTACTGACAAATTCATTAATCTGTATAATGAATCGTCCTATTTTAATTCCGTGTCAAAATGAGTTCAGTAATATTAAAACACTGCAAACATTCCAAGAGCAACTGACATGGACAAAGAACCAAAACATCTGTTTCTGCCTATAAACCCAATAAACAATAGATTTAATAAAAGCCTATATAAATTATTAACCTAAAAGTTTATAACCTAATAAAAAAAAATAAATAAAAAAAATTTAAATCACTATGGGGCACATCTAAGTGGGAATAGTCTTTTCTAAGAGTCAGCTGTGTATTATAAAGTGTAAAGCATTCTATTGTATAACACTGTATAACAGTGACTGGTGACCGTTTTGTTTTTTTTCTTGACTCATTAACCCCCTCTGTTGGCGAATATTACATGCAGCTGAAAGGACGTTTTAAAGGGTTAGTTCACCTAAAATGATTTCTGTCATTAATTACTCACCCTCGTGTCCTTCTAAACCCGTAAGACCTTTGTTCATCTTTGGAACACAAATTAAGATGTTTTTGATGAAATCTGAGAGCTTTCTCAGATTTTTTTTTTGTAGACAGCAATGTCATAACCAATTTCAAGGCCCAGAAAAGTAGTAAAGACATCGTTGAAATAGTCCATGTGACTACAGTAGTTCAACCTAAATGTTGTGGAGTGATGAGAATACATTTTTGTGCGCAAAAAACAAAACAAAAATAACGACTTGATTCAACAATTTCTTCTCTTCCCTGTCAGTCTCCTACATTGTTTACATTGTAAACACAGTGCAGCGCTTCCGTGTTCTACGTCAGAACGCCGGCTGGAATTTGTGTTCCAAAGACGTTCGGGTTTGGAATGACATGAGGCTGAGTAATTAACAACGTTTATTTGGATTATTAATTCAAAGCTTATTTTAAACTGAAGCTTTTTTTAATTAAAATATATTACTTTGAACATCTTTTTCAAATAGCACAATATTATTAAATTTGGTAGGTTTTTTGGCCATGTAGCATTGTATAATGATATAATTTCATTGTATTCTTTAAACTACTATAAAATACCACTGTATATGAAATGAATGTACAGTAATGGCTTTATTCACCAAGATCTGATCAGCATTTGTGAATACATTGTTGATATTGTTGAAGTGCTCAATTAGATCACTGGTTGAGTTTCTGAAAATGATGACCATGTAAAGACTCAACACAGAACCCACTGCTGTTACTATTGGCCGACAGGAGAACAACACGTGCTCACTGTGTTATATAGTCAAAACCACTGTGTAATATTCGAAATACCTAACTCACTATTCATTTAAATATTCCTGGAGCAAGAACAGGGTATTCACGATTCACATTTTAGCCATATTTCTTTATAAACAGAATAGTCCAAAAGAGGGCAGCATGCATCAGTTGAAGATTGTGTTTCAGGACCAAAGGCTTTGTTCAGGATGCTGTATTTCATTAACTTTGTACTGTACTTATTTTAACTCTCCATTAAACGCAATGTTTGATACATTCCAGATGTTTGTTTTTTTGTTGTTGTTGTTTTTTTTTTTTTTTATGTTTTGGTCAGTCAGTTTGCTCTCTAAATCAGATACAACAAAATATGTCCATCTGGGATGGAAATAACAACTAAACTAAACAGTATGTTCGGAAAATATAAACTGTTTGATGTTTAAATATAGGCCTACTTATATAATTTAAATAAAATAAATATGCTATTTGTAAAGAAACTTTATTAAATGAATATATATATATATATATATATATATACATAGATATTGATATATTACTGCAGCATTTTGCAATATTATTCCTAAACAGCTCAATCTGATTAAAAAGTTCTAAAGCAAGATTATAAAATTTATTTATAAATGGTATTTTCCATAGGAGAAAACAAACTAATGCGCACAGAAATTAAACAAATCAATACTTATCTCATAAATCTTATTTCGGTCTTCAAAACGAATGCACACTTTTATCTAGTGATTGTTTTGAAACAATGTATATTTTCACATGACAGGCACAAAGCACATTACCAAAACACCAATCCTCGAAAAGAAAACTAGTTTTGAACCGGATTTGTGTGAGAGTAGAAAGTTCTTTCTTTCTTCTTAACTCTCTTTACGAGAACAGCGTATCAAAAACCACATCGTCCCCCTCCTACACAATCCACGGATACTGTGTTCTCTATCTTCCTCCCACAAAGGTCATCAGAGATGAAGAGAAACACAGGTATTCTGAATAGTAAACAATGATTTTGTCAGGATCGTTTCAACAGTGTGAGAATGTGTTCAGACCATTGCCCTGCACGATAATGTACAAAAGTTGTTGTCTGTGTTCTTCTCTGAAATTTTATTTAACAATGAAATGAATCAGTCAGATGATTTGTGACAGATTAATATTATGCAGCATTATTCATTCTCATTGGGGTTTCCGTAATTATGAAATAACTATATCTAGGTCCCTTTATGGTTATTCTCATGCAAACTTTCAGAATTGTGCAGTTTGTCGAAATGTGCGAGTGTGTTTGTTTGCATAGCATAATAAAAAGTTTTGCAAAAGAAAATTGACATTGTGGTTGATTTAGTTTAGGTTGAAGTTCATAATTATAAGATAAAACCATTACAACTTTTAGTAAACGCCATGTATGTGCCACATGAGACCAGGTTAAGAGCAAAGTGGCTCTGCAACTGATTCTGCAACTGCTAAATAACAGCTGAAGTTATCACACATGTCGAGTATTCAATGAAAGTTATGCATTTAATGTGTAGATTAGTTGACAATAAGTAAATAAAGACCACAGGAAATGTGAACATTACGTTTTTACGCCCACATGCGTCAAAGATAACATTTTTGTTTGGTGGTGTGAATTCCTTGTAACAGATATAGACCTGCTTTTTTTTCTCTATATTGTCTGATGCTGTGCTTTTCTTTTCTTTTAGCCGTAACACAGCATCCTGCTGACTACAGTGCAAAATGGGACCAGAACAAGTTATGAGGAAAACAAATTATTATATAGGTGTGTTGTTTATCAGTGTGTGTGTGTGTGTGTGTGTGTGTGTGTGTGTGTGTATGTATGTGTACATATCCTACAGAAAAATTGAGGATATATATATATAAAAATTATTTTCGTGATTATATAAAAAAATATTTTCGTGTTTTTTTTTTTTATCACAACTTTTTCTTTTGTCAAATCAACTTAATGTGAAAATTAATGTGGTTCAGATAACATAATATTTTAAGTTTCTGTTGATTAAACCAGTTTCTCCATTATATTGGCTCAATTTTTTTATTTTAATAAACTCAAAATGTTAAGGCAAACAGGTAACTTTTTAAAGTTAAACCAACAGTATTTTTTACAGTGAATGTATAATATAAAATGTATATTAAAAAAATCTCGTCTATGAGACCTACTTATACTGAATGGACTTTGACATTATCTTCATGTCACTTTAGAGCACTTCAATAATTCAAACAAAAGTCATCATAGGATAATGAGGTAAACAAACACTCCACAACGTTGAGTAATTGGTTAAATGGTTATGACGTGTATCATAACACTTTTCTTGTGCTAAATTTAATTAAGTAGCTACATTGAGGACTGAAATTTGCACTGTGTATTATTTTGTGAGTATGTTTCCATGAAAGAGAAATGTGCACATCAATTCATGTTTGGGTGAGTGTGATAACAGATTAAAGTTAGTTTATTTTTTGTGTGTAGACTTTACATTTTATTTACACAAATTATGCTGTCATCACTCTAATTTAAAGATTTAGGAAATAATAGGCTACTGTAATCTCTGTCAGTGGAAATCAGTGCAGAGTGACACTCATTTTCACAAGTATTGAAATTAAATTCTTTAAAGGCACAATATGTAATATTTTTTGCATTAAAATATCCAAAAACCACTGGCACAGTGTTATATATTTTGTTCAATTGTGTATTTACATTATCCCAAATGTTTCCAACAATGTTTAAATCCAGAGAAACTTGCAATTTTAACCAATGTAACAGTCCGTGTCATTGCAGCGTCTGTCAATGACGTTGTATCCCCGTTACCCTCGATTTCCTGTCCTACTACCTTAAAAACCATGGAAACACCAAAGACACTAATATATTATGCAGTTTTTTGACAGATGAGCAACTGTTTAGATACCTTTATCGAGAGAACTAATCATTGTTATATAGCTCAACATCTTATTGTTTGAATCTCTTGTTTTTATTTCTTTTCAGAGAGTGACTCCGCCCCTCGCGCCCTCCCGTTTCTTTCCTCCCAGGAACCTGTGAGAATCCAAGCCCTGCCGCACTACTTCGGCCCTCGCTGGACGGGCATACGCCTCGGCCGGCCAGGCAGCATCTACTCTACACTCAATGGCGGTACTCCAGGTGTACCAGGCTAAGCTCCTGCAGGCCCTGAATGAGGCTGGACACGACTCAGCCACCTTCACGGAGCTGCGCAGCGCCACGATCCTGGCCCTGCGTGCCACCAAGACCACGGCTCAGGCTATTGGGCGTTCGATGGCCAGCCTGGTGGTGCTGGAGCTATGGTTGAACTTGACCAAGATCAAGGACACAGACAAAGCCATCTTCCTCGACTCGCCTGTCTCCCCCACTGGTCTATTTGGCCCAGCCGTTGATGGGTTTGCTGAGTGCTTCACAGCTGCACATAGTCGTCCAAGGCCATGCGACAATTTCTGCCAAAGCGCTCCAGCTTCGAGCTGCCCCAAGCTGGCACTAGCTCAGCAGCCACCCAAAGCTACACCATCTGCCAGCCTGTGCCACGGCCTGAGCATCGACACCGCTCACGCTCTGCTAAGCGCCATCCGAGGTGAACACCATGCTGGCAAAAGGAGGTGGTTCCCCCAGCACTGAGCGAGTCAGGCTTCTACAGCAGGTACTTCCTTGTTCCCAAAAAGGATGGTGGTCTCACTCAGACCCATCCTGATCTCAGACATCTGAACAGGGTCCTAATAAAGCGCTCATTCAGAATGATCACTTTGATCAGATCTTCCCGCAAATTCACCCGGGAGACTGGTTCTTTACCCTGGATCTGAAAGACGTTTATTTTTACATCCAGATAACCCCCCATCACAGGGGTTCGAAGGGGTGGCATATCAATACACGGTCCTTCCGTTTAGGCTATCTCTAGCTCCCCGCACTTTTACGAAGTGAATGGATGCGGCTCTCTCCCCTCTGAGACAGATGGGTGTACACATACTGAACTACCTTGACGACTGGCTCATTCTGGCCCAGTTGGAGGCAGAGCTAATATCTCACAGATCCATCATCCTCAACCACTTAGAGTGCTTGGGCCTCAGGATAATTTTTTCCGTTATCTCCCAGCCAACGTGTCTTGTTCCTGTGGATGATTCTAGACTCAACCCACATGAGGGCCATGGTCTCGCCAGAGCGATCTCTGGCCATTCAGCAGCTTGTGAAAACTTTTACACCCGGGGCTTCTCTACCGCTCAGAGCGTTTCAGAAGATGCTAGGTCTAATGAGCTCAGCATCACCAGCTCTGCAGCTGGGCTTGCTTCGCATGTGCCCACTGCAGTTCTGGCTGAAACCATGGGTCCCGCCCCAAGCCTGGCGACATGGTCTCACTGAGAGCAGTGCATATACAGGGCGTGCTGAACACAGGGGCACACATGTTGTCCCGGAACAACCTTCCCTCGGAGGAATGGTCACCCCTGCACAGTTCAGAAAATTTGGGATGTCTTCGGGAGGGCAGAAGTCAACCTCTTTGCCTCAGAAGACAATTATCATTGCCCAATTTATCTCTCAAAAACCAGGGATGCGCTGGCCCATGACTGGACCAGCCTCCTCCTCTATGCTTTCCCCCGGATCGCTCTAATTCCCCAGGTTATCAGACGAATCAGGGAGGGTGCTCACAAGGTCCTCCTGGTGGCTCTTCTGTGATAGAGTAGCCAACCATGGTAGAGAAGCCAACCATGGTTCTCGGAACTGTCTCAGTTATCACCCATGAAGCCATGGCCGATTCCTCTGAGACGAGACCTCCTCTCTCAAGCGAGAGGAACGATATGGCACCCCAGACCTGAGCTGTGGGATCTTCATGTGTGGTTTCTCAATGGGAGCCTGCAAACCTCCTTGGGAATGTCTTAAACACTATCTCACAAGCTAGACCTCCGTCAATGAGACGTCTCTACTCCCTAAAATAGTCCGTCTTTGCTGCCTGGTGCACAGCCCGGGGCGACTTGTGACATATCCCAGATATTGTCCTTCCTTCAAGACTTAATGGATAGAGGCCATACTCCCTCTACCCTTACAGTCTATATCGCAGCTATAGCAGCCTCTCATGCTCCTATAGCAGGGCAGTCAATAGGGAGAAACAACCTTGTTGTTCGCTTCCTCATAGGGTCCAGGAGGTTGAATCCGCCTCATCCCCTCACGGTTCCTACCTGGTAACTATCCTTGGTTCTTAGAGGCCTTAAAGGCCCTCCCTTTGAGCCAATCCAGACTCCGATTTACGACCCCTGTCACTGAAAACCGCCTTATTGCTAGCTTTAGCATCGGTTAAGCGTGTGGGAGATTTGCAGGCACTCTCTGTGAGCCCCTCTTGTCTTGAATTCGGGCCTAACGACTCCAAAGTCTTCCTGAAACCAAGCCATGGATACGTCCTAAAGGTCCTATCCACCCCCTTTAGGGCACAGATGGTCATTCTCTCCGCTCTTCCTCCTTCTCAGGATGATCAGGAGTTGAACCTACTCTGTCCGGTCAGGGCCCTAAGGACTTACATTGACTGTTTTGCCTCTTTTCGTCAGGCAGAACAGCTTTTCGTCTGCTTCGGTGGCCACACAAAATGTCTTCCGGTCAGAAAGCCCAGATTATCCAGATGGATAGTCAATGCTATAACGCTCGCTTACTCCTCTTTAGGCCTACAATGCCCTTTAGGTGTTAGAGCGCATTCCACGAGAGGCATGGCCTCCTCTTGGGCGTGGTCCTGTGGCGTATCCATCGCCGAAATATTTGTGGTGGCTGGCTGGGCCTCGCCGTCCACATTTGTCAGGTTTAATAATCTGGACATTCCTGCGCTACAGATGCAGGTCCTTTCTGCATAAGCCTCACTGCTGTGACCAGCTTATGGGTTTCCGTTATGACCCCAACCATGTCCGGGTATAACTAAATTCTGTGCCCCCTATATGCCCCGCTGGCACCTTGGCTAAATGGGATTGGGAGGATGACTACAGTGTTTTTCAGTCCCCGTTGTCTGGGCTATCCTGTCCTATAGGTATCCGTGGCAAAACTTTTTTTAAGCACTCTGCCCGGATGCACTTCGTAGCACGGCGTGATTGGACTGTCCCCAAATGCGTCTTGTCTTATGAATAATAAGATGAACGACGCAGTACGGGGTAGTATCGAAAGGGAACGTACTCGGTTACTGACGTAACCTTGGTTCCCTTAGATACGGAACGAGTACTTTGCTGCGCTACTCGTGGGACGCCTCATGCCATCGCTTCAGTTGAATTAAATTGATTTGCAGTTGAGACGACCACTTATATAGCCCGATACCCTACCCCTTTTGGCGGGCTCGAGTGGGCTTGCTCACCATTGGCTCGTAAAGTACAGTTTACTTCAACTCCACGAACCAGTGGCCGTGCAGTTTCACTGCATGATTGAAAAAGGCTTCAGAAATTGGTGAAAAAGGAGTTTTCCCCATCGGGAACCGAGGTTACGTTAGTAACCAGGTACGTTTTGACCAAGTAAAACAGCGCTGCATTACCCCACAATTTTAATTTATCAAATAAAGTGAATTGTGTGAGAAGTTATTCAGCACTTGCGGCTGTTTCATTAGAATGAAACAAAATAATGTGAATTGATGTGATCAAACATAACTGTAACAAAGTTCAAGTTCATGGAAGGAGGAGAAGGAGGATGTTAAACGTAACTTTAATTACATAAACAACAAAATGAAAGAGCAGCGGCTGACTGTGGCATATAAGCGTAATAAAAACAGCAACGTAAAATGGCCCGGGATTTCACCCCCGCCCCTGCTTAACCATAATAAAACCATTAATCGCCCTTTAGCAGCGAAAAATGCCTTGAACAGAGCCAAAATCTTCAAGAATACGTACAGGCATATAGTTGGGTATTAATGTCTGACACCACATTGATAATCTGGAAGAAATATTTAATTTCTGCAATATTTAGATAAAAAATCTGTGACAGACATGTTAACTCCTCTGAATAAATGGCCATATGTTTTGGCTTTCAGTGAAGCACAACATGCTCTTTGCTACAGCTCACATGATCAAGTTTTTGCTGTCATGAGAGCATAACAAATAATGAAATTTGGTTCATTGTAAATTGCATTTACAAAAACATGCACTGAAACACGTGGTCTTTGAAAGAGGACGGCTGATTCAACTGCAGCTATACCGTCACAGAAACTACAAAACCCATAAACCCACTAAGTTTGTGTATGTGTGTGCGTGCGTGAGTGATTGAGGGCCGGGCGCGTGTGCGCGCGCTTGTGTTGTCTGCAGACTCGCCTGACGTCACCACTGGAACTGCCCTGTCACGCGCTGTTAGTAAAAGTTGGGATAGGAGCTCGAGCCTCGAAACACAGAGCAGCAGCGAATTTACGGACGAACTCGATCAACGGTCGTGCTGACGCACAACGCTCACCCCCCTTCACGCCACGGGCAAAAAGTTGAAGCCGCTGCGAGTTCGCTGAATCTCCGCAGAAGGTCGAGCAGTTTGGATTATTCTGAGGGAGAAGCAATAATATTTTCTGCCCGGACTTAGAGAAGAGAAGTACAGCAGGGAAAGTTAAAAAGTTTTGCCTTCATAATTAGTCAATGTAGTGAGTTTATTAAAGAGTCGGCGTACATAGACGGGGTGAGCCCGAGCTGTCAAACCCGATGACTACTGCAAACTGCCCCGGGAATGAAGAGCTGGACTTCAGACTGATCTTCGGGGAGGACGGGCAGCAGCCGCCGCTAGGCCCCGCAGGTCAGTGCCTTTACTTCGGGATACTCCTTAATGAATCGTGCATCGAAAAAGTGAGGGGAAATTGAAAACAAAAGCAGCAGAGCTGCGCTGTTAAAACGACAGCACTCGCCGGCTTTTCGCTTTACACCAGCAGCTGCAGTTTTGTTTAGTTTTGTGTGTGTGTGTGTGGTTGTAAATTCAGCCAATGAAAATGAGAAGCGGCAAGTTTATGCGGCTGAATGAACTAATATATAACCAACAAGCACCTGGACACTCTTTCCTGAAGACTTTAAGCCGGTCACAGCGGCTCAAAAACCTAGTTAGCTGCCTACATAGACAGCCTTTTTCGACAAAACATATGCGCGTTGAAGTGGTTTGAAACAGAGCCACCATGAATCTGACAGCTGCTGCACAGTAAAATGCTATAAAAGTTTGTTATCGCTCGCCCCTGCCTTCAGTTTGAACACATGAAAAAAGTTCCAACCCATAAGTTTCCACTAATACTGAACTTACACCGTTTCATTTCTCCATTTTACTCTTATTTACATCAACAGTAGCTAGACTTTTCAGGTAATACAAATTTATTAAAATGTATGATTATATAAATGAGTCCTCATCACAGTTCAGAGGGAAGTGTATCTGTTTTTCCTTTTTCAGAATAAAAACATGCTTTGTGTGTAATCTGATGACAATTATGTTCGTCAATAAAATCATAAAACTGTTAAGTTTGATATACTCTTTGCATATTCTTGTTTTTTTATTAACATAACATGGCCTTCAACTACTGTAGCTATTAAATTATTTAAGCAACACTACATGCTAATCACATTATAAGATTAGACCTAAGTGTTGCTGTAAAGTGTTTTTTAAATGATAGTTATGTTCTTGCGTTATCAAAGTTTTAAGAGTTGTTAAATGTCTCCGCAAGTGTGATACCAGGGTTTTGATTATTTGATAATCACTTTTCTGCTCCTGCCCTCATTGTTTTGTGAAAAATTTGTAATGTCAGATGTATAATCAGCAATGCAGATTGTCTCCAGTTTGCGACCACCAGGCATTGTGTGTGTGTAATTGCCTAATGAAAAAACGTGTGAGAAGTAGCAACCCTATCAGCCTCTGTCAGTGTGCTTGAGTGTGTCGTGAAGGAAAGAGATTTGGGTATAGTGAAAGCAGAATGCCTGTGTGTGGGTGGACCCCTGTGTGTTTTTGTTTAAGTTTTGCATGTTTTTTGAAAAGTATTGCATGATCAGTAAATTGCATATGGAGATTTCATACATTGCCTAGGCAAAAGCATTTTTTTTCTTTCCGTATTTTAAAAGAGCAGTCACCCTGTTTTATTATGTAAAATACTGTACTATTGTGTTTTGAGCAGTAACTTAACTTAGCAGTAATCAGTGGAAACATTACTGTTGTGCTTTTGTTGATGCATAAAGAGATTTTTATGGAAATTGACAAAAGAAAAGAGAACCTTAGTTAGGAGGATGTATTTAGACTAAATGCTGGGGGTAAAAAAAAAAAAAAAAACCTTTGTGTGGAAGTTTGTTGCCCTGTATAGTTTGGCCCGTATGTAGGATTTGTACTCACTCATACACACAGGTGGGTGTTAAGAGAAAATTGTAAATTAGAATTGGTAGCGTGCTTTTTTTTCTTTTCTTTTTTTTACCAGCTACCGTATGTAGTCCAACTTTAAAGAGTAGAGTATTAAGAAAAATTTCAAATTGATTTAGCAGAGAATAGAATTGTTTAGGAACTTAAATTTCTATCTTGCCCTATTGTTTTGCATAATTGACAGCCACTGACTATAGGAAAAATGTAATGGTTACATTTTGGTAGAAAATACTAGCCTAATTTTTTTCTGTATGTTAGGAAAGTGTCATGTCCGAATAAAACAATTTTTTAATGTAAGTAAAAATACATTCGTTTTAAGTTGTTGAACAGGTTTTATCCCAAGGTATGTCCGCTCATGCAAGAAGTCATCAGGATTTTAATGCAGCTAAAGGGCAGGGCTGTTGTTACTATACACACACTCATCCGTGTTTTTATGTGCCTCTAGTTGTTTTTAGACAAAGATAACTGATTTTTTTCTCTTGTATTTGTTACTAAAGCTGAGTCAGTTGAATTTGAATCAGGACTTGTAAAATGTCAAAATATAATCACATCGCATCCTATTAAATTTTGATGACTTTTCAATCTTTTTTTTTTTTTTTTTTTGGCTTCTACGTTTGTTTGTTTTTATCATTAACTCATTTTAATTACCAAAAAACGTAACTCTAAAACTTTATAAAACGGATTGAGAACTTTCCAAGCACGAGGTTACAGCCATTGGAAGGTGAAATGCTGATCTTTAGGCATTCACACCTTTACAGATTCACTTGGGCAAGCTGTAATTTATGCAGCTGTAATTTATTTTTAAAATATAAATATTAAAGTTTTATGAATTTTAGGATGCCCATTTTCAGTGTAATTACGGTAATTCACCTAAAATGCTAAATTAGAGATAGAAGAGAAAACCAAACAATAAAATGTAAAATGAATTGAACTACAAATATGAGAATACAAATGTGCATACGCATGATGTAACTGCAGTGCTGACATTCAGGAGGTGCGTGCCGCTTTAGAGAGTGTTTTAGTGCACATGCATGCTCTCAGTCTCAATCAGAAACAGTCACTCATCATAGTGCTAGTCTCTAGTCAGTGACTAGACTAGTGCAACATATTTGTCAGATTCAACCATTCAACCCTGTTGAGAAAACTGGTAATACAAAATATTTAATGACTATAATAAACCAACATTTGTCCCAAAATAGCTTAATTTAGGCTGTACCTGCAACCATGTTACCCATTCTGTCACTTTTTTTTTATTTTCAAATGTAATCTATTTTGCCTATTTAATTATATTTATGTAATGTATATTTATGTAATGTTGTTTTTTTTTAGTTTTTTTTTAAATAATCAGTCAACTTAGGCAAATACAGTACAGTTCCCAAATTTTGTTAACAGGGTTAATCCCACTCAATAAAGCTCTAGTTCTGTAAATTCTCAATGTTGTTTAGTCCAAAGTGAAATCTCACAGGAGGACTATGTGCTCGTTTGGTTAATCTGTGAATATTTGCATGGAGGCCATTGTCACCTTGAATGACCCACCCAAGGCAACTTTCAATTTTAACCTTTCTGTGCATTTTTTTGTCCTGTTAAGAAACATAACTGGACGTGACATGGCAATACATTTATTATTGGGAGCAGAATAGTAGAAGCCATACAAATTTAATTTCATTCTCAATTAATAAGTTATTTATTTTATTTATTTGTTATTATTTAAAAGTTATTTACATCTCTTTTATGACTTTCTCTCCTCAATTAAACGTTTTTAAAATAATTGTAATTGTAAAAAAAAAAAAAAAAGAAAGATTTTCACAAAGTGACCAGCAATATCATATCATATTACTGAATTCAAACCACAATCTCTTGATGTTTGGTAAATCTCTTGTTTAGACATTATGAAGTGTAAGTACATTATAAAGCAGGGGTCGGCCAATAAGTTTGGCATCGGGCCAAAAAAACATTTTGCCACTAGTTGGCGGGCCAGAACATTGTCAAAGGATAATTGATGAAAAAATTGTCTGTGACAGACTGTTCCAGTGTCTTTTGTAACTAGTAGTGAGCTGTTACTCTGTTTTAAATCCAGTCATTAACAAAAAGCCACATTTGTGTGGTGGTGTCCGGGTTTTACACTGGATAAATTAATAAAGCAGAGCAGTGACACGCAACCTGACAAATATCTTCATTCACCAATGTGCTAAAACACGTGGGAGATGCGGAATGAATAAAAATAACTCAAAAAATAAAAGAGGACTTGGATGCTTGAGTCATGCTCTTAACAAATGGTTTTATTTCCTCTGTCCATATTGTGAATAATAAATGTGTATCATTTTAATTTGCTTGTTGTTACACAATGGAGCCTAACTTATTGTAAAAATTATTTGACAATATGTTTATCAAAATAATTTGGCTGCGGGCACGGGCCAGATATTATTGCTGGCGGGCCAGTTTTGGCCTGTTGGCCGCCTATTGCCGACCACTGTTATAAAGTATCATATTTATGAAAACTGTCTGTTTTGCTTGCTACTATTCTGTTATGCTATCTTAACCAGCAGCCATATATAGCAGGTCCGTGTGGGTGTATAGTGATGGGGACTATAGTATAGTGACTATAGTCCCCAGTATAGTGATGGGGACACTATACTGTCAAAAAGCACCGTCCTTCGGATGAGACGTTAAACCGAGGTCCTGACTCTCTGTGGTCGTTAAAAATCCCAGGATGTCTTTCGAAAAGAGTATGGGTGTAACCCCGACATCCTTGCCAAATTTGCCCATTGGCCTCTGTCCATCATGGCCTCCTAATCATCCCCATATACTGATTGGCTTCATCACTCTGTCTCCTCTCCACCCATAAATTGGTGTGTGGTGGGCGTTCTGGCGCAATATGGCTGCCGTCGCATCATCCAGGTGGATGCTCCACATTGGTGGTGGTTGAGGAGATTCCCCCTTCCATATGTAAAGTGCTTTGAGTACCCAGAAAAGAGCTATATAATTGTAAGGAATTATTATTATTATTATTATTATAAATTCTTAGTTTTAAAAATCTAAAGGCTGGAATACATTACACGACTTTAAAAATCTGAACAGGTTTTTAAACAGCAGGCATCATACACTTTGCCGACTTTGTAAATGGTTACAGAGAAAAGCTGGACATCATAACACTACACGACTTGAGGACCACACACTACCAGACTTTAAAATCGTTCCAAACACAAACAGATTATTATTATTATTACTATTATTTTTCTCCCCAAATCCAGTTCAATATAGTATAGTATCATAGTATTTACTACAATACTATGCTACATCGAATTCTAACCCCTAAACCTAGCCTACACCCTAACCTTAACCAGTGAAATTGATTGCAATTCCTACCCTGCGAATCTCGAGCCCC
This sequence comes from Elopichthys bambusa, assembly GCA_037101425.1. NCBI lineage: Eukaryota > Metazoa > Chordata > Actinopteri > Cypriniformes > Xenocyprididae > Elopichthys > Elopichthys bambusa. The sequence goes on from CM074432.1 coordinate 26,938,020, forward strand.
GGGACACCCCCATCGCTTATAACAGCGATAGAGTAGAACTTTCCCATGCGCTGCACTGGGATGGCTCGCAGGCGAGCTCACAGGGGATACCCGCTTATATCATTGATCAGGGGTTCAAACTCTGGTCCAAATGAGCTCTGGCCATGAGCTCTGGGCTCCTCTCTCACGAAGCATATTTATTTATATTGCATATTTTATAACATTCTTGTTCTAATATCAACTAGAAACAATGTTTAATTTACAAACTTTTATTTTGAAATGAAAGTCAGTGACAATCGGATGAAGCCAGAGCCAATAGTGAAAGTCTTAGCGCACACACACAAAGGGAGAACCCATCCCTTTTTGGAGGTTCTGCCCACTTTTGGAGTTCACGCCCCATTTTGGAGATCTCTGATCTGCAGTTATACCTACTTGGGAGACATGAGCGAGCTCGCCGCTCCATCTACCGGCTGTAAGCTGTATATTCTAGTATCTCAAAATGATCACTCGCCAAGTATGGCTCGCTGCATTCTGCAGTGGACATCCAACTCTGGCCACATCCTAGTGTGATGTCAGAAGCATGTGCATGTGCTCAATACATCACGTAATGACTCCCCATCCCTGTGTCACCCTGGAAACCCGATTTGTTGTATGTAGGTTTTCAATTGAAAGGGTTTTAGGTGTTTGAGTGTATTTCAGGCGTAAGGGTAGATTTTTGGCGGGTTTCAGTGCGGTCTGTCATAAAAATACAAATATAAGTAAATGATAAAGAATTAGGTATGAGGGTTCTTGTCTTCTCGATGCTCAAAGTTAATGAGGCAGCACCATTTTTCCCCCCTAAACCACTTCACCAGAAATCTCGCCCTGCAGCTAATTTCATTGGTTACAGTGACGGGTAGGTTTAGGGATCAGTGTTTGGTGTAGGCAATCAGTACTGTGATTGACATGACCAATAAAATCTCAAAGATCACCTATTATGCCTATTTTACAAGATGTAATTTAAGTCTCAGGTGTCCCCAGAATGTGTCTGTGAAGTTACAGCTTAAAATACCTCACAGATTATTTATAAATCCATGTTGTAAATACCCATTTCTGACTACAGTCAAGGACAGGCTGTTTTCGCGCATGTGCCTTTAAATGCAAATGAGCTGCTGTGCCCTGCCCCCTCTCTACCATCACTGTTCCTACTTCAATCTGATTCTCTGCCATTTCTCTTGGGTAGCATAGTTTTTCTTTCATCATTAAAGTTTATTATTTCCACGCGTTTTAAAGCTATATCAGTTTAAACTTCTAATGGATCATTTTCTGAGCGCACTTATCTGAAGCACACTCGCACAGACAGCTGTCGGACGTCAAGTCTCGTGAGTAACTTTTCACATTTTTTTGTTTTGTTTAAACTGACAAATACACACAAGGTTCTGTTAAAAACACACACAGTTCACATAAACACAGTCAGTTATGTCTGTGAACGTAAATAGCAGGCAACGTTACAGAAATTGTATGTGTATATTAGATCTGTGGTGCATTCCCTTCAAAAATAAAACTAATCCACTGCGTTCAGCGGCTCAGATGTCAGTAAATGAAGACTGTTATGTTCACTCTTACATCCAACAACAAAACATCTCAGTTACTTACCAGACATTGTTGTCGCTACAGCTGCTCGAGCGCAGAGAAAATGTCGGACAGCATACAGCTCGCTGAGGGCGGAAACTATGGTAATACAGGACTGTCAGTCAGTGGGCGTGGGCGAAGCATGAGGAATGTGACGTCACACTACTCAGAGAATCAAAACGGCTTGTCTATTGAGACTGCTTTGGTTTAATGGGGATTTAAAAAAAGGAGCGGATGGATTTTTATCATTGTAGGGTGGTTGTGTTCACACACTGCCAACACACATTTATATTAGGGCTGGGTATCGATTCAGATGTTCCAGATCGATTCGGTTTCGATACACAAGGTCTTAATTCGATTCGATTTTCGGAATTCAATACATTTTCACATGCCCCACCACAAAAAAAAAAAAAAAAATTAATAAAATAGTTATTGTTTTTGTTGTTTTTGACCAGTGTATACTTATATTGTAATAAATAAGGTTATGACAACCAATATTTTAGATACCAGTGAAATTTAACAATTCTCGATTGCATTTGAGACCACAGCTAATACTACTAATATAAATTTTAGATTATTAAAGACAAATAAACAGTCATTAATAAAAATAAATAAATAAATTAATAAACTACAAGCAATAGCACAAATAAATAAATGCAATAGAACAAAGATACAAATTAAATAATCAGGTTTTTCAGGTTGGTCTAACAATAGTTTTCATGTACATAAATTGAATAAAGTAATCAAATCTAAAATAACACTCCAAATAATCGTCACTGTATAAATTAAATAAATGTTAATCCTTATTAAAATTACAAAAACGTTATTTAGTGAAGAGCAGGGAGTGATTTTCTCTTTGTCTTTTGCATTTTTAACACATAAAAACACAGACAGCTGCAGAAATATTCGGTTGCTGTCACTTTAAGACTAATGCACGGATACAATAATGATACACATGCGTTCTTTATTTACTTTATTTACCGACTATGTATCTAGGTAAACTGTCGCACACACAACTTCTCACACAGTGTGAGCGAGTTCTCTTTCACTTGAATGCTTAAATTGGCAAGGCTTGAAAACGCGTGCAAATGATAAACTATCGTGACCATGCAGCGCCAGCCCGATCGGGACACACTGACAGTTCCTTCAACTGTCCGAAACGTCTTTCATGCTGAAAGGCGCGCCTGCATCATCTTCTCCTTTTTTCTTTTTTTTTCTCAATCATTGTGACTTCACACCCTTGTTTTGATATCCTCTGACTGGATAGAATCATAGTCTGAAGCTAAAAAATCGGAGTCTGTGCCCATCATACACTACGTGATTTGGCTCGAATTGTGTCGGGAATTTATGGCTCACGGGCCACACTTGAGAGCAATCAACGGCAAACCACGAACGTTTCTGTGGTAACCTAGAACTCCTGCACTCAGATTCAGTGGCGAGTGTGGTAATGGCAAAAACATTTTTTAAGAACAGTAACTCAACCTCACAGTGAAAGCCCTGCACAATTAATTAATTATTGCAACTCATTTATTGTTTGTGTTTTTGTTTTTAGTTATCTATGGACCTAATGAAGGGGTTCATATATATATATATATACTTTTTTTTTTTATGTTATTTTTTTTTTTTACTGTGGCTCTTTTGGAAAAGTGCAATAACCAAACATGGAAATTAATTTTTTTGGTCAAAAAAGGTTCCCAACCCCTGTGTGAGAGGAATTACAAGCCGAGCCGAGTATGTTACGAGCACCTCCCGATAATTTTCAAACTTGTTTAAAAAATTTGGGAAGTCGACCTGATTTTGACCAGTGTATAGGCTGTTCCCTATTGCCAAGTCATACAACCACTTCACATAGGTGAAGTATATCTATATTATAGCCCAGTGGCTCAACCATACAGCATGCGCATACACTGACACACACACACAAATACACTTTCTAGTTGTTTATGTTGAAAAGAATGGCTGTGTTGTTCTCTGCTTTTCACTAAATCATTTGCACACTCGTCTTTTTATTTTCTTTCTTTTTTTCTATCCGAAGCTATAGCAGCAATATTGAAAGCTCACTGGGACACTTTTTTGTCTGGCGCATTCTTCATTCCAACCCGCAATTCCGGACCATTGGACAAATCGGACTGACTGCTCCATGTTTAGCACGAAAGCTTGTGCGATTGCTGCCAGCTCACCGTGCAGTACAGTCGTGCCATGTACCAGCTGCTTTGACGCGATTATTAGGTTAACTGACTCGTAATGTGAGCAATGGCTCACGACCTCCCGAGTGTCTGAACTCTCACAGTGTACGCCTGCCTTGGCAAAAATCTGGGCAGAAGTCATGTAGGGTATTCCAGCCTTCAATAAGATAACAATAAACATAAATCTAGTATTTTATGCCCTTAGAATGAAGGCTTTGTTAGACAGAGGTTGAGTGTGCAGTAAAAGTGGCCTCTTCCATTGTAGAGGTAGCAGTAGTAGGGCAAAAGGTGCTCTCTCAGGGCTGGGTAAAGTCAGATAGTGTGTAGCTGCCTGGCATAATGCCCAGACACAGCATGTGGTCTTCAGATGGCAGTGGAATTCAAGGGGAGGGGCACAAGACCCTCCTGCCTAGACAGAAACAGAAAAGGGGGTTGAGTCTTTCTCTTTACTTTCTCTTCTCTGCCTCTTCATCTTTCCATCAGTAGTTGGCTGTAAGTTTGTGTGTGTTTTTTTTTTTTTTTTTCTTTTTTTTTTTTCTTTTTCTCTTTTATGACAAACCTTTGCGTCAATCTTCTTACAGTCTTCAGGCTCTAAAAACAGGTTGACAGAGTGCATGAGTACCAGTCTAGAGGTATTTTAGGAGTGGGTAGCTAAATGTCGGTGAAGAAACGGCAGTGTTTAGCGTCTGTGCTAGCCTGCATCTGCTCATCTGGCTGGCTGTCTCAGTCGTGGGAAAGACTGAAATTACATCGCTCTCAGGGTGGGTTATTTTAAGCCACAGCAAAAGTGGTAGAGGGCAGACTGCAGGTTCGCTAGTCCCGTCAGAGGAGAATTCCCCCCTCGGCCAGCAAGTGCCACCGGACAAATCGCCACACCTTTCAGCCCTGCACTGCCTCGCGCTGTGTGTGCCGAGCAGCAGAGAAGTGTTAAAATGCTGTGTGCTACGTCCACAGGTGAGGCCGCAGACTCAGGTGTATCATTGATGCTTGTTGGTCAGGGGACGAGTAATGGGGTGTAGCTCAGCCTGGCAGTTTTATTTAGACCACAACAGTGTAACTGCAAGCCGCTAATATTGTAGGGTGTTGCCATGAAATCTCTTGTGACTTTAATACAATTTTACACATTGAGTGGGAAAAAATTAATTGAAAAATGTTTTTGCAGCTTTACTGTTGCATTTGCATTACTGTTTTTGGTTTCTCATAGGTGTGGGTTTGTTTTTCTGAAAAGTTACCCCTAATTTTAAGTGCATAACTCGCTCCACATCGTGCTACGGAAATGAATGATACCAAAAATTGCCATTATTTTCTAGACTATTGGGCTGAAGAATTTTACCTGGCAAATGTAAAAAAAATTAGGGGGAAAAACTCCTATAGACTTGCATTGAAGGAGAGAACTAAGCCTTATGCTGGGGAGGTAGGCTCTTTCTGACTTCGTAAGAAATCTCTTAGTAACCACCCTAGCAACTGCATAGCAACACTCTAGCAACTTACAACACCCTAACATTGTGGCAGCGAATATTCAGCAAAAAATAGTTTATAAAACTCCCAATAGCATAAACATGCTAAACATGCAAGAGTTTATGTTAACGAAGTGCGTTTTCTATATATATTCATATTCAATCAATTCTGTCCCAGGTTTTAAGCAGGCTAACAGTGCTGACTCATTTTTGCCTCTGCAGCACTGTGTTAACATGCAACATAAAGGTGTGAATGATCTGCTTGCAGGCGATCCATCGCCGAGGAGCCATGATGAGATTTTATGGATATTATAGCTTCAGAAGGTTGTTCAACTCCAGCATGAATGAAGGAAGTTAATGATTTTTTTCACCAAATTTCAGTCATTAGCCTTTTTATACAATTTTTCTAAGAAGTTGGTCTTTGTGACCTTGTTTGTGAGCAGGTGAACTTCAACAGCCATGCTAGCTCGCCTCTGTTGGGTTAAAGGCATCTAAAACACAAAAGATGTTTTGCAGAATAGTTTCTGTTACAGTTTTGGTTACCATTGACTTCCATGGACAAAAACCAAAAACAAAACACTGAGACATTTCTCAAAATATCTTCATTAGTTTTACAGAAGAAAGAATTAAGGCATACAGGTTTGGAGCATCATGAGGTGGGCTCCCAAGGCCTTAACCAGTGACCAATAAGTTTCTTATCTCAAATTCATTTATTTACAGTCTAACAAATATGATCTGGTTAAAATGCTTCCTCTTTTTTCTCTTTTCCTCTGGAAATGCAAAAGCATGTATTGCTAGTGCTACAGCAGGGCGCTGATCATCATCTGTAGTGGTTGCATTCATGTGGCGCTGCTGTTCTTATTTTGGGCTTCATGTTGATTTGCTGCCAGAATGTGGTGTTGTAATGCATGACAGTGAATCAGCTTTACATGCATTTAGGGGACTTGATACTAATCGTAAGGGCCATCAAAATTTCAAGTTAATGCCCTACAAGTTGTTTCCAGAGATTTGTTTGGGGCAGTTTAGCTGTTAGCTTAGCTCCAGCACAAGGACCATGTGTACAAGTGAATCACCTGACTCATTTGGCGTCAGAGAAGGTTTTTTTTTTTTTTTTTTTTTTTTTTAATACAGGATCTGAACGCTGTGTGTGAGGGGGGTCTGTAATGTGGTGAGTGTGAGGGACTTGTTTCCTGGGGCGAGGCACGAGCAGATATGTATGGCATTTGTCTAGTTTAAATTTAGTGTAACTAAAACCAGCAACATTCATTGGATGCTAATACAGAGGGAACGTTTCTGAAGTGTCAGAGTTTGGCCATAGTAAGAGGTAGAGAGATGGGAGCTTTTTGGATCAGACACAGGTGCACAGGATGCGTCATAGAGGCACCTTTGGCAACATCCTTTAGCTTAAAAAAAAAAAAAGAAAAACACAGATAAGATGGACTTGTGTTTTACTTTAACAGTAAAATTATTATTCCTGGTAAAGTACACTACTGTTCAAAAGTTTTATTAAGTTTTTTATTTTTATTCAGCAAGGATGCATTCATCTGATTAAAAGTGACCAATAAATGTTTTGACATTGTTACCAAAGATTTCTATTCCAAATAAATGTTTTTTTTAACGTTCAAATTCATCAAAAAATCCTGAAAAACAAATCCACAAATTTAAGCAGCACAACTGTTTTCAACATTAGTAATAATAATAATACAATTTTCTTCAGTAGCAAATCGTCATATTAGAATGATTTCTGAAGGATCATGTGACACTGAAGACTGGAGTAATGATGCTGAAAATTCAGCTTTGCATCCCAGGAATAAATTACAGTTTCATATATATTAAAATAGAAACGGTTATTTTAAATTGTAATAACATTTCGCAGTATTACTGTAGTTTTACTTTATTTTAAGAGACTTGTTTAAAAAAAAAAAAAAAAAAAAAAACACTTTTGAAAGGTAGTGAATGTTAATTCAAACTTCCAAAAATTGTTTTACATATTGTAACATTTTTTAGTATTTACAATAAAATGACTTGTATTGACCTTTCTTAATGTTGGTTAATAAAAATGTTAATGTTTGTTCACAGTGCATAACTAATGTTAACAGATATAACATTTAATCTTAAATATGTATTAGTAATAAATGCAGAGATTAACATGAACTAAAATGAATAAATGCTGTATAAGTATTCTTCATTTTTAGCATAACTTCACTGAATTAGTTAGCTAACTGATGAAACCTTATTGTAAAGTCTTACCAATTTTACATATTTATATTTGCTTAGTCAATTAAATAATATCTTGAAATAATTATTGTAGTAAAATATAGAAACGGCTTCAGTCTGAAGATAAAGCATTATCAAAAAGTGAACTTTAAAGTGAATTTCTAAAAATCTGTGGTTATAAGGCTGTATAATGAAGTCTGGTTGCTGTTTAAAGCTGCTGGATTTCATGTGCTAATTATTGAATAAACTCTATTCATTGGCCCTTGGCAGTGTTTGGCAGAGGGGCAGTGTTGATTTCAGACCTTGTGTTTGGCATAGGGCATTACTGTACTGTAGGTGGAGTTAAGTTGGGTGTATATAAAACCGTATTATTCCAAATAGATGTATCGAGCTGGTATTTGGTTATTTTCTTAAGCAAACTCTGTAAAATCACAAATTATGAAATCCTAATAATTTTGTCACTATTGTATTTTCTTTTCAATTTCACATTTGATCGGAATTTAGTAACAACTTTACACAAACTTGTCAAACGAAGGCCTCATTTTTAATTTTCCAGTTGGTTACACCACCGTTTTCAGAGAGAACTGAATCAACAACACATTATTTTTTTACCCATGGCAGCTCTCAACACTCTGGAGAGAGTTAGGGGTTGTTCACACAGGACACACTCTTCTAGAGTGCACCTGAATGGAACAGGAGAGATGTGGGTTTTTTTCTGAAGTAAGTGTTTTTAATTAGTACTTGAGTATTGTTTATTTATCTCATGGGTACTCAAATTCACATTTATATCCAATGATCTGTAAGCCCAAATTTGGATTTAAGATGAATGGGATTCTGAGGCTAGATAATTTGATCTTCCAGTCTTTCCTTCCCTCACACGTTTGCGTTGTACCTAAGGTCCCTGATTCTCCTCGGAGTCATTGCTTCACTTCCTTCTTTTGGTCCCTAAGGCACTGTTACACAATTTACCCTCGGGCCATTGTGTAATTAAAAGTGTGTCTGACAGCTGGATGGTTTTGTGTGTGTGTGTGCGTGTGTGTGTGTGTGTGCGCGTCTTGTATGTGGTTGTGCCGTATCACAGATGAGGCTCTGACCCTTTTGGCGGCTAAGATGGTGTGTATTTAGATTCACCTCAGCAAATATACTTTCAGTCATGTAAATGGCTGTGTCCTCTGCTTAAAAGATGTAGTTTAGACCAAAAAAATGTAAAGGGCAAAGTAAAATGCTAAAACCAGTTAACTTAATTGGCATGCCTCTTTGCACTGCTCTTTCTCAGTTTCTCATTCCTTTTTTCTTTATCTCTTTTTTCGGCTTTTTCATTTCTTTTTTGGCTGCAGTGAAACTAAAATGGTTCCTCAAATAGTGGACAAAATAACATAATGATCAGCTAAGGAAATATGCAGGTACATGGTCATAAAATGATGCTAAAGTTGTCCTTCAGCTGTCTGTCAGCAAGTCTTTTGAATTCTCTTTGCTATGTTGATCACTTTGAACTCGGGTGAAATCAGCATCTGTTCAGATTAGGGATGCACCGATACTGATACCAAGCTTGTGTACTCGTACTCGTAAAAATACCCCCCATACCAAAGACTAATACCTCACGTAACGTTACTGACAGAATTTTCCGTGCACAGAGACACCGGCGGCAGCAGCAGAAATAATGTCAGTCTCAGAGGTGTGGAAATACTTCAAAATTAGCAATGACAACACACATTGCGAACTACATGCTTTCGTTATCGATTAGTGAAGGCGGGATAGGCGGAATCACGCTGAATGACACAGACCAGAAGCGCTCTCTCTCACATGCGCTCTCTCTCTTTCTTGCGCGCGATCCCAGTTCTCTCAGACAGTGCGCGATCAGTTCGCCTTGCACCTGAATAGTGAAATGCACACACAGTTGTCAAAATGTCCATCGTGTGGAGTATCTCACGTAAATACAGTCGGTTATGGCTTAAGTGGACGTAAACATTTGGGTAAAAACAGGATATGTGTCAGTATCCATGGATTCGGTCTTAAAGGGACCTAGCCTATATTTGTCATTACTGTTAATAAAACAACAAAATATGTTAAATAAATGTATACATGGTAAATAAACCTACTGTATCTGAAAAACAAGTGTATTTAATTTTTATCTCTATAGTATTTGTTGTATTGTTTGTAAATTTCTTTTTATACAACAACAATATTATATATTGGTAATTATGCCCTTTGAAGGTTATTGGACACTGAAATTTTTGTTTTTTAAGTTTGTGACAGGCACATAAAAATTATTAATTTTTTCATTAGACTAATAATAAAGAAGATGTCCTACAAAAAATTTTAAAAAAGAGAGGCATGAGGCCTTTATTTACATTTCTGGGTATTGTAAGCTGCTCTGTAATGTGAACTGTAATTGGCCAGACGTAAGATCTGAAACCAACTCTATTGCTTTGGCTATTTTGGCAGTGATTGACAAGGTTGGGACTAAATGAACCTGAGGCGTTCCCTTTGCCGGCTGAGCTTTGTTTATCCTGTAATGTTATCACAGCATGAGATGGTTTAATTAGGGAGCTTTATTTAGAAAGCAAACATACGTTCATGTTGGCTTAGGCTGCCATCACCTAGCACAGCGGACATCCGCAGCTTGTTGGTGATGTAAATGACTACAGAACTGTAGCCACAGTAGTGACTCGCCTGCACGGGAAAAAGGATGCAAAAAGCTAGGGAATGTTGCTAAAACAAAGAAAAATATGTTTCTTTAGAGTAATCCTCCTTGAAAGAAAAGACTTTTCATTCTTTTCAGTTTCTGTTATGTAAGATTGTAGAATTCTGCAATATTTTTTTTAAGACCCAAAATTATTAAAGATAGAAAGGTCCAGATTAAACATAGAAATTGCTTAATATCATAAGTACATTACATTATTAACTGGGCTGTCACTAACGATGATTTTGGTAATTGAGAAATCTGATTTTTTTTTTTTTGATAAGAATAGACCTAAATGAACATTAACCACTAAAATGACTTAAAATGCATAGTTATAATAACAGTAAGGCAATAATAATTGGTTCAAGTATCAAAAGCAAGTAATAATATTGTTTTATTGAACAACGCTGTTAAAACACATAATGTAATATACATAAAGTAAACATTATCAACTTTCATACTTTACGTATCAGGGCTCCAGACAAAAAAAAAATCATTAAGGAGCCATTGGCTCCTATAGGGGGAAAAAACAGGCGCCAAATAATTTTTTTTTTAAGAACCACACAACAGTGAACTTAAATTTTTAAATCCCTCACTTCTAATCATCCTGCTGTGTTTATATATCTCCCCTTTACAGTTTCAGCATTTCTGGGAAATTTTTCACTTAATACTATTATAGTTTTTGTTAATATTTTGAATCCGATTTAGATTTTTATATTTTCTGCTTTCATTTTTCGTTGTTTTAATTTTTTTTATTATTTGTTGTTTTTAAACATGTCTGTTTCGTTTGTATACACTTTTATTTCAGTATTACATTTATTTCAAGCAATGAAACATTTTTTTTAAAATGGTTTTAGTTAACCCTGATGCTTAGTAAAATCTTTATATTGAATAATGTGTGTCAAATATTGTTCTTAGACTTTCCTTCCTGAAGCTACAGTTTATTTTGTATCAAATGAAAATAAATATAAATATATGGAAATAAATATATAAATATTACATTTGGTTTGTGTAACCAAATAACGGGAAATATAAATACTACTTGTCTTTGAAATACAGCGTGACTCTTATTTTGAAATGTATGCACTTTACTTTTGCTACACATTCAAGTTCAGATGGGGAAGAAAAAAAATCATTGTTACAACCCTTTACAGCACATTGCAATATAAATAATATAAAGTGCACTTTGTCATAATTGATCAGCGTTAGTTCATAAGCAATCAGTTGACAAATGTGCGCTAATCATTGAATGCGAGCTGCTCTGAAGCACTTTTACAAGAGCCTGAAGAACGCACAACAGCGTCATCTTTTGAATTTAAAAAGTGCAGCGCTCACATTTATTTAATGAAATTATTGTTAATAATCACATTAAGGAGTATCGCGATTTGTTTTACCATTTAAAGTACTGGAGACTTTTTATTACCTTAAATTTATTTGATGAGCATGAGGGGAGTGGAATAATGAAATTGAACATCTTGACTGATAATCAAAACGGTAAGCATGCGCTGCATTGTGTATCTGCAGTCTGCAGAGCCGGTTTCCCCTTTTGAATGACGAATATAGACAAATTTATATGAAGAAATGGGCAGTTGTCTCCTTTATGCAGGAGCAGAACGATGTGTTCAAATGCAGCTTTTTTGCACCAACGCAGGCAACATGAGCCGATAAGGCTTTGTGTCCTTATAAAATCGCAAAAGATTGTCTGACACTTTGAGCTGACACTTCGCTCACGCGATCAGCACGTGATCAGCGCTGCGTCTCCGTTCACAGTGAATGAATGCGGTCAACTCCATCTCTGCATGTGCTCAGTTTAGCATACACTACACATTATTTTCACATTTGCATCATTGAAGATTACAGCATTTCACTTGATTTGTAATGAGATGCGTTTGTAAACTTGTGAAAATTAATTATGAAAGTTTAATTTATTTTTCAGTGCATTCGTTTTAGAATATATGGCTATTACTGTCACTGTCATTTCTTAAAGCAACGGTTTAGTTTGTAACAAAACAACAACAAAAAACTATTTGCTACTGTAGAAATCATTTATAGAGCCTGCCTGAAAATAACCAGTGTAGGGTTGTAACTAACAGTTAATTTTATTATAAATTCATCTGTTGAATGTTTTTAATTAACCAGATAATAGAAATGTAAATTGTGTGAATTCATTGCCACAAACAAACCAATTGACAAAAAAAGCCTAGAACAGTATTCCTCTTACAACTGATTGACTGAGCATCTAACATCGACTAATGAGACACACATATGTGCACACACTCATATGCAAGCTTAGACAAAGGCAGAAACATTGTCATGCGCGCACACACACACACGCACACACACACACACTCTCGCTGCGTGTCTCTTTGTGTTCTTAAGCGGCTACAGTTGTGCACTACAGGGATGTTGGTGCTACAGGTGTGAGCTGCTCTGTGTGGCTTGCGTCAGAGACTCAGTGTTTAGAAGTGACGGCACTCTGCCAACAGTTCTTAGAAACCGGCAGTGTTAGGAGGGAGCTTGTTCAGTCAAGCAAAAGCTCTTATTTAAAGTCGTCTTCATTCATTTTTTAAAATTTATAATGATTTATTTAGATTTAGGCCATTTGTACAATATAGACTGATGTTTGATCTGTAAGAGAAACCTTTTATTCATGCGAGTGTGTTCTACATATATAGGGAATTCCGGATTAGGTTACACGATCTTTCTATGCACGATACACACACAAGCACTCAGGTCAGAACATTGTGTAAGCAGTTCAGGAATTGACCCTCTAATAGGAGAGTTCACGCAGGCTGTCGGTACAGTGGATAAAATTCAAATTAAGGTATTTCATGTCAGAGATCAATGTACTCGTGCTTTTGACATTTTCACGATGATTGAAATGATTTTCACAAAGCATCAGCAAAACAAATGACTCAGGAGAGAAGCTGGGGAAAACAAAACATCACATGTAAGTTGGAAAATTGTGAGACTTGAAAAAGAAGCCAAAATGGAAAAACGAAGAAAGCAGAATGCTCTCAAATTAATTTTGAGTGTTTAAATGTTATTACACCCTCAAAAGATCTGTTTTCCTACAGTAAGTTCTCAACAAACCAAAATGAGTACCTGAAGTAAGTGAGTGTTTGTAGGTAAGTGAATTCCTCATCCAGTTTATTACCCAGATGTCATTGCTACATCAAAGTCACAGCACAGCACAGATAATTACAGTTTAGGGCTTTTCATACTTTAAATAGTTAACCCTGGGTCATTTTTTGTTTCACCTTTCACACTGATCATTCAGGGTTAACAATTAGTCCGGGGTATTCATAAATGGACTTTTCACACTGTACATTCCTAAACTTCGGGTTAACGTCCTTTATTGCATATTTGCGGTGACATTGACTGGACGAACACAACACGTCACCTGTTAACATGAAGGTTCTAGCATTGCATGTCCTCATATTACTGTATATATTGCTGACTGTACTACCAGCCATCCCTTTAAAGAGTTAGCAAACATAAGCAGAAGCTCAACCTAACCTGAATGACGCACAAGAACAAACCTCTTCCAGAAGCTCAAACGTGCTGCAAAACACACAGAATAAACCTCATTGGTTACGCAGAATGTTTCTGGAAAAGTTTTGTTCTTATGCGTCATTCAGGTTTGGTTGAGCTTCTGCTTATGTGGTTCGCTGATCAGTGTTTACATGCGAGTAAAAGCCTAAATTAAATCTGTTCATCATAAAAAGTGATCGAGTCTCTTCAGAAAATTTGGACTAAACCTCTTGATTCTTATGGATTAGTTTTACAATCTCTTTATGAACTTTTAGACGCGTCAAAGTGGTCGTTGCAAAGGCAGTCAATGGATGGACAGACATCTCTCAGATTTCATCAAAAAGATCTTCATTTGTTATCCGAAGATGAACGAAAGTCTTCCAAGTTTGGAACAACATGAGGTTGTGATGTGCGTTAAGTACTGTTCTGCCTTCGTAGCAGGTGAAGGAGAAGATAATTGAATTATGTGGACATCATTACTAATGGAGTAAAGGGCTTGAGTTTTTCATAAATTTTACTTCCTGTTGTCAGTTCTCGTCCTGTAGGCGTTTGAGGAATCAAAGCAGTTAAACTTTGTGTGTGTTTGCGTGCTGACATGATTTCCCTCGCAATCCTTTACGGTCTCCGCAGCACCTGATCCGATATTGATGTCGTAAACCCCCTCAGCATGCACACAAACACACAGACACACTGCTCCAGGTAGGGACAGTTGGTCTCACCTCTGGGTGACTTTATTGGTGAAAGCCTGTGTATTAGTAGTGTCACAGACTAGGCAAGGCATTGAGTGCACTGCAGCGATTTCCCACTATTATTAGCTTAGGAACAGCAAAGCCTCTTAGGGCTCTTTATTTAACCAGATAGCCAGTCTGATGTAGATCTGAACAGTGTCTCATATAAGCAGGCAACACTGGGAATCCTCTCCTCATACTGCATAAGATCGGTTGTACTTTCCTCATCATAGATTATTACTGACCCAGGTTCTGTGACTCTACTCTGAGGGGGTTTGGAGCTGGATAAAAAGTTTCTATGAACCTCAACCAACTGCCATACTGTTTAAGTGCTAAATTAGAGTTTGTTGTTAACTATACTGCATGCATGCCATATTAGTCATGATATTACAGTTTTGCAGTTTCCCCTATTTCCTTCCAGCAGATGGTTTTGGGTTGATCTGGGTCAGGTTTTCTCTCACTGACGTTCGCACCAGGCATGAGGTAGCAGGAAAACTAATTGTGTGTGTGTGTGTGTGTGTACAAGGCAACAATCATCTTCAAGTATACAACATGTTTGTACTGCACGTAGATAAAATACCCTATCGTTGATTAATTTTCCATTCATCAAAAAACCCTGAAAAAAAATGTATTACGGTTTTCACAGAAATATTAAGCAGCTGTTTTAAACATTGATAATAATAAATATTTGCCATCACAGGAATAAATCCAGAGCACTTGCACTAATCACTGTGCAGTTTTTCACACTTCTCCACTTTTGGATGATGCAGATGTCACATACAGTAGGGCTGGGTAAAAAAATATTGATTTCTCGATTTTAATCGATTCTCATTTTTACGATCCGATATCGATTCTTAAATCCCAAGAATCGATTAGTCTAGTCTGTTTTCAGTTGAGGAATGAACAGAACATGTAGCGCGCCTCCCATCCAATAAATTGCAATAATCTTTGTGCTTTCTTACTTTTAACAAAGTCTCAGATTTCAAATGACGTCCATCTTATTATGAGATTCAAAAAATAAATACTGTTTTGGCGCTGTTTAATGTGACGTGAAAGATCGCTGTAGCGCCTCAGTTAAAGAGAAGCGGCAGCACGGAGCGCATGTGAATATCATCTCCGCTTTAATATGAGTTACAGCGCGAAATAAACACAAATAAACATCTGAAGGAATGTTAAAATATACAGTACAACTTACCGAAATCTGTATCATGTCTCGTGTGACGGCTCAATCGGTGTTTAATTCTCGGAAAGATGTCAATAAAACTGCTTGTAAACAATGTCACATAACGTCACATTTACCTCAGAAAAACCATAACAGCAACCATAAACTCATTAGACAGCTAGAAAAGTGAACTGTAGAAAGCAGCATTCTGATAAATATAGCTATGCACGGTTTCATATTCATTATAATGTTCTTCAGTATTTAATACTTTGAATAAATCAGTTATGACAGCCACAATTTAAATGTTTATATTTTTAAAAAACAAATTGGAGTAGAAATATGATTATGTAATTCTAAAAATGTATTATAAAAAAAACATAATTGAGTGTAATTTACGTGTTTGTATATAAATAAGTTAATTTTAACCTTCAATATTATAGTAATGTAGTACCAACTGACTCCCATGTGTAGTTTACAGCATTAGTTGAGAGATTTTTTTCCTCTGGAGAATGTGCCATGTACTGTAACTGATATACTACATCCAAAATAATCAATATCGAATCGAAATTGTAATCGTAATCGAATCGAGTCGCAAGCATGTGAATAGAAATTGAATCGAATTGTGAAAATTGTGTCAATACCCAGCCCTAACATTCAGCATTTAGCTTTATCGTGTGAGCTGAGGACCAGTGGATGGGAGGTCTTTTGGGGGAACAAGCTGTTCTTGTAGTTGTGTTGCTCATCACTCATTTTCTGCTATTGTGTTCTCTCTTTCTCTCATGCTATCATTCTGTTTATATATGGTAACACTTTAGTTTAGGGTCTCACTATTAGCTAGTTGCTTATTAGCATGCATATTACTCTAGGATATTGGCTGTTTGAGGCAAAAGTTGTAGTTAATAGTTGGTTAATAGTGAGAACTGGACCCTAATCTAAAGTGTGACCATATATCCAGTTCTTTATTCTATGCCTTACTGCAGTGTGCAGTTTCTGTGGCATCATTGGCTATTTCACACTTTTGTTTCTTTTATTTGTCTTACAATTAATGTGATTTTTGCTGTAATATATAATGCTGTTATTATGACACATTCTTATGGCACCCTGTTGTTGTTGTTTTTGTTGTTATGATGACACCAAAATATTTTACATTTTTTTATTATTTTAATTGTTAATTATTTTACACAAAACAGTAATGTATATTTGGTAACACTTTATTTTAGGGTCTTTTTAACTAGTTGCTTGTTATCCTGATATTATATATATTACTAGAATATTGGCTATTTATTAGTACTTATTAAGCACATATTAATTATTCTACATTCTTGATCCTACCCAATACCTAAACTTAACAACTACCTTACTAACTATTAATAAGCAGTAAATAAGAGTTTATTGAGGGAAAAGTCGTAGTTAATAGTTTGTGTTCCCTATACTAAAGTGTTACCGTATATTTTAATATTATTATTATTATTATTATTATTGTGGTGGTTGTTGTTGTTCTCATGAATAATAATAATATTAATAATAATGACAACAACAACCCTTATTGGTAACACTTTATTTAAAACCTTTATGTATAATGCATTATAAAGGTATTCATAATGTACTTTATAATGCATTATATCTCTTTGTAAATAATTGTAACCAAAGTCAAAATGCATTATAATATTTGGAGATTTCTTGTTGCATCTAAAATTTGATGCTTGTCATGTGTTTTCCTGCATTATACTTTCTAAAGGTGTGTTCAATGAATAGATAAATATTATAATCTGTTATCACTGTGGTCATAATTATTCACAAGATCATACAATGCACTACGCCATTGATGTATTAAACGCAATGCAGCACTTCCGTGTTCTACGTCGGAACGCCGACTCGGTATTGGCCGATGCTGTTCATGTGAACAACACGATGCATGAGTATGATGCTGACGCAGGAGCCGGCCAATACTGAGCTGGCATTCCGATGTAGAACACTGAAGTGCTGCACTGCGTTTAATGCGTCAACAGCATAGGAGAATGACAGGGAAGAGAAGTAATTGTTGAATAAAATAATTATTTTTCTTTTGTTTTTGCGTACAAAAAGTATTCTCGTCGCATCATAACATTAAGGCGCTATGCTAATGAACTGGCAGCCAGCATATTAAGCCAGGTGGATTAATCAAAGCCTCCCTTGCCGCATAAATGAAGTTCAGCATGAAATTGTGGGTTAAAAAAAAAAAAGATTAACACTTGGTTTGAAAGATATCCTATTTTTGCTATAGAAGGTTATTCTCGACATGTTCTAGTGCTTATACTGCAGCATCTTTGTAATGTACCACAGCAGTACGTGTGTCAGACTGATAGAATGAACTCCCAGTGGTTTGTTTCCCTTGGGGTCAGAGTTCACAGTTAGATTGACATGTTGAGTCTTGTGTGACACGTAGGTTTGTCCCCCTTCCTGTCAAGCTCTGTCATCACAAATAGTCATGTCTTATGACGGGGAGTGTGGAGTATCTATAAATAAATTGATCAGATGGAGAAGGAGAGAGAAGGGTAAAAATAGAGAGACGAGAAATGGGGTAGAGAAACATAAAAGAGAATTTGAAAGAAAAATAAGTGAGAAAGGTCATGACTCCATTTACATTCATGACATAGGTTTATTAAGCTAATGCTTTTCTCCCAAAGCAGCATACCAGTGAGGAATCAAGATAATATTCAACAAGATCTGATTGCATCGCATTGTGAAATCACAACACTGTTTCTTTGATTTGGTAGTGCTGAATGCAGCTTGTAGAAACACATCTCACTGACTGCTCACTGCTGTCTGGCCCTGTCAGGCTCCCTCTGCCCAGTCACTGGAAGCTCATCAATAACCTTTAATAGACCACAGGCACAATATGCTCTGTGGGTGTGTGTCTGTACAGTATTAGAGCATAATAGCCATCTGTGTGTGTGTGCGAGCTGGCGTTATTAATAGGGTTGGTCTCTATGTGGTGACAGGCTAAAGCATACGCCTATTTGCGAATTTGTTTCCCTTGTTTTTTGTGCACGTCCTGAGATGGATGACATGTGCATGGGTTATTCCTCTCTGAATCTGAGCCCATCTGTTGCCCCACCCGAAATTCTCCCCATTGACTAACCCACTGGCTCTCTGTCTCATTATATCCGCTTCTAAATGGATCTGACTATATGGATCTTCTCTCTCTCTCTCTCTCTCTCTCTCTCTCTCTCTCTCTCTCTCTCTCTCTCTCTCTCTCTCTCTCTTTCTCTTTCTCTCTCTCTCTCTCTCTCTCTCTCTCTCTCTCTCTCTTTCTCTCTCTCTCTCTCTCTCTCTCTCTCTTCTTCTCACTCCTACCTTTCCCTTGCACAGATCTGAGATATCAGTACTGTTTGTGCTATAACGTTCTTATTGTTAGCCTGTTGCTAGTGTTGTAGTGTCTACAGATTCCCCAGTGCCTTGTTTGCAACTAGCCTATGTCTTTCCTTTTCAAGGCTATCAAAACAGCAGTCCAATAAAGGAGAGAGAGAGGAGAGAGAAAATAGCCTGTTCTCTTTCATCTCCCTTATCAGCAGACAGAGACGTAGACCTTGAAGTGCCTCAATAGACAGTAATTATTTATGTGTTAGTTATACAAGCAATTGCACTGTAAACTTCGGTAAACGTTATGCAGTTTCTGGAAGTGACTTATTTTATGCACACATCCTGTCTGTACTGGTACTGAACACAATAGTTCTGGCTTTTTTTTAGGCCCTAATGGCCCTTAAAACTGTAGAATTTGCTTTTCCAGATTGCTTGTACTGTTTTTGATCATTTTAGAAATTGATTTCTTAATTAGTTTCTAATGCATAACAGAAAGGTGTGCTATGTGTTCTCTACTCACACTAGTGATTGAGTGTTGTGCAATATGGAAATAGGTTATTTATAAACATTTTGATTTTGTTTGTGTGTATGAAACTATCAATTAATAATACTGCTATATCTACACTCTAAAAATGCTGGTTGTTTCAACCCAAATATGGGTCAAATATGGACAAACCTAACTGCTGGGTTAAAAATTTAATAAAAAAATTTAACCCAATGGCTGGGTTTGTCCATATTTGACCCAAGTTTGGGCTGAAACAACCCATTGTTTTTAGAGTGTATGATTTCTGCTCTGTATATATATTTTTTTTTCAATGCAAGCTTTGAGGCTTTTCTCTTTATAGTTGAGCACGATAAGCATTTTTGGGGGGCCTCTCCATTACTGCATGACCATTGAAAAGAGGTGCAGGAAAAACTGCCTTAACTGTGATAGAAATGACAAATTTATACTGGTCGAAAGTCAGTATATTGCCCATCCCTTCTGTAAATATAAATAAATATACATTTTTTACACTTTTTTTTCCACTATATTATGCATTTAATCTTATTATATTCATTATTTATGTACATATTATGTACAAGCTGGTTCAGGATTCTTCCTCTGCTTTTCATTGTCTTTGTGAGCGCCACAAAGTTGTAGTTTTTGTAGCTGCAGCTGCTCTGGGCATGTGACCAAAAGCGCAAATCTTGGTTGGCTAGCTTTTTCCACAGTCTGTAAAAAACTGTTGCATTGACGTCATGTATTATTTTTTATTTGTGTTGTTTTGTTTTATTCTTAGATCTAGACACGGATGATAACACCTCATTTTACATCCTCAATGTGGGCCAACCTCCTTCACTGGTGAGCCAATCACACGGTCTCCAGCGGCATGGAGGCCCACCCCCAGCCCAACTCATCACCACCTCCACCTCCCTGCAGGCCCACCAAAAGACCTATGAGCAAAGCTATGAGCCTCAGGACTCTAAATACACACCCACAGGGGTGGGCGGAGGGGGGAACGGCCCACCAAAGGCCTTTGAATGTCCCAGCATCCAGATCACCTCTATTTCCCCGAGCTGCCAGCAGGAGATGGAGGTCAGCGAGGATGAGATGAGAGCCAAGGGTCCGGATAGAGACTACCACGACAGGCCTCTGTCTCGGGACCACCTGTACCTGCCTCTAGATCACTCTTATCGAGATTCGTCCCTGAGCCCGAGTCCATGTAGCAGCCTTTCCTCACGTAGCTGGTTCTCGGACGCATCATCCTGCGAATCCATCTCACATGTGTACGATGATGTGGATTCGGAGCTAAATGAAGCAGCGGCGCGTTTTACCTTGGGCTCACCGCTAACTTCACCTGGCTGCTCTCCACAGACTGGACCGCAGGAGGAAGTATGGCAACAGCAGCAGCAGCAACAGCAGCATCATCATCACTCGGGCTTCACTCACTCCCTTTCTCACTCACACGGCCATTCTCTTTCGCCCCGCCAGTCGCCCTGTCACTCGCCCCGTACCAGCGTCACAGATGAGAACTGGCTGAGCCCACGTTCACCTTCACGCCCCTCTTCCCGCCCGACATCGCCCTGTGGAAAGAGACGTCACTCCAGCGCTGATATATGCTACCTGGGCTCTTTATCACCCCATCACTCCCCGACTGCCACGCCTGGCCCCTCGCCCAGGGGCAGCGTGACCGAAGACACCTGGATAGGAAGCCCATCCATGAGTATGTCCCCTTTCCAATGTTGTCCCTCTGAGGCTGACATTCCCTCCAAAACGAGGAAGACTTCCCAGGACTGTACAGCAGCAATCCAGCAAGGGAAGGGCGACATGGGCATGGATGACTCTGGGAATGTATCTCCTTTGCTTGACTCACCTGCTGAGGATGCCATGCACGGATTAAAGAAGGATGGATCTGGAGAGCAGTTTCTTTCTGTTCCATCTCACTTTACATGGAACAAACCCAAACCAGGACACACACCTATTTTCAGGTAAACCCCCTCCTCTGCTTTGAAGAGACTCAAGTAAGAGTAAGAGCTGACTACTACATTGTCAGTGACCTTCTAAGGCAGCATCTAAACTGACAGAGAACATCATGTGACTGGTTTGGCAGCAACTTTTTTTTAATGGTTACTCACATGCAGCACACAAATAGTGCTCCTTACAAGCACAGGAGACTCAGCTTTCAGTTTCTGATACCAATAATTATTTTGTTTTATCTTATGGCCAATAAGCAATAAATGGCAGATATTAAAATCCTATAATATTTAGCTAATTATTACATTTGACAGTATTTTTAAATATTAACTGTTTGATGGCAAAGTAAATCTAAATGTAGAAATATGTGAAATTTCGATACCGATAAACTTATATTAACTAATTAATTGCATAGTTCTGTAATTAATAGGGGTGTAATGATACATCATTATATTAAGATATCGTGATATAACATTGCGACAATATCTATTGTTGATGTAAACGATGATTTGCTATATAGAGTAAGTTTTATCCAGTGCTCAGCTTACTGTATTTATACGGTATAATTCACCCAAAAATGTAAATTCTGTCATCATGTACTCACCCTCATGTCATTTCAAACCTATAGACCTTATGTAGGCCCACCCCTTTTCAGTGCTGCACTCATTGTGTTCCGTCTTCCGGTTTGTATTTCTACTGGCATTTATGACATCCGCTTCAAACATTACAATGATTATGATAACTTGCGTTACTCTACAATTCACTTCACCAGCAAATTACTCTTTGACAGCGATGCCTTAGAAATATACAGAGCTATCACAAAAACAAAAATTCAAAGACAAAATTCTAAAGATGGCTTTTCAGTAAATTTCAGTGACATTACTACATTAAACTACTATATATAATGTTGAATATAATGTATAATAATGCAATGAGGGAATATTTGTAGGTCCTGATAATAAAATATCAATATTATTTTAATAATATTAAAAAAATCTTCATTTTGCCTTAAAATATCTTGATAGTATCGTATCGCAAGTTCAGTATCGTGATTTGTATCAAATCATGACATGAGTGTGTTGTTACACCCCTAGTAATTAATGTTTAATCACTCCTAACATTTAAAATTTGGTATCATAAGTATATTTTCACACCAAAAATTAATGTGAAAACAACATAAAGACAGTATTTAAAATATCTGACATTAGCATATACTTCAGGGAGTGAAAATATTGATGCTGCATTAATTATTTTTAACATGTTAAACAGCAAATATTAATCTCAGAAACCAACTTGTTGTTTTTCCAACAGCCCTAATTAAAATATTTTTAATACCAGCTTATAAACGGTATTGTACCTTTTATATTGTGCTTCCTTACTCCAATAGATTTTAGTTTATTGCTAAGCTAAAAATGCAATATTATGAGCACAAAAATCACACAGGGCACATAAAATTACTGACTATGGAAATAGTCGACTTTTAAATAGAGCTACAGCTGTTTTTAGGACAAAACAGCATTAAGACATTCTTCAGTATATCATCTTTTATGTTCCACAGTAGAAATTCAGAATCAATTGAGGGTGAGTAAATGATGACAGAATTTTCATTGTTGAAAAATATCCTTTTAAATATAAAAACCAATGTCATGCTGCTTTCTAATTTGGCCAAAAACAATCTTAGAAGGCAGCATGATTATGTCTGGAAAAGCCTTTGTTTCAGAAGTGTTTCAGTGATGCCTTACAATAATTTCTAGGTAGATAGTGCGCTACATTTAGAACAGAGCTAATATACATTTAGAGTAGAGAGGTAGTTGAGTGAGCCAATGAACACAAAGAGTTAAAAATGTGTCCACTATCTATATCAGAGCATCAGATAATGGTTGTGTGTATGTGTGTGCTAGTTAGATGAAGACGCCTATGTGTGTGCTCTGGCCTCTGTCACCATAAATCAGTAAAGAGAGCGTGTGGCTGTGGGTCGCAAACGTGTCCCTACCCACAGTCATTCTGTTATTGACCGCACCAACACAACATACTTTTTAACTCAGTCAGGCCCCTTCATTAATAATCCACGATGTATAGTAAACACACTTGGTTCCACATTCAGCAAAACACAGTGACATATGAAAAAGAACACAGTCACACAACCTGCTCACTCTTTCTCACAAATATGTCAAGAAGTGTTCAGCAAAGCAACACGTAGGAGCAGTGTTGACTAACATCTTTATGGCCGTACCTTCATACAATAGAGACATGATACCTGATCCATGTTATATGAGCTCACAGCTCTGCTGTCTGCCATCGGACCTGTGTGTGTGTGTGTTTGTGTGTGTTTGTGTGTGTTTGTGTGTGTTTGTGTGCGCTGACTGCTCTATCAATCAGCAGCAATAGAAAGATCTAGAAGCTTGACTGGTTTAACAGATGGGAGTGCAATGGCAGGGTTGATGAAGTTGGCACAGCATTGAGATTTAGTCTCTAGTGGGTCTAGTTTAGGACAGTCAACTAAGCATAACGCACTTTCAGATGAAGACACACACCTGCCTGCTCTTAGGACTGGCCAATGTATCAAATAGACAATGGGTCTCATTCACTAATAATTGCATGAATTATTCGTATTTATCGCACAGAAGAACTTGTCCACCTATATGGAATATATGCACATGGATTTTTTTTTAACCTTGTTCAAATGTTAATGAATTTGGAGTATTCTAAATAAGCGACCGTGTGGCACAGGTTAGTAATTTGCATAAAAATGCCCAAACCATGTCCATTATAAGAGCTTTCTGCACACCCTTTCCTTTCACTGCTCTCAGCAAACATGACGCTCTCTAAAGACAGTCTTTCCACTGAGAGCATCAAAACAAGTTCAAACACAAGAAACACCTTTAATACAGACCCAGATTACAGACCTTTGATTAGCCAGCTGTACATATGCAAATCTGCATCTTGATCCAGAGGAAACTCGCAGCTCAAGCTATAATGCACCTTTTCTTATACTTTATTGTGTATATACAGTGTGTCTGTGTGCATGTATGTATATATACATAATGATGAAATATATTTAAGATGAAATATGTTTGCATAAAATTTCATCTTAACACGTTAATAACGCCACCCAGGTATGTGATTTGAGTTTTCCTTACATTTTTTTCATAAATTTAGAATAAATTTTAGAACGAAAGTTATTGATGAATCATGATTTGTTCATGAAAGCATCTGTACGCAGATTAGTGAATGAGATAGTTTTCGCTTTAGTTTTTCAAATGTTTGGGGTTGGTAGGATTTTTAAATGTTTTTCAAAGAAGTCTCTAATGCTCACCAAGTCTGCATTTATTTGAACAAAAATAAGTAAAAAAAAAAAAAAAAAAAAAGTAATATTGTGAAATAATTCAAATAACTTCTGTAATACATGTTAAAATGTAATTTTATACCTGTGGTGGCAAAGCTGAATTTTCAGCATCATTGCTCCAGTCTTCAGTGTCACATGATTCTTCAGAAATCATTCAAAATTGCTGAAATATTTGTGTTATTGTGAATCTTGAAAACTTTTGTGCTGCTTAATATTTTTGTAGAAACGGTGACATTTTAAAAGAACAGCATTTATTTGAAATATAAAATTTTGGTAACTTTATAAATGTCTTTACTGTCACGTTTGATCAATTTAATGTATCCTTTCTGAATAAAAGTATTAATTTACAAACAAACAACAAAAGAACTTACTGACCCCAACATTTTGAATGGTAGTTGTGCAGAAGAGCGTAAAGAAATGTTTAAATAATGTCTTTGATTTAAACTTAAATTTTTGCAATTGATGAATCTTCATGAATCAGAACTTCATAAATCATTCCGTTTGTTTCTGCAGTATTAATCAATTCAAAATTATTTTTCAGTCATTCTCATCTATGTCGATGAAAGTGTCTCTGTCGCATTTATATATATAACATTTAAAAATGTTGTTTAATATTTAATTTTTAAATGTGTTAATATCATTTGTGTTTATATCCCTGTTTATTGTCATATTGGTGTATACTAATGATAAACATAAAATATTTTTCCTTGTATTTTTTTTTTTTTTTTTTTTTTGTGTACCGCACGTTTGTATGTATAAGGCAAGTGTACATTTTCACCAAGTAAAGCTGTCTGGTGTCCACAGGCCACTAGGCCACTATAGTTAGGCCACTACCGTCACACACAGCCTTCTCACATTTCCCCTGACGATCCATCTCGCGTTACCATGACAGCGGGGCATGTACATGTCACATTACAGGAGAGGGGTGATCGGGAAAGAAAGAGGATGTGGTAGAGAGCTAGACTGAGATAAAAATCTGTGAAAACCCAATCAGTTTAAAAATTCAGATCATTGACTTGCCTTTGTTATTCATAACTTATATTTCACAAGTTGAGAAAATGCATAGTTTTGCATACCCTTATTAGATAGTTCACCTAAAAATGAAAATTCGGTCATCATTTGTTCGCTGTCATTTTGATCCAACCCAATATTAATTATACACTTTTTTTTCTTCTGTGGAACATTAAAGAAGTTTTGTTTTGTTTGTTTGTTTGTTTTTTGTACATAAAATAGAAGTCAATGGTAACTAAAATGGTTTGGTTACCAAAATGTTCTTCTGTGTTTGGAACGACATAAGGGGGAGGAAATTATGACAGAATTTTTGTTATTGACTATTTTAGCATTTAACCTGCCCTTACAAAAGCATGTCGCATCATGGTCTTTGATCACAAGTCTTATATCTAATTTTTTATATCTAATTCACAGCTCAAAAGATTATACACCTTTTTTTAGTTTTTTTCTTTGAGAGCTTTCCAATTTGTCCTATATCACAGTGGACGAGCATATAGAAGGATATTGTGGCACTTGCACACCACAGCTGTACGATTTCATTGTAAAATTTATTTAGATGTCTTTCATGCATAGCGCTTTTTCATGGGGAGTAGAAACTATTTCTGGCACCAACACTGAAAAAATAAGATTTGTTGAATTTCTGTGGTTGTGACAAACAAAATAACATGAAATCGATGCATCCTGAACTGCTGCATAGCTGCTCAATGATTGATCTTGTTTTGCATGTTTTAATTTTTATAATCAATCTACAATTCCTCACTATGCATTGTGTAACTGCTCTGTTTATGTTGCTCTTGGTCTGTGTACAGGGCATCATCTCTGCCTCCCCTGGACTGGCCGTTGCCAAATCAGTATGGGCAGTATGAACTAAAGATTGAGGTTCACCCCAAAGCTCATCACAGAGCTCATTATGAGACCGAAGGCAGCCGAGGGGCTGTCAAAGCTGCGTCTGGGGGACACCCTATCGTCAAGGTGAGTCTCCACAACAGGACTTTTAGTGATGATGTCATTTTCCCTGGCTATCTTTCCTGGTCGAATACATTTGTTTGTTGATTACCACCAGAGGTTAAGCTTGTTTTTGAATTGTCATACGAAGCCTTGTAGCCTTTTTTATTTTTTTCTTAGTACTCATTACGCTGGCCACAAAAGTGGGAACAGAGTGTGATGCCATCCGTTCCCTCACAGGAAGCAGAACATGAGAAGCAAGACCACACAGAAAGCGTCTGCTGTGTGGCCTAGTAACCTCATTACTGGTCATAAAATTCCTTTTACTGGGTAACAGCTAGTGCGGGACTGTTTTGGTGTCAGTTAGATCCAACCAAACAGTATAGCAGTCTGATTAGAGACTTTATTTCATATTGACTACATCTGTGCTACTTGTACTAGCGGTTCACCCGTGGGAGCGTGCTTCAGTAGAGGTGATGGCATCATTTATGTAAAATGAAGCCAAATTAGTATCCTGCTGTATCATGTGGTACTCCTGATCAGATAGGTAAGCTTACCTGGCACTCTCTTGAGGCTGCCTCTCATAGGGAGACTGAGCTTGTTGGTAAATATTTTATGGTCTTGGAGGCAGTGGCCTCTTTTGTGGTAGCCTTAATGAAGCACACATACAACTCAGGAACCGAGATCATTGAACGTGTGGAAGAAAAGAAGGCTTTTCCCCTGAATCATAACCTCTGGCTTTGAATGGTCCATTAAACAACCACAATTACAGACCTGCATTTCTGCCACATCACACCTCAGTCTTGTGTCTTGGGGGCCATTAATTGGTCATTCCTTGTTTATGACCTTCGTTAGGTTACCTGCATGATCATCTTTCATTATCAGACGTCTCATCTCTTTTATACTGCAGGGCTGCCTTTTACAATGCCCTTTGTTCCAATTCTTCTTAGTTAGTTTGAGTTCTTCGTACTTTTTCTGGACTGTACCTCATGAAATTTGTAGATGTCAAATGCAAAATCAAATCACAAAATATTTAGGGATTTCCTATCTCTTTGGTGTAGTATGTTGTCAGTTTGTGTGTTATGGGTTGTTGATATGGCATTTGTGTCCAGGGCTTCATACTGAAGATAGTAGTGAATAATGAATTAGTAAAATATAATTAATAAAACCACTTTGAAGCAGTAAATTGCCTTGTTTCATAATTATATTGTTAATGTGTAAATTGAGTATACTTGAAATTCAATAAATGCTCAAACATTTCTGACAACGGCTGAACATTAATCCTTATTTTTATTATTATTATTAATAATTTATTAGATAATTTATTAATTATTTAATAGATACACCTGTTCAACTGCTCGTTAATACAAATATCTGACCAGCCAGTTAAATGGCAGCAACTCAGTGAATTTAGGCATGTAGACATGGTCAAGACTGTCTGCTGAAGACTGTCAAACTGAGCATCAGAATTGGGAAGAAAGGTGATTTAAATGACTTTAAGTGTGGAATGGTTAGTGTCAGATGGGCTGGTCCGAGTATTTCAGAAACTGCGGATCTACTGGGATTTTGGGATTTGACAATGAGTTCACTAAACTCAAATGGCCACCACAGTCACCAGCTCACAATCCACTAGATTTTGGGATGTGGGGGAATGGGAGATTCACATCATGGATGTGCAGCCGACAAATCTGCAGCAACTGCGTGATGCTATTGTGTCATTATGGTCCAACCTGGTACTAGCAAAGTGTACCTAATAAAGTGGCCAGTGAGTGTATCTGGGTTTTAGAAACTCAAAAGGCCATGCATAACGCACAGGGTTTAACAGTTGAATTCATTTTTTAGAGAAATGGGTAACGCATAGTTTCACGTGCCCCCTCCAAATTTTTTTTTTTTACATTCGATACAATCAAACGGGTGTGATTAGAACATTCAGTGCAGCGTGTCATCAACTGCTAAATTCAAATCTGTATTCTTGCTTTGGCTGGTACTGAGCCAGAGTAAAGTCCCATTCAAGAATATATGAAGTCTTTGACCAGAGACATACGTGCTCACTTGTCATTTAACCATAGATCACAACTGTTCATTGTTTTCAACCATATTATATAATGTTTAATTTATGTTTCTGATATTTAAATACACAATACTAGCAAAAAAATTTATATTTTGTAAAATACACACTGATGTCTATGGAAGCGGCAATAATAATCCTTTCATGAATAATTTGTAAATAAACTAACATAGCATTATAAAGGTGTTTGAACGACAAAATGCATTTACTTACATGTATTTGAGAATCAGAATATCAGATATTTCATGATATAGTTAAAACGTTTAGGAATGTTTCAAATAAAAAAGGCAAATGAATTAAAACCAATACTTCAGTAATACAGC
The DNA here is from genome assembly GCA_037101425.1 of Elopichthys bambusa. Lineage (NCBI taxonomy): Eukaryota > Metazoa > Chordata > Actinopteri > Cypriniformes > Xenocyprididae > Elopichthys > Elopichthys bambusa. The sequence goes on from CM074432.1 coordinate 26,967,067, forward strand.
ACTATTGTGGCTGCAGTGTCATATGACAAGCATGACGTGTTATCATGGAAGAAATAATACATAAAAATGCGAGGCGATGCCCTCCCCCCCTCACTGGTGCCCCTTCACCTCTTTGATGGTATTATTGTAGTAAAGGCCATAATGTGTGAAAAATACCTTTTACATTTTTTTGCCATTAAATTGAATGCTGCCATATATATATATATATATATATGCTGGATGCTTGCTGATATCAATTAGGCATTGCATTATAAATGGAATTAAATAAAACATCTGTTCATGATAATTTGAGTCATAATTTTATTATTATTTATATTACATAATACATTATTATTATTATTATTAGTTCAAATAATGATCATATGATATATATTTTTGTCTGTAAAAAAACAAAAAACCTTTAGTTGGTAATTATTCATTTTTTAATTATAGTTTGGTTTGTCAGAATTATTTAAAATTGTTTAACAGACAGGTGTTTCAGCATATGAACAGCATATTCTAATTAATATAATCAGAGGTACGAATTCAGTTGACTAATGACAATTAGTATGCAGATGTTTCCTTCAGAAAAGATTCCTTCTGCATTTGTAGAGAAGAAATGTGCTTTCATGATTTAGCCTGTAAAAATGTAACAAATAAGTTAAAATTCAATTGTCATTTGCAAAACTGATTTTTACGTCTTGTTTGCTTACGTGCTTAAACATCAACCACCCGTATGCACATGAGAATTAGTGTTGTGCGAGCGAGCGTGCCTTCCTTACTTTTTCAGAGTATTAATGACTAACTCTTTAACATCATAGCCCCTCTTCACCTCACACTATGACTGAGGATGCATAATTACCTCACATTAATGAAGTCTGTTCGGTGGTAGACACATACTGGTCCACCCACAGGGAAAAACTGTGCTAGAAAACCTGGCTAAATATATGTTTTTGTTTTTTTCAGGTTATTTGATCATATTTTTACAAGAGGAGAATTACATGAATAGGAAAAATTAGCTCATAGACACAGAACGTATAAAGTTATAATAATATACTGAACAGAAAAACTAGAAATACTATATTGTGTTAATTATGTTATATAATTATGTTAATTATAAATGAGCAATTGTATATGTATAAATGAACATTATCCTTAAATTATAAACACTGCATTAAAAAAAAAATTTCATGTTCAAGTTCATGATAACTAATGTTAACAAATTAAACCTTACTATAAAGTGTTAACATTGAATTTTCATTGTTTTGTGTTCATTTTGACTCTTTATATGCTGTTTGATTGTGGTTGTGAAACCCCCTGGTTCCATTTGGGAAAATCTGCACATGGAAAATCTCCCATACCTTTAGACCTTTCAGCGAGCAGCTGTTTACAATAATGTTTCCCATGATGCTTTCTGGGGCATGCGCTGCTGGAGTCTTAGGCTGCTACTGTGGAGTATCTGTTGTTGTGACGTCAGCAGGTGACACCGCAGACTCCATCTGTCCCGGGAGTGAGCTTCTCTGCGGTGACTGGATCTTAGAGACGGTGAACAGACTCACTGAGCCATATTGCCGTCAGCAGCACTTACACTGCCAATTAGCCAGGAGAACAGACCCATACACCTGTATGCCAGTTGTAAACTAACACAGACGCTGTTTGTGTGTTTTTATGTATGCATCTGGGCTTTTGACAAAGAAGGCAAAGGAGGTACTACCTCAAAAAAAAATTGAATGAGAAAATGGTTATTACAGAATTTCGAAACAATAAAGAAATATGAGATGAAATACTGTGAATGGAAGTGATATGAAATTAACTTGAAATGATTATCTATAAATGAACTGTTAAATGGTTAAATTAAAAGTGCACCTCCGTGCCTGTGACCTTCATTTCACTTGTTGTGTTTACCGAGCATTTGTTTACCAAAAAGAAGCAAACAAACAGCCACTAGTAGCTAATAAGAGCTACACAAAATATACTTATTCTGATATTGTAGTTATTAATGCTGTTCCATATGCCCTTAACACAGAAACCATGTAAACATCAAATGGAATTGGAATTTTAAGAGCTGAAATAAAATAAAATGTTAGATGAAGAACCTAGAAATGTTGCCTTGGCAAATATAACTGAAAATTACTAAAAAAATAAATTAGAGCTAAATAGAAATAACAAAAACTAATAAAATTACAAAATTCTGTCATTATATACTATGTTGTTTATGTTGTCTGTTATTTACTATGTTATGTTGTTTCAAAACTGAGTTTCTCTCTTCTGTTAAACTAAAAAGAAGATATTTTGAATAATGTTGATATCCAGACAGTTGACAGTAGCTATTGACTTCCATAGTATTTTTTTTTTTTTTTTTTCTATTATGGAAGTCAATGGCTATACTGTCCACTGTCTGAAAGAAACTCATACAGGTTTGGAACAAAATAAAGGTGAGTAATTGATGACAGAATTTTCATTTTTGAGTGAACTGTCCCTTTAAAGCAAAAGTTAAAATTACAAAATTTAAAAATTACAATAAACAAAAACAATAGGCTTTTTCAACAATAATTCCTTTACTGTCACTGCTGTCATAAAAATGATGACTTGTGTTACATGTAGTTTTAAACCTAAATTTAATTAAAAAAAATAAAATAAAAAAAATGTATGTATATTTTATTTATTTAGTTTATTTACGCAGTTTGTCTGTTGGACACGCATAAACTCACCTACGCTTGGACATTGAAGGCTGTGCAGTTTAACAGAGACTCGCTTATTATCGGAATATGCAAAATGGACATACTTGCATGACTTTCTAACATTTACAGATGAAGATATAACCGTAAAATGTAAGTTATGCGCTAAGGAAAACTAAATGAAAGTAACTCACTTTTACTTGTTAAACGTTTACTCTTTGAGTTTATGCACCTGGGAAAAATACAAGTATAGACACCACTATGACTAAAAGTTTGCTAAGAAGTATTTCCTACTAAGTGTATCCATAGCAGACTGGTGAGAGTGGTCTTGGACGACAGCATGCCCAGTTTTTCTACATATTTCCTACCTATTTGGCAAAAGGAAAGACATATGTGTTTTGTCCATAGAAATGTGTTATTCACTGCTGTAAAGTGACATGACTGGCAGATGGTTTCCTTGCACAGCATGCAGGTGTGACTAATCGATAATCGGATTCATTGTTGATTATTTTTATTATGGATTATAATCGATTTTATCGATTAGTTGTAGGGCTGCCCCCTAATATTCAACTAATCGTTAGACGATTAGAGGCTTAGTCGACCAAAAATTGTATTAGTCAGTAAGTCGCAGAAGAAAAACATCAACAACAAAAGAACCTTGTGGTGAACTCACGCAGTCCACATGGGATAGATCTTTCACCTATCCTCCATCGACCTCAAATATGGATTATCATTTGAAACATGTAAGTAATAGCAACTTTACATGGATGCGTGCCCTAACGTTAACCTAGATAAATGTGTGCTATTATTAGGTGCATATCCAAGTGTTTGTGCGGAGTGTGGAAGCTGAAGTATAGTGCGCTTACTGCTAGACATGGAGGTGCCAGCTTGATCACTGGCATTTTTTCTGAGAACAATGGAAACAACTTAAAATACTCTGTCATTTTTTTGTCATACAGATAAGAGTAATGTATCATTCGAAACTGTTTGTCAACCAATTCAAGTGGAAAACATATTCTCCGATTATATAATCTATATATGCATGTATGAAACATGCATATAGGCGGGTCTACTACTGCAGAGATGACGAGTCAGTACCGTCGACTTAATATCTGTGGCCGAAAACAGAGAAAACATCAATAAATTATTAAAATGTTTAGACTGTCTCCATGCTGTTTTTTCATGACACATTCATAATCATTACTTTTGCAGGTGTGCCGTGGCAAGCTTTATGCGTACACTTGAGCGCTGACTAGCCTATGTGTTATATATAGGCAGTTAAAGGCTCATTATTATAATTTATTTGGCCTATTAATATACACGTGCGATTAGTCGACTAATCACTTAAATGAATGACTACTAGTCAACTTGAAAAATCTTTAGTCTAGGGCAGCCCTAATTAATTGATCACAGCCCTACCTACAGCCATTCTGTAGCTGCTCTCAGTCCCATGTAAACCTGTACAATGCTTCATCCTAAAGCAGCAGGATCTGTCCCATGTGTGCATTTGTCATAGAGGTGTAATGTTTATGAGTTTATGTGTAGCGTAATGACTGGCCCAGTTATGTGGATGGTAGACCCCTTACACAGGTCATGAGGTTAAGAGAAGGTCATGAAATTTGCTTTACAGGGGCAAGAACAGTCTAATGTTACAACCAAAAACACATACTTTGCTACTCCAGTTATTGTGTGAGAGACCAGAGACGTGATTTGTGGTGAAATCAAGAAACGTGTGTGAGTGTATCTATCAGTTGTGTGTAAGTCAAGCTGCCATAACAGAAGGCTGCGGATTGCAGCGTACAGTAGCCAGACAAACACCAGCAAAACAAAGTGACAGTGTTTACTGGTAGTGTTTGGACTGGGCTAATTCACAGTTCAGAGATCTACGAGGAATGCTGTGTAATGCCCTACAAACCTCGCTCTCATCACATCGGGTTCGATGTTAACCAAAATCAGCACACCTGTTGCTAGGAGACGTATAGAAGTTGTGAGCCCATCTGGCATAGACTTCCCTAAATGTAAGTGTGTGTGAGTGAAAGATCACAATTGAACTAGTTAAACACAAAGACGCACACAAAGGGCAGCAGAGTTTACATTTGCCGTAGGATCTGTTCATGTGTTTTATTCTCAGAGAAAGTCACTTGTACCTTTCACCCAGAGCTTTTATGTGGATAAAAAGGCTTGGTGGAATCAACACACATGTTGGAAATCAGCTTTATGAAAAATAAATAACCCTGTGTTTTTAGAAGGAGGATGGCAAAGGAATATTCTGGGTTAACTCTACTGAGAGCATCTGTTGCCAGGCTGTCAATTACCACAGAGAAGTTGTCTAATGGCAGTCGTCCTGGAGAGGTTAAAAGCAGAAATGCGAAGCCTGTTTTTTTTAAGCACTTGTATAAATGATACTTTTGAGTTGGGAATACCATTCTGAACATGCCCACTGTAGAAAATGATCATGCCTGACAGACTGAAGAGGCTCTGACTTTGCCCTTACAAGTCTGTAGGGATGATCAAGCCGGGGACTTTTCTCTGTTCTGGTTATGGGTTACCAATGTAGTTCCTGCAGGTGAAGTTATATATATACATTATATATATATATATATATATATATATATATATATATATAACATTTAAATTATGCATTTGCAAAGCGACTGCAAAGCATTGCATTCAGGGTATAGATTTAATTGGTTCATGCATTCTCTGGGAACCCATGCAAAAACCCATGCAAGCACCATACTCTACTGTTTGAGCTACAGGAAAAAATTTTAGATAATTAAAAAAGCAGTTTCAGCAGGGCAAGTACAAATTGGAAACTGGATTGACTTGGCCAGCAGACCAAAATCCTGTGTAAAAATTGTACACAAATTTATTCCACTGCTCTACAATCACTGTATAGACTTCCATTATAAGTGGTTTATATGTACATTTTTTTACTTTGTTTTTACAAACTAAGAAACAAGTCAAAATCATTATTTGTGGTAAACTAATTTAGTGTTTAATCCTGAATAGTCTTTTAATTGATCTTTTCCCAAAGATATTAGCTTTATTGGTTCATGCAACATAGCTTAGTATCGGATAACATCATTATGAAAAACAAAATGGCTGACCTTGGTGACCCTCAGACCTCAGCTGGGAGATTTTCTGTGCCAACCAGAGATGTTTGTGTACTTTGTTAAAAATGTTTGTTTTTTTTTCCTGGGGGGCAACCCTGTTGTCTGTATACCCTCATGAGTGCAGTGCTTTTGTTGTACAGTAGCCTGAGGCTGTATCTGATGTGGATTGAAAAGTGAAGGGTAGGACACAGCACAGTGAGAACGGAGGGGGTGAGAGAGGTACACACCACGGTAAATGCTGTACTCACTCTGTACGAATGTTTATATCTTGATGTGTTTGTGTGGAAGTCCTAGTGCAGCCTTTTACACATACTGTGTGTGTGTATGAGAGCGAGAGAGAGTATGTGTTGTATTGACCTTATTTAAACAACAGGTTACCCAGCCTCCTAGGTCTGAGTGCTCTCTGTGTGTACACCTCTATTTATCCCTTCTTTCTCTTTCTTTCTTTCTTTCTTTCTTTCTTTCTTTCTTTCTTTCTTTCTTTCTTTCTTTCTTTCTCTCTTTCTCTCTTTCTCTCTTTCTCTCTTTCTCTCTTTCACACTCACACACACACACTCACTCTCTCTCACACACACACACACACACACACACAGGCATATGTTGTGTAAACACTGCATCGGTGAACAGACCTCTTACTGTGTCCAGTAAGCGTAGAGAGCATGTCAGCACTAGTCCATGGTTCGGGGCAAGAGGTCCCCGGTGTGTGTGTGTGTGTGTGTGTGTGTGTGTGTGTGTGTGTGTGTGTGTGTGTGTGTGTGTGTGTGTGTGTGTGTGTGTGTGTGTGTGTGTGTGACCTTGAGTCTCCTCCCAACCCCCTCAGGCTCGGGTTTACCCACACACACACACACTCAATCATACTCATGCATGCACACACACGCACCGGCTGGCCCTCACCATAGCAACCACAGAGCAACACAGGGAAACAACTTGCCAGCAGCGGGTAGGAAGGAGAGAGAGAGATGGAGAAAGAAGGAGGAGTGGAGATAGAGATTGAAGAGGAATAGGGGAAGGAGACATGAAGCTTTAAGGGAAATTCAAGGTGTAGAGGGTGTGTAAAGGGAGTTAAGGCACGATGAAACATGCAGCCTAAAGTACGACGGCGCAAAACGTGCTGCACCAAAACAGTGCTGCACGTGCTTTTGTTGTACACTAGACTCTGTCTTCCTGCAGTTTTTAAAACCACCCGATTCTGTGTTTCAGCCTGGCAATGCACTGAGAAACAGTCAGAATGAGACTTTATTTAGTCCTCAATATGAAAGGCAACCCAGGGAGGCTATTTTTGCCCCTGCTAGCTTTATTCCAGCTATGGGACATGTGACTTTTCTTAATGTCAGCAGTTTAATATAACCAGTGTCAGAGAAGGGAGGTTACAGGAGTGCAGGGACAGTCGTCTTGTGAAATCTCACACAAACACACTGTGGATTTCTTCAGGCTCGCTGATGATGAGAGGATGAATGAGAGGATGTTTCCTGTAGCTTGGAGAGATGCCACATCATTCAAGACTCCTGGTTTTTAAGGTTGTTTGTTTCTGTTGTCCCTTCCCGATTTTTTTTTTTTTTTTCTTTTCTTTTTTTTTTTCCCCTTCCCTCACAGCACGCGGCCGCCTCTAAGCTTTTCTTCAGGATTAAAAGAAGTGGGAATAGAGCATGGATGTAGTCACTTCATGAAGTGTTGTTGTACAAAACCAAAATGACTCCCTGTTCCTTGAAGAATGAATCACAGGTGATCTACAAAACTCTTAACATTTGTACGCTACCTTCAGAAAGTAGAAAACAATTAGGTTTCCACAAAAATTAAGCAGCACAGCTGTTTTCAACATTGATGAGAAATGTAACCTAAGCACCAAATCGGCATAGAATGACTGAAAATTCAGCTTTATCATCACATGAATAATAAAAAAAAACAGAAAACGGTTATTTTAAATTGTCATAAAATTTCACAATATTACTTTTAACTGTATATTTGATCAAATAAATGCACCCTGGTGAGCATAAGAGACTTCTTTAAAAAACATTGAAAAAATCTTACCGACCTCAAACTCTCTCAAAGGAGATCAGCTGTGATTCTTTTGCCTTAATGGAGGGAACAATTACTGAACAAGAGAGGGGAAGAGAAAGAAAGAGTGCAGGGGTCGTGCTGAAGTCAGCAACAGAGGCTGAGCCGCAGGCATTCAGAAACTCCTTGAGGATGTGGCGCCTTGTAGCTGCTTTAAATGTCTTGAAACTGAAGCAGTGCTCTGAAACTTTGCTGAGGCTGCAACATGTTCATGGAATTTCCAAAAGTCATAAATGTTCATGGACTGATGTATCATCTTGTAAAGTGATTTTACATTATAATGCATCATACTGACCATTAGGGGTTTTGGATACTTCTTTTTATAGCTTTCCAGATCAAAATGAATGACTTTGGTGACCTTAAAGTAAACATGAACTTAAAATTGACACTGTTTACTTTAATAAAACATGTTCCTGGTCCTATTGTGTATGATTCATCAGTGTAATTTATTTCAAACAGAAATGTTTGTCTTTATAATCTTTCATCAAAAAGTAATTTCTGGCTCCATTATGCTATAGAACATCCACTCTTCAGGATCCAGTCAGCTCCCAATTGAGTACTGAATATGTATTGAATATTTTGTTTTACTCAGTCAGAAATAACCCATAATTTGGAAGTAAATAAGTTGTGAAAGTGTTTTCATGTTTATTTAAATCATATCACACCATCGTTAATATAGTAGAGGAAATATCACCTTTTGACGTTGTCCAGAGTTTGTAAAAGTTTGATTGAGATGATGCACTATTTAAATCTATCTTGCACACTGTGCATTATACACTATATTTAAAATATATTCAAATAGGAAACACTTTTTTTAAATTGTAATAATATAAGCGCAACGCAACACAACACAGACTATTGTTTTTCATTACACACAATGAAAATGAATTGTCCAGATGGGTTTGGAGCTGTTACCTGGGGTGGTTAACTCTCATCACTGAAGTAAATCCTACAAGTATGTGGTGTTGGCGGGGTCATGGTTCATTTCAGTTGAGCTCTTCACCCTTTTCAGGTCTTGCAGCATAAACATGGCCTCTGCTCCTGAATCCCCCATTGCCTGGAGGTCTCACAGAGTTCACAGCACTCACAGAAACAAGAGTGCTCGATGGAAAGCATTAAATAGAAGGATGAGGCAAAAGTTTCATGAAGCAGAGTGAACAATAATGCTCCATTCAACTTTTTTTTTTTTTTTTTTAGAAACTGACTGTCTACTTTTACTCATCTTTGCCATAGCATGAGTAAAAACATAATGAAGTAGTAGCCAAGTATGGTGTCCTATATTTGAAGTTTGTGCTCTGCATTTCACCCATCCAAGTGCACACACAGCAATAAGTATTGAACACACACACACACTGTGTGTGCAGTGTGCAGTGCCCAGGGAGCAGTTGTGGGTTAGGTGCCTTGCTCAAGGGCACCTCAGTTATGGGTAATGAGACTTGAAGAGAGTGCTTTTCATTCACTCCTCTCACCTTTCCTGCCGGTACCGTGACCTTCGGGTTACAAGTCCCACTCTCTAACCATTAGGCAACAACTGCCCACAACCCAAAATGTATTATTATATGAAAAAGATTATTACACGGTTCTCTGGAATATTTGATTCAGATTGGTCAGTCGCAACATTCTGAGGTGTTATTCCCCGATAACAACAGTCATCAATAGCAACGCTGAATAACATACCGCCCATCTGGGTATCTGAAGCCTGCATGTCTTTCTTGTCTGTCATATCACATCACTCTGGCTTGCTTCATACAAAAAAAGCTGCTACCATCTTGCGTCCATTTATCGATTGTATTGAAAATGAAATCAGAGGACTTAAGTATTAATACTAAGGGCTGGTTCACTGAACACTTAAAAATCTCTTATTTTCTGTTTCACTGGCCTGCGTCTCGTGTTTTTAAAAGTTGAACTACTTTAAACTTGAGCACCACGTTTTTATAATGCCATGTCATAAACGAGATGCAAGATGGAAAAACGCATTTTGTATGAACACAACAGGCCCTAATATTGTTGCTGTGTTCAGCTTCTTGCCCAGAAAATGTTGTACACTGTAATAGTTTATTAGATAATAAACAGGCAAGATTTCAGAACGGTTGAATCTCAAATCCATATCTCTTGTCCATATAATTATTTATATGTGGTTAGAAGCCAGATAATAAGTGGTATGACTGTACTTTATCCCTTTATCTAGTTTGAACTTGTTAGTTAGCTTGGCTAAAAGCCGCTTGCTAGCAACTGATTTCTTTGCGGAAGCTTTGCATTTAGTAAGCTAATAAAATATTTTTTGTGTCCAATTATTTAATTATGTGGTAACTTTTAATACGCAGGATACTGTACATCCAGCTGGTTATCGCAAAATAAACGCGAGTCATGATCACCCTGTCAGGGTTTATTCTGTCATAACAACCAGCTGGATGTACATTATCCCTTACTTAATAAATGCTAGAAGGTTCTTTTTTTTATTATTGTTATTTCATGTTAACTATTCATTTTAACATAGAGAAACTTGTTGTGAAAAGTTACCATAAATATTTTTAAACAAAGCATACCCTTTTGGTTTAATAATTTTTTAGTTACACTTGTCTCCAAGTGTAATAAAACCAAGCTGTCCTGGGAACTACATGAACCAAATCCCACCACCATCCAAGTCTTCCGTTGTTCCCTGATTCTCTTTTCCCAACATCTATTTCTTTTTCCCCTATCCACACATGTCTGGCTCTTTTCTCAGGACCCATCAGTTTAAATGTGAAGCATGTTTTTCTCATTATTATGTTGCTGTGGTTGGCTTGGTCCTTCTGTTACCTGTGAGTGGGTCATCTCTCTCGTTCTTTTTCTTCCTTCCTTTTTTGCTCTCATTCCCAGTTTCTCTCTCTTTCACTGCATTGGGTCAGTGTTTGCCAAGCATAACATTTCAACAGTAGAGAGATTGTTAGGAGTCTGTGTGCTCAACCTAGGTAACACCCACCCACACATGCATGTCAGTGGAAAAGCTCCCCTCTGTTTGTGAACTCCTCACCTGTCTGGGAAGCTTATTGGCAGGTCATACGTGTGTACAAACTGCTGGATGCGGCATTGCGCTGCCTCAGTGGCTCCCTGTGTCTGACTGAGTTTTGCATCGGACACCCTGGTGTGCAGCACCAGGAAGAAAAATGCTTCTTTGTTCTGTAACTTACTTCACAGAATAATGTGTTACATCTAATTATTCACATTTTAATAGGGGTTTTACTTCCCTATTTCCATTAGTCTTGTTTATACTATTTTAGTAACAGAAGTAGAATGTCTTTCATGGTTTTGTTTTTCTTTTCTCACCTTTCTACCCACTCATTTATTTTTTCCTTCAATTTGGTTATGGTGTTTTTTTTGGCTCGTGGCTCAAAAACGTGTTTTTATGTTCACGTCTGGATTTTAATTAGTAGTTACAGTGTGTTCTGGGTTCGTCTTGGAAAAAGTGGGCTAACGTCTGATGTTAATGTGCATGGATGAGGATTTGGGAAGTAATTGCACATATACAGTGTCCTTCAGATGAAAATGCATTGGGTGAAAATGATCGTGATACAAATGGAGAATATTGGCAATTTTACCTGGTTGAATGTCCAATGCTTCTAGATGAATACAGCCTGTCAGAAATATGAGTTTGGCTATAGAGGGCTCCAGGAATGACGTACTTTTCATGCCAACCCGGAAGTTACCATCCCCCTGATTTCCCTCTACAAAAAGCCCATAGGATTTTTCTATTGGCTTTTGGATTATTGCAGAAACTAAACTCTGTGAGCAACAAAAGTTGATGAAAAATCACGAGTGGGGTATTATTGATATATTATATGCACCATATAGTTCAGGTGTAGTCATCTTCTCCTTTAAATTTATTGTATCATTCTTTGTATGATTGTGTTATAGTTTTCATAGCAGTTTTGTCAGAATGTCTAGGACCATTTAAAAACGGATAAAACTGATCATGAATCATCTCCACTTTTTTTAACAGCTCGTTGGCTACAGTGAGAAGCCAGTGAACCTGCAGATGTTCATCGGGACAGCGGATGACCGCTATTTGAGGCCGCATGCTTTCTACCAGGTTCACCGCATCACAGGAAAAACTGTTGCTACAGCAAGCCAGGAAATTATCATTGCCAGCACAAAGGTTCTCGAGATTCCTCTCCTTCCTGAAAACAATATGTCTGCCAGGTACCTGCCAGCAGCTCTTCACTTCGACATCAACCTTGATTCTCTCTTTCTGTCTGTCTCTCACACACACACACACACACACACACACACACACATTTGTTTTTCTATCATGTTGAGGATTTTCCATTTGAGTTCTTTTGTTTTTATTCTGGCCTAATAATATTGTTTGTCCCCTAATCTACCTATCCCTAAACCTAACCCTCACAAAAACCTTTTTGCATTTTTATATTCTTTATTTAGTACAGAATAATAGTTAAAAGTTACTGTTTTTGCGGGGACCATTGGCTGCTCCCCACGATGTAGGTGATTTTTAAGTTTTATTATCCTTGTAGAGAAATTTGATCTTCACACAAACTCTAGAAGCCATATTCATGATGACCTGTGGTTTTCATACTGAAATAATATGTACTACACCTTACTGCTTCTGACATTATTGGATTTAGATTAAAAAATAATTTTTCAAGACATTTTCAAAAATGTGTCCTTCACAAGTAGAGCAAAACCTCTACACACATATCAGCACTGTCATATGTATACTTCCATTCAAAAGTTTGCGGTCAGTAAGATTTTCTAATGTTTTCTAATGAAAGAAGTCTCTTCTGCTCACCAAGGCTGCGTTTATTTAATCTAAAATAAAACAGTAAAAACTGTAATATTGTAAAAGATTACAATTTAAAATAACTGTTTCTATTTTGATTTATTTTAATTTAATCTATTTTATTTTTTATTAATTTATTTATATTACAAAGTCGAATTTTCTTCAGTGTCACATGATCCTTCAGAAATCATTCTAAAATGCTGATTTGGTGCTCAACAAACATTTCTTTTTATTATCAATGTTGAAAACAGCTGTGCTGCTTAATACTTTGTGTAAACCACGATACATTTTTTTTTCAGGATTCTTTGATGATTAGAACGTTTAAAAGCATGTATAACAATTTAATAATAAGTACAGCTTGAAATTTTATTTCTATGCCAGCTTTTAATGTACAGTTGAATTAGGTATGCAAATATACCCCTTTGTTTGTTATCAGTCATTTATTAACTACATGAAAATAGTATAAATGCAGAAAGTGACTTGGTTTGATTAGAAGTCATTTTAAGCTACTTTGTTTGATAGGTTGGAAGATGGAACTGTCATGGATACTCCTTCTTGACATGTTTCTTTTGCTGTGTTTGTCAGTATTGATTGTGCTGGAATCTTGAAGTTGAGGAACTCCGACATCGAGCTGAGAAAAGGAGAGACTGATATTGGACGGAAAAACACTCGGGTCCGCGTGGTGTTCCGGGTTCATATCCCACAACCCAATGGAAAAGTGGTCTCACTGCAGGCTGCATCAATTCCAGTGGAGTGCTGTAGGTTTTATTTATACGCATAGAAGAAAAATATATTTAAGAAAATATTCTCTCTGTAAATTTGACTGTCTTATCTGTATTTGTGATTAAATAGCCCAGCGCTCAGCACAGGAGTTACCTCAGGTTGAGAAGGCCAGTATTAGCAGCTTCCCAGTGAGTGGAGGAGAGGAAATGGTCATCACTGGCTCCAACTTCTTCCCTGAGTCAAAGGTCATTTTTCTGGAGAAAGGTCCTGGTAAGAATCCTTCTACAAATATAGATACAAGTATAGATACCTTATGTAGCCCTGCCCCTTTTCAGCGCTGCGCTCGTTGTCTTTTGTCTTCCGGTTTGTATTTCCACAGTGATCTTACATATTTATGAATAACCTGCTCGTTTTAAAATCTTCCCGTTCTATTGACATTTGTTAAGACATCTGCTTTAAACATTACAATGCTCATGATAACTTTCATTAACAAGTAAATCCATTTCACCAGCTAAATATTCTTTGACAGTGATGCCATAGAAATATACAGAGCTACCGCAAAAACGGAAGTTCCAAGACAATATTATAAAGATGGCGGTGCGCTTGTTTCTCTGGTGCATAAGGTCTATTGTTTTTTGCTTATTATATGGCTCTCAGGAACACTTGATCAGTCTTTTTTTTATTTTTTTTATTTTATTAATTAAAAAAAATAATGCATTTCCTTATATTCCCTTATATATTAATCGGAATTGATTTGCATAGTTGCATAGCTATGGCAGTTTCATATCTCTCGAGTCTCTTTCTTACGCACTTCATACATAATTTAAAGTCAAGTCAATATTTCATACCTATTTATTTATTTATTTAGTAAGTAGCTGTGTACTGTGTAGCTGGATAATGTTCAGTCAGCAGGTCATTGTATCAAAATTAACCCCTTTTAGAGGGATATTAGATCCCTCCACTTAGTATTGTTACTTTAGTTTGGCTAGTACTAATTCCTTTTAGCAGGTTGCTGCAAGCTCTGCAAGTACAGCTGAGTATGCACTATAAATGTCTTCATCATTCACTGTGAGCAAATATTGCCTCCTCACCTGCCTTATCCTCAAGGGTCACAGTTATACCTGCACTAATCTCTGACTTAGTGAAGCTAAACCAGCCTTATTGTTAAAAATAACAAGATCAGGTGGTTTATAGTTAAAGTATGTCTGGCTTTGGGAAACTGGAGCGATGGGTAAGATGTGAGGGAGTATCAGTTTCTCACTTCTCATTTGAGAGCGGAATTTTATTGTTGCTCATCAAACCAGAGAGATTTATCTTCACTTTATCAGCATCTTGACCTCCCACGATTTCCCTTTTCCTCTGGGGACATTGTGTGTGTGTGTGTGTGTGTGTGTGTGTGTGTGTGTGTGTGTGTGTGTGTGTGTGTGTGTGTGTGTGTGTGTGTGTGTGTGTGTGTGTGTGTACATGTGTTAGTGCAGTTCAGCATGAACACAACACACCTACACACACAAACACCACTGCACTCAAGCAAGCGCTCACTCCGTACACGCATATAGACATAAACACACATGCATTCTGCACACACCTACATCCTCAGACCATAAACACACACATGCACGCACACACACACACACACAGAGGTGCAAGAGCATTATGTACACAAATACATACCTTCATTACTTTATGCCTAATAAACTTGCCTGTTTTTCTCTCTGTTCAACCACACACATGGAGGCTATATTTATGGTTGTCGGTATAGTGGCATGTCAGTGATGCTCTGGAGCTCACCTGTAGTCCTCAGCATCTGCTGTAAGGATGATTCAGAGGTCAGCACGGTTGCTCCAGCTGCTGGCAACTAAAAGCTTACTGTGTGTGCCAGACAAACTTTGTGTCTTGTACTATAAGGATCTTTTTGTTTCCTTATCTATATCTATTTATTGATTGCACTAAAGCCTGTGTATACAGTATAATGCATTTTAAACATATTCTTGCATTATGTGTATGATAAGGTGTATAATAATACATATTATAATGCATTATATTGTTTCATAAATAAGTACAACTAAAGCTGCACATTTAAAATGCTTACCTATATATTGTTACACCTTTAAGGAGTGTAATACATATATTGTGTTACAATGCCATCTGTACACAATTAACATAATACAGAATTTAGCACTTTAGTGTAAGGCCGTGGTCAGCTACTAATTAACTATCTAATTTGATTAATTAATCTGCGTTTATTCATTTGACTTAGTTAAATCGGCCATTCGTTTGATTTAATTGACTAGTTTTAATACACTATAACAGAGGTAATCAAATGTTTTGCTAAGAAGAGCCAAAAATCAAACTTGATTGAGGGCCGTGGGATGAAAGCAAAAGCTACATTATATCCAACTATATTATTATTATTATTATTATTATTAAAATGTACAATTTTCTTGTTTTACATATTTTATTTCAATGCAACAAATAAATATTAAAACAAAAAGATAAATTAGAAATGAAGATATATTTCAGTGCCATGGTTTTTTTCTCTCGCACATTTTTCCACCCTCTTGTGCCAAATCAAAGGTCATCACGGGCCAGCTTTGGCCATCTCTGCACAACATGCTTTAAAGTTGTAAGCATGTAAATCTAACACATCTAATCACACAATGCACTGTTTTGTTGGCTTTATTTCTGCTGCTTTAGGAAATCAGTAGTTATTGTTTTTCCACATTGGTTACAATGCTAATGGAAAAACAAATCATACAAAAATATGCTTTTTTAGTATATATTTGTTAATCATAACTATCATGCATACAACATGTTTTTATTAAAATTGTATTACAAGGTGTCATTTATGTATTAAGAATATCTTTATAATGTCGGATCCAATAGCATCGTGGGCAGCTTGCCGACATGTAGTCCTGTTGCGTTTCGGGCGACCTGAGTCCCAGCTTGTGGACATTTCCTGATTCTGTCCCCAACTCTCCCACTTCGCTTCCTGTTAGATCTCTGTGCCGTCCTATCACAATAAAGGCAAAACTGCCAAAAATAATGATTTTTAAAAAAGAAGAAGATAAAGAAGAAAAAAGAATCCTTTAAAGTTTTACAATTACAAATTGTCCATCTGTTTTTGAAACTTGCCAAGAAATGCATTCAGGGTCAGGTGAACCTAAAACCATCCTAATTATTCATGGCTTCCTAAGGACTGATTAGTCGACTAGTCATTCAAGCAACCCACTGAGTAGTCAGTTTTTAACATATTTAGTTTTGAATATTGCTAGTTACATCCACCAAATGACTATAGCTCAGTTGTTGTAGGTTACTCTTTCTCTCCCATTTGACACACAGGGCTGCCATGTGGCCATCAGTCTGAAGCCTCAGCTTTCAGTTACTGTGCTTTCAAGAGGCTTTATTAGACAGAATTTTTGGGTTTAGACCATGTCATAAGCCCCAGCAGCACTCTGTCTGTATGGATTTTTGTTGAAATAGACCTTTTACACACTCAACAGAGCCCTCAGAGACAGTCTGTCATCTCCAGCAGACAGTCTCTCATTTTACTTTCATATTTTTTTTTTTTTTTTTTCTCTCTCACACTCTATTACTCTTCATAACTAGCATGGTAGAAAATCATTTTTTCCTTGACTCTTTCCAGCATCACTTGTGTGCTCCTCTTGAAATTCTTCGATAAGCAACACTTCTCTCTCTTGCTGTTGCTAATTTTTTCCATCACTTATGGACACACTCGTTTGTAAATAATGAAACGCAAGTTAGGACCAGCCTCAGATGAAGGCAATGAATGAAAGGCATTCTGGGAATACGAGTCTTGACCTGCCTTGAGTGTGCATCTATGTGTGTGTTTCTAGTTTGAGACAATGACACACTGACTCACTCAATATAGTTTACACATAAACACACAGGGCTGTTCTAACCCAACAAACTGACTCAGAGAGGCACCTTTTGGAACTTACCTTTCCTCTAATTGGCTCCCTGTGAAGTGGCAACCCCTAGGCAATCTGCATGGTGATAACCCATGCTTTTGTTGCATTGTATAAAAATGGAAAGTTCTGAGATGCTTAAACAAGTAGAGTGGAAATTTAGCTGGCCTTGAGCAGCCCCAGAGGAAAAGTTCCTATCTTTTTGAGCAGGAGCTCATCACTCGGCAGCGTCTGTGTGATTTGCAAGGATGTGTTCTACAGTTGTGTTTGGAATCAAATAGGTTGTTAAAGGTGCACTCAGTAATATGACACTGGTCTTGGAGTTTATACTGACCTGGCAGCATCACACAAACTGTTGGTTACTGATGTCTAATACTGATGCCCTATTTGGTTACTGATGTCCTATTTGCAATAAGCCATTAAAAATATATTCAACAAGTGATAGAAAATTAGTAGTCATGTTTTCTTAACATGGATTTGTTATCTAATGTGTGTACATCATTTTAATTATATTTTTTAAAAGTATTATTAATTTTTTGTGTGTAAAACTTTTTAATTAGAAATTTACTTGACAGAGTGAAGCTTTTGCTTTATTTTTCTGTATTATTGCCACACATGGATCAAGTATTATAAGAGTAGTATTAGTATTATAGTAATAGTAAAAGTATTTAGAGTCGACTGGTTAAGACTGAGACTTTTTGAGACTGTTTTAGAAAAACTGTGGTGTTGCTTTAATAGTAACCCATGCTGAATCTATAAGCAAAATGTTGTCTAAGGTCTCTGGATAAGAGTTGACTAAGTCTGGAATACATAAAATTATATCCACAATTCACTCTAAAATGTAGGGAGAAGTCTTTTTGTGGACTGGCACAGAGCCGTGCATCTGGGAGACATTTGTCCCTAAGGGCCACTCTAGCAGTAGGGGACAAAGGAGGACATATGAGAGGAAGGGGACTGATAATTTAAGGTCTAATTTTGACAGATTGTATCTAATCTAATTGAATGATTATTTGATCTACAGTAATTAGATGTGTAGTTTCTAACTGAGTAGCCCATGTGGTAGTTCTGAGACTGTAACTTATTTTTTGATTTGCTGAATGGATAGAAATATAGAGAAGTTAACAAATGAATCATGTTTTTTTTTTTTTTTTTTTTTTTTTTTATTACCTGGACAACGACAGAACTGGATAGCAGAAGTTGTACTTACTACTGCCCTCGTATTCAGGAATAAAAAGAAACTTAAAAGGATTGTTCACCCTATCCTTTTGTACCAAATATAATCAACAAAAAAACAGCTTTTTTTAATAAAGGTTCAATAAACTGTTGATATTATTTTATGTGTCAGGCTTTACAGGGTTTTCCCCTATAGTCCTCAAAGATTATTCATTTGTTTTGGTTACAATGAGATAATATAAATGGCAGATAAGGAATATTGAGTTCGATTAAGTGTTTAGGAAAAAAGCTAACCAAAAATTTTTTTATAATGAATGATTCAGGAAATTATAAGTGAAGAGTTACATTAACTATCTGTTTCAATTTATGTTAGTTTCCTCTTGTCAGCAGGACATTTAATTCCACATAATGACACACAAAGGCTTTGTATGATTTTACCAGAATTTATTTTTCACGAGTTTGTTTATCATACTAGTAATAACAGAACAGCAGTATTTCTGAGCTGAAGAATTTGGATAGTGTGCGTTCTTGGAGTCTGGTTCCTGTTTGAACCTGCCCTCATGTGGGGCCCTCTCTGGTGTCCGGTGAATGTCAACATGTGCTGCTGTACTACTACTGCTGAAATTACAGGCATCCAAGGTCATTCTCATATTAACAAATTGGCTTTTGACACAGAAGGGAGTTGAGACTCTACACAGTAACCTTGTGTAAACAGCAGTCTCTGGAGTGTAATGCACCAGGTGATTATGAAACTGCTCACAGCGGTATCTTCAGTTTGATAGCAGTCCAAACTGTGCCCACTACATTAACCTTTTGAAAGTTTTCCCCCAATATGGGAATTAACGTCTTTGTTAGACATTAATTTTAGACATTCTTGGGAGTATACTGCTGTTTGAGCCATGTTAGACTTATGTCAAGCACAAACTTCAAAGCTGGAAAAGTGTTTAAGACTGTAAATCAGATCTGCTGTTTGTGCAGTTTGTCATTTATGATCCATGAAGTGACTGATCTAGGAACAGTCTTAACCGGTTGGCTCTGGTCCCTTGGCTTTTATTTTCTGTCTATAATACGTCTGCGCAGTTGATTAGCTTCATGTCAAAGGAAAAATGAGATGACAGCATGTTTCCGAGAGATCCTGTGCCTCTCCATGGGCAGCATGTGGAGGCGTTGTGCAATGAATTCATTAATTCCACGCATTTTGCCATGATTCAACAATAAATAAAGTTATTCCACAAATCTCTCTAAGACTCTAACGACCTTATAAATGACATCATTACCTGTTAGGGGCTTAAGAGTCTTCTCTGTTCCTCTCAGTATAGGGCAAACAGAGTGAGACTGATCTGATTTGAGTATCCCACTGTGAAGAACTCACTCTGCTAATAAAGCTCCAGCATTTCTAGTCCTCTTTCTTGGGAGTATTTAATATAACATTTTGTTTTTGTGGTCAGGTCATTGTTATATGCAGTCCCTGCATAGAGCTGACATTTTGATCTATTTGAGCAATTGAGCCTCTTTCCTTTTGTGGAAAAAGGCTTATCGTTTGCAAGCAAATTCAATTAATCATTTTATCATTCTAAAGGTGAAGCACAATTTGTAATGCTTCTCATTGTATTCGGTGCAGGATCACCTGTAGAAACATGCAGCAATAAAGCTTCCCATTATCGAATAGCTATTTGTAACCTAGAAGTTTCAGAGGACATGATGGTTGTGGCGGTAATAACGAAAGGGTCAAGTTACCTACATTTGAGGGGCAAATATTGGCACACACAGTTCAGTTGAGGTCATCGTAGCTGGCCTAATATGTTGTTCTCGCGTAAAGCTAATGCTTTTCTTCCTTCAGATGGAAGACCGCAGTGGGAGGTGGAGGCGAAGATCATCAGAGAGAAGAGTCAAGGAGTAAGTGAATGCTTTTCTTTTTACACAACTCCGTAAATATTTGCCAACAAAAGCACAGACATAAATATGTCTGCATAGCATTTTCTTCTTTAACTGATCTAAAAGCTGAAATTCCCATCAGTCCTCTGAATGTTTTAACACATGATAGATTTTTTGACTATAGTTAGTTTGCCTTTATTGTCATTGTATGTGACATACAACGAAATGTGATCTCTCTCATAAAAAACAAACTGTATTCGACCACATTCCAAACACATACACGCACACCCACACACAAAAAACAATAAGTATATATAAAAATATGGACGAAAAAGGTAAATCCTAAAAAACAGATTAAAGTATCTTGTGCATGCTATTGTAATAATATGGCATTGCGCATCCTTTCAAAATTGTTAAAGTAGCTGTGGAAGAATAGAGACAGGGGAGAGGGAGTTCAAAGATGCCTGTTGGGTCGAAACTTTCTGAATCTGTAAGTGCGAGTCATTAGAGCTGTGTTTGAACTTTGTATTCTTCTGTGGAACAACTTTAAGAGGTTTGCCTCAGACATCCATGATGTGTTGTTTAGTAAAGTTATGTTTCATGTCTCCATCTGTAGTCAAACATTGTGGTGGAGGTGCCTCCTTATCACAGTAAGACGGTCACTTCAGCAGTGCAGGTGCAGTTCTACGTGTGCAATGGCAAGCGGAAAAGGAGCCAGTCACACCGCTTTACCTATCTGCCAGGTTTGTATTCGACAGCACGTTCCACATTACAACACTCATTTCCTAAAGGAAATAATGGCTGAGAATATTACTCAACTATTTGTTGCTCTTAACTAAGCAATGTCATTTATGACCTCATATAAATTTATATACACTACTGTTTAGTTTGGGGTGAGATATATAATATATATATATATATATATATATATATATATATATATATATTAAACAGTTATTTAAAGTATCAGTTTTCTATTTTAATATATTCTATTTTATCTTTAAGTTTAAAATTTATTCCTGTCATGGCAAAGCTGCTTTGGTAACACTTTACAATAAGGTTCATTAGTTAAACATTAGTTAATGTATTAACCAACATGAACTAACCAAGAGCAATACATTTGTTACTGTATTTACTAATATTTGTTAACGTTAGTTAAGGAAAATACAGTTGTTCACAGTTTGTCCATGTTAGTTCACAGTGCATTAACTAATGTTAGCAATATTTTAATAATGTATTAGTAAATGTTGAAATTAACATTAACAAAGATTAATAAATGCTGTAGAAGTGCAGTTCATTATTAGTTCATGTTAACTAATGTTGTTAATTAATGTTAATTAAATGAACCTTATTGTAAAGTGTTACCGCTGATTTACTCCATTTACAGCCATTACTCCAATCTTCCAACATTTTTTTTAAGATTCTTGATGACTAGAAATTTCAAAAGAACAGAAATAGAAATCTTTTATACCAAAGTAATGGTCAAATTAATGTATTTTTGCTGAATAAAACTATTAAAAAAAAAAAAAGTACTTCATAGGTCCTGAGTGCCTCACAGGTTCAGGTTGTATTTTACTCCGTACAGCTCTGTTAAAGATGAGCTCAGTATGTTTTTGTAATTGTGGTTACATTTTACAGTAAAAGAACAAAAAAAACAAAATAACATTAATTAATAACTGATACATCACAATATAAACAAGAAAATACAATATAAAATATTTTGAATCATGTAATGTATTATGGAATTTATGACAAATGCGATAATGTAATGTAATGTGGACAAGAATTGGATTATGTTTGAGTCTGGCCTTCATGCAAAACAATTTTCTTGCTAACTTCACCTAACAGTAACAAGAATGGCACACATGTGGGTTTTCACAACAGAGTCACCCGTTTGATCATGCCAGCGTTCCTCTGCACTGTGCACCAGTGTGGTTAGGGATGAGGTTGTTCCAGTAACAGTTGAGCACCTGGTAACCGCTCATGTAAAACACCATAAAGAAAGAATCAGCATGATTTACATGTGGCAAGAGCCATGCAAATGTATTATTTATTATTATTACTCAAGAACTGGATGCCTTCACTGTCTTTGTCTTTCTGTTTTTCTCGCTCCCATTCTGTTTCCATCTCCTGTTAGCTTCATCTGTCTTAAGAGTCATATTCTGGAGAATTGCTGCGTTTTGAAAACTTTTCCCTATGAAAATGATTCACATGACAATAATAATGTGTCTCACATGTTTAGTTGACATGCATTACATCAGCACATTTATTAGCTCTGCTTTTGAAAATGATAGTCATACATATGTGGGATAGACCAGCATCCAGGGTGCAGTAAAAGGCTACATCTAATTATGGCTTATAGAGTTTCTAATAAAGTGTAATCATGTGTGGTTCTCATAGCAATAAGCTGGTTTGGTATTAATTTCCCAAAGTGAGTCAAACCGAAAAACAGCGTTGGCGTAATTAAATCACACGTGAGCAACATTTTTCTGAGTTGCATGCTAACCTGTAGAAGAAAAAGAGAAGGAGTGTGAGAGAGCGAGATAGGCCCAGCCTCCCACCCACCCTCTCCGCTCCACAAAGCACCCACTCAAATTAGGGTTTCCTGTTTTCCTCACTAACCCGTCAGGTTTCAGCCAATCAGATGACAGCACAGGCAGCCAATATTTTGAACAGGCCACGGCGACTGTGGTTGCCATGGCATCAGCCCACTGAGAAAGTGGCATGGCGGGGGAAGGGCTGAGGTGTTGTGTTGTTAGAGTAGAGCCAGACTTTTCATTGGTAATGAATAAGACATCTGATGTGATGAGCAGAGATCTTAATCCAGATTTAAACTATATACAGTGTGAATGCTGTTAGGCCTGCGAGGAAGTAGTTTGTAATCCACCTAATTGATTGTCTGAGGCTTCTTTGTTTGTCACAGACAAATCCACCAGCTTTGGTCTAAAATGCACCTGGAAACGAATGCTATTAGCTGTATTAATCAACTGAAACTAAACTTTTTTTTTTTTCTTTTTTTTTTTAAGTGCATTGTATGTACACAGTGAGTAACACCAGACTCAAATGCATTCACACTCTCTCCCACACATGGTCACCACTTGCGCTTCATATAAGGAAACTACAGTTTTACCACAGTAATGGCCTTGCAGCAGCGTATGGGCTGTGAACTGGATTTTGATTCCCATTTGGAGCTATGCTGGAGGGCAGACAGCATTCTTCAGTTCCCAAATTCAGCACTGGTTTACATGGCACTCAAGCAGGCAACATATGTTCTCTCAGAGTCCACAGCAAGTAAAAATATCCCCCACTCATGCGGGCCAGGGAAATGGCAGATCGGGAAATGGGTTACTGAACACTGTGTTACTATTACTTATTGTGTGCACATTTAGGAGAGGAGAGTTTGATGGAAGTATTGGCTTATAATGAAATATGTGCAATTTTTATACGGAGCGTAATTCTTGAACATATGTTAGCCATATCATTTTGCTGTCAGATTTATTGAAGATGGGAAATGAGACAAGAGTTCATTAGTGCTGTGAATCTATTAAACTTTAAAATAAATGTCCAGACCAAGATGGTTAATCAGTTTGATATGCTAATGTAATGGCATCATGAGATCTTAATATGATCACAATAAAAGTATAAATAAAAATACTTGAAGGTGTATTACTGAAAAGTACCAAATTTGTAAAACAGATAATTACTGTTCAGGCTAATTCAGTGAAATTTTATAGCTAATGAGATTTTAAATAAGATTTTCAAGTAAAGTTTTTTTCTCTTCCTTTTTTACCTATATATTTCTCTCTCTCTCTCTCTCTCTCTCTCTCTCTCTCTCTCTCTCCATCTCCATCCTT
This sequence comes from Elopichthys bambusa, assembly GCA_037101425.1. NCBI lineage: Eukaryota > Metazoa > Chordata > Actinopteri > Cypriniformes > Xenocyprididae > Elopichthys > Elopichthys bambusa. The sequence goes on from CM074432.1 coordinate 26,991,223, forward strand.
CCAGTCCTGGTCAAGCAAGAACATAGGGATGATCTGGACTCCCCTGCCGTGCCGCCCATGTCTATGCCTCTGGTCCATGCTGCCAGTTTGGTCTGCGCTCAGCCGCTGTCCTCCCCAGAGCACTCCCACCCACCAGACGGCCTTCTGTCTAGCTCCCCACGTGGCCTGGCTGCAGGCCTGCACCCACTCCAGGCCCCCTGCGCCCCAATGGGCTCCCCAACTCTTCCCCACCTGCCCCACCTTCAGGCTCAAGGGCTGAATGCACCTCCCGAATGCCAGATGCCCTTCCACCCAGGCCCTGCTGCCACTGCCAGGCCGTCTTACCCACCCATACAGCACAACATGCCCTTCAACGGTCAGCACAGTCTTCCTATGACTGTGGGCTCCCCACAGGCCTATGAGCGGATGCCGTTCCAGTCCGATCCGGCAGGGTGTCACACCCTGGGTTTGGGGATGGTGTATGGCCCAACTTCTTCAACACCAACCTCTGGAGTGCCGCCGGGACCTGGCTCCAGCCCCAGCCATGCAGCCTGTACAGGTAGCAACCAGGTCATGGCCCACTCAGCCCCTCACCATCACTCTCTAGGCTATAACTGCCCCACTCCTGGGCAGGTCCCATCACCCACCCACACGCTGGGACAGCCAGTCCCACAGCTTCAGCGTCCACTGGTCTACCATCCAGCCGGGCAGCGTTCTGCCTCCTGCCCCACACCCTCCAGTGCTCCTGCTCGTATGGTGCCATCTCCCCACTCTGGTCCCTCGTCCCCCCAGCTTCATTCCCTCCCCTACCATTCACCTACTTCCCCATCTCCTACATCCAGCAGCCCCTTGGGGCCCATGACGCTCTCTGGACAGCCTTCCCCACAGGCTAGCAGCCCTGTTTTGGCTGGGTTGTCCCCTTCAGGTCCTTTGGTGCACCCCCTGAGCCAACAGAGAGAGAGGCTGAACATCAAACAGGAGCCAGAGGATAGAGAGCCCACTTTCCGTACCATTGGCTTGCAGGACATTACGCTTGATGATGGTGAGTCATTGCATTTTGTTAAACAGTGTCTTTTCATCTTATGACACTTGATAGGATTTGAATGTGCACGGTCCCTTTCACATTTAGCCTCAGTGGCCACCGCAACTTCCGGTGCAGTGCAGTGTATGGAAATTGTAAGAAAATTAAGCACAAAATATTGATATATGATCACCTTTTATGCTAAAGATATTTAAAGCTAAAGCTGTTTTAATATAATATAAAATGTTTTCCTCACTACATTTAAAAATATATGTATTATACTATATTATAATATAATTTGTTGTGATTGACATGTATTAAAAATATGACAGAAAGAGTTCGCTGCTACCACAGTTTGCTAGGGGAGAATGCTATACTGGAAGGTTTCGTAGCTAAATATAAAGACAGTTTCCATTGCATTTGGTTTAGCTATGATGACCAAAACTACAATGCATGAATCCCACCAGCAGGCATGTCTGTTTCCCCCCACTTCGTATAGTTTCTGTAGTACTTATGGAAATAATGACCTTTTTATTAACTTTATTCATATATGATATTTATGGATATTAGAGAATGACAGGTACTTGCAGTAATGTAATCAGTGTGAATAATACACTAAGGGTGAATAAATATGTTCCATAACAGGAACTAGTATAGCAAGAACAATAGAATGTTATAAATAAAGTTAATGCTTCATTTACTAAAAAATAAACTTGCATGCACAAGTTGCCTGAAGCATTACAGTGGTTGGCAGGTCCCAGATTTTAAGAGTATCATGACACAGGGTGGATTCATTATGCTGGTAATCCTTCTTAGCAGAACTGTGAGACCTAACGTTAGTAGTGTGGGGGAGGGAAAGAGGCTGTGTTTGGAGTCGCTTACTACCTTATTACTCTAACTGTTTCTGCAGTATATACTATAGTATTTCAAAAATCATTTCTTCTTTCCGGACAAGTAACTTTTTTAAATTGGACAAGTTTATTTGTCCAAAATACAAGCACATAACAAAGCTAAATGTCAAGCCCTGCTGTACACAATAGTGCATGCTATTTCAATGCAATGCACTCAGTATGACCTTACGTTTTTTAAAAACTTTATTTCACAAAGTACAGTTCACTTTTTTTTTTTAAATGTGACATTATTTGCAATATTAAAATATAAAAGTTATTTTAAATATTTTAAATTTAATTTGTTCATATGAGGGCAAAGCTGACTTTTAGCAGCAATTACTCCAGTCTTCAGTGTCACATGATCCTTCAGAAATCGTTCTATGCTGATTTGGTGCTCGAGAACAATTTCTTATTATTAGTTAAAAACAGTGCTGCTAAATATTTTTGTGGAAACCAATACATTTTTTTCAGCATTACATTCTTTGATCAGTTCAAAAATGCAGCATGCCTTTGAAATAGAAACCTTTTGTAACATTATAAATGTCTTAGTTGTCACTTTTGATCAATTTAATGTGTCCTTGCTTAATGAAAGTATAAATTTCTTGAAAATCTTACTGACCCCAAACTTTTGTATGTTAGTGTATATAACCATTTTTATCTTTTAAGCTAAGTTGTCATCAGTCACAATTACATGCACATAATGAGGTAATGACAACATGAACAATAGCATACTACTAGTTAAAATGTTTGTTTTTGTGTCTTTAAAAATAGTCAATATTCAGTGTTTACTGTGCAGAATACAGTAAGCCGTACCATAGTATTCCATTCTGGGTGTAGCCAGAGCGAGAGAGCTTGTTCCTTAGCTTCAGTGTTTATGTGGATAGTTTTTGCTGACTGTGTGTTTATGTGAGAAGCACAGAAAACAGACCACAATGGATTCCTTATTCAAAGCCATTTACAACTGAAAATTTGTTTGCTGTGTGGGCTGTATTACACTGAACCTGGTGCATCTATCACAGTAGATTATTTTTTTTAATGGATGACTGATGAGAGAGTTCAGGCTAATGCTGTTCGTCAGCACAGATTCCAGCAATGTCGTCATTTTTGTGAGACACTAGTGTTGTGCTGTCAGATGATATCGTGTAGCAACAATAATATATCGCTGATGCCTTTGACGATATCAAGACTACAATTGGCTTGTTTTCCCATTAATTTATTAAGTTGTTATTATTATTATTATTATTATTATAAGGCTTGTATTATTATTAAATTAATATTAGGATCTACAATTAATTTGCCTTCCCTAATTTTATAATGACATCACCACATAACCACACTTGCAACACTGATAGGCGTGTATGAGGATTGAGGACTCCTCAAAGTAAATGTTTTTAAAACTACAAAACTACATCCCACATCAAAATTGAATTGCAAGGTGATCTATTCACAAATTGTCAAGAGTGCTTGTTATAAAAGAGACGCATCTTTCCTGTAGTTGTTGTTTGAACAAAGGCACATAACAAAACATTTTAATGAAACTAATAGCACTAATAACAATACAATTAGAAATTAATAATAACAATGTTATTACTAAAATGATATAGGCCTAATAACAGTCTTGAGGTCCGGACACAGCACGGTAATCAGTCATCGAGCTTCAAACACCAATAAATTAAGATTGTTGATATACCATTATCAGCACTGAGGTAGATTCAACTCTCATTGTGTCTGAGAGAATTAATTCGCTGACAGTGTCAGATGCCAAAAGCTCGGTCGGTTTTTGCTTTCACTTTCGGGGAATAATTGACTGTGGTTGGAGAGTCCTTCACCAACATAACTCTTGTGCAAAGTTTGCAGGTTGCATGTGTGATATCCACGGGTTGTATATTTCTATGCGACGTGACATTTTTCTTCATGACCAAATTCCCGCAATAATAAAACGAAGTAACTAATTAAATATGTATCAGCGATCTCACAGGCTGACAATACGATGATATGACTATGGTACATATCACCCCCCACTTTAAGATACCATTCCTGGACCAGAATACGATCATGGGGAGTCACTTCTGCTTTCTGCCAATCTTCAGTTACATATTCAAATGTGCAGTCAGACAGAGTTAATAAACAGCTTGAGTCACTCAAATTAGACAAGTGTATGTGTAGTGAAGTGTGAGTCCAGAAGGATTCAGCATTTTTAATTAAAACAAACACACACTCACACACACACAATTCACACATTGGGCCAGCAGCATACTAATTCACAGATGTGCACGTTCTAATTCACCATTTCACATACGTGTGCTCATACACTCTCAATATTTCAAAATAGACATGCTCAGCCACGCAAGCTCACTGCCTACATGTTGCTCACATATACTGTAACATTAGCCGTCCTTGTGCATTCAGTGTGCGAGATGGGATGGGATGGAGCCTTTTTAAAAGTGAAATTTTGAACTGATTCCACCAGGGACTGTATCCTCCCTAAAGCACACACTATAAATAGGGTCTGTGTCATTCTGACTGAAGCTCTTGAGTACCGTCGAGTTGTTAAGGAGGTCAGAAATGAACTGCAAATAGAACAGAACACAGCTCCAGTCACTGACATAAACCGTCTTTCACGTCAACATACAGCTACCACTATTATTGAAATGTACAGCATGTTTTGCAAAAGCATTACGATAGGCCTATTTAATGAATAAACTGAAACTTTATAAACACTATTCAGAAAAATGAATGTCATTTATTTACCATATTCCATATATTATATATTTATTATAAAATATGTATCATGTCATAATTATTGCATTTAAGTATAACGTTCCAATTTTTCTTGCTCTCACTGTTCATAAGAGTCATGAATCACTCTTCATGGTTAACTGTAAGTGTTCTGCAGCTGGCTGAGAGTTTCACTAGATTTAAATGTAAGTTTATGTATCAGTCAGACTCTGCAGTTCTTAATCACACTTTCCTGGCACTTTTATGGCCCCAGATACTTCAGTTCCATTTGATGAATCACTTTTCAGCAGAATTCAGTGGCTGTCACTCTGTCAGTTACAGTGCATTCTGGGAGTTGTGTGATTTCTGTTTAGTGTAAAACCTGGTGTTTATTTAGTTTCATATCCAAAGCTGTTTTGATACTGGTTAAACAGGTTTTAATAGTGATTACTAGCAGATTGTGGTAGGCGGGGATCCCACCTGATAGTCCGGTCCTATTGTTTTTATTCCAGGTCTACATGGAGCCGGTGCTACAACTGGGTGGATTGAAGTTTATTTATATAGAAAGCTAATATGTAAGGGCTGGAACTGTTTGGGGTTTTTCATGGACAGGTTAGAATCGTTCGTACGGTGCTGTGTGTTTGTGTGTGTGTGAACAGATGGCACAGGTGATGTCAAAGACTCTTTGCAGGTGGTGTTGGGGAGGGGCTACAGACAGACTGACAGATGGACGACAAAAAAACAGGGAATTGACACAAACGCACACACTCTCAAACAGAAAGGTCATAAAATGAAATAGAATATAGGAGATGTAAATGAGTTATTAAAAAAAGTATTGTAATTTGAGCAGTCTACTATTAGTACCATTGCATTTATCTCTCAACATGATATCCGTGATTAAATGTAGACGGCTTATGTGCCGATAGAGCCATATGTATGTGTGTGTGTGTGTGTGTGTGTGTGTGTGTGTGTGTGTGTGTGTGTGTGTTCGTGTAAGACATGCATAAGGAATCGGGTGCCATATTTTCCCTGATGAGTTTGGATTGGTTCCCTCATGCTGAACAGAAGGAGCTGTGTGTGTCAGTACTTACTCTAGTCCTTAGTCACTTCTCTTTTCTCTTGCCTCATCTCTTCTTTCCTCTCCTCTCTTTTTCATGTCAATTGTATTTGATTAGTGTCCTACCAGAGGTCTGTGTTTGAGATGTGTACGCAGGCGTGTGCTTGTGCTCCTTTGTTCTCGTGGATGTCTGTGTGCAGCTGCCACCCCGGCATGAGTGCACTGATCTGGGTTAATAATAGGCAAAGGCCTGCTGTCTTTGGGTCCCGTATTCCTGACTTACTGTACACACACACACAAACACGGTTTTTCACTTTGTGTCCTAGAGGTAATTCTCAGTGTCAGCCTGTTCTGCCAATGGATGACAATTAGTTTTAACATGTGGAATTTACTAAAGTAACAATAATAAAATTATTTTTGTCTGAACTGCTCCTTATAACATATATCCTCATGTGCTGCCCTCATCCGTTACTTGTCTGTTTCCCTCTTTCCGTTTGTGGGTACGGAAACTTTATCGTGCAACATATTCCAGGTCTGTAGCTTTTAGCCAGTGGTAAATGACTGTGTCAAATTAATAACACAACTTCTCTCATCTCTGAGGGAAAAAGAGTGTGGAAGGGAAAAAACAGAGCTCTGGGCTCTCATTAAACACAATCAGAGAACTCTTCTGAAACCACTGGAAACCTGGTTTCGTGTCATTTTTCAGTACAATTACAGTTACAGGAACATAATTTTGAGGTCTTGGCAGAGGTGGGCAGCGGTGTTGTGGTCCGTCCAGTTTGCAGTGCTGTGGTGTTTGGCTGCAGAGATGTGGCATGGTACAAAGATCCTTGGGAATTGATGTGACAGGGGTGAGCTCTCTGACCAGGAAACTCCAACTCAGACTTACTCGTTCTCTGGCATGACATTTTCACCTTATTATGTTATGTATATGAGTGGGGAAAAATCTCTATTCTCTTTCTGTTTTATCTATTATTTTTTTCTGTACTACTCTTGTTTTGTTTACCCAAAATGAAAATTCATTTCATTAATATTCTGTCTTCTGTAGAAGAAAAAGATATTCTGAAGAATGTCTGTTAACCTAACAGGTTTGATGCCTTTTTACTCCCAATTGAATGGACCAAAAAAAAAAAAAAGACATTTTTCAAAATACCTTTTCTGCCCCAGAGAAGAAAGAACAAATAAATTAACATTGGATATTAAATATTGGATACAGTTTTAATTTAATTTTTAATTTTTGGGTCTTTTAAGGTTACGTTTGATATTGTTACACTGCTAATATTATTGATAAATTGCTTGTCTTTCCTCATTTGTAAGTTGATTTGGATAAAAGTGTCTGCTAAATGGTTAAATGTACTGGATAATTCTGTTTTGAATGGCATAATTTGAATTTTGCATTTATTTGTTTTGTTGGAAACTTTGTTCCACTGTGCATCTTTTTTTTTCTTCTTTTTTTTTTACATCTCTAAATCTGCTGATTCAAAGTTCCTTTATAAATCTAGTTATAGAAGGAAAATGTGTATTTGGGTGGAGGAGGGAGGCCAGAATAATTATGGTGCAACATGTGTATGCACACTGTGTTTTGATCTTATAATTTTAGTTATAAGAATGTGCTCCTCTTGAACTTTCATTAGGATTGTTTTGTTTTATTCACCTGGGATAATCTACTGTTTAAAATTCACTTGAAGAGCTCCTTTTAAATGTTTATTTTTCATAATTAAAAAAAAAAAAAAAAAAAAAATTCTCCATAGGTTGAACACATTAAAACGCAACAATCGGCTTAAGTTTTTTTACGACACCTACACAGCTATATAGTTTTGCCCCATGGCTACACTGTACTGATTGTTAAAGCCAATGACTAAACATGTAAAACATGTTAAAGAGGTTGCAGCAGCCTCTGGTCAAAGAAAATGGGGGTGAATCACTGACTGACTCTTTAGATGGGGAATCCACAATATGATTCACAGATCAAACTAACTGCCCCCTTGTGCTTTCTCAGGCACTTTTTGTCTCTCTTTTTTAGTTGTTTAAAAAAAAAAGAGAGCGAGAGAGAGATTTGTGTAGTTTAATGTACAGAGGTCATAAAAAAGCAAACCAAGAGAACACCCTGTCATTACCCATGTCCTAAACACAGTCTAGATTTCACATCTAGTTTTGAAGCTACAGATACCTTCATTTAAACATCTGACAATTTTTTTTTTATTTATTTATTTTTTTTTTTTTATACACGAAATGGAAATTGGTGTGCTCTATCAGGTGCTCCAGCTAATGAGGTCAATCTTACCTAGTATAATACTTTCCATCGTAACACAATGCATTTGCTGCTTTCAAAAAAATGGAACAAAATATGTCTATCATCAGGATCTCACCTACAATGGAATCACATTTCATAGTTCCTGTTTTGGGAAATGGGTGTTAAATACTTTTTTAACTCTTGCAATTTTGCTACTCTGCTAATTTATAAATATAGTTTAAAATGTTAGTTTATTTGTCTTGTTATTTTCTTGCAATACACATAAAAATAGACATTTAAGTAAAATGTACAACACTTATAAAACTATCCCATAGGGTAAAAGGGTTGCAAATTTAGCTTAAATTAAGTGGTCACTCAGTAGGGATAGCTAGTGTGAGACCAAATATTTATTATAAACTTAAATTAAAAGAAAAGAAAAAAATGGTTTGATCCAGTAACCAGTTAGTCATTGTTATTTTTGCCCGTTTCTGGTTATTCAGAGAGTGACAGCCCATCTCAACTGATGCCTCAGTTAACGGTCAGCCAGTGCAGTGGCTAGTCCAGTCATTCACAGTCTCGGGGCAGCACCGTCAAACAATATCATTTACCCCAGCTCAGAGTTTTGCTGTCGGCAAGCTCTCAGGCTCAGACCCTGTATATCATATGGTAATAAGGGATGGCCCCTACCACTCATCCACAGAGGATCCCCGTTTAAAGACTACACTGAGACTCACAAGCATTATGCGAAATAGATTGAGATGAATCATGCTTTCTTACATGTGGGGAAAGACGATGTTGAAACCTCTCAAGTCAGTTGCTGCTATATTGCGATATATTGCACAGTAACTTCCCGTATTCAACGGAGTCAGATGCATCGCTAATATCGACAGAGCTCAGGTCTACGTTTAGACATTTACTCCCTCAATATGTTGATGAGATTTGTGCTTCGTGTTATATCATTCACAGTAAGCAACTGTAATTGGAATAGAGTTTTTATAGACTCTGAGTCTCCTGAGGTGACTTGCTTTCCAGACTGGTCCAAACGTTGAACAAAGAGAGTACGCATTGAAACTGCAGCGTGTATGTGTGTGTTTGAATGAACATGAGAAACTACAGTGTGCTTTAATGTCACAAAAATGGAAAAAGTGAGAAAAGAAAGCTTTTGATCTAGAAGGAGACAGGAAAATAACGTTTTAAAATAAGAAAGTCCTCTTCAAAGTAGAACGAATACCGTGGCAGATGACATATTAGTCTTCTCTAAAAAAAAAAATCGGTACCCTTAAAAATCTGCCAATACCACAGGCACACCACAGACGCTGATTAAATAGCTGTCTCTATTTATTGACTGGCTGTGTACTGACATACATTTTTTTAATTTGTTATTTTTCTCTTTACCAGATGTTTGTGTGTGTGTTTAATGCTTCATGGCAATAGCTAAATTAGCCTCTTTTTTTCCAATTATATATATATTTTACTTCATTATTGCTTTTAAACACGTATCTGCAAAAGTTTGTTGTTTATGGTGTGTGTGTGTGTGTGTGTGTGTGTGTGTGTGTGTGTGTGTGTGTGTGTGTGTGTGTGTGTGTGTATAGGCATATACACATTCATACACACACACACACACACACACACACACACACACACACACACATATATATATATATATATATATATATATATATATATATATATATATATATATATATATATATATATATATATATATACATGTAATTTATTTACATTCTTTTTTTATTGTTTAAAATGCCTTAAACACCTTTGAGAGTTGCAAATTACTGAATAAGTGTGCAGGAGACACAATTACACTTACTCAATATGTTTTGTAAGTTGTATCAGTCTTCTACTACAATGTGTGTGAAGTTGTGTAGTGCACGTTTGTGCAGAGTGTGTAAGATTGTTACATTGTTTGTGCGGCGTGAGAGGCAAACAACAGCACGTTGAGTGGCTTTTAAAGCAGAACTCACAATCAGCCCAGAGCAGGTCTGCATGTGTGAAGTGTATGTTCATGCAAGAGGAAGAGCCGCCTACGCCAACAGGATGATCTGTGACAGCGGCTGGGCATTTGAAACACAACACACACACACTCAAAACATGTGAGTTTCTCACACAAAACCATCACAAAATAATAACATCAACCACATAAGAAAGGTATCAAAACAACGCTAAACTTGGCACACGGGACAACAGTTGACAGCTGTGAGCAACATAAACCTAATAATCAACATGAATAAAAACACAAAGCAGCTATGCACAAAGCAACAGGAGATATAATCTTCAGTATACACAAATAACTACAATACTTATGCAAAAGTGATACTAATGTAACAACGCTTTAATTAGTTGACATTACATGTAGATTTTTTTTTAAACACCAAAGAGTTGCGTGTAAGCCATCACAAACATCAGTAGTATTATGTACTAATGCACACTACACAACCGCTTTAAATATTCACCCTACGTCAGGATTATTGTAGGAGTATTATTATTGTATTATTTTGATTTACCGAGCAGATCATCACAGTCCTTTATATGGTGTTCTGCCACTTTTTTTGTAACACCCTCTGCCATATTTCACATTTAAACACAGGTTTCATTTACCTTTAATGCTATTTTTAGCACCATGTCCAGCTCTCTGCCTTTTGATGTCTTGTTACCAAATGACTGTTTATGCCGTTATATACGTCCACTAAAGCTTATCGCTAATCCTGTGTAGGCAATAGAGCGACATATTTGTTAACTTTGACTGAGCTTTTGGAAAATGTGGTGAAACCTGGTCCATCCCAGTCAGTCATGGTTTGTCTGGATGAGGAATGCAGGGATTATTAACTCGCTTGCAGAGGCAGGTACCCATATGAATGATACCTGAGGCCCCCTTCAACAGTCAAACTTGTTTATCTGCTCTTCGGCTTTTCCCTCAGATTTGTCATCGCCTTTTATAGATGTTTTTTACTCCAATGACAAGCTTGGAAATCTGGTGATTGAATGTTGTGGTGAGTGTGTCAAAACCTGCCAATAATTTTTTCCACAAAGTAAGGAACCATCTTTGCCCCAGATTTCTCTCTCTTCTCTGTTGTTTTTCTTTTTTATAGGATGATTTTTTTTGTTGTTGAAAGATTTTTTCATCATCGTACTTGCTAAAACTAGCCATTTTATATGCTTTATGAGAAAATCCACTATCCAATAGCACATGTGTAGAGAAATGGCCACATTTTCATGGCATTAATCAGAACCCTGCTGGGACAAACTGTTAAAAAAAAAAAAAAGTTTGGCTACTTGCTTAACCTCAGTCTCTCTGCCTGCTAAAGTAATTACCACACTTGCTCTACTGTCTTCTGGGATATGGAACATGTGTTTTAACAATGGATCAATTTTATACAGGCCTTTCATAGTGCTCTAAAAGCTCAAGCCAACAGGCGAGAGGAAATGTAATCAAAGGCCATTAAACTCATAATGAACTGATGCGACTGCCTGCACCGAATAGCCTAGTAGTCAAAGAAACAGAGGATGACTTTATAGCCTGTTTTGTGGTCATCTTATTAAGAGTGCTGCTGTCAGAACTTACATCCTCACGTACACAGACTCACGCTAGCATGCACGTTTTTTTGAGTAGTCACATACCAAAGGTTTTTTTTCTGCTCCCTTTTATCTGTCTTTTATTTCCATCGGCCCTCAAGGATGATGTCTGTACTCAACTTTACACAGCTCAACACTGCCCTTCAATGGTTAGATACAGTAATGGTTTTTAAAATGCTCTATATGAACTTTAAAAAGCTCATATTATTTTTCAAGGGGTTTGGTATAGCAAGTTTTTTTTGTTTTTTTTTTTTAAGAAATTGTTTTTATTCAGCAAGGACACATGACATTTATGAAAAGTGACAGTTAAAACAAGGGTGTTACAAAAATGTTCTATTTCAAATAAGTTATTTTGAACTATATTTATAAAGGATCCTGAAAAATATATCAGTTTACACAAAAATATTAAGCTGTCATGTCACCTTTATTTAGTGCTTCATACAATACAGATTGTTTTAAAGCAGCTTTACAGTGATAAACAGGAAAATAATGATGCAAACAGAATTAAACTCTGCTGTAAAGCAGCTCTAAAAAGACAATAATAAACAGTCATTATTCAGTTGAAATAAGTCCAGTTTTTATTCAGTTCGGTTCAATAACTGTGTAAAGTTCATCAGTTATAGAATGAGTTCAGTTCAGCTATAAAGCATCTCTGGGGAAAGCACTGATGTTGACATTCATTTCAGTTCATTTCTCATCCAATAGAGTCATTATTGCCGAATATTAAGTGTCCCCAACTAAGCAAGCAAAAGGTGGCGGTGGCAAGGAATCCAGACTCCATCGATGACAGAAATGGGAATGAGAAATAAGAAATGTTTCTTGAGCAGAGCACCAAATCAGCATATTAGAATGATTTCTGAAGGATCATGTGACTGAAGACTAGAGTAATGATACTGAATAACACCTATACCATCACAGGAATAAATTACATTTTGAAATAATGTCTCTTTGTGTCTTTCAGTGAATGAGATCATAGGCAGAGACATGTCTCAGGCCCCAGGGGCTCATGGGGGCTCTCCAGCTGCACACAGTCAGTCCTAGCCCACAAAACACCACGTCAGACTCTCAGACAATCTTCACAGGACTCCAGAGCTGGTCGGCAAGTTTTAACCCAATAGGCTGAAAACGACCTTCCCCAGCGTGGATCCAGTGCAATTTAAATGACAATTGTTGCTTACTCTTGATTCATGAACACAGCTATATACTGTACGCAAAATCAGGTGTACTGTACACGTGTGCAGACATGGTTGAGTGGGAGTAAACTTAGATTCGTTCTCTTGGAAATAAAACCAATAATTCAGGGCTCTCTGACAGCATGATGTATTATTATTTGCGGCTTGCAAATTCACCCCTCGGATTGGCTAGCTATGCAGTCGAGCACCCTCATCCCTGACCGGAATATGCAGCAATTCTACAGTCACTTTAAGTGGGATAACCGAGGGCTGCTTGAACCATGATAGATGCCCTCATTTCGCCTTCTTACCAGCGGAAATGCCGCCTTTTTCAGTACACATTCTCCCAGTGCTGCCCTCTAGTGGACGGCCCTCAGGCGCTGCACTGAGTCTGTAGTAATAATATGCAACATTCCACATGTCTAGTGACCTTTCTGAGCTGTAGATAATGTTTGATGATAGGCCCATTTCCTCTTCAGGTTGAACAAATGCCTTATGTAGTAGCTGTGATTGTTAACAGGCTTTCTGCTGAGAATTTATATTAGTTTTTATTTTTATTTAATTTTCTTTTTTTTTTGAATGGGGACATGGTTAAATCCAATGTGTGTATTTTATACTTAGTAGCTAAGCTTCATCTTGTGTTCTGGAGTGCTGTGAATTGTGTTAGCTCAATCATACTTTCACAGTGCTGTTCTTTAAAAGTCAAATTAATTGTTCTCCGATTCTAAAGAAAACACGTTTTGTACAATTGCATGGGAAGATTATTGTCTTCAGACCTTTTGGTCTAAATGAGTTTAAGTCTATATATATATATATGACTTTATCTGCATTGAACTCAAACCTAAAATTATGTTGACTATGCTGAGACTCTCTTTTGTGCCTTCGATTAGACAAAAAAAAAATGCATTGGAAAAAAAAACATTGCAGGTTTGATGTCAAGGAATAACCATATTTAATTGGTTGAAATTTTTTTTTTTTTGGCCCATAAAACGTTGCATCTTGACAATCAACAAGTGAATTTCCTGTTACTATAAAGTAACTTGAAAGCTGCTCTCAGTTTGTGTCATTGCTGCATTCTGGGACTTTTCATAAAGGTTGAAATCCAAACCATCTATATCAGCCCATCTTAGACAATTATATTGCTCATATTTGCTCACAATTTGCTCTTGTGTGGACAAAAACAGTTTAGGCTGGTTTCCTCTGTACTTCACTCTTTGGGCCAGACACAGAAGACGGACACTGCCAGAGCAGATGCAGTTTGATGCAAACAAATCTATTAATTTCTATTGGTTCCTTGCCTTAAAAGTTTAATTTGAAGATTTACAGTTGTTTTCTCAACTGTTTTTTTTTTTCTTCATGAAAACTGGCACAATTCAATTAAGATTTTTTATCTTTTTTTCAGTCTTTGTGAGACATACAGCTGTATTCATGACTGTTAATTATGTTTGAAAAAGAAAAAACTGCTATGCACTATAAACCTGCCTTCTGCCTATAAGAAAAAAAAAAAGAAAAAAAAAAGAAAAAAGAAAACCTTGATGCCTCTAGACTAGATGCTGTAGAGATGCTTCTTCATAGAGTAGTATACCAGACAAGAGTTCTGTGTGTCAAGATGTGTCTGTTCATGCACAGAGCAAGCATCTTAACGGTTTTGTGTGTATGCGCTTATGTCAGTTTGTATCCAATGAATTGTAGATATTTGTTTTTGTATTTTTAAAAACCTCTGAATTTAAATGGTGTAAAAGCACACTGATACATTAGGCTATGCAAGGACAGACAATATGACAGTGTGACTGATTTTCAAACATACAAATAGCAGGTTTGTTTGTTACTCTTGCATCTATACAGTATGTAAGTGTATATATATATTTTGTTGTATGTAAACCCTTACATATAGTGACAGGTGTTTTTAATGACACTTTTGACTATTTAATTTAAACTATCAAATATACGTAGGAAAGCCTTAACTTGTGTTAAAATTCAGTTTTAGAGAATGTGTGTCATAAGGTTTGAGTTTGATTTAGCAATAGTGTTTTTTTTTTGAGAATCAAGACAGAAAAACAAACAAACTGATGGGGAGTTCTGGGATGCCCCAGATAAGCACCTATTTTCATTCTTTAGAAACCAAAGATCGAACAATATGTTCCCATTTTACATACAGATGACAACGCAGACACCAGAACTCTATTTTTGATACTTTGAAATGGATGTCATTCCTAAAGTTTGGGTAGCTTGGATGGTTTGTAAAATAAAAGTACAGGTTCAGTTGATGTTTACGGAGCCTTGTATTGTTGTTTCATGTACATTTTGTATTTAACATTTTGTAATTTTTAAGACTGCAGTGCTTTTTGAAATTATTCAAAGGGAACACCATGCGGCATAGGCTCTTCTGAGGTAGTGTATCAATAAAAAGAATAAATGCCCAAATGTCTCTTATTGTGTCGGTCTGTCATTATCTTGTAGTGCTTATTCTTCCATTTACTGTTATTCTTCCAGTACTATAGTGGTTAATGAATCAGAAGTGCCCACACATTCTGCCATGTAGCTACAAATTTAACAGAATTAAAGGTGCCCTTGAAAAAAGAAAAAAAACACATCAACCAGCATAATACTGATCAGTTGGGTTTATTTTGCTATAATTGTACATTATCCCAGGGCTACTTAAACCAAGAGCTGTTATTTCACTCAAAAATATATTGCAATAATTTAGTGGTCAGAATTATTGGCACCCTTGGTAAATATGATCAAACATGGCTGTAAAAATAAATCTGCATTGTTTATCCTTTTGATTTTTTATTCAAAAAAATTCCTAAGAGTAAAATATCACATTTTCACACATCAGGGTGACTAGGAACATGAAATTGTCTAGCCATGACTTCCTGTTCCACAGGAGTATAAATATGAAGAAACACAAAGTTCCAAATTCCTCATTCATCACAATGAGCAAAACCGAAGAATATAGTTCAGGGCCCATATTTATCAAATTTCTCAAAGTACCATTTTAGTCTCAAGTGCTGAGAATTCATGAAATTTACTCAACTTGCTTTTATACTTAAGTTTGCAAGTAGATCACATTTCTTAAAGCTAAGAATCACTCTTACTCTCCCAGTTAAGACAGCTCTAAAGGTCTCTCAAGTGGTTAGGAGTTGCCAGTAGGGGCACTGAAGAATTCACCCCTTCAATGTTTTTTCCATAAGCAACCAGGATATACAGTGGTATGCGAAAGTTTGGGAACCCCTTGCAGAATCTGTGAAAATGTGAATCATTTTAACAAAATAAGAGAGATCATACAAAATGCATGTTATTCTTTATTTAGTACTGTCCTGAGTAAGATATTTTACATAAAAGATGTTTACATAAAGTCCACATGACAAAAAAAATAACTGAATTTATTAAAATGACCCTTTCAAAAGTTTGGGAACCATTGATTCTTAATACTGTGTGTGATACCTGGATGATCTACGACTGTTTTTATGTTTTGTGATGGTTGTTCATGAGTCTCTTGTTTATTCTGAGCAGTTAAACTGAGCTCTGTTCTTCAGAAAAATCCTCCAGATCCTGCAGATTCTTCAGTTTCAAGGATTTTTTGCATATTTGAACCCTTTCCAGCAGTGACCGTATGATTCAGAGATGCATCTTTTCACACTGAGGACAACTGAGGGACTCAAACACAACTATTAAAAAAGGTTCAAACATTTACTGATGCACCAGAAGGAAACACGATGCATTAAGAGCCGGGGAGTGAAAACTTTTTAACAAGATGTCCACATTTTTCTCTTTTTGTTGAAATATTTTTTTTTTATTTAGTACTGCCCTCCGGAGGCGACAGAAGATACCTACATTTTTCCCGGAAGACAAATTATGTACAATTTACCTCGATCTTCAAATTCAAAATGTTTTCACTCCCCATCTATTAATTCATCGCGTTTCTTTCTGGAGCATCAGTGAATGTTTGAACCTTTTTTAACAGTTGTGTTTGAGTCCCTCAGTTGTCCTCAGTGTGAAAAGATGCATCTCAGAATCATACGGTCACTGCTGGAAAGGGTTCAAATATGCAAAAAATCCTTGAAACTGAAGAATCTGGAGGATTTTTTCTGAAGAACAGAGCGCAGTTTAACTGTTCAGAATAAACAAGAGACTCATGAACAACCATCACAAAACATAAAAACAGTCGTAGATCATCCAGGTATCACACGCAGTATTAAGAATCAATGGTTCACAAACTTTTGAACAGGGTCATTTTAATAAATTCAGCTATTTTTTGTCTTGTGGACTTTATGTAAACATCTTTTATGTAAAATATCTTACTCAGGACAGTACTAAATAAAGAATAACATGCATTTTGTATGAGCTCTCTTATTTTGTTAAAATTATTCACATTTTCACAGATTCTGTAAGGGGTTCCCAAACTTTCGCGTACCACTGTATGAGGTCGCCTGATTTAAAAGTGTGATTTCTAGACCTGGGAACGTCGAACAAATTAATAAACTCCACAGGCATTCTTACTGAATATAAATTGTTCTAGTTATGTCATGCTCTATTTTATAGAGTAGGAATTGTAAATAAAATTTTTAAAAAATAAAAAAAAAACCACTGGAAAAGTCATGGGCCTTTGTTTGTGGACAATGGGAGGAGTTAAAAAGGTTGAAATCTACTGATCAAAAACACACAAAGCTGGTCCAAAACATTTCACTTTACCACTTTGACATTATGTCAGAGCAATATCAATTTATTTGTTGCATATAAGAGTCACATTTACACGTACATACACATTTCAGGGAAAAATGCCCCTTCTTTCACTAGAGAGGTGTGACATTTTGTTCAGCCTGTATTGCACTCCAGGTAATGTAGTCATGAAATACATATATATAATAAAAAAAAAATTTATAAGCTCATGATTCAAGCAGCCTGCAATCAGAAAACTGATGTAGACCACAATTCCAAAACAAGGTATGACCACGGCGTAGTTCAGTCTTCACAATCTCTCATGGGGTCAGACTGAGGGCAACAGAATACACACCTCTATCAACTCAATTCCTCTAAAGAATGAGCACTGAAGCATGTAGATCACACAAACAACTCATCTTTTACTTTAAATAAAAATTTTCACTTTTTGAATGGATTAAACTAAAAATCAGTTCATGCAAGTCTATGGAGTACATACTTGGTCTGATCTCTATTAAATAAGGAATAAGTCTGAAGGCTGTGTCAGTCCAACAGTGCAGATGTACACTGGGAAAACCTTCATGCCCTTTTTAACCCTACGTGCAGCATAACGGTTTTACAGTATTTTAAACAATCTCACTGTATTTCAGAACATTCCTTTATCCATAACAGCAATAAGTGTTGCATTGTATTTTAGTTCTCTAGTGCCAAACTGGACTGCCCAACAGGAAGATCTCTTGTTCCATAAACTGATGGCTTGCCAGGCTTATAAGTTTACTTTAAGGTCTTGAATTAGGATAGAAGAGATCTTGACATCAAAAGACAGGAAGACTTTAGCATGCATGCCATTGATCTCAATTTTCCTCACACACATACACAAGCAGTGAGGCAGTGCTACTGAGATGTTTAGCTTGTGTGTATATAAACATATATACAGTGCTTCTGCGTCAGGTCCCCTCCTAAACTACTACTTTGTGTCAGGAGCAACAGGACAACTGTCTGAAAAGCCAAAAGACAGGTAATGATGGAGAAAGGGGTGAGACAGGTGAAGTGCGGTCCTCCGTTGGTGGATGTAGCAGTCTGTGTGTGGTCACTCACAGCAAACCAGGCGGATGGGGTGGCCGGAGAGGGGAAGATTGGAGCATTCGGCTACAGCCCGTCTTGCTGCCTTCTCACTGGGGAAGGTCACCAGTGCCTCCCCACTACGCTGACCACTCCAGTTATACAACACGAGCACCGAGTCCGCCTGGAGCTACAGCAAAAGAAAAAGTAAAAATATTAAGCAAGTATAATAAATATGCTGTAGTGGTCAAAAATGATGTTCAGAGGGGATATTTATTTTTTATTACCTACAAGTTTGTTCTTCCCAAATAAATAAATAAAATATTTTCCACATAGCGTTTGATTAAACCATCAAAATAAGCTTGGTTAAGGTATTTATCTGATAAAATTATTTGGCAAAAAAGGCAAACTACAGCTACTGGTTTTATTTTAGAAAAACAAAAGCACAAAGCAAAAAAAAAAAAAAAAAGTACACACTGATCAGTTATTAATATTTCATTGGTTCTCTCTTGTTTTTTGCATGTGTTAAAAATTTCTTTGTATGGCTTTGTAATATTACGTCCGCACAATTTGGCATGTTTCATTGCTTTATCACAAAATTGACTCCAAGCACATCTTAATTAAGGGTGAACATAGGCAAGACATCACTTTTGGCCACTACTGTACACATATACATATATATTCCAGTGGTGGCATTTATTTATTAATACACACACACACACACACACACACACACACACACACACACACACACACACACACAGAGAAAGAGAGAGAGAAAGAAAGAGAGAGAAAGAGAGAAAAAGAGAGAAAGAAAGAGAAAGAGAGAGAAAGAGGATTTGAGTTTGGATTAAACACCCTTTAAGCATTTTTGCATAAACCCACCACACCCCGGATTTATGCCATCTCAAAGTCAATTAAATCAGCTGAAAAGAAATGAGAGTATACACTTAGCCATTCATTAGGAAACCCTTATAAAGGCTGGAGACTTGCAGCAAGTTAAGAACAATGATGCTACACAAACAAGACATTCAAACCCCAAACCAATAAATCACTTCAGATAGAAAGAGCATTATTACAACAAGCTTCTTAAAACAGCAGCACAAGCATACTGGGATTAAATTATGCATGAAGCAGTTGAGTGAAGATTTACACAGATGCAAAAACAGAAGAAAAAAAAAAAAAAAAAAAAAGAATAGCATTACTGGGACTGCAATTCTGATTGGAGGTCACCACAGAGCAGTGGCAGTAAGGGGAGGAGTTAGAGTATTAGTCCATGCAGAAGCGATGGGTTCAGGCCACAGGGGCATCATGGGAGCTTACCTGGAGGGGCTCCCCTTACAGGCAAAGCCACTCTTTAGGCTGAATCAGACTCCGGCCCTGCTCATTCACTCCAACCAAGCTGCTGTAGTCTTCAGGCACGTACTACAGCACAATGAGCCACAGTCAGTGCCACAGGCCTCACATTACACTCATAATCAGCACTTCTCTCAACCGTCTTCATGTACAGGCGACGGTAGAGTAGTATGCATCTACTAAGGATGTTAAAAGATGTGCATTGACATGGCATTGAAAATATTGAAAATGTATAATGTTGCAAAAGATGTTGCATTTTAAATAAATTCTTTTGAGTTTCTATTCAAAGTATCCTGAAAGAAAATATTAAACAGCAGAGCGGTTTTTAACATTGATAAAAATAAGAAATGTTTCTTGAGCAGCAAATCAGTAGAATGATTTCTGAAGGATCATGTGACACTGAAGACTGGAGTAATGATGCTGAAAATTCAGCTATGCATCACAGGAATAAATTACATTTTAAAATATATTCAAATTGAAAAAAGTTATTTTAAGTTGTATTAAAAGGTTAGTTCACCCAAAAATGAAAATGATGTCATTAAATACTCACCCTCATGTCATTCCACTCCCGCAAGTCCTTCGTTCATCTTCAGAACACAAATTAAGATATTTTTGATTAAATCCGATAACTCAGTGAGGCCTGCATCGCCAGCAATAACACTCTTTTTCAATGCCCAGAAAGCTACTAAAAACATATTTAAAACAGTTCATGTGACTACAGTGGTTTAACCTTATTATAAAGCAACAAGAATACTTTGTGTGGCAAAAAAAAAAAAACAAAATAGCAACTTTATTTAACAATATCTAGTGATGGGCGATTTCAAAACACTGCTTCATGAAGCTTTATGAATAATTTGTTTTGAAACCGTTGTTCGGAGCATGAATCAAACTGAATCACGTGAACCATTGAAGTTTCAAAACACTTATGACAAAGCCTTGTGTACTGAAATCATGAAATTTTGGCGCTCTGAACCACTGATTCGAAACAAATGATTCATAAAGCTCCAAAGCTTCATGAAGCAGTGTTTTGAAATCGCCCATCACTAGATATTGTTGAATAAAGTCGCTATTTTGCTATTTTTTGGCACACAAAAAGTATTCTCGTCGCTTTATAATATTAAAGTTGAACCACTGTAGTCACATGAACTGTTTTAAATATATGTTTTTAGTAGCTTTCTGGGCATTGAAAAAGGGAGTGTTATTGCTGGCAATGCAGGCCTCACTGAGCCATCGGATTTTATCAAAAATATCTTAATTTGTGTTCTGAAGATGAACGAAGGTCTAACAGGTGTAGAACGACATGAGAGTGAGTAATAAATGACATTATTTTCATTTTTGGGTGAACTAACCCTTTATCATTTCACATATTACTGTTTATATTGTATTTTTGATCAAATAAGAGCGAGTGAGCGAGCGAGAGTGAGAGAGGAAATGGATCTGGATCCAACCTCACCCCTGGATCTTGTGTTCTGCAGTGAGGACCATCTCAAGTGTGAGTGAGACAGTTTGTATGTTTGTGTGTGTTTGATAATAGGGTCAATATCAGTTATAATGCCTGTCAAAATTTAAGATTTTTGTTTTGTTTTAAAAGCATCTTCAATATTGAGAACCGTTTTTGCTGCGTAATATTTTCGTGGAAGCGGATATTTTTTTTTTTTTTTTTTTTCAGGATTCTTTGAAGAACAACATCTGATCATCTGATATGGAAATCTTTTGTAAGATAAATGTCTTATTTATAAATAATAATAATTTATTTATTTATTTAATTGTATATACAACAATTAATGTATCGAGAGTATGGGAAATTTTAGTGGTATTCAGACCAAAGGTTGAATCCCACTAAAATAAACAAGTGATCAAATTCCAGATTTCATTTATGAAGAATCAAATCATTGTCAGAGCACATATTTTACACCACTAAGTCTACTGTATGTTTGAAAATGTAAAAACTAAATGTAAATGCAGGAAAGAATATGGGCATCTTGAAGTATTCGTTAAAGACTATTTTTTCAAGTAATTATAGTTCATTTAAAGGCTCTTCATTCAAACAGAGGTCTGAAGTGCAGAGCCTTTTATCATTCATAACACAAGAGGTGACACCAGTGTATCCCCAAACATATTTAAAACATATTCAACACACCCAAAATACACTGCAAAACAGAAAAAAAAAAAAAAAAAAAGGATCCATCATACAGGGTTGCATATAAGATGTTTAAGCATGAATGCGCTATACAGAAAGAAAGAGGGGAGAGGGGGGGTGCAGACCACCTGCCAAAAAAGAAACACTTCCCGCACACAGAGTCCCATAGTGTGCATTTTGTATCAGAGGTTAAAAGCACACTTGGAGGGTGGACTGGGCTCGGATCCATTTCATTGGTTCAGCCAGGAGTCAAACCTGAACTCAGCATTTCACACACGCGCCACTGCGCTACGCTTTGTGAACAGTGTAACAGGCACACCACTCAGGTACACGCACAGCTCAGAGTGTCACACGCCTTAGAGGAGAGAGCAGGGTCGCTGCATGCTGAAGACAGTTGTACCATCCCCACCACACAATATGAAACTATAACATCTGAAAAATCTCCATGGCTTATACATTAATATACTGTGAGAGAGAAAGCACACACAGACCCGTGCCCAAAACAAAGCATAACTGTTTTCCACCTAACCATCCCTCTTGTCTGTTATAACCCCCTTCCCTCCTTTTCTAAGTGCAAATGTCATACCATCCTCTGAAGTCTCCGCCTAATCGGGTGTCAGCTAATGAGAGGACAAAACGTACACAGTGATTCATCATAAAACACTATGCTGTATGACACTACAATACAATAGAAACTTTTTAAGATGTGTGCTGCTTATCTAACAGAAGCAGGTAAGAGGTGCACTGCTTGGGAAACCCTACTCTTTTTTTTTTAACTTATTTTTGAACTTGAGAACCTGAATGAATAAGCGAGTGAGTAGTGGAATGAAGAGTCACCTGATATCCCTGAAAGAAGTTGAGGATGTCTTTGACCCCGGCGTTGTACGGCAGGCCCTGCATTCGCACCAGTGCTCCGGGCTGAGGGGGGAGGAGGGCAGGGGCAGACTGGGCGGCCACGGCTGCTACTGAACCAGGCGGGGCCGCAAAATAACTCACCGTGGAGGGAGAGACCGGTGGACTAGTCAAAAGTGTGAGGGGAAAAAAAAGGGTTTTAAATAATGGTAAAATCGATTTATTAAATGATAAAACAAAAATAAATAAAAGGGACAGTTTAGAATATAGATTCTGATTGGAGGAGCTACATTTGAAGCTGTTGTAAAACAGCTGATTGATGTATACACGTGACCACACATTTTATGTTAAAGGAGGGAAGTTGATAAGTTGCTTGACATCCTCAGCAATATTGTGAAACATTACAATTTAAAATAATTGTTTTCTATTTTAATATATTTGTTAAAATGCAATTCATGACGCAAAGCTGAATTTTCAGCATCATTACTCCAGTCATCAGCGTCACATGATCCTTCAGAAATCATTATAATATGCTGATTTGCTGCTCAAGAAACATTTCTTGTGCTGCTTATTGTTTTTGTGAAAACTGTGATACATTTATTTTTCAGGATTTTTGTCTTGTACCTCGGGTAGTAGGTGGTGTAGCTCATGTTCATGTTCATGTAAAGCTGTGGAGAATAATAGGCTAAAGCATGTGCAGGGCTGTGTGTTGGGGCCTGTGGAGTTCTTGGAGTGGCCAGCAGGGGGGGCTGATACAACGCTGCCTCAGTGGGAAGCATAGCTGGAGTCGCAGGAAATGCAGCATATGTTGGTGGAGATAGGCCTGAGAGGGACAAGATAAAGCACTTTATATTTAAAAATAAAAATAAAAATAAAAATAAATAAATAGTAGTTTTCACAAAAACAGGCAGTGTGTAAATCTCTCATACACACTCACACACTTGTGCAAGGTCAGGTGTGTGTGTGTGTGTTTATGTCATGTATACTTAAATGGCACAGGAACAACTTCAGTTTCTTCATACAGCCCATTCTTAAGCCAAGGTCAAACAACTAGATTAAATCACTAACCAGCCCTTCCTTTAGTGCTACTACAGGCTTGCTCTTTCTAAATGCCAAAATGTTGCACCTTTAGATCTAGAAAAAGATTATCACACTGCTTTCTTACAGATAAGCTGAAATCTAATCTCAAACTGACTGGAACACTACACACAGCATGTAAGATCAGCATCTTTAAAACCGTAATCGATTACAGCTGCTGGTGCTCTCTAAATACTAACCCAGAATAACAGAGCAGTTCATCTACAAGTGTTTGACATTAAAAAAAGTTCAATAAAATGAAAGCTTTCTTTCGGGCAGTCTCTTACAAGGCAGTTTGCAAGGAGGCGGCGACAGGCCGCTGCGGTTAAGCGTTCCCCCCATCAGCACAAAGCTCATCTCCTCAGTGGAGCACTGGAACACCTCCACATAACGATCCTTCATCATCTTCTTGTGGCACTTCTGAGCCACCATAAATGCACGGTCAGCTGACTTCATCTGAATGAAGGCATCACCGGAGGGTCGACCCTAGAAAGATGGACAAGAGAAGGTTGGTCAAGGAGTCATTCTAATAACGCCTGATTTTTGTTTCATTAAGTTCCTAATTAAGTCACCTGCTGGTTAAGGACCATGTGCACACCATGTGGTTTGATATCAATTGTGTGTTCCCCCATAAACTCCAGGATGTCCTCTATGGCGGCGGTGTATGGCAGACCTCTCAGTCTGATGCAGTCTCGTGTGCTGCCCGAGGTGATGAAGGGTGGCGTGGCTAACACAGGCACAGATACCATCGTCGGAGGAGGAGGAGGAAGTGTGGAGATCAGTGGAGTGGACATGTAGCGATTCAACACCTAGTTCAACAAAAGAAGATCAAGGAAATGGCAATAAAGAACTAAATGTTGGTTTCCTACAAAAGTCAGTTTTTTTTTTTTTTTTTTTCTGATAAATCCTAAGAGAGCCAGCATAACTACATATTAACTGGCGCAGCTTATATCCTTTACTAAGTATCTGACATCTAATTTTTGAATTTTATTTATGTGTCTACTGACAGAAAAAGGTTTACATGCCTCAAATTTTTTAAATGTACATACATTTAAGACCATTCTTCTAAGAGTAGCAAAAATGCAACAGTGGGCATTAGGGGTCACATTTTTTTTTATTATGCTCACATAATGGAGCCTGAAAGTCAAAATGAATGGTCAAAATTATTTTTTTTTAGCTGTTTTCCGAGCAGTTTCGTCATTTTCTCATTTATTTATTTTTTTATTATTAAATGGTTTCGAAATTAATACATTATCTTAAAATGCAAAAAAGAATTGTATAACTAATGTCTTCATAAAGACATATTAAAAGGTGAAAAAGTAATAGATCATGAATATCAATGCTTGGGTCTTTGAGGGATAAATAAAACGCATCTGTACCTGCTGGACCTCAGCTGCCGTACTGCGGAACAGCTCGATGTATCTCTTGCCCAGGATCTGTTTGTGCTTCTTCAGGGCATTCTGAGCATATTCCTCACAAGCAAAGAGAACAAACGCGTCGCCTGTGGGACGTCCATCTGGGTACTTCACAAACAGAAGTCCCTCCATCCCGTCCGTCACCGGGCTCTCCGGGCCCAGGAAGCCCAGAACATCCTGAGGAGTAGCAGTGAACGGAAGCCCGCGCATTCGGATTATCACCTGGTTTTCCTTAGAAAGGAACTGAGCTACTTCATTGGACGTGCCTGTCAAAAGAGGAGGAATTTTACATTTAAAATGGTGAGTGGATACAGAACATCAGAGATACTCTCCGCTGCTCTAAAAGCTTTCAGCAGACACATCCACACACACTGTAATGATATCTCGGCAGGCCACTGTACTTTTACACCTGCTGTGTGTGAGGGCAGTGTGAAGCTTTTCAGAGGCTGCTGACCCATCTTCCTCCCTGAGGGAACGGCTCTCTTTCTCTGTGGCCTGGCCAGATCGGGGGGCAGGAGGGAAGGGGAGTAGAGTTTCCCCCTCTACCTGCCCAACATGAGTCAGCAAGGGAAAGAGACTCACAAAGAGCCTTTCATTCCCACAGGGGGGGCTGGGCACACACACAAACACACACACCAGGGAATAACGGACAGAGATTTACTCTACAAATGCTAAGTGTCTGCTCATATTACAACTGAAGACTTCATGTAAATGTCTCACCTCCTGCAATCTTCAGAAATTCCTCCCCAGTCGCTTTATACACCTGGGGGAAAAAAAAAAAAAAAATGCAGAATGTCATAGGAGTGGGCTGCACAACCATGACTTATTTCTAGCTTCTTAGTGCTGTGTTTGACACTATAGATCATAACATTCTCTTAGATCGATTACAAAATTACACTGGTATTCAGGGACAGGCATGAAGGTGGTTTACATTTTTGTTTTTCAGATAGGTTTACATACCTATCTGACTGTTACTATTTTGTTTATTAAAAAGGTAATTATCCAAGTTAACGTCAGTAACTTATGAAGTGCCGCAAGGGTCTGTTTTAGGCCCTCTGCTGTTGTTAATATACATGCTTCCCCTTGGTAATATTAGAAAACATGGAATTCGTTTCCACTTTTATGCTGATGATACTCAGTTATACATTTCATCACAACCAGATGACATCTCTAAACTATCCAAGTTGACAGAGTGTGTTAAAGATATAAAATATTGGATGACCAGTCATTTTCTTCTATTAAATTCAGATAAGACTGAGATATTACTTATTGGACCAAAACCCTGTACACAGAATCTCTTAAAATACAATTTGCATCTAGAAAGATGTATTGTTACATCATCTTCTACAGTTAAAGACGTGGGTGTTATATTAGACTGCAACTTGTCTTTCGAAAATCATATTTCATGCCACAAAACCAGTCTTCTTCCACCTCAGAAACACCACGTTATCTGTTTCTGATGCAAAAAAGCTAGTTCATGCATTCATGACCTCTAGACTGGATTACACTAATGCACTACAAGGTGGTTGTCCTGCATCCTCAATAAACAAGCTACAGTTAGTCCAAAATGAGTTCTTAACAGGTTGAGAAAAAAATGATCATATAACCCAAATTCCATCATCCTTGCACTGGTTGACCATATTGTATATTTTACTTAAGGAAATCTGTTTATAATAGGCTATTGATTCAGTTGATTTTAATAAATATGTCTATAATAGCATTGCGTAAGTGAACGCTCAAGTTTAATATACAATGCAAGGCAGGCAATCACATGTATCTGACCTATTTTTAGCAGCATTCAGTATGAAATTTGACTACAAACCATCACGCTCTTCAAAACACTGGACTTTTGGTAGTACCTAGAATATCTAAAGGAAGAAGAGCATTTTCACATTTGGCTCCTAAAACTCTGGAATAGCCTTCCTCCCAGTTTAAATCTAGATTAAACCACATCTCTTTAGCCAAGTATTCACATAACGCATCTCATAACCTTGCACTCTAGTTATATCAGATCAAAAGCATATGACCATGTATTGCTTGAAACTTTATTATTATCAGCTGCTACGCTAATTATTTTCTAATTGCTTTACGTTTCTACCTCAAGATGCCCATGCTGTTTGACTGTCATGGTAAACTCTCCAAAAAGAGTGGTCTCTAAATGAATCCTAAAACACCTCAGGCTAGTTGGTTATGAGAAAATGTAGTTTCTCACATGCCTAGTGTAAACTTAGTAAAGAAGAATTAGAACTATCTCAAACTAGAGTGAGTATTGGGACCAAGCATGAACAGCTGATCAGAGTAAAACAAAAGCTCTTGGTTAGGATGCTGTAAGGAGGTGAACTCACTTCAATGTATCTGTTGCCCATGTGGTGTTTATGTCGATCCAGCGCCATGTCTCTGTGCTCAGAGTTTATGAAGCGCACCAGAGCTTCCCCGTTCCTCCGGCCCTGAGCATTTAAACAAAGTGCAACGCCACCTCTGATACACACAGAAAAATCAAAGAAACACAGAGGTGCAACATTTAAAAACTAGTTTGTAACCTTTACCAATTTGGTCATTATGACACATCAGCTTTGACATTTCACATAAACCTTTTTTTCCTACTAATGAAAGTCCTGATGTGAGATTTGGTTGGATTTGTCTTTGAGGTCTTACAGAGTTTTGCATTACACTGTTAATGTGTGCTAAAGGGTCTTTTCTGAGTGCATGCTCCATGTCATTGTGAGTGTGTGTTTCACTGTTACGCTGAGCTGTAATCTCACTTGGCAATGTTGAGGCCCTTGAAGAAGCGAGCGATGTCTTGATCAGACGATTGCCATGGCAACCCACGAGCTCTGATGACCGTCTCGCTGTCCACAGCTTCTGTCTTACTGCTGGAAACAGTGCACATATGCAGACACACAGGTAAACCTCATGCTCAGAAGAATTTGTATGGGTCTTATAATGAGAAAACTCGACAGATGTTTTTTGAAACCTATAGTCAAAAACTCTCAACAAATGACTTTTTGGTCAGCAGCAGTAAAAGTGAAACTTCTCACTGCTCACACAAACAATATACACTTTGTTTGTTTACAACAACAAAAATATGACCACAGCAAATATGACCGAATACATACCACGCTCCAGATTCAAACTTGTAGTTTACAGTTTCAAAAGTGGAGAATTTGTGATCTACAAAAGAAAAAAAGCGGAATTATGAGACCATAAGCAACATGGTCAGTTGTGCACATCAAAAGTGAAATACATCTCTCAATATATAAACGGTACAGATCATTCCACTACACTACATGACTCACTGTAAGGCTCAGCCAGGAGGTGCAGCATTAACAGAACCATGTTCTTCACCTCCCCCAGTCCGGCCTCCTGCTCCACCACCGCTGGAATACACACATCTGACAACAGCGTCAAGGCACATACACAGATGCACATATTCCTGCCAAAACAGCTGAAAATGCTGCTTTTGAAAAGAACTAGTAAATGCAAAAATCTGTTGTATCTGTTGTATATAAAGCAAAAATAAAAAAGTGAGTAAATTTGTTGATTAAAAACTTTTTTTTTTTTAAACTTTTTTTTTTTTTTCCATTTGGCATTCTAAAATGATATTGGCATTAGTAATATGTGGTTTCCGGGGACTCTCCATAGATGTAATGGTTTTTATACTGTACAAACTGTATATTCTATCCCCCTACACTAACACTACCCCTAAACCTACCCATCACAGGAAATTAAAAACCACAGTTTAGTATTTTTTTTAAGCCATTTGGTTTACGAGGACACAGGAAGTGTCCTCCTAAACCATGTTTACATTGTAATACCCATGTCATTATACACGTGTCCTCATAAACCACGTATACAAGAAAACAGACAGACACACACACACAGACACACACACACAGACACACACACACAGACACACACACACAGACACACACACACAGACACACACACACACACACACACACACACACACACACACACACACACACACACACACACAGACACACACACAGACACACACACAGACACACACACAGACACACACACAGACACACACACAGACACACACACAGACACACACACACACACACACACACAGACAAAAACCAAAAGCATATGCAGGATACAGTCCAGCATGGAGGGCAGAGTGAGATCTTTGACAGGGCCTGCATTGGGGCAGCATTTGTGGAACTCTTTCTTCAAGTCCACAAACGTGTAGAAGCACTCTGGCAGGACCAGATTCTACAACAAAACACAGGCAAATGAGTGGGAAAGCAGGAAAATATGTTTAGGAGGAGCCTGAGGGAAGGGCAGAGAGAGAGAGAACAGCAAAGAAGAGGGAAAAAGGTATAAGGCAGAATGGATTGAGAGCGCTTTATTGTCCTCTGGTTGAGCATAACATTCTTGTGAAGATTATAACATGTTGCTGCTAAACAGATTATACCACAAACTGACAGCTAATTTAGAAATGTCAGAAAAGCGCACACACACACTCATATGTGTGTTTGCATATTACCTTTTTAGAGGCCTCGGGGTGCAGCACCTGTCGGATAAGAAGTGGTCCGTCCACACAAAGTGTGTAGGAGC
Source organism: Elopichthys bambusa (assembly GCA_037101425.1). Taxonomy (NCBI): domain Eukaryota; kingdom Metazoa; phylum Chordata; class Actinopteri; order Cypriniformes; family Xenocyprididae; genus Elopichthys; species Elopichthys bambusa. The sequence continues at coordinate 27,021,035 of CM074432.1, forward strand.
TTCTGCCCAAAGACTTCACTTCAGCAGACACCGACTGATGAAACTAGAGACATAAGCCGTGAAAGAGAGAAGGAATTGAGATAATTAGAAATAATCAGTTTTTTTTTTTTTAAATCTAAATCTCCACAGCATTAGACACAGCTTTAGATTCACTTCCCTTTATATCTACACTGTTCAGCTGGAGGTCGGTACGTTTTTTTTTTAAATAATACTTTTATTCAGGAAAGATGGATTAAAATTGATCAAAAGTTACAGTAAAGTCTTTTATAATGATAAAAAAAGACTTCCATTTCAAATAAATGCTGTTCTTTTGAATTTAATATTCAAAGAATCCTGAAAAAAAAAAAAAAATGAATCTCAGTTTTTTTCCACATATTAGACAGCACAACTGTTTTCAACATTGATAATGTACAAAATGTTTCTTTAGCACCAAATCAGCATATCAGAATGATTTCTGAAGAATCATGTGACACTGAAGACTGGAGTAATGATGCTGAACATTCAGCTTTGCTACAGGAATAAATTACATTTTAAAACAAATTCCTTTAAAAAAAAAAAAAAAAAAAAAAGTGTCAAATAATATTTCACAATACTACTGTTTTTACTGTATTTTTGTTCAAATAATGCTGCCTTGGTTAACATAAGGCGTATAAAGGGGTCGAATTCCAAATTACATTTTGGCGTCCTAAAAAGGAAAGGGATGCTATCTAAAAAGGCTATTCAAAATCCAAGTGAGCAACAAAATGCCCTACAAAAGGTTGTTCCTTAAGACTGTTAGAAAAGTGCACTTATGAAGTTACTTAAGAGTAATTTTGTTGTTTATGATCAAAGGGTCCCAGTTTGTGAGTCTTTGCCCAATAATTTTGAAATTCAGATTTCATACCCATCAATTGCTTTCGTACACCCATAAAATCTTACCAACCCCAAACTTTTAAATGGTAGTGTGTATATTCTTAAATTATCAGCTTTCAAAAAAAAAAAAAAAAAAAAAATCAAGTCACTATTACCTGCAAAACTGTAAAAGCAAACGTCCTCCCACAAACTGCAGACACAGGCAATCACAGACACTGTTTAGTTTATTATTTATTATTAGTAGCTCGTTTAATATCTTTTGATTAACGGACAGATAAAAATCAAACCGTTAAGCACACTTAAAGGTTTTTAAAACTCCTGAACTTTTAACTACAATGTCAAGGGCAGCACAGAGGACACCCACAGTATGTTGTAATATGTGCACATGCACGCATGCGTGTGCTTGTTTTCTAGATTAAGCAGCTGGTCAGACTGGTTTGGTGAAAATACAGGAAGTGAGCAACGGCAGTCATTTCGGATGAAGTATTTCACGTTACCAGAGAGAGAGCGAGAGATGACAAAACAGTGCAGAGCACACACCACCTGCTCATTCCCAGCTATAGGGGCTCCCACATTCACCTGTGTTTAGCAAAAACATTGAGTCTTTAATGAACCATTACAGATGTTTAGTAAACATATTTATTTCTGCCTCAGTCAAGAACAGTACAGACAAACCACTAACCATGACATGACAGTTGGTTTGAGTACTTAATGTTATTCATATTATAGCAACGAAGAACCATGGAGAAAATTCAAAGAAGAATGTTTCTCAAGTCAAAACAAAGAAGAATGTGTTATAAAGGGAAGAACAGGTTCTGAATTAAGCAACATTTATTTGTTTGTGGTTGCCAAGCAACTTGCCTTATTAAAATACACAATTCGACAGATGTGCATAAATCAGCCATTTTAAACGCAACTATCAGTTCTATAATATTAGTTTTATTGTTTAGCGTGTTCCATTTTTAACGCTTATAATATGCTGTATTAAACAAATACATTTTAATGTGTCAACTTTTGGTTGAGTATTTTATTCACTGGATTGTCCCAAAAGAGTCAAAACCCAAAAGGTTTTAAATTATATAAATAAATATATAAAATACCTTATGATACACAATTTCTCTGTGATATTAAAATTACTCTTATGATATAATATTTAGGTTCTCACACCTACAAGATTTACTTTTCAATCAAACTAATGTGGCGAGTGGCAAGGCCACATAAGGGCCAGGGTGGTGCTGGCACACCCAATCAAATTACAAACAAAAATTTGTTTGTGGGAAAGGAGAAAACTCGCAGATACATGACAATAATAATAATAATAATAATAATTATTGCTCAAATACATTAATTTAGCAGATGTCACTTCCGGAAATTTGCTGGAGCTATATGGATCTCTTTGAAGATTCACTCATGTTATAAACGTCAAACAATGTATATTGTAATATAAATTCTTGCACTTTGTTTGCCTAGTGGTGTTGGAAAAGAGGAAAAGTTGTTTTCAATGTAAACAATGCGTTAAACAGATGTCTTTGACCGAATACTGTGGGTCTTGACACCCTGCGCTCTTTTCCATTTTGTTCATGTTTTTAAAAGTACAAATGCGTTCATTCATTTAGCTCACTGCAGTTTTAAAGCCCTCATTATCTGGTCAGCTGGTGGGACTGTCAGTTGCCAGGTTTCAAAAACCGCAGATAAGGTAATAATTCAGCAAAATTGATAACGTGCTTAATAACTGTGCACACCTTACAACGTGACCCTGTAAATGTACAGTTTTAAAAATGCAATAAATGCAAGACATTGAGGTTACTGCACTTAAAAAATATTTTTTCTTTTTTATTCTTTATTCTTTTATCACTGTCAGCCTGTAGCATGCAATAAGAGAACAGACAGAACCTTTGTGGCCTAATTTTCATATAATTTACGCCAGCACTGATAACACAAGCCAACAATGAGACCCAGAGCAAAAATAGTAAAAGCAGCCAAGACACCATTGACAAGCTTAAAAGAACAAAACCTGACAAATCTACAAGCTGGGAACTTTAGAGAATTCTAGGGCAGTATAAAGCTCTTAACCAACTTAGAACATCTGAAGGCAGAACCGCAGCTCATTTAGCTACATTCCCATCATGCTCTTGGATTGTGACGTGCTGTTTTTCTACATAACCTGTCCATCTTCATACCTCATCCTAATATGAGGCTTCAGTTAGTCATTAAGGGCTTAACTAACAAGACTTTTGTAAATACCTGACAATTCCAAAAGTATAATTCAAGAGCTTTACATCTCATTTCAAGTAAGCTTTTAACTTTAGTGGTACACAGTGGATGCATTATTTTGTGTTATAATTGTGACTTAGCACTGCACTTGTTACAGAGTTTGTGTGTGCACTTGTGTATTGTGTTCATGGCTGTTTTCACTGCCTTGCACAAATTAGCAACTGCAATAATTAAGTGCAATCTTAATTTCTACTACACAAACATTCTGCTAAAACACAGACACACCCTGTGCCTACAAACGATTAGAGAGAGGAGATCAAACTCCAGGGACAAGCAAGATATGAAGGGTATCATTTCACTGAATGTTTTTCTTTATAAGAAAGGCAAAAATGCAATCAATCAAAATCATAATTACTTTGATTAATATTTATATTAAGCAAAAAGACAGAATGAGGAAACTAGCCTTTCCAGCACTGAGAAATGTTTTTTGTATGGTTATAATAAGGTAAAAATGGTAGTTAAACTCTGAGTTTCAGTTTCACATTCTCTTCTGCCATGTCAGTGAGAGTGAGAAAGAAATTTGATCTTTAGCATGACAGTCAATGAGGTTGTCCTGATGAGCCATGTTTGCTCAGTGTGCATGCACATGTACAAGAATGCCAAATTCAAATTTTTGCTCCCTTGAAGGAAAGGGATGCTATCTGTCATTCAAAATGAAAGTGAGTAACAAAATCCCTCTACAAAAGGTTGTTCCTTAAGGCTGTTAGTAAAGTGCACTTATGATGGTCAAATTTATGGTAATTTTGCCACTTATGACCACATGATTTTGAAACATGGATTTTATATTTATCCATCAATCAGCAGAAAAAGTGTCTTACATGCACTACCATTCGAAGGTTTGGGGTCAGTAAGATTTTTTTTTTTTGTTTGTTTGTTTGTTTTAAAAGGAGTCTCTTATGCTCACCAAGGCTGCATTTATTTGATCAAAAATAAAGTAAAAAGTAATTGTGAAATATTACAGTTTAAAATAACTTTTCTATTTAATAAATTATAAAATGTAATTTATTCCTGTGGCAAAGCTGAATTTTTTAGCATCATTAATCCAGTCTTCAGGGTCACATGATCCTTCAGAAATCATTAAGCGGATTTCATGCTCAAGAAATATTTCTTATCAACATCAACACTGAAATCAGTTGTGCTGCCTAATATTTTGGTGGAAAATTATAATATATCATTTAGAATATTTCATTTCATTAGTTTCATGTCATTCAAACATTGAGCATGCAATTTAATAAAAGGATATATTTGAAAATCTGATTAAATAAATCATAAACAAAGAGAAGCAATCAAACAATCTTAATAGCTATAAACATTAATTTTTCTGACATAATTAAGGTAATATTACGAATGAATTTTTTTTTTTTAATCGACATAAGTCTTTGAGAAGGATGTAACAAATGATGAGATCATGAGACACATATGATACAGTAGTGTCTTGAACTCACTTTAAATGTTCTGCCCTTCAAAGTTAATACATTTATTTTATTTATAATGCACTTTTTTTCTAAAATCCAAAAAAAGTTAGTTAGTGGGACATACATAGTGATGCTTTCTTTTGAGTGGAACTCACCCTGAGTGTGCAGAATAAAGTAAAGTGGGAGTGTTGTTAGGTAAGGTAACAGGATGTACCAGGTGAACTACCAGGATGTTTAAGCAACAATCACATATAACCGGTTTTCACCTAATCCATTCTGTACTTACTTTATACAATGCTGTAAAAACATGAGACTCAAAACCCATCTAATTCATGTCTATAAATGACCATTTCACTGATGGGAAGTCTGTGCTTTCCACTCTGAGGCTGAATGAAAGAATGGATGAATGTGTCACTTATCCTTTCATAGAGGCATTTCCTAGAATCCTCCCTGAACATTGACAGTCTGTAAAGCTCTCTGCTCATCACACACAGGTACTGACATGCTCCTGCCAGCCTGCTGTGCTTTCTCAGCGAGCTCAGAGAATAACACACACACTTTCTCCAACACACCCTCTGTCTCTTAAACACACCCAAGATCATTTTCTCCCACAAACACACTCTTGATCTCATAGTAACAATTTTATTCTGCTAGAAGTATTTTCTCCTTCACACCCACACAAATATATTTACACAAACAGGTGCGTCAACGCCACACCATTCCCACAGCGTTAGCGTCTAAAAGCAGGTGCAAAGCCAAAGCGAGTCATCCAAAGAGTGCCAGCAGCTATAAATGTTTTTTTTTTTTTTCCCTCCTTCGTTTCACTGTGGATACCATATCTCAGTACTAACTAATTATATTATATATTATATATTATATTATATTATATATATTAGATGGGTTTTGAGTCTCATGTTTTTACTATATATATATATATATATATATATATATATATATATATATATATATATATATTATATAAAATATATTATACACACACACACACACACACACACACACTTATTTGTATATTTTTATATTTATTTAAACTAAATGTTTAATAATAATAATTGTTGAACTAAAATTGCTCGTGTAATGGATTAGGGGTATAATAATTATATAAATAATACTTAAATTATAAAATAATTTAATAAATAATCCTAAAAGCCAGACAATTTTGTATTTTAAAATCTTTGACTATGTAGTGACCTTTAATTTGGAGCAAGAGAAACTGGAGTAGTGACTTTATTGCGTCAGAGATGTGTCACTTCGCTCAGCTGTCACTTTGCTCAGACAATTTCAATTTGAGATCTCTTACCTAGAATACAACCTGTCCCAGAGCAGGTTAGCCATGGAGCATAAGTTACTATGGCAATGAACACCGCTAAAAGCCAAGCCACTTTCATGGCACCTAAAACCCAGGGTTGGCACAAACTAAACTGAAACATAGCTGGCTATCCACCTAAACCTGCTTCAGGTTTTAGGCCCCCGATGGAAGTGGGTGTATGTATTTGCATTGCTTTAAATTTGAAAGGACAAACACAATAGGAGAAACTGAACTGAACCAATGGTTTGATAGGGTCTGTCTTTCTCTCTCTCTCTCTCTCTCTCTCTCTCTCTCTCTGAAAGGTAGGCAGAGAGAAATTGATTTCACTAGTTAATATTTACAGAGCCCCTTGGGGATAGGCTACAACTGAATCAAGATAACATGCAAATGCCACCACCTGAATGTAACATAGGAATGTAAAACAAATGTAAGAAAATTAAATAGTAATGTTTAATGTCCCTCATTTGTAAAAGAAACGGGCAAATTCCAACAAAGTCTAGCCCCACAACAACTGAGCTTAGGCTCTAAATACCTTTCAATAGGACAGTAATAAGAAGGTGTCCATTATGAAACAGTGGGGGGTGGGAACAGGTTTACCTAGTACAAACAAATTCTCCCTGCGTCATGGCTGAAAAACACGTTTGGCAACATCTGCCTTTTGTCAAAACATACGTGCAAAACTCACAAGCAACCCATAACTATCCATATCCTTCTCGATAAATGAGCCTAACATGGGCAGCCGAAGAAAAGAAACACAGGAATATCTCACCGAATCTTTTTCATTTTATTCCCTCTATTATTCTGTTCATCCCTCTGATTTCGTGTCACTCTTGCTCACTCTCAACTCAATGACATATATGGCTCTCAGGTGTGTGCATTTGCAAGTAAACATTCCGTCTTCCAGATTTCTGCTGAACACATCAGTGTACAACAAGACTAGACCTGCACGCTCGCCTAGAGCAGAGCGTCTGTGCCTTCCTACCCACACCCAAACCACACACTCCACAGAGCAAGCCATTTAAAATAAATCCAAATGCTAGAATCATGTGTGCAATACACCAAAGACTTACCTTATGCTGACATATATGTGAATTTTAGATATTACAGACTAGAATGTCTAAAATATTCCTAAAAGATACACAAACACTGTATAAAGACACAGACCAACAGACTGCATGAAGGTTTCTCTCACCTGCTGCAGGACGCTCTCCAGCGGCTCGGCCTTGCACAGCTCCTCTACCGTGAGCCCGGTCTCTTCCTTGCACTGCTCCGACAGATCCACACTGTCCGGCTGTACTAGAGTCTGCTGAAGCTTACCCACCTGTTAACAACATCATCTCTTTCAACCGGCCTGGCAAAGTACATTTAGCGGGTTTTGTCACTGGTGCTCCCTTACACACCTGGCTGTCGAGAACACAGACGCAATGTCCAGTGTTCTCCACGCGCTAATGCTGCCTAGGTAGGCAACTCAGTGGCTTTGACACCGAGTCACTATAGCGATGTTTGTCAATGTGTGTTTGTCAAAGCAAAGCAGACACGGCAGGGTTACTGACCTACAGGCGATGACATGCACCAAAAAAAGGCACGCTTTCGACTCTCGCGGCTCGAAAGGACCGCATTATAATGCTTTAATCAAGTTGTCATATAGATCGTCAAAGGAAACAACTGTTGAATATAATGTAAATCACAATGTAGTGCATTTAACTCTCTGAAAGCGCACCTTGTTGGTGAATGTCAGCTGTCAAGGTGGTTTCTAATACTAGCACATTGTGGGTAGTTTAAAGTTAGAGACCTTACATCAGGGTCAAAAGGTCCGTACCTTATTCTCATGTAGATCCACAATTTGCCACACCAAGAGAATTAATTCCCTTTCATCCGACCCCAGTTTACCCCCATTTGCACCAGCTGTTGCCCCAAAGAACACCACCAGAGTATCACTGTGCGAAGCCATCAGGGACCACAAGGGTAAAAACTACAATTAAGAGCAAAGATCAAATAAAACAGTAACACGAGGGTTCACCTTTCTCCAAAAGAAGCAAACAAAAGAAATGGAAATTCAATTGAAGTACACGAGGAAGGACAGAAGATTACTCCAAGAGAAGGACACGAGAGAGAGTGCGGCACGAGACTCTACCTGTTGCTGTACTTGTGTGCTCTCTATCCAGAGTTACTGGTTTGACTGGTAAAGAAGGCAGAAAAAAGTCCTGGTTCGTCTCACGCTAACCCCATAACAAGCCCTGAAGGGTTTTCTCGCTGTCTCGTTTTTTCTTGGTTACCTGGTTTTGGTTCGGCCTCCCTGTTTGGAGTCAATCTCCCGGGGGAGCGCGTTGATTGGTTGGTTTGTAAAGGTGAGGGCGGGGCATATTGCCACGGAGCCTATGTAACCCGCTCGGATTGGTTTATATGCGCTAGGAAGTGGGAGATAAGATCAGAATTCATTTTGTCCTGCTTTGCTGCTGCTGCACACCTATATAGCCGTGCTGCTCGGCTTACTTTTTCTTCGTTTTTTTGTTTTTTTTTTAACACGCACGTTTATTTTACATATGCGCTCAATGTTTTAAATAAGTTTTACGTTTAAAGAAATACACAGTAGATTTGAAATTCATTATTTTAACTGATATGAACACTCTTACGTCATATCAGTTTCTAAATAAAATCTCTAATAAAAGCGTTATTTTAGATATGGCCAGTGCACTTTCATAAACCTTCACAAACTACCAATACTCTCCACTGCCACTCTCACTACACAAATACTACACAAGGTTTTAGATTATCGGCATTAATTGTGCTGCATATGTTTATTCTGGTTATGCATTGTTTTTGCAGTTATGAAGAGGACGTTTGACTGGCACATTAAACCACCAATTAGCCTACACTTCACTTATTTGATGTGACGTTTGGGGGCGGGTCTTACTCATTGCACCTTGCAACGACAATCTGCCTGAGTGATTCGATGGCAGGAACATCGTAAACTATGGCATATTTTGTTTTGGTTTTTTGGAGTAAACGCAATTAATGTCAAATTTTGAATTTGCTTATTAATATAGCCTCTTTTTTTTTCTTTAATATGTAATGCTTTTGAGTGTTTAATCCATTCAGCTACTCTCTAAAGAAAAAAAACAAACAATTATAGGTTGACAAAGAAATCACAACAGGGGGGGGGGGGGGCAGTTTTAATGACAAATGTGGTAAATGACAGTAAATAAAAGAAAAAAAATCATGACAGTGTATCACTTTATGGCACAGTAAATAAAAAAATAAAAAATTATAAATAGCCTACTAATGTTTGTCTGCAGTCCTCTCACTTGTCCATTGTGTGTCAAACTTAAGTGAAGATTCAGTGTCTGCCAAGCATCTCCTCCCTTTTCTCTCTGGGTTCATTTTTAGCGATGGTCAGCCGATTCTTTCAGTTATAAAATTTATGTTATAAAGGAGAGAGAGAAGTAGAACCACATGTCAAGACATGAACATCTCTTATGTCACCGTAGGTACAATTTAACTTTCAAAATTTTATAAATTCAAATGTTTTTTTGTTTTGTTTTTTTAATTCAGTCATTAAAGATCTTTCACTGAAAAGTCCCAACTAACAATTTCACAGTAGAAGAAACAGCCTGGTGAGTTTTTCTTCTGATTTGGACAGTGGGCCTATGCAAGATGTGTATATGCTTGGATTTTGAAAAGTAACTGATGTTTAATTATAAAGAAGCAGTCTAGAAAATGATGACATTTCAGTGGAACAGATGGTATATTTTTCTAGACTGACCTCTGTTCCTTTTAATGACCACTTCCTCTTTCACACCATTAAAAGAGTCACAAACGCACGTTGCAACGAAGAAAAGGAAGATGTTGAAATCATAATGCAGATGCAGATGAAAGGGAATTTGATCCCAGATAGACACTTATAAAAGCACTTGATCACAAATGTAAATGTGTTTTCATTGTAGAATCTGCAGTTAAAAAAAAAAAAAAAAAATCTCAGTGAATATTAAAATATACTTAAAACACAAAGAATAAGGTACAAGAATATATATTTCACTTAAAATGATTTCAATTTGTTTACATTTCAACACAATTCTGAAATACAAAATTACATTTAAAGTCTCATGCACTCTTTTGTGAGAAACAACCGCTATTATGGTTATTATTGGTCATTTTATTAAGTTCCTGGGTAAAAAGTTTCTTACAGAGTCAATATGAGGTACTGATGTATGATTCCACAGCCACATCTTCAGGCAGTTTTGAGTCTATGAGAGACAGTGAGTTGGTGGTGTGTGAACTTGGTCTTTTGGACACGAATGATAACTCTTTATTCCTTTCAACTGATGCTGAACTTGACAGATGTTGAAACAGCTTCTGTATTCCAGTTTCCCGGAGCGAGCTACGGAAGGTACGTGCGGCAAACACATAAAGCATTGGATTTACTGAGCTACTAATGAACACCAGGGCTCCTGCTATAATGGCCATTGTGGTGCAGGCATCCTCCAAACTTTCTGCCATGTCTGGGTTTGAATGCTTGAGAGCAAGCGAGATGAGGGAAAGGAAGTTCCCCACATGATGAGGTATCCAGCAGAGTGCAAATATCACAACCACACTGCAGATGAGAACCGTCGATTTACGTTTAGACCTAAAGTTCATCTGCGCTATGCGATTAAAGAGGCAGCTGTAACAGACCAACATAGTGAAAAAGGGGATGATGAAGCCTATAAGAGTTTCTAAAATAAGCAACACAGCCTCCTGGATGTCAGACGTGTACTCCCTGAAAGTACACTGATGTTGTCCATGAACTTCTCCCAAAGTGTGAGTTACAATGACAGGAATACTGAGAAGAAATGAGGCCATCCATATTATTAAAAGTATCTTGTTCAGTGCTTGTTTCCTCCAGCTGATTGAGAAGAAGGGGTACCTGACAGCCAGGAAGCGCTCCACACTCATGATGGTGATGATGAAGACGCTACTGTACATGCAGGCATTGATGATGTACACCATGGCTTTGCAGACGGCCTCTCCGAACACCCAGGAACGGGCCAGCGAGTAGATCCATAGCGGCAGGGTGACCAGCACCAGAAGGTCTGCGGCTGCAAGGTGGAGGATGAGCAGCACCGTGTGAGAGCGCTCTTTCACATACTTCAAGATGGTCCACATCACCAACAGGTTCCCAGGTGTACCCACCAGGAAGCACACGCCCAGGATCACACATGCCCCCACTGAGCCCAGTTCGGTCTCCTCATCTCCCTGAAGATAAGCCGTAGCATTCATGATCCCCTTCCTGATCTTCTCGAGTCTGCTACACGTCTAACCACTGAGCTAGAAAACAAGTCTGCCTCAGCAAATCTCACTTCTGTTTTTTGAAAACTGAGAACTCCCAAACACAGAAAAGAAAAACACTGGTTGTCTGATAAAAAAACAAAAACAAACCAAAAATGTTTAAGTGAGCATGGGTGGAACATATTTGAATTCAATTATAGGGATTCTATAGAAAGCTGATGAAACTGCGGTTCATGCTCATTTCTGAGAATTTGGTCAGGTCTAATTTTGCTCCAGATTATTAATGTGTCTCATGCCTGTTATTGCATTTGTATTGAATCTGAATCTCTTTTTTCAAACACAATTATTGAAATGCAAAGTAATTTAAAAGAAAGAAAAATGTATTTTAAAATGTTACAACACATCATCAATTGCAGTGGGGGTAACAAATTACAAGCAACATAAGTTAATTAATCAGATTACTTTTTAAGTAACTAGTAATGCATTACTTTTAAATTGACTAAAAACTTTCAAATAAATAATGCAAGTTACTTTGTTTTTCCATTTATTGACTGACGCCTCTTCTGTCCCCACACTGTAAAAATGTATTTTCATGATTTATCGTCACATTTTTTCTTTTGTCAAATCAATTTAGATAATTAATGTGGTTCAGATAACATAATATTTTGAGTTTCTGTTGATTAAATCAATCACCTTCATTGTATTAACTCACATTTTTAATTTCAACGAACTCAACATTTTAAGGCAACCAGGTAACTTACTTTTTTAAGTTAAACCAACAATTGCATGTTGAGAGAAATCGTGGCCCAGTTCCACAGATGGTCTTAGGTTAAGCCAGGATTAGGCCTTAGTTCAATTAAACAATGGCACTGACGTATTTTAACATATTTTAAGACAAACTCAGAATATAATGCAAACCTGCAATAATAAAATATTTAAAATTACACAAATATGCTTTATGTATTTAATCTTATTTTATTAACCAATTTGCTGATGACATTTGATGATCCTATTCAACCATAAAGATAAGCAAAAATGACTTCAGATAAACATCACATTTGTGTTGCTTTTTTGTTTGTTTTTATTGCTTAAGTAAGAGTGTTTAAGAGTGTTAAGAGAGTTTCATGTGTCCTATTATTCTGTAATCCAGAATAGCAGCACAGCTAAAAGGTTTGTTTGAGCTGCGTCCTCTACTGTACAAGAGTGAATTTGCATTTCATTCAGCTTTAGGCTTATTCATTTCACTTTAAGTGTGAAAAGGCCTTTACATTTGCCAAAAATTGAACTTTTTAATATTAAAAAACAAACAAGCAAGCCCAGCCCAGATGAGAAAAGGTAACTGAAAAGTAATGTAGCACTACTTTAGTTAGCAGTCAGTTATGTTTGAGGGAGTAATGCAATATTGTAATGCATTACTTTTAAGAGCAACTCTTCCCAACACTGATCAGTGGTATAGTGCGTGACACAAAGTTTATATACTGTAAGTCTTAAGAACATTTCTGGGAAAATGCCATCCAAGGGTGCGTTTCCCATACAACGCCGTAACTTGCTGCTGATCAACCACAGTGCGTTGCATCAATGAAGAAATCAACTAGTCATGTTTTTTTCCCAAAACTGTATTGTTGCAAATTTGTCATTCTATCACGTAGATTAATGATGTCACACAGGTGGTGGAGTAATAACTTTTTAGTAATCTGTTTTGAGATCTTTTCCTTTCCAGATTTTTTTTTTCTATAATCTGAGGACTAATTCTCATTTTTTACTGTGCATTTTTAACCATTTTTTAACAGCACAGAACAAAAACATGTTTTATAGGGAGGCCCATATACAGTATACTTTTTCGGTAGTTTTCACCTCTTTATTAAGTCTTACATAAGTATTATGGCATTTAAATTACTTTGACCATTAAAAATAAACAAGTATTTAAGGGTCAAAGACAAAACGAGGTTTCAAGCATCAAAAAAATACATTTTGTTTTTTTCCTGTGCATTTGAATGTGTCCTATTTCATTTTATATTTTCCTGATAAATCATACATCTTTTACCACAATTTATAGAAGATCCCTGGTTATTTAAATACTTAAAAAACATGATAAGATAGTAATTTAAATATTTTACAGTTAACATATATTTGAAAATGCCAAGAAAACAAATGTATTTTTGAACTTGGTATTTTATATGTTTATTTAAAAATGTAAAGGAAGAATCAAAGTCCGGACAATTACACTGAATGACATTTTTACACTCTGGAACCTTATTTCCCCCATATGCTGTATATATACATATATTTATTTTCACAAATGTTATTTAAAATATTAAAGTAGACACTTTACTTGCATTTAACATGTTTTTTATGTATAATTTAATTTGATGCGGACACCAAAATGGTGATGTCTCATCTTTGATCCATAAGCGTTTAAACTAAAAACATATTAAAATAAATTTGGGGGGTATTTAAATAAATTTGAATTGAAAATAAATTAAAAAAATATAACTTCTAATGAGTCTAGAAGTTACTCAGAGATCCATGAGTTCTCTTCTGTTCTGTTTACCACCATTAGGATCTTCCAAGCTCTTTCCATCCTGCAGTCCAGAACCCTGTAAGGAGCCTTCTTTCATTGTTGCTAAGTCTTGAAACAGCTTTACTATACTAGACTTTTGTAGATTTCCATGGAAGTTTCTAGAAGCAAATACATACAGTACAGGATTCACTGAGCTACTGATAAAAGCCAGAGCTCCAGAAATGAAGACAGCACTATTTGGGATATGAGACAGTTCATCTAATTGTCCTGCTAGAACCACCATATCTATGATATTAAGGATGTGGTGGGGTAACCAACACAAAATGAAGGCCATGACCACTCCACCAATGAGAAAGGTGGATTTCTGCTTGGTCTTAAAGCGCACCTTGCGGAGCTGTGTGGCAACTTGACAGTAACAGATCACAAGTGTGAAAAATGGAATGATGAAGCCAAGCAGAGTCTCCAAACAAATACAAAAGACTTCGAAAGACACAGAGTCGTAGATCCGGCACAGGCAGTGTTTTGTTCCATCATCATCATCAACATCTAGACGCTGAGTCAGGATGACAGGAATCCCCAAAATGAATGACATGATCCAGGTCACTGGCAGTATTCTGGACAGGGATGTCCTATTTTGCCAATACAGCATTTTCAAAGGGTACCTGACAGCCAGGAAGCGCTCCACACTCATGATGGTGATGATGAAGACGCTACTGTACATGCAGGCATTGATGATGTACACCATGGCTTTGCAGACGGCCTCTCCGAACACCCAGGAACGGGCCAGCGAGTAGATCCATAGCGGCAGGGTGACCAGCACCAGAAGGTCTGCGGCTGCAAGGTGGAGGATGAGCAGCACCGTGTGAGAGCGCCGTTTCACATACTTCAAGATGGTCCACATCACCAACAGGTTCCCAGGTGTACCCACCAGGAAGCACACGCCCAGGATCACACAGGCAGCGGTGTTCCCTGCAGATGACCAGTCATCCAGTACCATCTCATTTTCACTATGGGAGCTGTTCATATTTGTCTCTGGTTTCAGTCAGTCAGAGTTCTGACTGACACTCGCTGTTCTCGAGTTCTGGATGATTTTGCTGAGAAAGCAAACCAGCCTTCCTGTATGCATTGTCCATGTGACAGAAAAAGGAGGAGACAAATCAGATGCCTAGATCATTTCTTTCATTATTGTGCTGTATTTTGCTATTCAGAAGTTGAATCTATGAAAATGAAACTGAAATAAGAATAAGCAGAACATAGGTTGAGAAGTGAGAACCCATAGCTAACTAATTAAAACCAAAAGCAAAAAAGGGGGATCCCAGGGAGTGTTGTCTAAATTGACTAAAAAATGTGTTATAGGTGTGGAGTCACTATCACACGTCAGCACCACCCTCCTGAGGTGACAGGAGTTTCTCTGTAGAAAAGCATTTACAGTAAAAAAGGTTTAGTTTTAGTTTTAATTTGAAGTCACGTTAAAACAAAACTTGCATTATCTAATTAACAAAGTTCTCTTGTTTATTTTGATATCATTAAAATACTAATAATATTTGATTCACTGCATACAATTTTAAGTTCTATTAATGTTACATTCTGACAGTGGTAGTTGGTTACAACAACAGCACTCTTTGTATTTGACTATAATTTACCCAGTTTATGGAAAAATAATACATTTCTAAACAACCTCAATTCATAGCTGAGAAATGTTGAATATTTAATCAAAGTTTGAGGCACATACTTTGTTTTTTTTTTTGTTTTTTTTTCATTGTATATGTTTATTGCTTGGCCTAATAACAATGTACATACAGTTGCATGAAAAAGTATGGCAACCACTTGCAGAATCTGTGAAAATGTGAATAATTTTAACAAAATAAGAGAGATCATACAAAATGCATGTTGTTTTTTAGTTTAGTACTGTCCTGAGTAAGATATTTTACATAAAAAATGTTTACATACAGTATAGTCCACAAGACAAAAAAAAAAAATTGCTGAATTTATTAAAATAACCCTGTTCAAAAGTTTGTGAACCCTTGGTTCTTAATACTGTGTGTGGTTACCTGGATGACCTACGACTGTTTTTATGTTTTGTGATGGTTGTTCATGAGTCTCTTGTTTGTTCTGAACAGTTAAACTGAGCTCTGTTCTTCAGAAAAATCCTCCAGGTCCTGCAGATTCTTCAGTTTTCAAGGATTTTTAGAGTAAAAGGCTTCTAAACGGGGTTAAATATAACTTTAGGGCTTGTTGTGGTGGGTGGAAGTGGTAAAATGAGAATATCTTTATTCTTTATTAAATGTTCAATAAAGAAAAAAATCCTTATTTTAGACTGCATATTTAAGTAAGCAAACCCGTATGGGTGGATTTTTCGGGGGGCACTGTGATTCTGTTGACTGTCTGTCTATTATGTGTCAGCTCAGCTGATTTTTGGATTGATGGTAAAGGGAGAAGGAAGTTTATATGTGAGATTACAAAAGCAATGATTAAAAGCAGCAAGCAGTTCTAAAAAACAAATCATACTAGGCTAAATGGGAAATCATACTAAATACCAAAACTGTATATTATATACTACTACTGTATATAATATCTCCCATTTTTGTCTCCTTTTATCTTGCTTTCAATACAAGCACAAAGGGGATTCAGATCCTAAAGACTCCATGCTGTAGCAACTGAGACAAATCAGACACAATTATTCGTTATAGTTAACCAATAATTGTTTAAAGCACTCTGGGGCCTGTCCCCCATCCCCTGAGAAGTTCTCAGTTGTGCTAAAGAATGTGGTTGCCACATTGAGAGCAGAGAAGAGACACAGGAAACGTGCATCTTTCCTGCATTATCCCCACAGAACACAGACTTTCCTGCATCAATTTATAGACAGACTGTTCTATAAATGAACATGCACATCCCTAGGAAATGGTATCCATTATTACTGTTGTTGTATTGCACTCATTGTATTCACGTTTTATGATACATTTAAGGTAACTTCAATTATGCCATGTTTAGTGTCTATGGGTTCGTATCAAGAAGATTTAAATGCTTGTGTATGCGATATGTCCATACCTGTGCAGCACATCAGAATTACAAGAATGTTTAATAGTTCTTCTTCAAAACTCAGTTTATCAGTTAATCTTGCTCTGTCGTAAAAGCCCGGACAGGGGGTGTGTTGTCACCCGGAAATACAACATCTTCATTGGCCACATCAACCCTAAGAGGTTGGACTTTGACCAGAGGTTAAAAGCTAGAGCACAACGCCCCTCTTCCTCTCTTTCTTCTTCTTCTTGCTTCTGGGACGACAAAAAAATACTTTTTGCTCCAAGCCTCATTAGGCCAAGTCCTGTGGGCCTGGAAGGCCTGTAAGCCTAGGCCTGCAACCCAGCCATGTGCTCATCTGTGAGAGTGAGAAAGGACTCTTTCCCCACTAAGAGTCAAACTAACAGCTTAAGTTGTTTCATATTATTTCATCCAACGCAGAAGATATTGGCAATGACTTCGGACCAAATCATCGATTTCTCCTCAGTCTGCAGATCCGATGCTCCTCAGCCTAAAGGCACCTTGCAAGTATCGTACATTTGAACACTAAACAGCGATTTAGTATTAATGTGTAGACCACCTGTCAGCAAAGGTGAGAAATACTGATGATTCTTTTTCCAGACTCTTTGACTCTTCCCGTAGCTCTATTTCCGGTCCCACTTCCGGTTCAACTTTATCATTGCTCATTTTTACCTACGTATGTGTGTGACCTGCATGTATGTTATGTGTTTGTTAGTATAGTTATGTGTTTGTGAGTTAGTTAATAAAGACTGTGCACAATAGATGTTTGGTTCTGACTCCGTCTGCTAATAAATTGCCTCTTAAATGATTTAGATCTTGACTACATGCTCTGAGTAGTACTGTACAAATAGAATGTTGTTTTTCGATTAACCTGGAAATGAACGTTTCTTAGACTAAATAAACAATTAACACTAAGTGTCCACTGGACAAACAGGTTAATTGATTGTAATATTAATTTTAATGTAGCTACATCAAGTTAATCTGATTAACTGATTCACATATTCATAATTAATCATAATTAATCATCAAAATGAGTTATGAATAATTATTAATATTTCCCCTTTGAGTTAATTTCGCTACAATGCAATGATGCTGTACCCTCACCGCCAGTCTGCTCCTTGGATTTTGCAAG
This sequence comes from Elopichthys bambusa, assembly GCA_037101425.1. Classification (NCBI taxonomy): domain Eukaryota; kingdom Metazoa; phylum Chordata; class Actinopteri; order Cypriniformes; family Xenocyprididae; genus Elopichthys; species Elopichthys bambusa. Next base: position 27,038,860 of record CM074432.1, read on the forward strand.
CTTTTCCTTGCTCCTTATTTTTAATAAAGAAAGAAGTTCCCAGTGTTGGTTTTTGTGAAAAAGGGCAGATACACCTGTATATGATTAAAACACAATTTAGCACACAATCTTTAGTTCTATTTAGATTGCTCCTGCTGACTTGAACATATTTTCTCCTTTCCGTGTCAGTGGGTAAACCAAGCATTCATACTGCTTTCTCTGAGCGAATGGATCATACTCATGCAGCACTGCAAACCATAGTGGAGACTACAAGAACATGTAGGAAAGGACAGACAAAATGCTTGACATGCAGTTTATTAGAAATTTATAATCAGTGCAAAAGTCATGTGTGAGTGTATAATCATGTTTTGTTTTAGAATTGAATATATTATGTATGAATTTATATAGTAATAAGTGAATGGAGTGCATAAGAATTGTAAACATTAAGATTAATTACATTTTACTTAATTCAATTTTACATTTCACTTGTTTGCAATGTTTTTTTTTTTAAGACAATCACCTGTCACCTGCAGGTCTCATGTCCTTGTGAAACCACAGTGAACATGACGTGATTGCCCTTAACAAACAAGTTTAAAAACATAAAAATACTTAAAAACAACTGCAACACGGTCTTTAACCAAGGTAACGTTAGCCAGAAATAATATGTTAACAAGGCAGGCAACGCTGGTTGACCACACTAATCCTCAAATATTAGCAGGTTTTTATCTTTTAAAAACAACATTGCTGTAACTGCATACACATACTACATTCACATGTCGGTGTATTATATAAATATTGTAAACCAGTGCAAGGGATTTGTGCGCAGGTTTTGGTGTACACATGGTTTTATAAATCTGATTTTTTTTTGGTGCGTACGCAGAATCTAGCTTTTGCGCGTACGTACACTTTTAGGATGAAATCTACACAAAGTTTTATAAATGAGGCCCCAGGTGTGAATGCTCTCCGAAACGCATTCAAAGACTGACTTAAATCCGATCACTTCAGGAGGTGGTCTGGCATCCCAGTCAAAAGTCTAAATGCATCTGGTTGTTGAAACCCCCCCCCCCCCGCCCCTAAAAATAAAAAATAAAGTGAGTGAGTGTATTATAGGCAAAATAACATGTTATAGCCAGATATGACAGCGCTACTGCTGCATCATGCATCGCTGCAGATGTTTAGAGTATGTCTTCAGCAAGCCAAAGTGCAAACTGCCGCAAATGAAACAAAGTAAGTTGTAGATGCTTAACACACAATCATCTTCATTAAAAGCAAAGAGACTAAATGATCTTACCAGTGCTCTTGCTGCGCTCTCTCCTATTGTGGTCTTTAATTTTAAAATGAGCTGATGATCAAAAAAATGCAGCTCATATTTGTTGCTTTCGGTGACATAAAAATCCATCAAATATGCATATAGTGCGCGAATTGAAGATCGGATTTATATCCATTTTGCTGAGACACATTTATGTGGCCAAGTGTAAATGGAATCGTTTTGATAAATCAGATGGCTATCCGATCAGTAGAAACCCATGAAGTGACCAGGTGTAAACAGGCCCTAACAGTGAATTTAGCTGACAAAGTCAGTACAGTGGAACAAAACAACAAGTCTTTTTCACTGCAACTTCAAAGGAAGCAAGACAATGTTGTCGAAACTAGCACTGGATACCTGAGGTAATTTTACACTGTTTGCTAGCCTGGCAAAATGATCTAATCGGAAATACTTCTCACCATTTATTCAGAGGACATGACTGATTGTTTTCCATATATCCATTTTCTTTAAAGTATCCTTGAAAAGGGTGGCTTTCTCTGGGCCTCAGCGATGAACTTCTCTACAATATCGTCTGCCATTTTAAATGCGCGAGCCCTTAAATTAGAATGGATTCTGATTGGCTGTTGTTTTATCGTTCAGCAGCTGAAAAAAATAGTTCTGAAAGTGATCCCAACGATATTATCTTTCTATATCGTTATCGTTATAGTTGTGGTGTGAAAAGTACTATTCTTTTATATTTAGAATGATTTTTAGAACTTTATCTTCAATGTTATCTTTATATCGTTTATATCGTATATTGGTGTGAACGGGCCTTTAGGCAGCTGACTTGTTGCCTTGCTGCCTTATAGGCAATGACTTTGCAGGCAGCGTTAGGTACCTAACGAAACTGATTTCGGACAGACTTCTGAGGCAGCATAACAGTTTAATGATCTACAGCAAAATAAAGTGAGCTTTGGTGAGAACTAAACAAATACTTAATTACTACAGCAGTAATTTCTTGCTAGAAATTGGACCCAAGTGAAAAACGTTGGTCAAAAACATACATTTACACACAAACTGACCGCAACTTTTAGATGCCATCTTTTCTTTTTCTAGCTCAACTGTCACAGAATGGAACGCACAGGATTGTGGGATATCAAAGGCAGTGAAGGACATATCTATGCTGCCTTCAAAAATCGATCAGATGAAGGTATCTCAGGAAACAGGAAGTGAAACTAACATTAGATTTGGACGTGCCTTGATGCCTTCCTACCTTGGAATGCGTCCTCTGAAGGCAGCATTTTTAAGTTTTTAAATGCAGCTGGTATTCGAGATAGCGTGGGTTTAGTGTGCATTAAGGGCACTGCACTTTGGCTTTTTTAAGACATGGGACAGTCTTGAGCACTGACTTCCTGTCACGTGCACGTGCTCTCAAGTGGCCAAGACTGTAAGTGCAGGTATTTGGACAGGGCAAGAGAAGAAGACACCTCAACGACTGGAGGCCTCACATCTTTCAAAACAAAAGCATGAAGTCTGTGTGCAGGTAAATATGACAGTAGCACCATCTGTTGGTCATACTTCATACATACCGTAACAGCCAAACCTCAATGGCATTTGTTTCTTTTGTGGAAAACAAAAGTGCATTTGTTTGTTTGTTTTTTGTCTATACTGTGAAAGTCAACGGGGTTCAGTGTTGTTAGAACCCCCTTCTTTAGTGTTCCAAAAGTAAGTCATAGGTGGAAGACCAATCCCTTTTTCACAATATGTATTTGTTAAAACTTATTTTTTCCCCTTATATAGCCATATCTTTTGTTGATGCATTTGACTGATGGATTCAGACATTTATAAAATTATGCATTCTTTCCATGCAAATTTTAATGCTGATTGAGAGTTTAAACCAACAAAATGAGTTATGTCAGCTGCATGAGGTTAGGGCAGAAATTATAGTTTGTTTTTGTTCATTACTGCTAATTTTCTTCAGATAAGGAAGGACTTCCTGATCCAGCATTTCAATTCATCCAGTGGAGGTTAGAGCAAAACTGCTGGTTTAATCAACTTCATACAGGCACTGCAGGAGCTGACAGCTTTGAGCCTAAGAGTTTTATACAAATGATGGATCATTTATGATATATACTGTTATTTTACTTAAAATTTGTGTAAATATGTGAATATGTTCATTTCATACTTAGCCATGTTACAAAGACAATAATTTATTTACTTATTAAAGCAATGCATAAGAGGTCCTGTACCTGGTATTGCATTCAACGCTCCAGTTTTTTACCCAGTCTAACCCAAGGACAGAAACCCAAATGCAAATTTAGATGGAAACACCTGTGCAGCGTTTGTATGTTATGTGTTGTGACTCCTTCCTAAGCCAACTGCACAGCCTCAGCAATCTACAAGGGAGCAAACATAATATTACTGGTACAAAAGTGATATTACAGCATGTGGAGAAGCTTAATGCGAGTTCTTCCATCGAGAACAAAACAACGAAAAAGACCACATCTCATTGTCACTAATATACCCCTCATAAACTTCTTTCTTAAGCTTAATGGAGGGCTATTATTAGGTTGGCAGTATTGGCAGTATTGAGATGGTTAACCCTAACCCTAACCCTAACCCTAGTTTTAATAATTTTACAGCGGTTACAATCAGTGCTGAAGTTTTTTATATGGCTGGCTGTCACATGAATTTGATTATCGATTACTCGAAGTAATGCGCATACGTCCATCTTGCAAATGTACAGTCTTCTGCCATCTTCACCCATTAGCCGCTTTTCCACTGGCTAGCGTGAGCAGGGGCTTACAGCGAGCCAGGTGGGATAATAGCCTCGGGCCTCGGATCTCAAGCACAGAGGCCAAAATCATGACGCGTTTCCACTGTCGGGCCAGTAGCCTCGCGGCACTCCTGTAAAACCCGCCCTAAACTACGTCACACAATACAAAGTTACACCAGCGAGAGGGAGATGAATGAAATAAATCACTAAACAAATATATTAGAAGCTGTCCTTTAGTCTTTATTTACAAACTTGGACATCATAAGCGGCTATTGACTGACCACAAACAGGAAATAGAACTTACTTGCAGCATTTTTCATTCGTTAATGTCTTGCGGTCTTTAAACAATTAAATTTTGGGCTAAAAGTGTGTTGTAACGCAAGCGTTACTGAACATGTACCGAGTAAAATATTACTGAAAATTGATTAGTAATGCCTTACACTACTGCGTTACAGTAAAAAGTAATCAGTTACTGTAATGCATTACTTTTGTAACGCGTTACTCCCAACACTGTCTATGGGTTCAGGGAGGGCTAGCACTAACGTGCTTTCGTCATCATACGTAACCTTACCTTGTGCAGCGACATCCAATAATTTTCTCAGTGGATAACGTACTCGGTTACTAACATAACCTCGGCTCCCTTAGATACGGAACGGGGTACTGCGTCGTCTGCCTTTTTAGGCAAGACGCAACGGGGAAACTCCTGTTTTCACCAATTCTGAAGCCTTTTTTAATCACGCAGTAAAACTGCACGACCATTGGTTCATGGAGCTTAAGAAAATGGCTAGCCAATGGCGAGCGAGCCTGCTTGAGCCCGCCAAAATGGGTGAGGTCTCGGGCTATATAAGCGCCTTGGCAAACTGATTTAATTCGATGAAGCGACAGTATGAGGCGTCCTACGAATAGCACGGCAAATTACGCAGTACTCCGTTCCGTATCTAAGGGAACCAAGGTTACGTTAGTAACCAAGTACGTTCCCTTCCCTACTACACTACGTACTGCGTCGACTGCCTTTTTAGGCAAGACGCAACAGGGATTATACAATCATGCCATGTTATGAAGGGGATGCACATAGCATATCATATCCCGGAAGATAGGGGACTTGGGGATACTATAGCTGTCCTCCCGTTTCTATATATTCTAGGAGCTCCCTTGAGGCCTAGAGCATATTCAATTCAATTCAATTCACATTTATTTGTATAGCGCTTTTCACATTACATATCGTTTCAAAGCAGCTTTACAGAGAGTGCATGTCAACATTACAATTTAGAGAATGCAGTTAGCTAATAATGTAATAATTTAGGCAATTTATTTAAAATCACTGTTAGCAATTTAATTGAAGGTAGAAGCAATGAGCTTCTACAATTAACAATAATTAGGATATATATAAATTATATAGGGAAAGGGAAAAAATATGTTATTACCCGGACTTTGGCCAGGGCCATAAACGAGTACTCATAAGCTGATCACATTAGTGAGGCTTATGCAGAGAGAACCTGCATCTGTAATGCGGGGACGTCCAGATTTTAAAATCTGACAAAGGTGGACGGTGAGGCCCAGCCGGCCGCCTCACAAATTTCCACAATGGACACGCCAGTGGACCATGCCCAAGAAGAGGCCATGCCCCTCGTGGAGTGTGCTCTAACACCTATGGGGCATTGTAGGCCCAAAGATGAGTAAGCGAGCGCTATAGCATCGACTATCCATCTGGATAACCTGGGCTTCATGACCGGAAGACCTATCGTAGTTGTTCCGACTGACTTAGAGGCGGAGCGATCGATGTAAGTCCTCCGAGTAGGTTCAACTCCTGATCATCCTGGGAAGGAGGAAGTGCAAAGAGAATGGCATTTGTGCCCTAAAGGGTGTGGATAGGACTTTCGGGACATATCCATGTCTCGGTTTCAGGACAACTTTAGAGTTGTTAGGCCCGAACTCAAGACAGGAGGGGCTCATGGAGAGCGCCTGTAAATCTCTGACTCGCTTTACCGATGCTAAGGCTAGCAATAAGGCGTTTTTTAGTGTTAGAGGACATAAGTTGACAGTCTGGGCTGGTTCAAAGGGGGGGCCCTTATGGCCCCTGAGAACCACAGACAGGTCCCATGTAGGAACTGTGCAGGGTCAGGGAGGGTTCAGCCTCCTAGCCCCTTTTAGGAAACGAACAACAAGGTTGTTTTTCCCTATCGACTGTCCCACTACGGGAGCATGGGAGGCCGCTATGGCTGCGACATAGACTTTAAGGGTAAGGGAGTATGGCCTCTATCCATTAAGTAAATGGGTCCTTGTCCCGGGCTGTACACCAGGCAGCAAAGACTGACCGGGAGTAGAGACATCTCGTTAACGGAGCTCTGGCTTGTGAGATAGTGTTCAGGACATCTTCGGGGAGGTCTGAAGGCTTCCATCTAGAATAGGGTGACCAGACGTCCCCGTTTTCCGGGACAGTCCCAGTTATTCGTGTTCTGTCCCCGACTAGAGCTGTCCCCGGAAATGTCCCTGTTTTACAGCTCGTTCCAAACAACCCGCAAATACACTGCAAAAAAGGCCGCAGCAGCCTGTTGGTTTATCGGAGCAATCGTGTAGTGATTATCTACACTTGGTCGCGCGCGCCGCTACTTCATGAAGAGTAACCTGGATGAGAGCAGAGCATCATTATTATCAATTATGAAAAACATTGTTATCGGTTTCAAGGTAGTAACATACTAACTATTAATTTTAAATTAAAGTAATATTGTTTGTATGTGTTTTATAACAGGGCCTCAACAGGGTGAGGGATTGTTTTGATCAATTTTAAATGTCCCTAGAAGTTCCGCAGTGATTTCACAACGCATCATTTCCACACACACACATCTTATATCACGTGGTAAAGGTAGACTCAGTTATGAATATATAAATTAATAATAATATAATAAATAATGATACACTTGCAACGTCGTGCTTAAAATGTGTCTAAAATGCAAAATAATAGTTAAAAAAAAAAGTTGTCTTCTGAGGCGAAGAGGTTGACCTCTGCCTTCCCGAAGACATCCCTAATTTCCTGAACCGCGAGGGGGTGGAGCGACCATTCCTCCGAGGAAGGTTGCTCCGGAACAACATGTCCGCCCCTTTGTTCAGTATGCCCTGAATATGCGCTAATCTGAGTGAGAGCAGGCTGTGCTGGGCCCACTCTAGGATGGATCTCGCTAGAGTGAAAAGGGGCTTGGATGAGAGCCCTCCCTGGCGATTCCCCTCCCAGGACACCATATTGTCATATTGTCTGATCTGACCAGGACGTGGTGTCCCGCCATGAGAGGGGAGGAAGGATTGGAGAGCCAGATACACCGCCATCATTTCCAGGCGGTTGATATGAAGCTCGCTCTCTTGGTTCGTCCAAGCACCGAAGGCTGGGTGACCGTCGCACAGAGCTCCCCAGCCCATTTTGGAAGCATCTGTGAAAACGACTTTCCTTTTGTACATCGTCCCTATAGCTACGCCCTGTTCGAACCAGCAGGGGTTCATCCAAGGAGCCAGGGTTGCAACGCATGCCTGGTTCACTTTGAGCGAGCAGCGACCATGCTGCCAGGCTTGGGGCGGGACCCGCGGTTTTAGCCAGAACTGTAGTTGGCGCATATGAAGCAGGCCCAACTGCAGGACTGGTCATGCTGACCCCATGAGACCTAGCATCCAGATCCGGGTGTGAAAGTTTTCGCAAGCTGCTGAATGGCCAGGGATTTTGGGCCGGGGTCCCTGTCGCTTCGGAGGGGGGTGGCGCCTAGCAGAACGTGAGCGCTGTCTGTGTTTAGGCCATGGTGCGGGCTGGCCCTCCAGGCTGGCCCTCGACGAGGAGTGCACTGTGATTGGGTGATGGTGGAGCCTGCACATTGGAGTCTGTGACATTACCCCCCACCCCCTCCACGGCCCGCTCCACGTCGTGGTGGTCGGCCTCTGCCCCGAGGCGCAGGTCTATCCGGATGAGTGGCGTGGAACGTGTCGAGCAGGTTTGGGTCGAGTATATCGTTTCTGGGTACCCATGAGCGTTCCTCAGGGACCGTAGCCCTCCCAGTCCACGAAGTATTCCAGGAGACCACCACGGCGCCGGGAGTCCAAAATGTCACGTACTTGATAAGCAGCACCGTCTTCATGGATGAGAGGAAGGGGGTTTCGGTGGCTGCGCCAGGATCTGTGGAGACAGAAACAGAGGGGTGGTGAGGCTTCAACAATGAGACATGGAAGGTGGGATGAATTCTGTATTGAGGGGGTAATTGGAGTTGATAGGTGACAGGGTTGATCTGCTTGAAGCGACCAATCTCTTGGATTTTCCGCTCCATCTGCCCGTTCGACTGCGGGTGGTATCCAGAGGAGAGGCTGACGGTCACACCTAGGAGTGAGAAGAAGACTGCCAAGAAAATTTTTTTTCCTGCTCAGATAATCACTTATCTAGGCGTGGTATGGGATTCGATTGTCATGCGTGCTCGTCTGTCGCCTGCTCGCATAGCATCGATTCTCTCAGCTATAACAGACATAAAGCTAGGCCAGTCACAAACAGTTTCAGAGGCTTTTAGGTCTCATGGCAGCAGCGTCCAACGTGATAGCTTTTGGCCTGCTGAACATGAGACCATTGCAGTGGTGGCTCCTTCCAGACCTCAGAGGCCATCATGTACTTGTTCGCTCAGACAGCACATCGGTGGTCTCGTACATAAATCATCAGGGGGGGGGTCTGAGGTCGCGCCCATCATACAGACTGGCTCATCAGATCCTCCTGTGGACCCAGGGGAAGCTGCTCTCAATCAAGGCAGTTTATATCCCAGGGTACCTCAATTTGGGAGCAGACATCCTGTCGAGGCAGGGGCCGAGGCCTGGGGAATGGAGACTTCACCCTGAGGTGGTGGAGCTCCTGTGGGAGAACTTCGGTCGAGCCGAGGTGGATCTGTTTGCGTCTTGAGAGACTACTCACTGCCCATTATGGTTCTCCATGACAAACCCAGCACCTCTGGGGTTGGACGCTATGGTACAGGCGTGGCCGAGGCAACGTCTGTACGCTTTTCCCCCGATTGCGCTGCTCCCGGGAGTTCTGGAGAGAGTTCGCCAGGACGGGGCCCATCTGTTGCTAGTGGCCCCGTTCTGGCCGGGCCGAGTATGGTTCTCGGACCTGATATCCTTGCTAGACGGCTCTCCGATGGAGATTCCGATCAGGAAGGACCTTCTCTTCCAGGCAAGCGGGTCGATCCTTCACCCCCGCCTGGAGTTGTGGAAACTATGGGCTTGGCCTCTGAGGGAGCCCAGCTCATGAGTTCAGGTCTCTCAACTGAGGTTGTTGAGACCATCCTCCACTCCAGAGCTCCCTCCACAAGGAAACTCTATGCCTTGAAGTGGAGATTATTCACTTCATGGTGTGGAAATCACCAGTGGGACCCAGTTAACTGCCCCGCTGGCGTGGTGCTGAAGTTCCTGCAGGAAAGATTTTCCACAGGGCTATCCCCCTCCACAATAAAGGTGTACGTGGCAGCCTTAGCTGCTTACCACACTCCTTTGAGTGGTGTATCTTTGGGGAGACACCCGCTTATTACTCGTTTCCTTCGTGGTACTATGAGACTTAGACCTGCAGTTCTGCAGTTCAGACCTGCGGGTACCGGCTTGGGACCTGGCCATTGTACTACAAGGCCTCTCTGTGGCCCCCTTCGAGCCTATCGAAGAAGTCCCTGAGAAGTTTCTCACACTTAAAACTATCTTTCTGCTTGCTATTTCATCTCTCAAGAGGATTGGAGACATTCAAGCCCTCTCGGTATCTCCCTTGTGCTTAGAATTTGCGCCCGGCATGGTTAAAGCCTTCTTGCACCCTAGACCGGGCTATATTCCCAAGGTTCCTACTAATAGGAATTCAGTTTTCCAGAAGCTGAATGAATGGGTTTTCGGGTAGGCTTAATAGTTTCCTGGTCAGTGACGTCACCCGCCTATGACGTTCCGTCACTCCATTGGACTGATTTCATATGTGCTTTATGACGCAATCACGCAGAGGCGTTCCCGCACGCTTCGACGCAGCGTCTTGTTCCCTGTTCAGGGAACTAAGGTTACATACGTAACCGAGACGATTATACATCGCCATTCAGCCCAAAAATAGAGATATGAACCATGCACATATCCAGTAGACAACAGCCAATAATTTGTTTCTCTCTAGTACACAATTGGCCCAGCTCTACCCCTCAGCCACCTGCTCAGGAGAGGCTGATATGCAACAGCAATCTGTCGCCCCAGTTACGTGCATTAGAGAACTGCTGGAGTAGAGAAATTACCCACATAATGAATATAATGTAGGAGATCAGCAGACATGTGGGTCTCTCCCAGATGACTCCGTTGGACAGGATGGCTTTACTGGTTGAAGCCAAGGTGGGCGGCCTGAGGACAGGGCTGTCAGATTGAGCAAAGGCTGCAGTGCTGATGAATGCCATCTCCATCAACAGAGAGATGATAAGTGGACACCAGCAGAACCTGGATGCAGGCAGAACTAATACAACACAACGACACAGACCATTTACAATGTAAAGAGACAAACTGTGGCACCTGTTTGGGAAAACAAAGGAAACTAATGCAGACACCCAGAGGCCCGGGACAATCACTCAGCACAGTGTCAGCATGACAGAAGCTTCTACATTCCAGCAGAAACTTGGTGGAAATAAGACAAACAGGAGATGCCATATGCCAAAGAAAGCATTGGTAATGGTATCAAATGGTAGAACCATGGTATTTTGAATTTACCGTGACACTAAATGATTAACATAGGCTATTCATATACCAAGTTATTGAGTTTAAGTTTGAGGTCCTCAAAAAGAATATAATTGAAATAATCTTTTTGTGTGTGTGTGAAAGCAATTGTTTTTAAACACAGTCAATCAATGTTTTTTTATTCCTAATACCATTTATTGGCAATATATGAACATCTCACAATAAGAAAGTTCTCTGAGGAGCCACTATAGTCGGTCTCTCACCCTATATAACACTCACTCTCCTTTCTCTCTTGATATGGTGTAAAATCTTCAAATTGTGTAAATATTTATTAACACGATGTGAACCCCCAGTTTAGAATATGTATATCATGTAGTGTTTATCATATAATTAATAAAATGAAGACTACAGATGAGGCAGCGATGGATGCTTTATTCATGACTGTCCGCCACCTGCTGGGGGATTTGTAGTATGGGTTGATCATCTTGGAAACAGATAAGCACATAAATATCACATAGCATCCATTCATGGCACAGGATCAAGGGAAAGAAAAGACTGCATCATAAATATAACAATTTGAATAATATGATCAGAGACCATAGTAACCTTTAAAGGGTTAGTTCACCCAAAAATGAAAATGATCCCATGAGTTACTCACCCTTAAGCCATCCTAGGTGTATATGACTTTCTTCTTTCAGATGAACACAATTGGAGATATATTTAAAAATATCCTTAGTCCTCCAAGGTTTATAATGGTTGTGAATGGCAGCCCAAATTTTGAAGACACAAAATTGCATCCATCCATAAAAATAAAATAAAAAAAGAATCCAGTACAACTCCAGGGGTTAATAAAGGCCTTCTGAATCGAATTGATGTGTTTGTTCAAAACAAATATCCTTATTTAAAAAGTAAAGTAACAAAGTAAAATAACGAGCTTCCAGCAGGACAGCCATATGCATTTGACGTACGTCCAAACAGTGAACTTACACGACGTAGTACAAAATGACATGATGTTCCACACTGCACCATGACGTACTATGCTAGTATGTCATGGCATTGTGTACTACATCACGTAAGTTCACTGTTCACTGTAAGCTCGTTATTGTACTTTATAAAGTTTTAAATAAGGATATTTGTCTTGAATAAATGCATCGATTTGCTTCAGAAGGCCTTTATTATCCCCCTGGGATTTTTTTTATTTTATTTTTTTTATGGATGGATGCAATTTTTTTGTCTTCAAAATTTGGGCTGCCATTCACAACCATTATAAACCTTGGAGGTCTAAGGATATTTTTAAATATATCTCTGATTGTGTGTTGTTGATTGTGAAAGAAGAAAGTCATATACACCAAGGATGGCTTGAAGGTGAGTAAATCATGGGATAATTTTCATTTTGGGGTGAACTATCCCTTTAATTGTGGCTTGTGTTAGGCCTAATATAATGGTTAGATTTAGGCTAGGTGTAATGTTAGGGTTAGGAATAGGATTCTGTTTTATGAATATATCTGTATACTGGATAGATATTCAGTAATTTCAGGACAGCCTGGAGATGTGTACAAAATTTTACATCAATCAGTATGTTTCCATTGTTCATATCCAGCTTTTCCCACATCCTCAAGTTCAGATTTGGCTGTAATATCATTAAAGATTGATGGTGCAAAATATTCATGGTGAGAGAGACAAATAAACCAGCACATGCATCCTCACTGGAGCACTCGAAGCTCATCATACTCGCACACACTGTAAATGAGTCAGCCGATTATGCTTCATTGACTTTCATTCCCCTCTCGGGTTTGTGGTTTCCATTCGTGTGTGGACAAAACAAAAAAAGCTGGAAAACTCTGTGGCATTTCCTACATATAAAACAACTTGACTTCGTATCTCTCTGCCCAGATGTGGCCTTTGCCCACTTCAGTTTTTCTCACAAGGAGATGATGAGGTTGGCCAGCAGATGCCATGCTTTCCTGATGGGGATTCTTGGGTCCACCAGAGCTAACTCCAGGGTTTGTAGCAAATCTAGTCTATTTCCTCCTGGTGAGGTTTTAAAAGAATTTGAATGAAAGATTTAATATCTGGATCTGTTTTAGAAGATGATTAATGAAAGATCAATGTATTTCCTCCTTGTTACAGGCAAACCATGATACTGTAGTTTAATTTATAGAGAAAAAGCAAAGCAGCAAAAAAAGAAAATGTAGTTGAAGGTAATTTCAGAGCCACATCAAACAATAGGCACAGTATTTCTTGACACATTAGTCTGTTTAAGCTCACTACATGTCTGTTGCTCATCTCATATATATATATATATATATATATATATATATATATATATATATATATATATATATATATATATATATATATATAAAGTGTGGCCAACAAAGTATAGTCGTTACTGTGAAAAAGCTATTGATGGCAATGTTCCTCAGGCTAAAACGGTACAGTAAACTTGATTGAGCATTATTTCTCACACTGCTTGAGTTTACACATATTTGAATGTGCATTTAAACCACATACTGCTGGCCTCAGGGCGGAGTAACATTATTAGTAACAATGAATCTGTTTGTTAGCTCAGTCAGTGTGCAGAAATTGAATACCGGCCTTTAGGGTTTGTGAGATATGTCTCTCTACTTTATGCCAATCATAAAAGATTAAAAACAATAAATAAAACACACTTCCGTTATCGGTACAAAGCAATCTGTCTTTATTACTTCTGTGTGAACTTGTTAAGATTGAAAAATTGAACACTTGAGTACATACTCATGCTCCAGCTAGAAGTGTAACTTGCAATGCTTTTCCCCCCAATTATCTTTTGTTTGTACACTTCCAATTTGGGTTGGCAACAAAGAATGGCACTTAAGTGATTCCCATGTTGACTTGTTAATACATGTATAAAGATTACTTCCTAAATGCTATGTTTTCAAAGCACCACTGGTGCAACTATTTACAATTTACATGTTCTTTTTTGTTATACTTGTTAATGTAAATAAGAGAACTGAAATGAAAACTCTTCCATTTCCAAACCGGCAGCAGCAATACCCAGCTCCCAGTAGCAGCAGCGCTGGGCAGAGCTGACCTGAGGTCAGTCGTACGATCTGAAATAATGCTCTCTTATTCTGGATCAAGCCAGCTATCAAAAACTGTTTCCACAGCACACTGACCACAGCGACTGACCACAGGTCCACAGACTATGGAAACACTAGAAAGAACAGAAACTTTACAACAAATGCTTTAAACATTGTTCAACACCTTTAAGTGTAACCGAAGCTTAGAAATCTAGACATGCCTTTTAACATTCGGCATTTTTCTAAATCAAACCAGCTGAAGTCTGCAGCAAAGTGGGCAACAACAACAATGAAAAAGAGTGGGAACTGAATAACTGCAAGAGTTCAGAAGTGTTTTGTACACTACTACAGTATTTACAGTTAATAATACAGCTGAGAACACTACTGTATCTTAACATTTGAAAAGAAGATAAATACAAGAATATTTATTCACTTTTATAGATCATTTTTAAATTTATATAAAAGCTATTGAAGCTAAAAGTGGCTTAAAAAAAAGAAAAAGGGAAACAGTGCTATTTCGAGTGCTTTTTAAACTCTGTAAGAGATTTGCTTGCACTCAGTAGGAACAATAAATACTAGCTCTGTACTCCTCTTCGGTGTGGCAACGTTGTCTTCTCAATCTGAAGCAGGCAGGTCTTAAACCTACGGGACAAAGCAGGACAGAACAACATGCATTATGTACAAGCATGTGTGTAAAAGCTCTTAGATGAAGCATGAATAATATTTTCAACATGCTCAGATGAGTGTATTAATGCACATGCACATAGCTGTGGAAGTGTGATTTCATGGAGCGAAAGCCAGACTTACTGCAGCAGTGGTTACTGAGCTCACACTATAGTAGAGGGACCAATCACCTGAGCTTCCCCCTGTGACAAGAAGGACATGGGCGCAGGGGTTATCACAGGTTAAAGGGGAGGCTCTGACTTGATCATCAGGTGATCAGTGTCTTCTGGAGTTTGTGGATTAGTGCTAGCATAAGCATGGGTGTTACGACATGTTTCTGTGTCAGTGACATATGATGTGGACCTGAAGATGTGCGATGAAAATACTGGCCATCTGAAACTGACATGTGTAATACTAACCGCTGAGATGTACTGGCTGTTAAAGCAGGCTTTCTCTTGGGTGGGAGAGGTGATGGAGGAGTAACAGGAGGAGTCACATGGAGAGCTGGGCTCCTCGGACAAAGCCTCGGGAAGGTGACTGGACACGCATCCGCTGTCTGACCCGCTGGAGCCACTACCAGACAGACAGCGAGACGACGAACCCGAACTCTCTGTAGCTACAAACACAGACAAGTCACACATTATATGTGGCTTCTGGTAAGATGTTCACACTTTCAAACATGTTATGATACATACTCATAGATGGCTGACTGCTGGTTTCATGTTCTAGCTCGTCTTCCTCGATGCAGGGGCTGATGAGAGGTCTCTCCCCTGTTAACAGGCTTTGGCTGCTATACATATGCAGATTTAAGGGCCCCAACAGCGTGGAAGAGGAGGGGCCACCAGCCACAGGGGGGCCGCTAACAGGGGTGTTTACTGCAGCTCGTTTGAACGGGTTTGAGTGGTCAAACAGCGAGACAGCAATGGATGCTCTCGTCCTGGCCCCTGTAACAGAAGAGAGAGTGAGATACTAGTAAGATCAACCCAGAGAATCATTTGTTGCATATCATGTTAAACAGGCTCACCTCTGCCTTTCATAATGTAGTCAATGGCTCTGTCGTTGATAGCAGCATCACTGGGTTTAATGTCCAGAAAGGGTTTATTACCCACCCCCATAGAGACCATCTCCTGCATTCGAATTTCTGCATACACACATAAACATGTTTAAAAATGCTGCCAATATACCAATTTACTGGTATTGATGTGATATTTAAAATGTATATTTAATGTGGTATTTTGAGTGTGATTCATCAGCCAAAACACAAAAGTGAAAATACAAAATAAACTAAAGTTAAGGATGAATTTGATTATTTATTTATTTCAAAATTATAGATATTGCAATACTGTTATTATTGTGAAATCTTTTTAGCACAATAATCATGTAGTAAAAATTTGATAATGTGACAGCTCTAAATTCAGAATACACACAAACATGCTGACATAAAAAGGGTTTCTTTAGGGATTGAGTAAATATGTGCAAATACAGGTTAAATTATGCCTCAGATTTGCATCATTTTCTCACACTCATATCAAACTGTAGAAATACAATACTGGTGTGACTCAAAAGTGTTTTAAATAGCTTCCTATCCGCCTGAGGCTATCACAGATGAACTGCTGAAAAAATCTTTAAATATGCTAAGATGGTATGTGACAGGAGATATTATCTGCAATTATCCTATCATTCTCATTTGTTCTTTCCAGCTGGCTGAGCAAAACAAATTCAAAGAACTTATTCAAGCTCAACCACTTCAGATCTTTCCTTCCTACCTTTATTCCGTGTGGCCTGCTGCCATAGTATCCGTGCGATGTCGCAGGTCCAGGCGTGTTTGATGTCTGCAGTGCTGGCCTGGAGAATGTAGGTCTGGTTCTTTGAAGTTCTCCTCCGGAACCAGATCTCAAATCTCAGACCGTTCTCACCTGATGTCTCTGTCATACCCACATCAGCCGTCTACATAGAGAATGAGAGAGTAAAGAGGATATTCACATATAATCACAATCAATATTGAGGGCTAATGGAATTTTGTTGTTATTAAGGCTTGCAGGAGATAAACCTGATACTCAGATCTTTAAACTGAAGCCTTCTGTGACATTAACACTGGTCAAAGGAAATATAATTGTAAGATAAGGAAGAATGTGAGTATTAGTAAAAGAAAGTAGTGTAAAGATCCATTCACTCCAAGGACGATAACCATAACTATAATCATTCTAGATATAAAAGTCTACACCACAACTATAACAATAACAGCAGAACGGATCTTCCAGCTGAAGAATGATGAAAACATTGACAGCCAATCAGAATTGAGCATAACATAACTGCAGCGTGTGCTTATAATAAACAAAACAATATTGTCTGCTGGTGTGGAGGCGAATATAGTTATCATAATAGTTATCTTTTTAGTGATCGTTCTTGGTGTGAACTGGTCTTAAGTCATAATGCATGCTTCAAAGTGTGTTAAAGCTATGCGTTTTCATTTCTGGAGATGTTTCTTTTCCCTCTGTACTTCTGATGTCCTTTAGGTGCTTACCTTAAAAGAATGCTTGTATATATAAACATCTAGGCCACCCTCAATCCGTTTGGGTTTGCTGAACAGCACCAGATCCTCAAACAGGAACACATGTCTTTGGCACTTCTTCCTGCCATACAAAATCGTGAACTCATCTTGGCGAACCAATTGTCCCTGTTCCTTTAGATTCACCTGGAAGAGTGTATGAAAGAAATTATGAAATGGCAGTTTGGAAAATCAGATATATGCTTTCCTATGTATCTCGACTTGAAATATATCTGCTGTACCAGACACACTTACATCACAGTCTCTGATGGCGTCCATGGCGAGCAGATCATTGCCATGGCGAAGCTGAAATTTGACCATCTCAGTGGCGGCACGTAGGTACGCTAGCTCCTGCTCCTGGACCTCGCTCACTTCTTTGATCAGGTCTTTCAGCAGCAGGGCGTACTTACTCATGCGCTGGATTGGCTTTAGCAGGTACGACGCCAGGTCCATCTTATCCCCCAACTCCAGCTGCTTATGCTGGAATGAGAGAGACTCAGATTTTACAATTTAGGCCCATGTGGTGAGATGAAATTAATGAGATTAAAAGAGGCTCGAGTGAGTGTAGTATGGATCCAGTTACTCACCCTGAAGAAGATGTTTCCGTGGCTGGCTAGGAGTGTGTCTGACTTTGGCTTGTTCTTGCTGTATAAAGCATACAGGCTAAACTGGTCTTGCTGTATGTTTACATGGAGAAAAAACACAAAAGAGCAATATTTTAAGTGTTATTATCCACATTTCCATATCCATGTTCTGAAGAAAAACTTCTCTTGTTGTTCCGGAAATGGAGGGAGGGAATATTTTTCAAAATCATTTCCAGGTTGAGTTTTGTTTGGAAAACTTTTTTGTGTTTGGGTAAATTAATTTATGATTTTCAGGTTCACATGGAGTGTGCCATAATTTCAGTGCAGGTTTTGCTGCGCCAGAAACATGTCAAAAAAGATTTCGGCCTGGTTCATACACTGCTGTAGGCCAAGCAGCCTGCCTCTGTGTCTTTTTCTCTGTCTTCTCTGTGAATCACTGCTTTTGAAAGTTTCATAAATTAAAGCTCTTAAGGGGAGCCAGCACTATGAGTTGACCACAACTACAGAGAATGTAGGCTAGTGGTCTTGCACTCATTTAAAGACCTCAGAATCATTACTTGCGGTTCAGTTTGATTCCCATATTCATGGAGGGTGAATGAAAGAGAAATAATACACAGAATAAGTAAATTCTGGATGGTTTTAGACGTGTGCTTGGTCAAAAATGAGCCAGGCATGGACTGGGAACAGACAAAACACTGAAAAAATTAAGCTCCTTTGTTTCATCTCCAATGAAAACGTAATTCAGTCTGTGACATTTAATTCAGGATCCCTGAATGTTCCCTATTAAAACTATGAGAAAATATTAGAAAAGTGCAGCAAACAGAACAATAGGAATTTATAGACTGCAGAATTGCAAAAAACGGATCGGAGGTCATGCAGCTTGACGAAAGTTACTGTGAAAAGACTGTGAAGGGACTTCTCTTACATGTCGTAGGAAGCAGTGGCTGACGCGTAATGGATGGTTGCAGCAGCTTTCCAGCTCTTTGAGAAAATACTGGCTGTGGAAGTCCACCAGTTTCTCCAGGTTGCCGAAGATGACGCTGCGTTTTCCCCGCAGGTCCTGTGGCAGGTCAGCACGCTCCATCTCAGGGAAATAGTTGTCAATGATGTACCGCAGAGAGCGTACATATTCCCGCTCGGTTGTGACCATCTCATCTACGATGTGGCGTAGTTTACTGAATGACAGAGAAGGTGAACAGTTAACATACTTCAAATGCTTACATTTTAAGAGATAAATCTTTTGGGAAATCTGATTTGCTGAGAAAGCCATTGTAATTTACACCTATGTGGTATGTATTGAGTATCAATATACAGAAGCTGCATTAGAAAAAAGCTTATTGTATTTACAGAGACACTCCAGTAGGATGGACCATACAATAAATGTATTCTAACTTGCTTTGGATAAATGCATCTGCTAAATACTTACTGCATGTTTGTTTTATTTTAAATAAATGCTGTTCTTCTGAACTTTCTATTTACCAAAGGATCCTGATAAAAACGCATCACGGTTTCCACAAAAATATTACGCAGCACAACTTTTTCAACATTGACAATAATAAGAAATATTTCTTGGGCAGCAAATCAGCACATTAGAATAATTTCTGAAGGATCATGTGACACTGAAGACTGAAGTAATGATACTAAAAATTCAGTTTTACCAACACAGGAATAAATGACATTTTAAACTGTATTTTAACTGTTATTTTAAATTATAATGTTTCACAACTTTTTGATCAAATAAATGCAGCCTTGGTGAGCATCTTTAGACGTCTTTAAAAAACATTCAACAATCTTACCAACCTAAACGTTTAAACAGTAGTGTACGTCGTTGTGACAACAGAATGTTTGCCCTAATAGCTTTGTCAGACTGTGTAACCATAAAGGACAGGTGTTCTCACACGTTTTTCCAGGATGTCATCACACAAATGCGTTCTCCTCGAAACACTTAAGCCAATCAGTTGCGAGAGTCCATAATTTTATCATCAGACTGGATGGGTCACTGTGAAAGCCCTTATGACATTGTTTTATAACTATTGTGTTAAAAAAGTTTAAAGATATTACAACTCTCTCCAAAAAATCCTCCTCTTGAGTTCTGATTGTCTTGCAGCTCCTTTACCTTCTCACCACACAGCTATACATGGTGTCTGTGTCCAGTACTGAGAAAAATCAGGTGATGTTTTAGTATTCACATTAATCTCAAATTGAATTCTTATCAGAATGTTTTCATCTGCCTCAAACATCTGCAATAACTGGACCACACAGAGCCGAAAGCCTTGTTTTGAGTTATTTCCGTCTGAAAAAACTGTCAACATTACCTCTACACTGCAATCTTGGAGAGCACAGCTAAATAATGTGTTTTGAAAGGAAGACGCACATATGTAAAGACCACCTTAAGACGTCTAATCAACTAACTCCATCCATCTCTTCTGTGTGGAAAAGCAGAACACAAACATGCTCCCCACCACTTCAAAGCCCAGAGGACCAGCAACCACCTGGGAAAGTGATCTGCATCTCAGGCTCTTTCCCAAGGGGGTTAAAGGGTGACCAGTAGGACCACAGCTGGAAAAGACATCCATGGAGATTCAGAGGATTAAAGGGCTGTGACCGTCTAATAGGAGACATATGGAGTTCCTTCATTTAGAGACTGAGGAAAAATACTTAATAATTTATTTATTTAAATAATAAATTATAAGTAGCTTTGCAGATAATATTGTCTTTTTGCCTGAACGTCTTTTTTCTTATAACAAATCTGTGATTGGCTGCGTTACATGCCACTCAAATGGCCTATTGGGCGGTCCTTGGCCAATGAAAGCTGCAACAGAGTCCAGACCTTCTGCCGTCAGTCTGAAGGTCTGGCTACGGGAAACTACCCTAGGGGTTTCCCAGAGCTCAGTTTGAAAACCCATGAATGTGTTCTTGCCTTAAAAAAAACAAGACAGACTGGTAATGTAACAACAAACTGGGAATGTATCCTGCCAGTAATTATGTGTGCTCCGTGACACAGCTTTCATACAGTGGTGGTCATATAATAAGTGGTTGAGTCGATGACCTGCAGACCTCCCTGGTTGATTGTTTATGTTATAGCAAGTGAGTGTGGGTTAGCACGTCCATGTGTGCGCTGAGTGTACCCACCTGCCCTTGCTGCGTGTTTCCGGAGCAGGACTCCCACTACGATGTGTATCTGGAGAAGACCATCCGTGAATGGGCGGCAGTCGCGGGCTGTACGGCCGATCGATCACCTCAGTGCTGCTCACCTCCAGACCTTTAATAAACACCCCTGTGTTTCCTCTCCGTGCAGGCTCACTCAAAGTTCTCTGGCAGGTCCCATACCGTGACACAGACTCGCTACCGGCAGTATCGAAGCTCTGGGTCTTCCGCAAAACCCTGCGGTTTGGTTCAATAGTGGTGAGGCTTGGGCTTGTAGCATACGCTCGCCCCTCCAAATGCTGCTGCTGAGGAGACTCGTCTGTGGAGATGCTACGCGTTAGCCTGTGGGATCTGACAGGGGTGTTGTGAGGAATTCTGTGCTCAATGCTATATGGACTTCCTGTCGGGGTTCGGACAGAGTCACGAGTGTCCAGGCGAATACCTGAAGGGCTGCTGGGAGTTGAAGACGTGCTGGACTGTGAGGAAAGTCTATCCCGGCCCCAGCCACTGCCAAATGCTTTCCGACATGAGAAGGAGATGCTACTGCTACGCTCCTGAGGTTTAGCGCTACTGTTCGAGTTCCGCCGAGAAGAGTCACCCCTTGCTGATTTGGAGTCGCTCTCGCGGCGGGTGCGCAGGGCCATCTCTAGCTTCTTCTCAAACATCTGCTTTGTCTCCTGACACTTGGACCAAGCGAACTTCCACTGCTTGAGTCCCTGCTCACTCTTTAGCTCCCCAGCGAGGTCCTTCATCTCCTGGAAGTGTGCGTCTGGGATCGGTGGGTGCTGACTGTGATAGGTCTCCAAACATGTGATCACACTCTGACACTTCTCAGACATGCCACACTCCTCCATACTTACACATGCCAAATGACGCATGCCCTCTAGCGCCCATTCATATGCCTGAAAAAGAGAGAAAAAAAAAAGTCAGCCAATGTGACACATACACTGAAAAACCAAATATTTAATAGTAATTGTAATAGTTTATTTTTAGTTAAAAATAACAACAATGGGTAAAACAGCAGATTGACAAAATGGAGAACAGAGGCAATATGACACAACAAGATGTTTTTATGTGTGTTTGAGAAGAGTATAAGGGAGACTTTTTATGGAAAACAACTACAAATGGTCTGTGAATGGGAATGAGGGAAGGATAGAGGGAGTGAGAAACCTCCCAGCACTTCTTTCATGTGAAATAAAGAGGTTTTTAGCCAGGAGCTGGGAGGTCTAGGTAGGAAGGCTTTAACATGCAGCTCAGCAGCAGGAGGGCCTATAGTTTTAACTATGTGTGACAGCACCCTGCCACAAAGACACATGCCAACCGCTTTACTAGCTGTCTCTCCATTTAAGAGAAAATCTGATGGCCTCTTCTCACACTCCAAGATGCTGTTACATCAACTGGGCGGCACTCTTGTTTTTAGACCTTTTTTCATTAACATCCTGGCAGAAAGGTTTCTATAGTAACTGCTCCTGAGGATACGAGTGCTCGCTATGCTGGAAAATGAGTGGTTAAACTTCTGAGGGGATTAACACAGATCAAACACAACCACCTTCCATCTCGTACACACACACACACACACTTCAGCGCTGGCTGCAAACACAGGCTTGTGTTTAGACATTCCCGAGAAAGGAGCAAAATTCCCCCTCTTCTCTCTCATTCTGTGCACACACAAAACCTCCACACTCTACTTTAGCTGCTATGTGACATGGTGACATTGCTTTGCTCCCCAAGCCCCTCTGCTCTGTCTCTCTCTCAGGCTAGGGTGACACAAAGGCCACATGCCAGCATATTGGCCTTCGGCACCCAGATACTAAAGTCTCTTGCAAAAGCAGGGGTCAGAGGTCAGCTGCCCACACTAACAATGCATACGGCTAAGAAGTGACAGAACAGATAGAGGAGAGAGACACACAGAAGACACAAAAAGACACAAAAAGATGCAAATGCGACATAATTGATAAGTAAGAACAAAAATGGCGAGAATTAATTTTAAGGCCCTTGTAAATTTCTTTTACTAATTTCTTTAAAGCAATATTTGGGGTTAAAAATACAACTTAAGCTCTTCAAAAACAGAAAACCACTTTGAAAAAAAGTTAGGGATGCACAATATACTGGCCACCATATCAGCATCAGCCGATATATGATATACATTTTTAATCTTATCATTAAGGCTGGACGATTATGAGCTAAAATCAAAACCTCGATTAATTGAACATTTTACCTCGATTACGATTAATGAACGATTTTGTTCCTGTTTTTTTTCAAGGTTTGTGCTGTAAATTTCCTTGACTATTAAAGGTGGGATATTTTTTCCTTTTGAAAGAGTGATCTGGCATAATAGCTCACTTTCAGCAGTAATTGTATTTATGGTTCGTAACATTTCTTACAGATTTCTGGTCGTTGTAAATCAGATAAAGATAAATTAACACAGTACCATGTAATGTAATGTCACAGTATGTATGTAATGTGAGCGATTACGTGTGTGAATTAGTCATACAGTCTCTATTAACTGTAAAGCTGTGGGTTATAAATAGTTACTTCGAAAGTAGAAAAATATATGCTACTGATACAGTTAACAGGATTAAAAAAAACGAAATAACCAACATGGGAAAATTACGTTGGTTAGGGGTTCTGAATTTTGGCTTTGATTACTTTTCGATTGATCGTCCAGCCCTACTTGGCGTTATCGATCCGATAAGAAAATTTGGTCAATATATTAAAGCCAAAAAATAATGGATTATTTCCATTAGCTGAGAAGCTTCAGATGCGCACTGTTTACCATGACGGTTTTGAATTGCTTGAATATGCTTGCAAATATGTTTGGAATCACTTCAAAAAGGAAAATATAGTTAAGTGCAACAAGCAGCGCAAGTCTGTCATATAGGCTACATAAAATCATGATGAGAACACTACTGTAAAAAAAAATGCTGTGAATCCTTTGTACACCTGTGTTTTAGTGTGTTGTTTCAGGATAAGAGCATCCACAATGGAGTTACACCTTCATGACTAGCACAGTCAAGTTTGCTTGTGCATTCGCAGCCTTTTATTTTGTGTAATTGTAAGTTGAACTATTATGATTATTTTGTGTATATATATTATATATAAACATACATATATAAAATCTAATAACATTATAATGAGAACACTATTGTAATAAAATGTTTAGGTTTAGTTGCCGTGTTTTAGCATGTTGTTATTGGAAGAGTGCATCCACAACAGGAGTTACACATTCTGACTAGCACGTAACTTGGTTCAAGCTTCTGCATTTGCATCATTTTGTGCAGATATATGTTGTAATATTATGTTGATGTTTTTTAAATATATGATTAATCTCATGTAGGATGCATTTGGGTGAGTTAATTAACTTGCTAACAAAGGTTTTATTTATCTATGGCACATGCATTTTGATTCTTTATATGCAAGTAATGTTGTCTAATGACTTGTTTGCATTATTTAGGCATTTTTCTATTTATTTGTAAGACAATAGATAGATACTAGGGATGTAACGGTACACAAACATGACGGTTCGTTACGTACCTCAGTATTGAAGTCACGTTTCGGTATGGGTTCGGTACACGGAAAGCTAAACATAAAATTGCTTCTTTTTTCTTAAAATTATTAATTTTCATTATAAATTGTATTATTAATCATTTACACAGTTACTGTCATAACTTGTTTTCATGACAAATTTATTTAAACATATATTAAATAATTAAGAGATTACAAACAGGTAAAGTAAATATAACAAATATATAATCTAATATAGTGCATATATTTAGTGAAATGCTCCCCTCTAGAGTTAATGTCTCTAGTGAACTAACATGCTGTGGACAGTAAATGACTTGCCTGAGGTAAATGTAATGCTACGTGAGATGATATTCTCAAGCTGTTTTATTGATGTCTTTCCACGGTTGAAACACTGGTTGAGAGACTACACGCATATCTAGATCATCTGTTCTTCTTCTGCTCTTTTTCCTGGAGTGTGGATCGCCTGTGACTGACTCTATTCGTCATCTAACTGCATGAACCGAACCCTGATGTCTGTACCGTACGGTTCGGGATGAATAAATGTACCATTACAGCCCTAAGAGATACCTATCCATCAATTTTCTAAAACCCTTGTCCTATGTAGGGATGCTGGAGCCTATATAATGGATACCAAAATGTTCAAATTTTCAACTCCCCAAATGTGTTACTTTTACAAACTGAGGCAATGTGTAAATTATGTTCTGTGGCAACTGACCGCATTTCAGAGATTCTGTCAAAAAGGCTTAGGTTGCATTTAAGCATAATATATTGATAATTGTTTCTCTCTAATTACAGTCAGTGACTTCAGAAATCTTCACAAGTCCTATTCCAGTACCTCTCTGTTCTGCTAAACTGATGTGTAAAACAGACGTGGGAACCCAAACAGATGTAAAGCGCTCTGTTACTGTAGTAAAACAGCACCAACGGTTGACGGTGATAAAGTCTGCCACAGGTTCTACAGAAAACCTGGGGTCAGACACTCAGGCCAAACCAACTCTCAAAACGACCCCCCTTGGTTAAAAAATAGCCCCCGCTCTGCGCATTCCCCTTAGTGAAATAAAGCAGACACTTTGATCTATTGCCCAATATAGTTCCTCACTCTATCTGATGATGCCCATAATACTGTGGGCAGAGGATGACATCATTGTTTGGTTGGTTAGCGTGCGAGGTTCTTTGAAGTGTGAATAGTGTGTGTGTGTGTGTGTATGTGTGGTGTGGAGCTGATTGGTGAGAGCAGAATTAGTTTGCCTGAGGGAAGCACCTCTAAAGGCCCCACTATTCAACCCTGCACAAAGAGCGAGAGAGAAACACTGAGAAACGGAGAGAGAGTGTTAGATGTGCTAAAACAGCAGTGGGAGTAAGACAGATCCAGTCTTGGACTTGGAAGCTTTTGTACACTCCCATAAATGAATCTCTTAGCAGTCTAAGTGGGTCAAGAGGAGCATTTAAAACTTAAAAGAAACCATCTTTTATTATTTCCCCTAAAAGAAAACTGCAAAAAGGAGAAAAGGTTTTCATGACATCAGCCAGTCTCTGATCTCATGTCTGAGCCATGCCAAGAATGTATTTTTTTTTCTTAAAGGATAGCGTGTGTCAAAATGCGAGTAGGGCATTATGCACACTGTGTTTTCAGGAGACACAGGCTTACATTCTTCTGACAGTTATTGCTCTGTAACTCCCCAGGCCAGGACTCACAGTACCAACCTACAGACAGGGCTGCTTAACCCCGACAACAGACCCGGCATACGTCCCTATCATTTCATTATGGCTGAAATGATCCCCTCACTCTGAGTGGTTGACAAAAAAAAAAAAGAAGAAGAAGAATGGCAAAATGAATGAACTGCGGACTCTGCTGAGCCAAAAAAGCAGGATTTGGATGAGTGATTCTGGCAAGAGGATGCAAAGAAAGAGACGGCAACAAATACAGAGAAATAAAGCAAACAGGGAAAAAGGTGATTTGCTTTAGGCTGCAGGAAATGAGAGAAAGAGAGACAAAGAGAGATTGGAAAGACCACTTTATTTTAATAAAGAAACCCTGTGGAGTGTAGGAAGACTAACCAGGACAAGTACCACAAAAATACATTCTCACACTAGCAACACAATCTAAAATATCAAAATATTTACTGTACCCTTCATAATAATTTAAAAAATCTGTCATTTTGTAATCATTTATAACAAATATTATACATTTAATTTATTTTATAATTTAACAGAAACAATTATTACAATAACAATTATTATTATTATTGTACAAAAAAAATAAAAAATATATTAACATCTGTCATTATAATAATATAAATAAGATTAATTTTCTGTTCAATGGCAGCATGTCATATGCTATCTGAAGCTCAATCTAAAGGAATGCAAATCAAATCAAATAAATAGTAAAGGATGATGAAGAGGGATGGAGTGCACGAGAGAGAGAGAGCACCTGTATGATAACTAGCCCTTGTGATTTTGACTAATTCAATCTAATAGTGGTTTTCAAAGCAAAGTAATGGTGCATTAAATTCACCAAACCTAAAACTCAGTAAAGGTCATTAATTGTAAAACCGATCAATTAAAGCCTGATGCTGTTGTATGATTGATGAGGAATGTTTCAGCAGTGTGTGATTCAGTTCGTTTTTGTTCTTTTGTTGTGCGTGTCAGTGGTGACGCATGCAAGTTTGCACGTGTCTACTGCTGGGGGAACGTCTCTGTGTTTCCTATGAAGCTTCATGAATGTCAATGCCTAAGGAATCAGGCTCAAGAAAGGAGAGTTCAGTGATGGCATGCACATACACACAGAGAGGAGGGGACACGCAGCCTGTGACAGATGTGATTGCGGTCTTCTTTCTGGTTTAATATGTAGAGTGTGCTCTGAGAAAAACGTGCTGCATATGTAAAGTAATGTGAAGCGCACACACACGCCAGCTGCTTCATAGCAAAAAGGCCAAGAAACACTAAACATGCCCACTAAAGGTCTGTTGGAAGCACTGGGCGTTTCCGAGAGTTTAATTTCCTAGCAATTCAAATGCAGTAAAATACTGATGCAGATACTGTTGAACTTTTTTGATACTGTGGAATAAGCTTTGATACTTCAAAAGGCACGAGATGTGTGTCTATACAGAACAGATGTCAAATAAATTGTTGTGCTGTAGAGTGCAGGGTCTGTTTCTGATATAGTAAGGGGTTGGCTGGCTTTATAAGGGGTAATGACTGTTTGTAAATAGGAGCTGAGAGAACCGTGGGACTTCTGGCCTGGCCTGGTTGGCAGGATGCACATGTGAGGACTATAAAGTTGCCACTGTTTGCCCATTAGTCCAATTTTATGAGTCAAACAGGAAATAATTCTGCTTTGCAAGAGAGCATGTCTAGCCTGGGCTTTCTGAACAAGTGTGAGGCCATTAATGACTGAACAAGAGACTAGTTTAAAAACTTTTACAAAATTTGAATCACTTCTCACATATAAATATAGAACCCAAGTATTTTAAGAATAGAGATTTAATTACTTAAAGGGGTCATATAATGCCACTTTTACAAGATGTAAAATAAGTATCTGATGTCTCCAGAGTGTGTATGTGAAGTTTTAGCTCAAAATACCCCATTTTGATGGTGAGCAAAAATGCTCAGTTTTGTGTGTCCCTTTAAATGCAAATGAGTTGCTGCTCCTATGAGGAGGGCGGAGTTTCAAGAGCTAGTGTTAAGAGATTACCTCACGCAAACTCACTGAAAATGTCAGAAACTGTTCAGCCTATTATGTTCAAACCGTAGTTGGACAATGATGGAGAGACTCTAGAAGCAGTGACATCATGCAGAATGCAACATGTTTCTGAATGGTTAGTTGATGAATTTAGGTAGCTGATGTGGAGTTAACTATCTTAAAATCATTAGTTAGCATATTCAGTCATGATAATCTATAAATCGCTTGTGTGGGAACTGTTGTAACATGCCGACAGAGCCAGAGAATATATGCTGCATAAAGACAGAACAGTTATAGTTTAGTTTAGTTACAGTTAAAACTTATGTTGTCATCTTGCTTTTATGACATGCTATTGCATTTGTGTTACATACTGTATTGCAATAACATGGCCTTGACCCCTTTGTTGCGTGTTCTCGGGGGCAGGGTTTATGTAAATTTTAGGGTTAGTGATGTCACTAAGCCAGGAAGAAGCTCGTTGTAGTTCCTACCAGCTGTTTGTTGTAGTCCTTAAACAGAGAATTCTTTAAAAGAAAATATCTCCCTTTGCTTTAAACTTTGAGTGTCGTAACTTTGCAGATGTTATTTATGCTTTAACAGCAACATTACACACTAACTAAAGTTAAAAAAGTCAAATCATAATCAACCACCCCTTTAATATAAAAGGGAACGTGTACCAGTTTCAAAGTGAAACTATGGGCTTTGTTTGCAAATAGTTATGAAAAATTAGAACCATTTCTCAGTTCATCTGAAAATCAAGCAGAAATACTGGAAAATGCAAGCCAGTTGTTTTATAATAATGGGAAAAAAATTTGAAAACAAGTCATAAATGTTGCATTAACGTTAAATAGATTATTGTAATTATAAATTAAAAAGGTCTAAAACTGTGATAATTTCCCATTTTAGGCCTTTTTAATATATATATATTTTAGACATCAGAAATATTTGTCTTGATAGTACTAGGTATCGGATCGAAAAGAAAGTGCAAAGGATATTTATTGGTTGGAGCATGCTAATGTATGTGCACAAAAATCACAGCAGTGTGTGCCGCATGTTCTGTCTGAGTGAGTTAATTTGATTGAACTGTGCCTAGGAGGGGGCTGGGGAAAAAGGTTGTGCATAGCGAGCCAATTTGAACTATCAAAGTAGCATTAATCAGACCTGATCACAACACCGATCAGACTGAGTGGCTACTTAAATGCCTCGCACACACGCGCACAGCCCTGGAAAAGCTTATGAGGTCATGCAAACACTCACATGCCCTAAGGGAATACCCAATAGCCAACCCAAAATGTGAAATGACAATCAAAGCTGAACAAAAATCTTAAGTAAGACCAAAGTGGTTTGCTGGCTTTGTTTTTACTTTCCCTAAATTGAAGGGAATCATTGAGTCTAAAATGATGAAAATCTAGTCTTCCCAGAATTTAAGTGTTCTCTTTGTTTTGGAAGCACTTACCATTAAAAAAAACCCTCTTTTTTATACATTTCAAAAATGTAAAAATAAAGATAATACATTTAATACATTAAACATTTAAAAAATAAATAAATGAAAATAAATAAATATCAATATCTTAAAACAAATTATTATAGTTTTATTAACTATAAACATCAGCTCTCAGCGCTGTTTTTTTTTTTTTTTTTTTTTTTTTGTCCAGCACATGCTATCCAGGTGGCTAATGAGTGCAAGGTGCAAACTCACCACAGATTAGTCAACATGTCATTAACAAGCTGTGAACAGAAAACTGACAGCCCTTTTACTTTGCCCCTTCCTTCTCCTATTCTATACACATCTCTTTAAGGGCAACATGGGAGGTCAACCATCATGCACATTTATCATCTTTCATTTCTTGTCAGTGAACGGGTGTGGAGGTCAGTGTTTTGTATCCACAGGTGCTAACCCTAGGTTCTGCCACAACAGAGCAGGACACAAGGACGGAGAGACAGGAGGCCACAGTCAGACCGCCACAAAAGACAGACACACCTAATTAATAGTGCATGGGGCCTTCTTTGTCCTTTCAGAGTGTCGTCTCCTGTTATACGTTGGGGGGCAATGAGGTGTAGAGAGGGGTCTACTGTTTTTGGGGAGTCACAGAGGGGCACATTCCTCAGGCTCAGTCAAGCAGCATGATGAGAAAGCAGATCTACTAATTTATAAATGTTAGCGAAGACACACAGATGATAAGGAGAAAAGAATCAAGGAGATGCTGTTCAGTAAGTAGGGTCATAAATGCACAAACACGCTCATTGGGATTGGCATATGCTAGAAGTGAGTGGATAATGAGTTTTCCATGCAGGGGTCCGACTATGTCAAAGCAGTCACCTGCATTGCCAAACCCAAGAGAACCACAAGTTCAAAATCAACTCGCTGAAAAAGAAACGGATGAAAAGAAACAACAACAAACAACTAGTGGAAACGCAACAACAACAGACATCTGCGTTGACAAGCACTTGTGTGAGGAGGTTAAGAGATACCCAAAACTCTAGTTTGATTGAGTACATAGAGTTAATTTTTATTGGTCATAACAGTAGCACTTTATTTTACAGTCCTGTTTCGGATGAACATACTATGTACTTACTCTAGTAATGACACTAACTGGGTAATAACTAGGTACTAACCCTGAACCTACCCCTAAACCATAACTTAACCCATGTAGTTACCTTACACTACTCAGTACTTTTATGGGTAAGTACACTGTAAGTACACGTAATGTAAAATAAATTGCAACCACCATAACTTCTGGAGTAGAATTGTGCAGACACTGAACGAGACTGAAACTTTCTAGTGTGCATGTGTCAAGCTCCTGTGTTCATGCTCACTATCCAATGGAGTATACTTTGAAAGGCTATATGCACGTGCTAAGCATTCCCGTCAAAACAGTATGCTTTGGGCTTAAGTGGTAAGCCATTAAACCACTACCAAACAGTCAACAGAATTCAACTCAACAGCCAACATTAATATTAGAATACATAAAAAACTGCTAATACATAAAAAACACAGCTAATTTGTATAGTTACTACATCTACTAGCAGGAGCTAATGGGGCCATGATGAACAACCAACACTTGACACCTTTGATCAGTATCACAGAGCAATCTGCGTATAATACATGAATAACAGCCATATGTTTTACATTTCAATCATCGTCAGTAAAAGTATATCACTGTTTCATTTAATGGTTAATTGAGAGTTAAATCTGAGACAAACCCTAACCAACCAAAGCTCTCCCAGTCAACATACAGAAGAAGTCAGCTTCTGGTCAGGACAAAAATACATTAATAAAAGCCTTGTAACCTATAAACAAGGAGATAATTTTTCTAAAGAAAAACAAACTCATGATAGGCTACTCTCATAGAGTCCCAGTACGGTGCAGCAACTCTTGTCCTGTTACAACTGAGTGTACAGATCTCAATAAGGAGATTAACACATTCATTTAAAGATTAAAGCAGATGGTAACAATATCCAGTGTGATATTTTACACAAAATTTGGCTTTTAAAATGTACCAGGATTGACAGGGAATATATATTATTAAAAGTATGGGGTCAATTTTTGAAAAAAAAAAAAAAAAAATTATCCTCACCAAGGCTGCATATCTATTTGATAAAAACAGTAAGATTGTGAAATATTATAACAATTTAAAAAGCAAAGCTGAATAGTCAGCAGCCATTACATCAGTCTTCACTGTCACATGATCCTTTAGAAACTTTCTAATATGCATATTCTAAAATTTTAAATAAAATAAAAAACCTTATTGTGGGAAGTTGTACTTCCAGTGTATTCTTTAAGCAATTGCCGCTGACTTTCACATATATCACTTTCACAGTATCACATCACACTACAGGACACTTTATATAAAGCCAACACACAACAGCAGAAACGTCCTGTGGGCTGGAAATTGAGTAAACATACACTGATGTCACAATCATTCATGTCAGCTCTAGAACTAAGATGAGCTAAATGACAGAATATTAGTCTGCGTGCAGATCATTTCTCTTCAAAACATGCTCCTGGGGCAAAGCCGTTGTAAAGTAACCCACTTCCATAATGATCTGACCAACAAGGTGTGGAGTTACACTAAGATAATGGATGGCATAAACCCCCTGATGTGGCCATTTGCCCAGGGCACCAAACTCCAATCTAAGCTGTGTGAGAAATGTTGGTCAATACCACATGCAAAGAGGAAACTCTATTAAAAACACTGTAGTTCATACACTCACATACACACTTTACCAGTGCATGAATGAACAGGGGATTGAGGAGAGCCAAAAAGTAGGGGGTGGAGATTAAGTGAAGAGTAAGAAAATCTCCACAGACACCCGAAAAGCTCCATTCAAAAGTGTTTTGAGTAACATTTCAGTTGTCTCTTCAATTATAGTGGCCTCTAATGAAAACACAGTCTGTTAAGCCTTGACAGGTCTTCAAGATTCAAGATTAAATAAAATAAAAAATAAAAAAACTTTGTGCACACATAAAATTCCATATATCAGTCAAATTACTCCTGAATTAATTACCACAATGCTCCTCTAAACTCCTACCTCTCCATGACAATATCCGTTTTCCTGCTCGGCTAAGACGCTGGTGGTCCCATGACCAGAGCATGGAGCAGCGGCGGTCATCCTTTTCTCTCTCTCTCTCTCTCTCAGACTGACAAAGTAACTGAGGGAGAAGCCAGTGGCGCCCACTCCCCTTCTCTCCCCACCTCCCTGCTATTCACAGGCAAATGCAAGTCTAAATACCAGATGGGTCTGCCCCAGCAACTTCACTAGAGGGGGCGGAGGGGGTAGAGGGCAGAGAGGGAAGGGGGGATGGGACAGGAGGGTGTCTGTCAACAAAACTACAAAGCCCCTCACCAGAAAGGGCAAAGGAAAGACGGCAGAGTGATGGCTGAAACTTGGCATGCTGGTGCTAACTAGACCTTGTGAACCCATATTATGCATGCATGCAGAGTGAGAAATCCAAAACATTGATGGAAAGGGTAAAATGAGGCCCAGCTGAAGATTCAGGATTGCAGGAAATTATGTATTAAGGCATAATAATCATGTGAGGTCTGACTGGGTCAAAACTATATGCGTGTTACTGATTCTGAATTTATAACACTTGTGTGGTTGAGTAAGTTGTAATCTTGATGAATATTCAGCTAGAGTTTGATTAGAGGAAAAACAGCAGCAGAAGGCATGTGGGGAAAGAATTAATTCCTTGGAGACATTGGAGTATCAATAACCTGATCAATAACCAACCGCTCACAGTATGTTGTACACATACACACACATTATTCCAATACAACAACTGCTGCATGTGTCACTGCTGGATTTGAAGTGATAAATGATACTCTCTTGAAATAAAATTATATAAACTATATATGTAATTATATTTCAAGCAATTTTAAAAATGAAAATAAATTATATTTCTTTCATGTGCAAAAATAAACCACATAAGCACATTTTGCTTAAAGAAGATGAAGCCTATTTTAGAAACAGTAATATTTTTTGTAGAACATTTAAAAGAAAAATCATTCTATTTCATTTAATGTGAAAAAATATATTATTACATTTGTAAAGTATTGCATAGTATGTATACATCATAGTAGTATTTCCTGAAATAACTTATGCTGAATAGAATTAGTTAGTTTTGAAATACACTTAAAATATGAAAAATATTACAGTAATGAGAATCAGTATTTTCAGAATATATGTTTTATTTTTAACTAAAACTACTGAATTGAAATAAAGCGGAAATAAAATATAAATATTACATGAAAAACATTTACATTTAAAAATGCAAAATGATGCCTTGGAAACTAACTATAATAACTACATAAACTAAAATAAAAACTAAACTAACTAAAGCTAAATAGAAATTTTAAAAAACGAATACAAATTTCAAATTAAATGAAAACCGAAAATATAAAAATAAATTCTAATTAAATTGTGAAATGTGACTTTGTGAGATTCACAAATTTACATTCACTATGAGAGGGCATAAATACACTCATCCTCTCTGAGCAGAAGCCTGTAGTGCGTTAATTCAGTTCTTTAGTGAAAAGGCTGTGGTGTAGTATTATCATTATAATGACAACATGGAGGTGCCATTTCCTTTGACTTGCAATGTCTGACTGTATGAGTTCAGGCTTAAAACCATGTAAAACAAAAGAGGAAACAAGTTACAGAGATGAACGACAGCCCAAGATTGCATTTTCAAACACTAAAATTAGGGTATGAATGAATTGAAAATATAATGCAGGGGGCAAGTGAAATCTTTTGTGACAATAAACTAGTCCCACACTGGCTTGCAAAGATGAGCATTACAGGTCAATACATCCAGCGAGACTGTCACTTTTCCCTCATCCTTCCATCAAACACCATCTCAGTGATTCCTCACTCTCTGCACTCCTACACATGAAGACCATCTGGAGTAGAAAGGACTCGGTCTCACACACTGGGCTGTACTGTCTGCTGTGCCTCAGGCTGTATCACAGGGCTGATGCTCACAGCTCCACTGTCACTTTCTGCTCTGCTGGCAGCTGTGATTGCCTGCAGGGCTCTGATCCAGACAATAGATTGTCAATATTATGTTTGTCACCCAATGTATGTCAGTGAGCTCATACAGCGCCCAGTAAGGTCAGAGTAAATTCATTCATTCAGCATACGCTCACTGACTCACTTTAGATGTTTGTTTTGATGTGAAACCTTTTAGTTCACAAGGAAGTGAAATCACTTTAATTCTACAGGATACTTTCTTTGGTTGAACACTCACTGAACACTTCTTGCTGATTTAAAAAACATCATACACCACAGGTCAAAAGGGTTTTTTAAACAAGATATTAATAATTTTATTCAGCAAAAATGCATTAATTTTTTTAAAAGTGACAGTAAATTTTTTTTACATTGACACAAATTATTTATATTTCAAATTAAAGCAGTTCTTTTGAACTTTCTATTTATCAAAGAATCATGAAAATTCACATTTACTACAGGAAAGTTCTATATATATATATATTTTTTCTAAATATTTTCTAAATTTCCATGATTTTTCCTTTGATAAAAATCACAATTTTTCAAAAATATATGGTTTTTCAGGTCTTCTATGACAATATAAACCCTTATTCATTCATTCATTCATTCATGTTGTCTTGTTGTACTGTGAATGGAGTCTCATGTCCTGTGGGTTCGTTCAAACCAGTTCATCCAGTTCATCAGCCGTGTTTGGACCGATTCCTAGGCAACACATTCAAACAGTCACTTTCTAAATCTGGGATGAGCTGGTCTGTCACTGGACTCCAGCATGTGGTCAGTCACAACAGCAAACAAGACAGTGACTCTGCACTCACACACACACACACATACAATGCTCACACAAGACTAATACTCACCTGTACACTGTTATACACTGAATACACAACCACCAGGGTTGAGTCTAACCAAAAGCATGAAAATTCATGCATAGGAATGGGTATGAAAGGACAGGTGGTTTTAATAAGCATTCATGTATGCCAGTCAGATGATGCCAGTGAGTTCCACAAGTGTCATCACGAACCTTAACACAACGACACAAAGACTCTGTCTGCAGTGCTAAAGACTGAAAAGAATAAATGTGTGATATCTGATCTAGGAACAAGCAGTTGTATGTGAACAAAGCCAGCTTTTGATTAATATGCAATCAAAAGTTTTGATTATTACACAAATATACAGACAACTTTTGTCAATATGCCAACAGACAGCAGGAGAGCGCTTGGATGAGTTCACCATGCCAATAGGGCAAGGGTCTGGATGTATGGATGATCTGATGAGTCAGGAAAGAGCACTATGATTATGCTAATGATAAAATCTGATAGTGGTCAGCCAACAAGACCATCTGTCCCTGCTGGGGCTCAGGAGGAAACACTGAAGACAGACCCAAGAGTTTAACACTCACCCAGTGCCACAGAGGAAAAACACAATGGTGTTTGTGTGTGTGTGTGTGTGTGTGTGTGTGTTTGCCTGACATCATTGCCAGTTAGGGATTTCCGTAATAGCTGGTGCTTTAGAAACACTGAATTCTTTTCAAAGGAACTCTAGTCTGATGGGGGAAAAAACATGAAACTGTACTCCATTACTATCACTTAACACTACCTAAAATAATGATAGGTTTTGATATAAAGTATCTGCTTATTCAAAAGGTTTATCATTATTAAAAAAAACTGGAAAAAATAAGTAAGATGGGACAGAATTTATTTTACTAAAAGTCTCTCTGACTATAAGGGTTATCTCTTCTGACTAAAGGAAGTCATATTATTTTATGTATTCATATTCTTATAGAATTGTATTCTTATTAAAGCTACTAAAGTTATCTAATCAAGAGTAGTGAGTGATTTTCTGTTTTTCTTTTGTTGTTTGATTCATGCTAAAGGGATAGTTCACCCAAAAATGAAAATTATCCCATGATTTACTCACCCTGAAAGCCATCCTAGTTGTATAGGTCTATCTTCTTTCAGACAAACACAATATTTAAAAATATCCTGGCTCTTCCAAGCTTTAGATTTTGAAGCCTAAAAAAAATGCATCCCTCCATCATAAAAATAATCCATACGGTTCCAGGGGGTTAATAAAGGCCTTCTGAAGCAAAGCGATGGGTTTTTGTAAGAAAAATGTCTATAAACTTATCTATAATAACTAGCTTCCGGCAGATGGACATCGATTTGCAGAAGAGTAACCCCTGACCTGACGCAATGACGAACGCGGAAGTGCAGAGGATAGAGCTAGCAAAACACCAGTCACAAATTAGAAGTCTTAAACGAGTAATTTTAAAGAGAAACAAAACCCATCGCTTCGCTTCAGAAAGCCTTTATTAACCCCCTCGATCCGTATGGATTATTTTTATGATGCATTTTTTTGGGGCTTCAAAATCTCACCCCCCCATTCACTAGGAGAGGAGCCAGGATATTTTTAAATATATCTTCAATTGTGTTCATCTGAAAGAAGATACCTACAGCATACAGCAGTATGAACTGTATATTACGCTCCTGTCACTTTAATACACAGATTTAATATACACATGCGATTTCTTTCCCTGCTGTTTACGTTCACAGACATAACCGACTGTGTTTTTGAACTTTGTGTGTTTTTGACAGTTTAAGCTCAATCAGATGTGAAAGAAAACGTAGTTTAATACTCATGGAACACGCCGTCTGACAACCAGCTTTCTGTTGGCGTGTTTCGGATGTGTGCGCTCAGAAAACCATATATCATAAGTTTAAACGTATATGGCTTTAAAACGCATTCAAATAATTACATTTCATGATGATGAACTGCAATGTCACTCGAGTGTGGCCGCGATAGAGATGATAATCAAAATCAACCAGATGTTTTGTTTTTGCAGAGTATCCGAGGCATGAGCTGTACAGGGTCCACCCTCTTCTGGAAAGCGGGGCGGGGGGCAGCAGCTCATTTGCATTTAAAGACACATGCACGAAAACAGCATGTTTTTGCTACCATTCAAAAAATGGGCACTGACAACATGATATAATAAATTATCTGTGGTGTATTTTGAGCTGAAACTTGACAGACACTTTCTGGGGACACCTGCCTTGTTGGGCGGTAAATAATGGCACAAATACCAGTAAACTGACTAGCTTAAACCTTAGTAAATCACCTTGCACGAAATAATTAAAATTTTATCCTCCAATAAATTTTGTGTCTAAAAGGGAAACCCTACAAATATATATGCACTAAGGTCAACCGCAAAAATTACGGTGTTCATCCCATCTCAGCGCTAATTTTTCCACTGCGTGTCTTTAGTAAATCCTGAATGTAGTTTTTTTAGCACTAAAAGAGGGTTTGCGCTGGCGCAAGCTATTAGCAAATCTGGCCCTAAGTGTTCAATAAAATAGGGTTTCACAACCTGGGGGTCATGACCCCCACCAGGGGTCGCCAGAGCTACTTAAAGGGTCGCCAAGCCTACTTGATTATAGGGAAACTACATTTAGACTAAGCTAAATTTGAAACTAACCAAAATTAACTTAAAAAAAGGGGGTTTCCTGAAAAAATGGATAAAAACTGCAATGAAGCTAAATAAATACACTTAGAAAAATACAGAAAAACAAAAATAAAAAAGAAGTGCAAAACTTAAATTGAAATAATAGACTACCAAAACTATAACTGGTCAAAAAACTTCTCACAACTTTTCACTGTGTTGCACACATTACAATACAGCTCAATACCAGGAGAACTAAGAATTGTGCCATATGATGTAAAAACAATGAACATTTTATAGAGTGAGCATAGGTAGTAAAAGTAAAAATAGGAAGACAGAACAGTCAGGTGAGTTTACATTATAAGCAACTACTGACCACTTACCTTGTCAAAGAACTCGTAGAGCCGGACAGTCTTGTCAATTTTATCCTTGGTGTCCTCCACTCGCTGGGAGAAATCATGTAGGTGAACCCAGAATGAGCGTACTTTCACCTCGTACACCTGCAGCTCTGCAGAGGAGATGTCTTCCCACTTCTCTAAGCGCTTGAGGAGAGCTTCACCGCTCTTACAGTGCTCCTGAACACACACACACATACACACACACCCAGCATTAGATAGTGAACTGATATGAAAGCAGAGGATGCGACTGAGGTGACTACATTTATACAGTGATAAACACTCGTGAAGCTCTTGTTGACACAATTAAGCAAATGTTTGACTCCTGCAGTAAAATATTACCTCTCAATACAAATAAAAACGTTATGAGGCATTTGTTCACAAAATATGAGGATAACCCCTACCACAGCATCTGCGTTTGGGGTTGTCCTCATATGTGCAAAACATGTTTAATAAGAGTTGACATACATATGCAGCTGCGTAAAATTCTCTGAAGACAGTCTGTTTATGATGTAACTGCTCCAAGGAATCTTCCAGCTCACTCAGCGTCTGCAGACGAGACTCTCCCACCTCCTCTATCCACTGACTCACCTAAGAGACAACATATACATACAATCAATTATTTCTACTTTCCAGCCTTAAGACCCACTTACACCAAGAATGCTAACTATAAAGATAACTATATTAGTGTCCACACCAATGCACAGTAACATTCTGTTTATTATAAGCATGCACTGCAGTTATCGTTTTCGGTGTGAAAGGGCATTTACTCTGTTAGTTTTATCCAGCATGACAACATATTTATGGTTCTTGTTCTCTGTGACAGTAGACTTTGGCAGTAGACTGAAACATGAGCACACAAGCACATCAATCACATGTTTGTCATCTGATACAGATGCTATGGTGCTAGTTTACATTTTCTCATGATGTGCATGAATGTGTGTGTGTATGTGCTTGGCTAATCTGTTTCAGCAACTTCCACTATATCCATGCCAACAGGATTTTCCCCTCTTTCTGGGCACAATCATCCATTAAAACAATCAGATGAATAAATCACCAAGGCAGTGTGTAGCTTAGTAAGGCTGTCTGTGAGAGTGCAGCACTTCAGTACAGTATTCACTATTTTTCAAGTGTAATAGGTAAATTCACTAGAAAACCATCGCTAAGAATAAGCCTTGAAGACAAACTGTATGAGTGTAGGTGCGTAGTCCATGTGGAGTTCAAAAGTCTGAGACTACTCTTGAAAATGCTTCTATTTTGCAGTCTTTACTAATATAAAAATGTTTTTGTTTTTTTTAAATTTATTTGTCATTATCAGCAAAACAAAAGTTTAATTAAATTGACAGTTATTTTAGTATTTCTCACTAAAACTTTGTTTATTTTCAGATTTAAATTATGAGAAGTGGCCATATTAACATGAAATAACATGTAATGCATTAATAAAAGAGCATAAATATTTTAGCACCATTTGCTGAGTCTCAGAAGCAGCTGTCATGAATAGAATTCATAACATCAAGTGCAAAACTTTAGTCCTCACCTCTCTGAATCCCTCCTCCAGGGTCTTAAACTCCATAATGAATTCCAGTTCCTGTGTGCATTTGTTGGACAGCATCACCAGCCTGTGAACCAGCTCATCCACTTGGTTATACAGATGTCCTGCATTGTCGATGGCATCTCTAAAACACACACCAAGAAGATTTCTGTAGCATATTAAATTTAGTCTACATATTGTCTTGACTTTGTTTCTATTCCCTGGGAGAAACTCCAAGCATCTGTGCTGTGGAGAAAACACTGACTGCATCACTCACATCTCATTGGCTGAAACAGTCTTACAAGATGCATTGACTGGACAAGGCTTTGAATGTAATTGGATGTGCAAATTTGTTTGACAGAGTGATCTGGCAAAGGGAGATAGTATGGAGAAGTGCTGGAGTGTGTGTGTGTGTGTTTTGGGGGCGGGCAGTGTATGTGTGTGTGGGTTGTATGTGAAAGAATGTGTATAAATGGGAGAAACAATGCGAGTCATTGACTGTATACTGTATTCATGTGTATATAGTAAGTGAAGAAAATTTATTTTGAAGAATAATAAGGTTTTTTTTTTTTTTTTTGTATCTGTGTGTGAATTTCCAGTGCTGTGATACGCAGTGACAGAGCACACTGTGCACAACAGAAGAGGTTGATGTCTACTGGATGACTTCATCACTGCTGTAGTTCACTTACACAATACTGTATTGTGCTCTTGTCAAACATTTATACAACATTTCCCCTCAACGATATGCCAACTAACTCAGCCAAAGAGTTATCCACTTTCTGATCCATAAACACCAATGTCAATATTAAAAACTATTTTTGAGAAGTGCCACATTCCTATTTTAACTGCCAAAAGACTTATTAATGCACACAGACATGTGGCAAATGCATAATGACACAGCCAAAAAAATGTGCCCCCTGCTGTTGGATACACATGCATGCAAAGATATATTCACATGGTTTTAAAAGATTTTCAAAAGATGTTACCTAGACTATTTCCTTTTTTTTTTTTTTTTTTTTAGCTTGACAGCCCGATTCACTTACAATGCGTAGAGTTCCACAGCAAAAGAAAAGTCACACAGGTTCAGAAAGACATGAGTTACTTAGACATGAGTTTAGTGTTGAAAAGAATTTGTGTGTTACACACAATGAGAAGCATGAAGGGCAAATCAGAGACCTCAGAGTAAGTCCAAAGCCCACCAATTATTCACAGTACACACCCAGAGCAAACACGGGTTATCACAGCATGCAGGAGATATCAAAGTAATTCCAGCAACAGAGAATGACAAAAGAGTGAATAAGAGAGATAAGAGTCTAAGATGGATGTATGAAAAATCAGAAGCCTTCATTACCAGCTCAATAAAACATTCCGTCATAGTACTGTTGATTAATTGTGTTTGGTAGAGAGAAGATGAATAAACTTGATGAATAAACATTTGTGATAAAATCTGTTTCTATATATACAATATTACTATACTGTGTTCCAAATTATTATGCAAGTGACATATCAGGAGAATTTCACTACAATAAAAAGTGTTTGTTTTATTTCTCCATATCTTTTTAGATAACTGGTATCAATCTCAGACAGGTTTGCAAAATAGTTTGCCAGGTCTTCTCAGGTAAATGGAAACCCTACTTAAAAGAGGTTGTTCCACATTATTAAGCAAGTCACAGTTCTCATGCAATATGGGGAGGAAGAAAGATCTTTCTGAAGATGAAAAGCATGAAATGGTGCAATATAATGCAAAAGGCATGAAAACAACTAATATTGTGTGAAAAGTGAATGGAGATTATGGAACTATCATAAGATTTGTGAGTGATTTAGAGCACAGCAGAACTCGGTCTTTCTTCCTCCCCATATTGCATGAGAACTGTGTATATAGATCTATATAGATACACTTGGCGTCTCTAATAATGATAATAAGATTAAGAGTAAGTCAACAATAATCACAGATAAAAATGTAGCCAATGAATTATTCTTATTAAATTAAATGTACTGTAACAACAACAACATTTAATTTAATAATTTTTATTAGTGATTTTTGTTAAAGGGGGGGTATATAATGCTATTTCATGTATTCTGACTTATTTACACTGTTAAAGAGTTGGATTCTCATGCTAAACATGGCCAAAGTTTCAAAACACGAGCTGGACGTATGAAGGAGTATTTCTGTGCCAAAAATACTCTTCCAAATCCTCACAAACATCGGGAGGTTTTTTTTTTTTAAAATATGGGCCTGTATGACGTCAACGGGGTCAGTATTCCTTGTACGGGCACTTCTCCCAGAAGAGCGCGCACACGTCGACCAGAGCGAGAGAGCAAGAGCACGCCCATTAACGCGCTTCGTTCTGCTTTACGGAAGTCATCAGCAGCACTGCACAGGACTTGCTCGAGAAAGATTTGTCACTTCGTTTTTAGACCACGAAATCAACAATGTCACCAAAGAAGTGTGTTTTGGTTGTGAGGGAAAGATAACCTTGGTTCCCCAGTGGAGCTAAGAGATTTGTGCTCAAGCATTACATTGATGCGCTCTCGATATTTGTTATTAAGATAACCATAGAAACTGATAGTTTCAATCACTTTTTTATTGGTTAAAATGAATGGAGAATATCTCGTGTTTTTCAGTGGCTGCTCGAGCCCTCAGGATCGGCGCTTATGTTTTCATAAACAAGGCCTAGTTCCACGCTGGATTTACAGATTGTTTGAAACTGAAAGATGGAGCGGTCACAGCGATAATAATCCCGGTCATGAGTCAGAACTGCAGGTGGTGAGTAAAACTACTTCAAATGTCTGTTTTGTTGGCAATAGGCGCCTAAGTGCATATAATGTAAACAATACAAACGTAGTGAATTCATAAATTCATTATTCATCATTCACTATATGCTATATTCATTATAGTGATTCAAAAGTTATCCACCTTTAGGATCCAAAGGAAGTGTTAAAAAAAACAAAAAACAAAGTCTAGACAGAGAAAAATTATGTGTGAGGGAAGTAGTCAGTCTCATGAACACAGAAAAATGCAGAAAAAAAGAGAACCGGATTTGTTCACTACTGTTGAGCACTTTAGACTCAGTCACACCTGTGAGATTGAGCCCTTTGTGTGTCTGTCAGCATCCAGGTGATGTGCTTGTGTGTGAGCAGCTCAGACAGCTTAGGTTTCATTTTGGCATTTGTTAAACAGC
This sequence comes from Elopichthys bambusa, assembly GCA_037101425.1. Taxonomy (NCBI): domain Eukaryota; kingdom Metazoa; phylum Chordata; class Actinopteri; order Cypriniformes; family Xenocyprididae; genus Elopichthys; species Elopichthys bambusa. The sequence continues at coordinate 27,081,816 of CM074432.1, forward strand.
AAATGAGCAACTTGAAGAACATGCACAGCCTTTAAACTATAATTTCACCTAATATGAAAGGTACAAAAGGGAAGGAGATGTCAAGATGGACAATAAATCAGGTTACAGGACCAGAGAGGCTGATTTAGAAGCATATTCACTGAATATTTATTTACTAGTCTTTGGCAAAAGCAAAAAAGTGTTTGTGTCCAAGCAGGAGGCTTTGAAATTGCCCTTGAGTAAGCCAGCGCAGACATGCCTGTGTGTTTCAACCTAAGTCAAACAGGAAGCAGCACAAGAGCCCTGCTGCATCCAAACCATACCATGTTATCATAGACAGACACATGCGCATACTGGTGTCTGTTTAGCTCTGAGATTAAGTGTGTATGTTTCAGGATGAAATGATTGTGTGCAGATAAAGACATTTCTCTTGGCTCAGCTGTGGGAAATAACATTCACACTCCCTCAACCTCCAGCTGAACCCAGCCCTGATCATCAGAGGCCTGAACATGCTCTCCCATGCTCTCAACACTTTTTTTTCTCTCTCTCTCTCATTATTTCTCTCTTGTTGGTCATTCTCAAATTCTCTTTTACTCTCATAATTCTATAATTCAGTTCCAAAACCTTTCAATTCCAAAATTCAATTCCAAATAGTTGCCTCGTTGCCTGCCTACCTGCCTATTTAGGTAGCATCCTTACTGAAATGAAACTTCCTTAGTGACTCACAGTTCTACACAGGCAGGAACTCACATGAAGAGACTCAACTCACAACCGTTTTAAATGTGTGCATTAATATGCATATGACATACAAACTTTATGTAAAATAGTCATTTACAGTCACTTTTTTTTATATAAATATCTTTTTATTATTCAGTGAATTACATACTACCATTTAAACACTGGGGGACAGGCAGATGTTATTTATTTATTTTTATTTTTGGCAAGAAACGAATATCTTCATTTAGCAAGGATGCATTTAATTGATTAAAAAGGTTATTTTAAAATAAAATAAAAAGTCATTTTAAATTGTAATAATTTTCCCACAATATTACTGTTTTTACTATGTTTTTGGGCAAATAAATGCAGCTGTGGTGAGACTTCTTTCAAAAACAACGTTTGATTTATTTTTTCACTAAGCTTGTTGCAGTACCTTTTTTGGGATGTCATGCTGCTTTAGAATTTGACCAAAACGCAGTATCTTAGGAGGCGGCATAATTAAGTTCCCTGCCTTTTGGAATACCTTCAGCTCACGTTTTAGAACTGAGCTTATGTGATTATTTGTGATGTGTGCAGTGGGTTGACGTCTGTATAATCTTGTCTCACCTGTAGTCCTCTGTCAGACTGACGCTGGTCTCTTCTTTTCGTAAACGGGACAGAGCGGCTCCTCCCTCCAACTGTAGCCGCACCAGCCTGCTGTCCTCCAGAACAGTCCTCATCAGCTCTCTGTACTTACACAATAAGATCTGTGCCTCCTGCAAACACAAACACACATTCATTACTATAAAACACAGACACTCCTCTACAGCTGCACATATTCCCATAACTGATTATTACAAATACACATCTTATCTACTGTTCTCACTGAGTAATATCTATCCCTTCTCCAGCATAAACACAAACACACCCCGTCATTATCATCCAGTCTCACAAACTCCCTTGACATATAGAGTAATACCTGCAGCAGCACACATTACCTGTACAAACTCTCACGCACACGGGCATCCATTATTATTCATTAAACGTTATCTACACCTCCTTCATCTAATACCAGCTCACGTTTGTACTCATTAAATGATCAAATGAGCTTAAGCTACAGTACAGTGTAATGATACACACAACTGCCACACCTTCAGGTGTGTGTGTACTTGTGCTGTTGTACCTAAAGCTGGCTTTTATTCATCTTTCTTAACAACAATACAACACTTGTCTTAAATATTATATACTGACCCCCTTTGGTGTGGATGTAGCATAATGACAAAGCAAAAGTTATCAAATCCACTGTAGAAATGCACACAGATGTACAAAAAAACAGCTTTTCTAAGCCACTGATAGGACTGGAGTGAAGTCATCCCATATGAGTGTAGACTACTATTCAAACGAATTTGTTCACCAAGGCTGAAATGTATGTAGACATTTATTTCATAAAAAACACAGCAATATTGTGAAACATTATTACAATTTAAAATAACCGTTTTCTATTTTAATATATTTTAAAATGTTGCAAAGCTAAATTTTTAGCATCATTGCTAAAAAGTTTTCAGTCTCACATGATCCTTTAGAAATCATTCTAATATACTGGTTTGGTGCTCAAGAAACATTTTTTATTATTATCAATGTTGTGCTGCTTTATATTTCTGTGGACATCAAGATACATTTTTCAGCATTTTTTGATAAACAGAAAGTTTAAAGGAATAGTATTTTTTGAACGTTTTTACTGTCACTTTTGATCAACTGAATTTAATGTGTCCTTCCTTACTGAATAAAAAGTAATTTCTTTAACAAAAAAAACTTTTGACCAATAGTTACATGATTTTAATTTAAACATGCTCATCATAAAGTACTGGTAGTATTTTTTAACCTCTTTTCAGGTGTAAAACGGTTAAACATTTTAAATGGTTCAAATGACGTATTACATGTTTACTTTTCTGAAAATTGCCTAACAAATTTATTGAAACCACTTCTGAGAATGGTTCTCACTAGTAAACAAGGTAAATAAATTAGTGAAACACAGTCCTAATTAAAATCTATCTGTAATCTCTGAGGGTAGCGTTTGGGATGTAATACTTTTTTTAGGTTGTATGGGTCTATTTGTGTGTGTACCACCCAGAAAAGCATCCATAATACCCACTCAATGATGCAGATGGTGGTCTGACCATATTATGCAGAGTTTATGAGGTACTAACAACAAAAGGTTATATTATATTATATTAAATAACCTCAAAAGCCTTTTTGAAAAAGTACTTAAAGTGATAAAAATCTCATAATTACCGTCATACGTCTACACTCTAATTAGCATGCGTGTGTGAAGTGGGATTAAACTGTTGAGCAATTACATGCATTACAAATGTCAGTGCAGTGGAGATTTCTCTGTGTTTTAAAGCCTATTCACAGTTTTGTTTACAAAATTGCTTTAAAACTCTTCATAGACACCTTATTAAACTATTAAATGGAAGAAAATGAAGATATGAGAGGTTCTTAAAAAATACTGGGAGAAAATAAAATAAAGTAATTTAGAATTGTGGTGGAAAAAAAAAACAGAAAAAAGAGGGGGACACATTTAGATTAACAGAAGGAGACAGAAGACAGAAGAAATGGCAGAGAGATGAGCGGACAGGCCGTAACTTATTCTGGTTTTCTATTCATTTAACATCTAAGCATCACTTCATCCACAAGAGGGGCTGTTTTTGCATTCAGCACAAAGTCAAGCAGAAATCCATACCCTCATTCACCAGACTCTTTCTGCTTCTCCATTCTACTCTTTAAATAAACCCTTGGTAAGTGATTTTAAAGATGGCTGCAGATAAACACTCCTCTGGGAGATCATTACTTCTCCTGAGGCCCTGTTTTCCCCTAGAAGCCTGTGGATAAAAAAGGTCCTTCGTGACCTCTACTAACAGCCAGAGGTCAACTCAGTCAAAGCCTTGACATACTAACCCCAACCACACACAAACTGAAGTCTATTTTTCAAAGCTCAACATGAATTCTAAATAGAACAGTCTTTAAATCACTGTAACTGGACACCAGTGCCACTGCTGTACTTCATGGAAACAGAATAGAAGTCCCTCAGACTAAGAACAGAAAACTTCAGTGCCATGGTAATGCCCTCCTGAGGCAGAGTTCACGGTCACACTGATGCAGAAGGTCATAATGAGTCCTAGAACCAAGAGTTAAGAGGCTTAACTGGTTCACAGGCAAACTGCCTGAAATATTATATTTATATATATATATATATATATATATATATATATATATATATATATATATATATATATATTATTTATTTATTTTTTTCAAGGTCATGGTTTTGATTCCTAGAGAATGTAAGAACTAATAAATATGTAGCCTATACTTAAAGTCGCTTTGGATAAAAGTATCAAAAATAAATATATACAGCTCTCTCATTACTGACAGGGCTGGGACAAAGCATTTTTTGTAGGACTGCTTTTGGTAGAGCTGCTTTTAGAAAAGTATTTTATTGACTGTTGCAGTACCTCTGCTGTAGGTGGCAGCACTGTGGACTCCAGTTTGCTGATGGAGTTCTGAAGCAGGTTCACAGCATCCTCACAATGGCTGGTGAGCTGCTCTAACCTCTGAGACATAACAAAAAGAAATGTTTAGATTAAGAACAAGACTTTCAGGCTACAAATCAGTTTAAAAACTCGAGGCAAAAACATGTAGTGTATTCCAGCCTTAGCCCTAGTAATGATTATGATGATTTTCCTCACCATTCTGAAACAGACCCAGCTACTGTGGGAATAAGGGAAACTGCCTTCAAACTCAGTGGGGAGTTGAGCAATGTCCACATGCTTGTAGAGAGACTTCAAAGATGTCAACAACTCCACCTGACAGATGCAAAAAGAACACAGAACACAACAGTCATCATGTCTTAGCTTCTGCATTACAGGGGACAAATATGTATTATAGTGCCATCATAAACATTTCAGCTATTCTAATAGATTAGATAGATGTCTAGGCTACACTATCAGTCCAGCTGTTGAGAAATTCTCAACTGAAGCACTTTCCTACATAGCTACAAGAGTCTATCTCTGGTAGTCCGATGTGTGTCAGGCACAAGCGGCGTCTCGGTATAGACACTTGTGTTTTAAAATAGCCATCTATTTCTCAAAGAGTGCAGTGTAACTAGGTGAAAAAACAGAATCTTGTCAGTGCTGGTGGATGCTGTTTATTTCTATAAAAGTGGACTACATTTTATTAAAGGATGTTAGAGAATTTCCTTTAACACTAACTAGAAACCTTCAGTAAACTGACATTGTTCTCCAGGACCTAAAGGTCAAAACATGCCGTCATTAAATGCAAGTCACATGCTGTAATACCACATTTAGCACTCCTTGCCTTTATTGTTTGAGTGTTACTATGGCTGTAAAGTCATGGCAAGTTACACATGATGGGTAATGTTTGTGCTTTACCTGTATAGAAGAGGTTTTCTCCATGCGTAGAGCCAAATCTCTGTCGGCCAGCAGCAGTACTGTATGGATGCATCCTGGCATGGCTTCCTGCAGAGATTGAATAAACTATAAATATCAGACAGCACCATGAATTACAGACTTTTCACAGACTAAACCAGAATTCCTAGTCCTATTGATCAATAAAATTATTTTATAGTCATTTATGTTTACTGAATAAATAATTGCTGAGTTACTGATTACTGAATTAAAACATACTTTTATAGATATTACTATTGCTATAGATGTTGCAATACAGCTTGAATTTGTATTATTGGAATAATCCCCTAGAAACAGAAGTAGCAACAGATCCTTTTTTCCACTTATTGTGATGTATATCCAAGTGTAAAAAAATTATAGAGGAAAAAAACCCTGTCATTTTACCAGAACAGCCAGTTATGACATTATGATTAAGAATTACGAGCTAAAAGAAAAGACATGAAAAAAAAAGTAAGATGTAAAAATGTGTCTAGATGAATCTTTCACAATAAGATTAATAACATTTAGAAAATAGTGAATTTTCATTGAACGCTTCATTTAACTATGCATTTATATAATTGAAAAAAGTTTTTAAAGGTTACATAACCTAGCAGACACTTTTCTGTCATGTGCCCCAAGAACCACAATAAAAGCCTTCTGTCAATGTATGCCCCATAACAAAAGAGCAGAAAAACAACATTCTGTAAAAACAGACCAAAGAAGTCTATTATGTCCTTTGAAAGCTGTTTTTGTCTGTTTCCTTGCATGTCATCATGCATACTGATCATGCACACATTATCATGCCATCACAGCCACATCAGAACAGAAGGAAAAGAAAATTCTGCTGGAATGAAACAAGCATATTTACTGAGGAATGTTCCAGAAACATCAACAAACAAAAGGGCTGAGACATATTTACTGCTGATATTTATTGCCTATTTACTGAAACACTGCCGTTTTATCTTTCACTTTGCATTTTCAGTGTATTAAAATCCTGAATATATGGTGAGGTTTCCAGTTTTCCCCTGTCATGTGGGGGCTGATGAGATGGAATGATTAATGTGTGGATTGTTCAAAGTAAACAAAGGTCTGACAACAGACAACTGATAGATCTCTATCAGACTGATAAACTAAACTCAAACATGCGTCACATCACAATTCCAACAAAGTTCAAAAGTAAGGTTGTATTTAACTGATCAAAAGTGATATTAAAGACATTTATGGTTTCCACACAGTTTTATGTTCTTTAAAAAACTCACATCCAGAATATGTGAATCAAAAGTGTCCCTGAGGCAAGGTGTTACTATATTGTTGTTGAATCAGGTAATAAGGCAAAAGAAAATCAATTCCTTGGTTGGCGATGGTTCATACTTATTTATTAGAATACAGAGGCCTGAGGGAAAAGTGCAATTGTCAGCTCAAAAGGACAGCTATATTACGATGATAGTCTCAGTGGAGGGAGGAGAGTCTACGGCTGTTCCCTGAGGACTGGTCACTAAGCTACTGCATTCATTCAGACAGACCTCATCTGTCAGTGTTAGCACTGACCCTGAATACACTGAAGGGCATTCAAACACGTGACATTCACATAGTTTAGCAGTACATCATCAAGAATCTCCTATGCTTTCAGTAAAGCCACCTTTTCCACAAGACAGCACTTGTCTGCAGTCCATCATGGATTACAGATACAGATAGATCATCAAAGAAATGAAAGACCATATGGGGGATTTCTGCAGCTGTTTTGAATCTCAAATGACAACATAAAGACAACAAAAACCTCTCACAGAGGCCCTGTGCTACTCAAAACAACATCGTCATTAAAACCATTCATTAATTTTACTTTTATATCGCTCATTTTTATCTCTCTCTATCTCACTCAGGATGTTTAAATGGTGAAGTCAGCATTGGCGCATCCTCAGTCTGTCAGAGTAGGGCAGGTTTCTGGCAGAAGAAGAAAGCAGCGTTAATCTGCATTAAGGTCCACAGCACAAACTCAGTCTGAAATCACTTCCATTAAATGTGCTCAGTGATCATGTTTCTGTAGTATCTCTGAGGGATTATTTACCGGTTTCCTCACATCACTCATGTAAATGGCTGGTAGGTGATTCTTCTACAGTGTAAGGCCACACATATGAGATAAGCCATCTAATCTCCATAAACACTAAAAGTAAATGTATAAAATTAAATCTGACAGGATATGATGCTTGTGTTCTCTACTGCCACCTTAGTCAGGCCACTCTTGTAAAAGAGTAATCTTTAACCATTGAAATGAAATCCAAGTAAATAACTACTAACACGGAAAAATCAAGGGTCTTCATTTCAGAAGTTTGCAATCTGCAAAATAATCAATCCAAGGTGAGGAAAGGAAAACCAAAGCAATCTTCCTCTCTCTTCCTATCTCATGTGCGCATGTCCTAATGTGTAATTGTGACTTCCCAGCTGTGGAAATAAATAGTTGCATTCACACAGAGTTAATATTTATGATGCGCTGCTTTTATCTGCCTTGTTTAGCCAATAATGACTGATTATGTTGATGAAAGCTCTTCTCAAAGATTTACTTTAGTTTAGTAAGCTCTTCTGAATTCCTCAGTAGCAGATGTCTGGTTGGAAGTTAGATTTAAATATTAAGATTTATTAAAGAAAGTATGAGAAAGGAAACGCCTTGAGGATGTGATCTGTATGTGATCGTTCTATCTGTGTAGGGTTCTCTAGAGGATATGAATGTGTTTTATTACAAATCATACTGTCAGGGTGTTCTTACCTGGAGGATGTTGAAGGCTTTAAACAGGGCGGGGACAGGAGAACACCTGCGGGCATCCACCAGGACAGTCAGTCCCAAAGCACTAACTTCCTTCCTGAAAGTCAAATTAAGGTCATGTGTTTGATGAAGGAAAGGTAAATAAATAACATTCAATGGTTTATTGCTATAAATGCAGATTTTAGATTATAATAATTTTATAATAATAATATTTAACAATATTACAGTTCTTTCTGTATTTTTGATCAAATATGCAGCCTTGGTGAGCATAAGAGACTTCTTTTAAAAACATTAACAAATCTTATTGATCCCAAACTTTTTAAACGGCAGTGTGTGTACCTGAGTGTACTGAAGAAGTAGACCATGATCCGCACCAGCTCTCCACTGTTGCAGTTTGGATTCAACCAGATAGTGTTTCTCATTGTCACAGTCACAAGGGCATGGCCTGATTTATCTCTTGTTCCTAAAATTCATTTTAAAAGTTGAGCTTTAGGATCATATTAATGGCAGGACCATATTATGGCATTAGAAGCAGACCCTCACCAGGCAGGCAGAGCACTCCTGAGCTCAGGACATCAGGATTGATGTCATGGGCCTCACTCTGGACAGGCTGCGTCCTCTGGGAGTCGGGCGGCAGTGGTGGAGGAACTGCTGAGGGGTCTTCATTCTGGGTTTTAGCAGACAGGTGGCAAACACTGCTGTCTACTTCCTGACTTGATGCTGGAATATGAAAATCAGTTGAAGTTATTTCCACACAAACACCTAAATGTAAACAAAGAAACCAGTTTACAACACTGACAAGTCAGTCTACAATCTGTCTCTTATCATTAAAGACAATAATGCATTACTTCAGTCTTTAGTAAGTTCACAGATAATGCTGATATGATCAGTGCAAGTTAGAGATTAGTGCAATGTTTGATCACTTAGTAACAAAAATGGATTATTCTCTGGAGATTCTTACTCGCTGAAGATATACAGCACAGCTTACAGATGGCTGAATGATAACTACATTTGGCTCTAAACATTAAAAAAAGCTAAATCTCTAGGTCATGAAACACAAAGCTATTCAGACTCTGAAGACACTGAGGTCTTTTCACATGACAGGTTTCCTAACAAAGCCAGTAGACCCACATTCTCTGAATCCCCTACTAACAAAAAGCAATGTAGAAATGGTTGAACGGAGTGTGAGCATTTGCCCAATCTGTACCATCATGCAGCTCAGACCTCAAATTAAACAAACACACTCTCCTAGCTAATTTAAAGCATTCCAGGTATCATCCTGTGCTTCGATCCATAGGGCAGCTTGGATCTGTGCCCCATATACCTGACAGCATGATATGGCTCAGAGATAACTGGAGATCAGCTTCCGACAGTCATAAAACTAAAGTTCTGCTTCACTGCGCTGCCACGCACTGCTGCTGTGCAGAAAATAGATACTGAGATCAAAAACAGATGAGATAGAGTCCTGGGAATTCCAGGACTCGTAAAACAGCTTGCACAAGGGCAAGAAAAACATGTATAAATTGCTCTGAAGCATAATCTGGCTGAGATTGCTATATTTCAGAAGGGATTTGAGCTGGAACAGCAGAAGCTAGCTTCTGAGGAAAGAAATATAAACATAATGGAATGTTCTTCTTCAGCTGGGTAAAAGCTACAATAAATTTGACAAATAAGAGGCTTTTTACCCATACTTTCTCTTTGCTTTCTCTCTGTCTCTTTGTCTACCCAACATCCTCCTCACCACAGAATGCTCACATTGAGGAAGTCGACCATATAAGCCCCCCCCAAGGAGATGAGTGCTGCCCCAGACAGGCCAGAGAAGAGAGGGTCTTGGCTTCACATTGTCTCGCCAAAAGTCTGGAGTTCAGTCTGGCCATGGGCCATCTCCTCAGCTTTTATTCTTCATGCATTTCTTCTTTCTATCTGATGTAGCTGTGGACCCTGAATAGTCAGACCGTTAGGGATGCCTCTTAAACATTCTATTTAAACTGAATATATTTCCATACAGCAGACACATTTATTATTTTTATAGTGATAGAATAACTGTGATTATGTGCCATCCTTATTAATGTGTGTATATATTGTGTCTGTTGTAATGGATGCAATGGTCTGGTCACAAATCAAATGTTGCTCACTTGTAGAAATTTTACTGAGCGTATCCATACTATCATCTAGTCTTTAGTCTTCCATCTGCCCAGCTCATCAGCTGTCTCTTTCACAGACTGAATTCTCATTAATGTCTCTACTGCTTTTCAAGAGGTTTTATAGATCTTAGAGAAACATTGTCCAAAGGTAATTTTCCTTTCAAAACTAAAAATACACCCAGCAAACTGCTGACACTGAAGATTTGAGGTTTTACTTTTCAATTTTTACTCTTTACAAAACATAAGAGCAGACTCAATCTTATTCACTTGAAACAGTGGATTAAGAGTAGTATAAACACCTGAAATCCTCTGAAAAACTGAAAAATGATGAAAAGAATAAATAATAAGCAGATAAGCCTACTTTTAGCGTGTATAGAGGTAATAGCCATAGTAGCATTGCTGTAGTACTGAAACTCAAAAAATGTTTAGGGTTTGTGAACCACCCACTAAGAGAGAAAGAATCAGATCTATCATAGTCAAACTACCACAACAAACACACCATCATTTCTTCTGTCTGCTGTTCCTATCTTCAAAGCAGTGCACCCCCACCCGTTCTCCATTACTTAAACACTCCATCTATAACCCCTGAACACACACAAAAACACACACACACTTAAACATCCCCCTCCGCTTACCCCCTGCAATTTCAGAGGTCCCACAGCAGGGATTGTGTTCAGGCCCACCCACATCACCTCATCTCATATATCTTTCTTCACACCTGTACCACACCTGAGCCAGGTGAGCACATCCAAAGCAACCAAATCCTCTGGATGAAGAGGAAGAGGAGGTGGGACACTGACAGCAACATGTTCAGAATCTTATGATGTGGAGTTGTTTTGATTGTTCAAAACAACTTTTTGGAAAAAATAAAATATTAATAATAATAAAAAAGCAGAAAGAATGCAGTATTAATGTGCAGACAAGTAGCTCCTGATCACACACAAAAAACACACTTCATCTAATATCAGCTTTACTCACTGCAACAAAATGTCCTAAAATAGTTTAAATCTAAATGAAAGCAGGATTGAGTTACTAAAGTACACAAAGCAGAAATCCTGCACATGACCCACGCTTCTCTTCAGCTGTTTCCTTTAGTAGTTCAGATGTGAAACGCTGTCTAACTTGGACGGTGCTCAGTAGAATTAATGTGTGTCTAAATTTGAAAACAAACTGTCTAGAGGCCAGAATATGACCTGCTACGAAGTGAGTCCTTGTAAAGTGCCCAGTCTAAGTAAAACCAGAGCCTCCCACGCTTTTCTTTCAGCCTGAAGAGAAAAGTAGCTATATCAGGTCGAAGCATGGGCCATTTGAGAGCCATTTTTACTTGTCAGAGGCCTGAATGTCGAAACGCCAGAGCTAGTCTGCTAATCTTGAGTAAATAGACTAGGTGGACACGGCAATGGATGAATGATGAAAAAAATGACTCCCTATAGTGAATAACTGCTGCAAACCATGGAGGCCGTGAAGTAGAACACAATTCATACATAACTCCATTAAAAGAAGCTAAAAGTGAATAATAGAGGGGATTATAAATGAATTAAAATATAGTTATAAAGTGATAAAATGTGAGGAAGAGGATGAAATTGTTAAAGTGAATGAATTGAGTGAATAAAGAAGAGGAGAAGGAAGGGAAGTAGGTCCTTCTTCATCAGCTGAGGCAGTGGAAGAAGTCTTTAGATGCATCTGAAACAGTTCAGAGCTTAGATGCATCTGTTAAGATGAAGAAACAAGGATGGAAAACGAAAAATAGAAGGGGAAAGTGGAAGGAATTTAAATAGAAATAAGGCATGTGGATAAAGTAAAGGTGAGCGGGATGGACTTTGGCAAAGATGACTCTACCTTGCTCTTCCTGCTGATGGTAATGGGACTCCATGTCTGCTTGTTGCTGATGCTCTGCTGGAGAGCCATTCACAGAAGTAGTAACATCATCCTCTTGCCTCTCCTCCTTTTCCCCCTTTCTTTCCTCCTCCATTGTTTTTTGCCCTTCTCGTTCGGTGGTAGGTGTGTCCTGAGTGTGCATATGTCCATTTGTGCTTGGTACATCTGAGGCTAGATCAAGGGCTTGAGTGCATGCTGACTGGACCCTATTTTCAGAATAGCTGGTCACTATGGCCTCCTGCTCACTCAAAGTATTGGCCTTGGTCTCCTCTTTCTCCACCTCTTGCTCTTTAACATTGGTTTGTTTCTTCTGATCTGTTCCTACAGAGAAGCTGCCCTCCTCCTGAACTCGAACGTCAGAGACAGACTTAGGCGTGGTATTTACCAGACCTGTTTGAGCAGTCTCAACTTCCTTTTCCATACAAACTTCTAATTCATTCTCGGTCTTGCTTTCCAACAATCTAATGCTTTTCTTTTCTACCATTTTTGCCTCCTCACAAGGTGGCTTTCTCGCTTCTTCTCTTTCTGCACGTTCTTCCTTTGTCTGGAGTTCCTCCTCTGTCTCGTTGTTTCTGTCCTCAAAGGGTTCGGTCCTCATCTGACCCTGTGAAATAAGCGTAACCAGATCCTCCCCAGGCACCGTGGTGACAGAGGCCAAGGCTACCAGTTCGCTTGGCGGAGCAGCCGAAACGGGCCCAACTTCTTCCTCTGCACTGGGACTATAATCACCATCAGATTCATTTGTGTCATGGCTACTGTTAATAAATGTCTTATGGCCTTTTTTTATGGCAGTAAGATCATGCACTTTCTCAGGTGGTGTATGGATGTGTGTGTATATCTGACATTGGCTGTGATCCGTTTGCTCAGTCTGTTTCTGTAAAGACACATCGACAGCTAGAGGCTCAGAGACCGACACTCCACTGTTCTGCAGATCACAACTGCCTTCCATGCCACAATCACCTCTCACCTGCTCAGATTCAGATCTGACTTCTGCTTCTGCAGTAGGATCAGACTCAAGGAGTTCAATATTATCCAGAGAAACTTCTGAGTTTTCACTCTCTAAATTACCAGATAACATTTTATTATCTGGTTGTGATGTACTAGTTACTTTGCTGTCTGGTTGCTCCATGTCGGCTGTTTTGCTTTCTGGTTGTGATGTGCTTAATGGCATTTCACATAGATGTGATGTGTTGAGTGGTTTACTGTCTGGTGTAGATATGCTAACTAGTTCACATTCTAGTTGTGATGTGTCCAATGGTTGGTATTCTGGTTGTGATGTGCTAACTAGTTCGTTGTCTAGTTGAGATATGCTTACTGGTTTAAAGTCTGGTTGTGATGTCTTGACTGGCTCATTGACTAGTAGTGACATGTTGACTGGTTTAGTGTCTGATTTTGATGTGCTGACTAGTTTGTTGTCTAGCTGAGGTGTGCTTACTGGTTTACTATCTGGTTGTGATGTCTTGACTGGCTCAATGACTAGTTGTGACATGCTGACTGGTTTGCTGTCTGGTTGTGATGTGCTGGCTAAACTATTGTGTAGCTGACATATTCTTACAAGTTCAATGTCTGGTTGAGATGTCTTGACTGGTTCATTGACTAGCTGTGACGTACTGACTGGTTTTGACATGCTGACTAGTTTGTTGTCTAGCTGAGTTGCGCTTACTGGTTTACTATCTGGTTGTGATGTCTTGACTGGCTCAATGACTAGTTGTGACATGCTGACTGGTTTGCTGTCTGGTTGTGATGTGCTGGCTAAACTATTGTGTAGCTGACATATTCTTACAAGTTCAATGTCTGGTTGAGATGTCTTGACTGGTTCATTGACTAGCTGTGACGTACTGACTGGTTTTGACATGCTGACTAGTTTGTTGTCTAGCTGAGTTGCGCTTACTGGTTTACTATCTGGTTGTGATGTCTTGACTGGCTCAATGACTAGTTGTGACATGACTGGTTTGCTGTCTGGTTGTGATGTGCTGGCTAAATTACTGTCTAGCTGACATGTTTTTACTAGTTCAACTTCTGGTTGTGATGTCTTGACTGGTTCATTGATTAGCTGTGATGTGCTGACTAGTTTGCTGTCAAGTTGAGATATGCATAGTGGTTTAAGGTCTGGTTGAGATACACTTACTCGTTCAACATCTAGTTGTGATGTCTTATTTGGCTCACTGACAAGTTGTGTTGTGCTGTCTAGAGTGTTGTCTAGCTGAGATGCGTTTACTGGTCTAACGTCTGATTGTGATCTCTGGATTGGCTTGTTGACTAATTGTGATGTGCTGACTGGTTTTCTGTCTGGTTGTGATGTGCTGATGATACTGCTGTCTAGTTGTGTTGTGTTGACTGGTTTACTGTCTGTTTGTGTTGACATATCAGATATTGGAGCAATATCACAGTTGTACAACTCTCTCTCAGACTCATGCTCAGACACACTGTCACAGGAGGCTGTACCTGCAGCAGAGGTGGACTTAAACCCGTCCACCTGCTGGAGAAGACGCTCTGCCGCTGCAGGAGCAGTGGGGGTTAAGATCACAGATTGGTAGGTATCACTCAGGTTTTCCTCAATCAGCATGGCACATACCATGCTCTGTGAGCATGCACCATTCTTCAAAAGACTCTCCTCTGGTTTGGCTTTAGGCTGAGTGGAACCAGCAGTCTGCGGTTTATGTAGATTTCTGTAGTTCATACTGATGGCTTGAGTGAGAGAGCCCTTCTGTGGGGAAAAGCGTGGTAAGGAGATATCGGCTAGCTCCACATACTCTCCCTCTGAATCCTCCGCTGTGCTGCTAGAGCTCCGCCCACTGCTATCTTTATTGATCTCACTGAGAGCAGGGAGGAGTTTAACCCCCTTGCTCTGACAGTGCATCTCCCCTGATTGGTCCGTGGAAGTGTCAATAAAAAACCTACATTGTATGTCCTCAGGGTTGTCTTCTTGATCTATGTCAGAGTCCCTTCCCTCTCTGTCTGCAACGCCCTTGGCCATCCCTTTACTTTCGCCTTGTTCTGTAACTTTGGAGGGTCTGCTGATAAACTCTGGGTGAACAATATCCTCCCACGGTACCCTAAAAATGTCATTATCCGCTGATAAAAGACAGTGTTCCAGGGTGGCTTTTCTGACCACACTCCTCTCCCGGTTAATGGATTCCAGCCAGTCCATGGTGAATAGAGAAGTGTATGCTAGCTCCGGTACGTTAAGCTCCTCCACATGCTGCCCGCTAACTGCCAGACACTTCACTGTGATGCGCGGGGGGCTTCTGGCCGTTGGAGTCACCTGCAAGTAGAAATCACTGGGCCGTAACACACGCCAGTCCAAAGAGGAGAGCTGGATTATAACCTTCTCATGAACACACAGTGGCCAGCCTTCATGACGAAAAAGGAAACCACAGTATGGGAACTGCAGAGAGAGGAGAGAGGGAACAATCAGTAAGGCAATTAATCAGTGTTAATTAAACTGTTGTCAGATACATAGAATTACTCTTTGGACACATTTCAGTTTTCTCACGAAGACATACAATCCAAATTTTAATATACTGCTATAAAAACTAGCTAAACAGAGAGCTAGAAGCAGGATTCTGTCAATGGCTCATCCAGCTAAATTATTATATTTGGCACATATAATTTTCAGGACATTAAAACATGAAGATAAGACCAAGTGAAGATAAAAACACCCCCCCCCCCCCCCCCCCTTGCATTTTTCCTCTAGACCATAAGAAAATAAATATAGTCTCAGAACATCTGAACATCTATATGTGTTTGTATGCGTGTATTTTTGACAAAAAAAAACAAATAAAAACCTGTTGACCAGTGACTTTGGCTTGCTCATTGGGGATTTTAAGGGAAAATAACTATTGCAAAAAGTAAAATACATGCAATAAACTTTTTATTAACTAATAATAAATACAATTAAAGCTTCATAAAAACGACATGTCAACATTCTGCCACTTTCACCATGTTTTTAAAATGCCATTTAATTAATGCAACAGTGAATAATACAGATAACAAGATCACAAGGACTTAAAGTGGACATGAGAGATTCTTTCTTGTTGAATCCGGATGCTTCTAGATAATTCACTGAGACAGTTTGAACAATAAGCCCCATTATCGTAATTCAATTTTAGAGAGAAGGCCCCATAGTCACTCTGTACCCCGTTTCATTCATTTGAATGAATTCTACAAAAGGAAGTGTACTGGGACACTAAATAATGAGAAAATAGCCTTGGAGTTCCGAAACAACTGCATAGTTCAGAGTTTCTTCCTATATGCCTTGACAGTCATGTCACAGACTGTAATACTGACCGGCTCTGTGTAACTTGATGCAAATGTGCTTCCGGATATACCAGCGATGAAATGAATATTCTGCTCAAGTTGACTACGGTCGGCTGAAAATGGCCCGTTTCCTTTGAAAGGAAGAGTAGGGCAAGGGAGGAAGGAGGGTTGGATGTCCTTGCGCCGAGGGTAAGGGGGGTGAAAGGGCTTTTTATTCACAGACCTCTCAGTTTAAGTTTCTGTTTCCCATTATTATATGCTCATTCACCTTAAAGCTGCAGCCCCCACCTACACAGAGGAAGAGACAGACCTGGAGATACTCCACTGACCCCAGGTGCAGCAAGCAGCCGCTGTTCCCACTGGGTTCACAGGAGCATAAATGCACATACTGACACACATGCACACACAAACTACAAAAACCAAGACACTACAAGGAGGTATAAATTAACTAGTAGTGGTCCTGTTAAAGGGTCTTTTTTCAGGTGCACACTGAAAAAAGACCCGCTCTCCAATGGGGCTAGCTTTCAGTCATGAAATGCCACCGATTTTCCTTTGTGTGAGTGTGTAGTGCAGGGATGATGGATAACTGTGAGGTCTTTCTGTTGTCAGAAACATAAGGAGATTTCAGTCAAACTAAAACCACAATTCACCTTTTTAAAATTAGTCCAACCGAAATCATCTCACTTGAAATCATCATAAAAGTCTAATTTTTGTAAAGTCGGACTAACAGACCTAGATGAGCTACGACTGTAGCTCGACTACACACACACACACACAAAAAAATGCAAATATTAAAAATAAAAAAAAATTAAAAATCAATGCAGCTTGATTATTACAGCATGTATACATAAATTAGTCTGGAAATTCTAAGCAGATCTTTTCAGCAACGTGAGATTGAGTCCGGCTTTTGTTATTTCCCGATCGCCATCTCCCCATTATTTCCTGTTTCTCCTTGTCACTCAGAGTCAAGTATGCTGTGTGTACCATATGGGGGTGTCACAAAGAAAATTGTTACTAAGGGACCAGCAGCTGAAGTCGAGTGTAAAGAACATGTGTGTGTAGACAGCTGTGTAGAGCATGTGAATGTGTGTATCTGTGCTGATCTGGCTGGGAAGGATCCCAGCACTCTGCAACACTGATAGGATTTCTGGGGGTTTCTTCTCAAATAACCAAAACAAGAAGCACTAACACAAACATTCAGGCCAACAGGCTTGCTGTGCCTTTTGTTTTAATGTACATGTGTATGTGTGTTCTGGGTACACCCTTATAATGACTAATGATGAGTGGGGGCTCAGCTAACAAAACATGACACGGAAGAGGACATGACAAAACACAACAAGAGGCCAACAAAGAATCCATGAACAAAATATGCCTGTAAATGAGATAAAATGGCACAATGAGTGAAGTAAGAGAGGAGAAAAGAATGTGTCTCTCACACGTACATTCTGTTGAATGCATGTGAAAGCATGTTTATACATTTTATTAGAGGTTGACCAATATATCTTTTTGCAGATTCATCGGCACCGATAACCGATTTCTGGAAGTATTGTTATCTGTAATAATCCACACCAATTTCCCAGTTGCGTCTGTCGAGATAGGCTGAAAAGGTTCCGCTGTCATTACACAGTACGAGAGCAGCCTCTAGAGGTGAAATAAAAACTGACGTTTCATGGTCTTTGTTTTGACATGTTACACTCTGCAAAAATACGTCAGATGTGTGTTTAAAGCCTTGACAATGAAAAAGGTATGTATACAGTACTCTACACAACACGGTGTCATATTTTAAAAGCTAGTTATGTGAGAACGGCAATTAATATGTTAATGCAGCTGAGAGAAATGTATAAACAAATCAGAAACACATCTAATATAATGTAAAATACTAAATAATATAATAAAACGTATAAACTATCAGTTAATTAATCGGTTATCGGCAGGTACTGCCCAACTTAGTTATCGTTATTGTCTAAATTAGTCTAAATTTAGGGTTTTTTTTATTAGCTTAGATCAGGAATGGGCAACTTTCGGTCCTGGAGGGCCACTGTCCTGCAGAGTTTAGCTCCAAGCCTGATAAAACACACCTGCCTGAAACGTTCTAGTAATCATGAAGACCTTGATCAGCGTTCAGGTGAGTTTGATCAGGGTTAGAGCTAATGAATGAAAGAAAGGGAACTTCAAGACTCACGCATGCATCTTGTTGAATGCTCTGAAGGATGTGTTTAGCAGGCACCAGGAAGTCAATGATGTAGCGCAGCCCGTCCCCACGGTATGTTGTCTCGACCACGTCTAACACCTGGCATAGCACGGTGGCTGCAGTGGCTTCAAATGGAGGGTAGAGAGCTGAAAGCGTGCTCTGGATACAGCTGTCCAGAGATTCAGAGTCCTGCAGATAAACATACAAACACTCAGAGGAAGCACTAAAAATCTTCTTTACATTTCAACTATCTCAACAGTATTGACAAAAACAATTACATTTTTTGTTACTAATACAATGAGAATGCTACATGACCTCAGTTGGGCTACAGATCATCTAACCGGCATGAAACAATATGCTGCCTATCAAACAGCAAGATGGTATTAAGTCCTACACAGACACGTTGACTGGCACACTCTTAGGAAGTGAATAACCCAAGCCTGGTCTTGTCTGCCAATACTCAGACCAAGCTTTTTTTCTGCAACATCCACGCTTGTCCTGAAAGCAGCTGATTAGCGTCCCTGGTGGTCTCCACCAAGAGCCTCTCACTTGGAGAAGTTCAGAGACCTACGGTGAAACCTGACTCTTAAAGCCAGTGCAGGGAGTGACCAAAATGCTGCTAAAAATATCAGCTGCTCCAGCAACACATTAAGAACTACAGAAGGCCTCTAGTCTAACTTTACTGTTTCTATTTACTCTTCATAAACATGGTCTCTTCCTCTGCCATTCACACTTTTGAGGTTGAGCTTGGGTGATGTTCAATCAATCAGTGGTTGGTTAATTGTCATTAATCTTTTAATTAATTAAGCTTATTGATTTTCCGCTGATTAGTCAATATTAGCATAAATGCATTAATTAATCATGCAAAGAGATGGTGAAAATGTTTGTAGAGTCCATATATCACGCGCAGTGCATGTCATATCACGTCTGCAACACAAACGTGCACGACCGACTTTCTTGAAAAAAATGAAGGGAGCTCAATGTAATCAGTGTCAAAGCATTTCTTTGTAAATAAAGATTACGTTCACTGCAAACACTATAATAGTATACTGTCAATCTCCCACTATCATCTCAACCAACAATCATGTCAGTGCTCACTGGGCTAACATGCAGCCAGGTAAAGTTCACCTGAAATCTCACCGTGACCACCAGTGCATCTGTCTTGTTCACACAAGTCTCTTATAAAAGACAAAGCACACACTCAGAGCCAGAGTTAAAGTGAAGATGTTTATGTTGAGAGAAAGAAAGATAAAGAAAATGGGAACGAACAAACTGAAAAACAATGTGGCACAGCTGTGAGCTAAGCAGACAGCACAGGTGCACTGTGGGTAAATATTGTAATTCCACCAGCATTAAAGAGAGGATGAGAGATTAGAGATTCCATTTAGGAGGCCTGAGAAAGACCTTCTTGCACACAAAACACTAACATTTACGAAAAAAAAAAAAAAAAAAAAACAAAGTACCAGAGAGGTTTCCAAAAGGAGGATGTAGACAGAGCCACAAGATGAAACTGGGACACACACAATCAAAGGGACTAAAACAACAAAAACTCTTTGTTACAATTTTACAATTTAATGAACAGACATTCTTGACGGAAAAAGTGAATACACTTTATGTTTAAAGTCAAAGGTCAGGCTACACAAAACGAATGGTACAAACACACCGCTCTCATAGTGTGATGCTCACATGTTGGTATTTTTTTGGCAGGTGAAGATTAATAATTTCTTAAGTTTGAAGAATCCATAAAAGTTAATGACTAATAGAGTCCAGCACAGATAAACAATCATTTTCTCATTATAAAGGAAAGACTAAAGGGAAGAAGCAGGTTAAATAAGGGCATCATGCTTTTCAACTTAACTGCTGCTGCTGCGTGTGTGTATGTGTGTATGTGTGTGTGTGTGTGTACCCAATTTGTCTTAAATGATTTAAAATTTAGTTATATTCACATAATCTTAATTAAAATGATAAAGACATACTGTAAAGTAAAAAGTAAAATAAAGATATGTAACACTAAACTGACATATTTTTGTTATTTGAATGTGCTGTGCCATACTGTTATCAGTGCTGTAACTCAGTCAGCCTGGGAACTGAGATTCCCCCACACACATCTCGACCATCTGAAACAACACACAAAGGATGAAAGCATGATCATTCTTTGACTCTCATCTTGAAGCTCAGATCAGTGTGATTGTTTTATGCTGGCCTTATACACTGATCCATATATGGAGCTGTGAGAACACCCATACATCCATCTAGTCTCTCTCCAGGTTTCTCCTCCACTGAAAATGGGTTTGTGATGTGTCTTTAGATTCAGCTATGTGCAAATAAAAAAGGAGTAGTGTCTAGCCTCAAGAATCAAGAAGTTCTCAACCAATTATGTCCATCATTATTTGAGATTTTGAGATGAGTGGAGATGTTTTTTTTATTATTTAATCTGGCAGCAGGACAGCCTTCAAAAGCAGGAGAGAGAGGGGTTTTCCTCTCAAACAGTTCCGACTGAGGTGCCAAGAAGGCATCAATCAAAGAGCAGGCTCTGGAGCTTGGGGAGAAGCTCTCTTGAGGCCCACAAAAATCCTGCAGACTCTCTCCACTGAATAATGTATAACATTATTAGGACCCCCATTTAAACCTGCACAGTAACACACACCACACATCACCATAAGCAAAAGCAATATAATTTTCCCAAAAGCTGTCACTCCAGCTAAACTGAGCTGAACAGTGTCATGGCATGCAAAAAAGGTTGATTAGAGCAGGCTGTGGTTTCATCTACTCGTCACGACTAATGCTCAGTCATGAGTCTGACTGCCTGTAATGTGTTGACCCAGGAAGGAAGAGAAATCAATATAGACTTCCTGTCTCAAACAGCATAAAAGCAAACATTTCCCAGAGAAAGTCAAATATTTCACATTCCTTCTCCATCTTTACCTTTTAAAGGTAACCGCAGCTTATGCTTTTCCTCTGTGTCGGTGAGCTGAATGGGAGACCCTAGAAGGGCCCAGTCTGAGAGAGGAGAGGGATTTACTGTTAGTCTACAGCAGACGGCAGAAGTGTAAAGAGTACCTGAAAACCATACTTGAGTAAAAGTACAGATACCTTAAAAGTACAGACTCTATTGCAAGTTACAAGTAACCAATTCCAATACGACTTGAGTAAAAGTCTTAAAGTATTTGATTTTAACAGTACTTAAGTATTTTACTCATGCTGAATGTAGGCTCAGAGATGCACTAGTTCTTAACACCTGAGAGACATGCCGGTGAAAATAAGAAACAATTGATTTGTAAGTTGAAAAATCAAGTTTATTTTCTAAAATCAAAATAAATCTGAACACCTCAATATTACAATAAATCAAGGTCGACACAAAAACCTTTTAAATGTCTACAAACTCAAGTCTCAGTTAAGCTCAAGTGCACAAAAAGGTCACAAGTAAACCAATATCCTTCAAAAAAGCTCAATATAGCGGATAAATAAAACAATGTTAAGTCAAATTAAATAGTCAAAGTCTACTGTACATGCTGGTTTCAGCCTCATCACCAGCTGCAGTCATTTCCTCATCTCAAAAATCAACCACCTGCGATCAGCAACTACCTGCTAATGCACTCACATTCACGCAAAGTAGCCTAGTTGACAAGTTTGGGTGAGTAAAGGCAAAACACACAAGATATAGTACCTTCAATGCCCTTAGATGGCGATATCGCTTCTTTATATCAGAATAAACTGCTGCAGAGAAAGTTAGGTACCATGCAAAATGTAATGTGTAATTGCATTACTCATCAGAAATGCAGTGGAGTAAAAAGTACATTTACTTGTTCAAAAATGTAGTCAAGTAGAGAGTAAAGATTGCCCATGTCTTTGATACTCAGTACATCTACAAAGCAGCCAAAAAATGCTTAAGTACAGTAACTAATTACATTGACTCAATTTACAATTTACACCTCTGGTAGACGGCTTAATTTCCTCCAGATCTGAATGGCCACACAAGCCGCTCATCCCACTCCCTCTTTTTATCACTCATCTTGGTTTTTTCTCTAAGGCATTAGTGAGACAAGTTGAAGAGATTTGGGTCTACAATGGTATCATTCTACAAAGCTCCATAGTCATGTGTGAGTGCACTGTACCACACTTTGTCAGAGGGATATTCTGTGGTTTTCTGAGTGTTTGTGGTTGGACTTGTTCTTCATTATACTGAGTCCTCATAGACAGGCCCAAGCAGAATCTCAGCCTTGGTGAGCATAAGAGACTTCATAAAAATGCTTGTAGTTGGAACTGTCGTATCATGCCTGGTTAAGAAATATTTAATAAGTGAACATTTTAAGTAGGCTTATCCATTTTAAAAGTTAGAATTCTTTTAAACTTTTTTTTTTAAATATGTCACCTAAAGGGATAGTTCACCCAAAAATGAAAATTATCCCATGATTTACTCACCCTCAAGCCATCCCAGGTGTATATGACTATCTTCTTTCAAATGAACACAATCAGAGATATATTTAAAAATATCCTTGCCCTTCCAAGCTTTATAATGGTAGTGAATGGGAGGCCACATTTTGAAACAAATCAAAATGCATCCATCTATAATCAAAGTAATCCATGTGGCTCCAGGGGGTTAATAAAGGCCTTTTGAAGCGAAGCAATGCATTTTTGTAAGAAAAATATCAATTATTAAAACTTTATAAAATCAAATAACTAGCTCCCTGTGGACGACCGTATGTGTACAGCCGTCTGCTGAAAGCTAGTTATTATAGTTAATAAAGTTTTAAATATGGACAAAAACCCATCGCTTCACTTCAGAAGGCCTTTATTAACCCCCTGGAGCCGTATGGATTACTTTTATTATGGATGGATTCTTTTTTTTTGCAAAATGTGGCCCCCCCATTCACCACCATTATAAAGCTTGGAAGAGCAAGGATATTTTTAAATATATCTTTTAAATATATCTCACTGTCCGATAGATCATGGGATAATTTTTATTTTTGGGTGAACTAACCCTTTAAGCGCTTTAGTCCAACTGAAACTGTATCATTCTGTTGTCTTAAAGTTGAACCAACAGACTTAGTTAATGTGACTGTAGCTCAGCTTCATCCAGCATGCTAATCAGACTACATATTGTCTTGGCAATGTGCGCTTGCTCCAAAAGACATGGTATGTGCATTTAATCTTTTAAATATTCAATTATACAATGTTGTTGTCATTTGCAATTGCAGACAGATGAAGACTGTGGCTTGACTGCACAGAAAAACCCAGAATTCAAAAGTTCCTTTAGGTTGTTTTTGTTTTTGAAAACAATATCAAATCTTGGCATACATGCTGAATTGAACCATTTCCCAGAATGTGACAAACTGTCTAATGGTGGCTGTCTGTGTCTAGGGATGTCGTTAGGAGGAGTGTTATTTATGGCATGGGCTCTTTTCACTAATGATAATCATGACATGAAAGAGCATGGCATACGGCATTGTTAAAGCCTGTCCCCTTTTAAGATGTCAGCTTGGCCTTTGGCCCGACAATATTAGATTACTTAAATAAAGCATCTCTATGGGTCACACTCTTACTGGTGTATAATCAAATCAATTGCATCTATCTCCAGGGAATGGGGAATCCTTCTGGTGACTGTTTAACCCTTACAGGACAACATTTAAGGAAAAGATGGAACAAATATGTTTGAAAAACCGTGTAGTGGAACACAAACTATATTTACGTGTGCAGTTTTTTGTGCGTTATTTTTGCGTAGTTGAGCTATAGTCTTCATCTGTCTGTCCAAGTATAGAGGACACAGTGCTAACTAGTTGAAGAATTAAATACACATCACGTTATCTCAGTCTTTCAGATTAAATGCATAACACCTAGGCCGACTGTAGTTAATGTGCATGCTTAATGAAGTTGTGCTATATCTGTAACGGCAACTTCACTAACCTTGACTGGCGAGATTCAAGTCAAACTAAAACATTTGATGAACAAGATGAACTATTGCTTTAGTCTGACTGCAATCAAACTTTAAAGTGCATTTAAACATACATTATGTGCTTATGTACATTAAGGAGGTACTGCATAGGTTAGTGGTTGGATAGACAATAGGAATGTGAGATGTTCAGACTTGTTCTTAAAAACTGCCATCTGACGAAGAACCCTGGAAGTCTAAATGGAATAACATAACTAGAGAGATAATATAATCCATAAAAAATGTGGGTCAATTTAAATGAGAAGAATAAGAGAGACCTTGTTCTTTGAAGTGCATTTGCGTAAAACTGCAGCTGAGCTCTAACAGATGTGTAATAAGACGCATTAAATATGTGCGCACGCACTAAAACACACACACAGACTCTGAGAGGCAGCGTATGGCAGGGCAGAGCACTGGGGACCTGACCTTTCACCCCAGCACAAGTGACAGAATGAACCAGCTGTCCATTAGAGCGACACAGTGAAAGAGAAAAGAGTGACAGAGAAAAAGAGAGACGTAAGCTACTCAAAAGAGTGAACAATTAATTCCATTTCCAGTGTTTGTCCTGTCCCAGCTGATCAGGTGACCAGGCTATTGTGCATAAGGGTGGCACAGAGGTTTAGAGGGTGGAAACTCTGGTAGGGCACAATGTGATGGCGGTACATCAGTGGAGAATTATGAACACAAAAGTGACATATAAACCTCTCTCTTTCTCCCCCCCCCCTCCCCAACCCCCCAGATATTTCCCTCTCTGTTATCAGCAGGCTGATAAGAATAAGGTTCCGGACATGTGAACATTTAGCATCTATCGACTTCCTGAAGAGGTGAAGCAGCTGTTGCACCATGACACCTCCAAGTCACCACATCAAACAACTGTCCAATGCTGCTGACCCAAATCACAGATCACTGATATGGTCACATCAACCTGGAACACCTTCCAGTGCTCAAATATAGCTCACTAGAAGAAAAACACATTCAGGAAATATTTATCCACTAGCTCACTATACAAATGGTACCTGGATAGATATTTTTCCAACAAAATGGATCCCTAGAGAAACAATTTTCCTTAAGAGAACAGGAAAGGACGGAGATTAGTAGAGCCTAAATATGGAACCATGTTCAACTGTGGCTGTCAGCAACATTTCATTTATAACTGTTGACAGGGTTGATATTTTGGCATGATACTTATTTGCTTGTTTATAAAACGTTTGCATTAAAGAGTTCACCCAAAAGTGACAGTTTTATATAGTTTTAGTTTTATATGTGATTTTTTTTAGTGGAACACAAAAGTTTATGGTCTAAACAACTGGTTGTCTCTGTATGAACAAAAAAACAAGGCACAGAGATATGAAAAGTTTCATTTTTGAGTTACAAAACACCAGAGAAGTTACGAAAAATCAGAAAAAAATCATGCCAAGTGCTAAAACCGAGCTCATCACATTCCTGGAGTGAGCGAGGCAGAAAATGAGAGCTGTCTGACATTCCACAGGGAATCAAACTGATGCTCACACAAGTCATAACTGTTCAAACAGCCCTCAAAGACATCAACAAACCCTCCCCATGTGCATTTTTTAAACGAATGTCCTAACCAGGCACAATGTGGTACGTTTCCAGTGATAAGCAATAAATAGATCAGAACAGATCTGATCAAAATAAAATCAGAATAGATTGAATGTTTATTATATACAATTATATGGACATTGGACCAATGATATTTCATTGTGGGTGGAGCTACTCAGCACAATGCTGCAGAAACAGAAACCAAATAATCGACAAAATGTTAAATCTGGTTAGAACATGGTCAACTCAACTATGAAGAAGACTGCTTGAGAACTATAAACACTGTCCATTCTGAATCCCGGTATTATTTTACATAAAACTGTGCGTTGTGCTGATGTACAGATATAGGAGTATTGAAAAACAACCCTCAGATGGTGACAGCAATATAGCGTATCCCATCAGAGTTCTCTGAATGCTTGAAGAGTCTTTCAGACGGCCCACATGCTGACCCAGAGGCGTCAGGCCATCACTCTGATTCACATTGCCACTGCGCTGGCGTCAAGACGTAAACAGTGTGCCTGAAGCCAAGACTCATAAGAGGTTCTGTCCATCTACAGCTGTCTACTCAAAACAATCAAATGTCCATCATTAGCACTATTTGAGGCCCACAGTCTTTCTTGAAGGCTGTATGTGTCTTTTCATTCATCATACCTTGAAATGAAAAGAGAACTGATCATCTGACTCTCTTGCCCAACTTACACAAAACATGCACTAGCAGTTTGTGATTGGATGGTAATCTATATTCTACAACACTGAGATTTTTTTGTTTTATGGACATTTACTATGGTAATACTGTTCTTTGAAGTACAGTGGTATATCAAATAATTTCATGGTACAGGGTACGTTGCTTAAATCCAATGAGTAGGAAATACTCTCTCCGGTCACAGGGCCCGGGATATAGTATAGGAATATAGCAATCATATAGCAATCAAGTCACAATGAAACAGAAGTACAATGGATATTTTCTTCCGTATTGTGACGTATACTGGACTGAAACAGATTACCAAAAAGGAAAAAAGAAAAATGTAGGGAGTTCTATACACCGGCTGCTGACTGGATTTTGAGATGTGGCATTTAACTTGAATTTGATTGGGCAGGGGTGGGATTTAAGTCAACTAAATGACTGGAAAAGTCCAACATACACCACTTGAGAGAAGCCTTTCGTTTTCACAAAATGAATAAGTTATGATATTTGGATTAGGTACTGTATTACGAGGTCAATTAAAAAAACATGCATGGATGAATCGTTCACAATAGGATCTACAACCTACATATACAAAATAGACAGGGTGAATTTTAATGCAGCCTTTAAGTAACAAATATATAGGGTGACAAGATGCAAAATGAATATTTTACCTGTAAGTCATTTCTGTCACATCAGCTCAACAGAGTTTCTCTCATAGCTTTCTCTATGAAGTAAGCCAAGATTAACCCAATTAATTGTCAGGCAAAGTCATGTCTCTATTTACTACTTCAGTGAGTTCTGAATGAGTGAATATGGATTAAGGTGGCTGAGTGGCAGTTGCTAAATGATTCGCATTCATTCAGGGGCTGGCAGCTTTTAGCTTCAAGTGTCTCCTCAAAATAAATCCCAACTAATTTTAATCAGTCTTTCCCTGAAATTCAAACCTGTAGATGGAACTCGATCTAAACCCACTGGCACATAATCAGTCAAAAAAATACAACTTAAAATCTTGAGTCCTTGGGTCTTTGGGGTTAATCTCCAGAACGGTGTACAACTTCAGAGCGGCTGCACTGAGATCAAAGCCTATTCATGAGCCAAACACAAAAAAACGTTGACTTTTGGCCCTCTGCCACTGATGGATTGAGTCCTCGTCTCTTCTATTGTGAAGTGAGACTCCATTGGCTGAGAGCTGTATTGTGTGGCGACACTGTCTGGGGCTGAACTCAGCAGGATGTGACAGAGTAATGCCATGTGGAAGGGGTTACATAAATTTGGGGAGGGTCCCTATGTTTTCATTTGGCACAAGCAATGGGTACCAACTGTGAAGATAAACAATTCAGAAGATCACATGATAACAAAATATAACCATTCTAGGACATTCGGTTACCCTTTACCCAGCCATTAAATGTAGATTTCCACTCAACCTGGATTTGTGCTTCTGAGGGCAATTATGTTTAACAACTTTCTGAGTAAACTAACAGGTCAGTGTGAATAATATGAGAAAGTTTCTGTCTACTAGTGACTTTCTCAACTTGTCTTTCAGGAGTAGCCTGTGTTATCACAGCGAATTTGGACAACTCTTTTGGCATCTGCTATGTCATGGGGTATAAAAGGGCAGTGGGAATTCACCTAAATACGAGTGTGTACATGTCACTAAAATGTGTACACATATATCTTATTTATCCTATTCATTTTTTTCCTCTACAAATGGACCATTCATTTCCTCCTAAAATGCTCCACACAGAACAGCTTTCTTTCCTGCGTAGTGTGTTGGGATTATGACATTAAAGGAAAGAAACCCAAAGGGTGTGACAGCATTCTTGAAGCAACAAGAGCCACCAAAACAAGATCCATAGCAATACACTGATTCATAATGCAGTTATATTCAGTTTGAAAGATCTGTTATCTGCTTTTAGAATATAACACAACTCTGTCAAACCCAATGGTGGCTTTCAACTCTTTTGAAAGCCTGATTTATACATAAGATATCATTTTTAAAGAGACAGTTTTTTTGTTTTTTTTTAAATATGTTCCACAATTAGAAAATGCTTACAGGTATGGGACAGCATTCAGAGAAACATTCATCCATGTTTTTCACATGTAGGTGGGTACAATGACATTAATGACAATGTACTACAATGTGGAGAAGTCTGTGCTCAGATTGTAATTTCAGCATGTGAGAAACTGAAATGGCATGAAAATGACTGATTAGCATTAATGCCTCAAAGGAAACAATTCAAAGCTTGATCCCATACATAATAGTTATCAGTGTGGTTACTATAGTGCATGCAGGAAGAAAACAGTGAAACTCCTTGCATTGCATATTGCCCTCTCGCTACTCCACTTGTCTTGAGGTGTCTGTATGTATCGGTTGTCCCAAAGATGGCCAGTGGACAGGGATTTATAAGCATGTAAAATGAATCCTGAAGGCTCTTTAGTAAACAACTCTGCCTGAATCTTATTACATCACAATGACAATAAAATGCTTCCCTTTTATTCAGACATCTGTTAATGTTCACGCCAAAAACTATTCAAAGCCAAACCAACAATCCTAAACATGCTGAATGTCATATCTTTGTACATCACTACATCAGAGCGCTCCAGCTGCCTATTGAACGTATGGCATAGCAGGATCAAAAAAAAACATATAAAGCACATTTGAAGATAAATTGGTAAGCCAAAGCAAACCATAAACCCCATGTGACCGATTATACCAAACAGCATTTGGAGTGCTTATGTCTCTCCAGCAAAACATGTGACTGTATGTTGGCAGGGTTTAGTATGTACCAGACTATAACCAAATGTCACATTCTGAGTGCTGAACTAACATGACATTTTGTTTAATTCACTGGTGAAAAAAATTCGGAACAGTGGTTTTCCACCAAAGTATTAAGCTGCACAACTTTCAATATTGATAATAAGAAAAGTTTCTTGATAGGTGTGGGTGATATATGGGTAGACATGATTAACAGTTACAAATTTTCTCAACCAGTAGAGATTATGGAGTATCTTTTTTATTGTGGTTATGCTAACGTGACATTGTTGTGCTGTGCAGTCATAAAAGTTTTTTATTTGTATGCATTTTTTAGTGATTTTAAGCCACTGAAGCGCAATAAGCAGTGATTGAGAACCCATTCGGGTATATGCGTATACTGTCTGAGAGATGAGCACACATAGAGCTGCTGCTCATAGAGTGTGTGAGTACTGTACAGTTCTTTGCAGACTATGCAGTGATTACTTTATACTGTTTTTCTTAGTATTTCTTATTTCTAGCGCTTGAAGTTTTTTTTAGGTAGGTCTATCTAATTTGTGTCTTTGTTCTATTGTAGTTCATTTTCCTATATGCTTGTAATTAGTTTCTTTTTTCTTGTTTTATCACTGTTTACTTGTCTTCAGTAAGATTTTCACCCCCCAAAAAAGGTTTTAAGCCAGTTATTTATTTAAGCCAGTTATATTTTTACACAAGTGTCTAAAACTCTTCACAGTACTGTACCTTTGCAGGTCAGTTTCTTCAAGCGTCTTGGAGACACGGCCACAGTTCTTCTGGATTTAGTTTGTCAAAGTTTCATCTGTTTCTTCATGTAATCGCAGACAGATTCAATGATGGTGAGATCAGATCTCCGTGTGGAGCATCGGCTGTCGTCAGGTTCCTTGCGTATTCAAAAATCTCACTGGATTATTACAATTAATGTCAAAATGAATGTTTGTAAAAGTAAACTGATATTTCCTACTGACACACTACAGCAAAAGATAAACCATTTTTGGGAGGGTGAAAATACTAACGTGCCTAAGACTTCTGCACAGTACTGTATATAACCCAAAAGGGCCATATTGTCAGATTTATTTTAGTTCTTGGGACTGCCCTAAGACTAAGTAAGACACACACCTATCAGACATATCTGCCCGGTAGCAAAATGAAGCCTCACATTTACAAACGCATGCATTATACATTAAATATTGTAGACAAGGTGTTTGCTATTACTGTTGAGACCCCCTATTCATCAAAAACCCTGTAGCTGCCTTCCTCACAAAGCCCCTAAAGAACAGAGTGGTGTAATTCTTCAGTCAAGAGTCATGAAATCTTCTAAGCATGCAGATTTTCTCTGACGGGTTAAAGTTTAACACATCAGAGCAGGCTCAGGAAAACCCTCTACCCAAAGACAGCTACAGACAAATCTCAGACCTCTCTAAAGCATCTGAGTAAACCCGCTCTTTAAACACAGCTAGATAACCCAGTGACCCTTGGACAAATGTCTCTACAGAGAGGTGGGCTGAATTAAAGATCGCCTCACTGCCAAATTGCCCAGAGACAAAAAAAAAAGCAATGAAGGACACAATAAATGGGCCTAATTTAAGGCTCCGACATCTTGACAAGCAGAGGTGGACTTGAATGAACGAGCGGGAGGCTATTTAGCTTTTAAACGCATTTGTTTCCAGTTACCTCTACAGCTATTGTAAGCTTACAGATCACTGAGCCAGAGCTGCAGTGTTTTCTGAAAAACTGAACCATATGCAGTTTGGCTGGTTTGGGGGATTGGATGTTTAGATTGACTTTGTAAATTGTACCCGGCTCACACAATTACAAGGACAGAGCGATTGCTCACAGGACAAGCCCAGCAGAGCTCTTTGAGAGGATACACTTTAGGTCAGAGGAAGTGTCTTGTAAAGAGTTAGAACTACGAATGTTTGTAGTTCAATGAGCAGATGTAGAACAGCGCAACCTGCTCAGAGCATAATTGTGGTTTGGACTGAAGAATGAGCATATGAGTGTACTAATAGTAACGTACTTCTACTCTAAACACGTAATTTTGCCCCTCGTTCCATCTTACATTCTTTCCATCTGGGCCCATTTTCAATATCAACCCAGCAAACCCAAACATTGAAGACAAGGCTAAATTGAATCCACACGTTTTCAAACATGATAGAGATGACAAAAATATGGTTTCAGATAAAACATATTGCCTTCATTCCTCACCTTCAGGGCAGCAGTCACCTTTAAGTGAGCGAAAGGCCAAGAGTGTTGCACACACATACACATTTCCCTTCCTCTCTGCATGGCTGACCTCTTTATAGGCTTGCTGAGATGTAAAGGAGACGAGTGTAATGCAAAGAACAGCTGGCGTGACAGGCCTAAGCGCACACACATACACATTTGGAAGACCCCGATAGTCATGAAGAGAGGTCACACACAGACACATTCAAACCGGCTCTATGAAACCTACAGAAAAACAGCAGAATGCAGTCAGCTCTCAGTGGAGTGCATTCATGCTGAATCCACAGTTTCTGAATCCACTTCCCTCGGCTGCTTTACCTGCGTCAAGGACAGTACAGACCACCAACACACTCTGACCACTTATTCATTAAAAACACACAGCGACTAAAGGTTCTGTTCACATAAAACACAAATAACTAGCAAACTACAACACTATAAAGATGTTCCCACTTAGCTAAACCCTTCTTTTCTAGTATACTCATTCTCACACTGTTGATATACATGTAATCAGCAACAGTACAGTAAAACTCAGTAAAAACAGTAACGGTATCCCCCTCTGTCCCACCCCTCCCCCGTCTCAACCCCCGTAAGGTAAAGCCATTAGCACCTTTAAACTCCACCGCTGTCTGTACTCACCATGCTGCAGGCTGACTGTCCTTCCCTTCATTACATTCATTTTCCAGTGAGTCTGGCGGCGTCCTGTGCCGCGTTTGCGTGTGGGAGTGCGTGCATGTGTGCTGAGTGGGCAAGTTCGTGTGTGTTGCTCACTAACCCTTCCAAACTGCAGGTCTCCAACACACTGACACACTCCCCACACACTGCAGCAGCTCACGAGGTAGAGACCGCCCCCTCACTCTCTGCCCCTCCCCTCTCACACTGCCTGTCTAGCGGTCACTCAGAAAGTTCTGGACACACCCACAGCTCGAAAGCCCCTCCCCATCACACTCTACATAAGCTGCTGGAGCAAAATATACACAAGGGAAGAAAAGTGTCAACACAAACACGCAAACTACTTATTAAATATGCAGTATCTTACAATCAAAAGAAAGTATTAACGGGATAGTTTACCCAAATAATGAAAATTCTGTCCTTATTTACTCATCTTTGTGTAGTTCTAAAAATGTTATTTATTTTTTTTGTCAAGGAATGCACTACATTTTTCAAAATATCTACTTTTATGTTCCATAGAAGAAAGAAATTAAATGATGAATTTACATTTTGGGTAAACTATCCTCTCCCTTTAAACTATGTATTTTTCACATCGCATATATATACACACACTACCAGTGTGTTAATAATAAATACATAAAAAACAATAATATTGTGAAATATTATTACAATTTAAAATTATGGTTTTCTATTTTAATATACTTTAAAATATAATTTATTTCTGTGATGGCAAAGCTGAATGTCAGCATCATTACTTCAGTCTTCAGTGTCACATGATCCTTCAGAAATCATTCTAATATGTTGATTTGATACTATATCAATGTTGAAAACAGTTTTGTTGCTTAATATTTTTTTTGGAACCTGTGATACTTTTTTCAGGATTCATTGATGAATAAAAGGTTAAAAAGAACAGCATTTATTCAAAATATAAATCTTTTCAAACAATATAAATCTTTACTATCACTTTTTATCAATTTAACACATTCCATGCTGAATAAAAGTATTCATTTCTTTCAAAAAAAAGAAAGAAAAAAAAAATGACTGACCCCAAACTTTTGAACAGTAGTGTATATCGTTACAAAATATTTCTATTTTAGATAAATGCTGATATTTTTAAAAACGTTTTGTTCATCAAAGAATCCTGAAAAAGTATCACAGGTTATAAAATATTATTAAGCAGCACAACTGTTTCCAACATTGATAATAAATCAGCATATTACAATGATTTCTGAAGGATCATGTGACACTGAAGACTGGAGTAATGAGGCTAAAAATTCAGCTTTGCATCACAGAAATAAATTATATTTTAAAGTATATTAAAATAGAGAACCATAATTTTAAATTGCAATAATATTTCACAATATTAATGTTTTTTCTGTATTTATTATGAAATAAATGCAGCCTTAATGAGCATAAGAAACTTCGTTCAAAAACATTAAAAATAGTAATGTTTCCAAACTTTTGACTGGTAGTGTATAATATATATATATATATATAGATAGATAGATAGACAGATAGACACACACACACACACACAAACCCGATTCCAAAAAAGTTGGGACTGGATAAATTGTGAATAAAAAAGGAATGCAATGATGTGGTTTCAAATTTCAACATTTTATTCAGAATACAACATAGATGACATATCAAATGTTTAAACTGAGAAAATGTATAATTTTAAGGGAAAAATAAGTTGATTTTAAATTTCATCAACACATCTCAAAAAAGTTGGGACAAGGCCATGTTTACCACTGTGTGGCATCCCCTCTTCTTTTTATAACAGTCTGCAAACGTCTGGGGACTGAGGAGACAAGTTGCTCAAGTTTAGGAATAGGAATGTTGTCCCATACCTGTCTAATACATGCTTCTAGTTGCTGTCTTAGGTCTTCTTTGTCGCATCTTCCTCTTTATGATGCGCCAAATGTTTTCTATGGGTGAAAGATCTGGACTGCAGGCTGGCCATTTCAGTACCCGGATCCTTCTTCTACGCAGCCATGATGTTGTAATTGATGCAGTATGTGGTCTGGCATTGTCATGTTGGAAAATGCAAGGTCTTCCCTGAAAGAGACGACGTCTGGATGGGAGCATATGTTGTTCTAGAACTTGGATATACCTTTCAGCATTGATGGTGCCTTTCCAGATGTGTAAGCTGCCCATGCCACACGCACTCATGCAACCCCATACCATCAGAGATGCAGGCTTCTGAACTGAGCGCTGATAACAACTTGGGTTGTCCTTGTCCTCTTTAGTCCGGATGACATGGCGTCCCAGTTTTCCAAAAAGAACTTCAAATTTTGATTCGTCTGACCACAGAACAGTTTTCCACTTTGCCACAGTCCATTTTAAATGAGCCTTGGCCCAGAGAAAACACCTGCGCTTCTGGATCATGTTTAGATATGGCTTCTTTTTTGACCTATAGAGTTTTAGCCGGCAACGGCGAATGGCACGGTGGATTGTGTTCACCGACAATGTTTTCTGGAAGTATTCCTGAGCCCATGTTGTGATTTCCATTACAGTAGCATTCCTGTATGTGATGCAGTGCCGTCTAAGGGCCCGAAGATCGAGGGCATCCAGTATGGTTTTCCGGCCTTGACCCTTACGCACAGAGATTGTTACCCACTGTATTATTACATTATTAGCTAACTGCATTCTCTAAATTGTAATGTTGACATGCATTCTCTGTAAAGTTGCTTTGAAACGATATGTATTATGAAAAGCGCTATACAAATAAATGTGAATTGAAAAAGAGATTGTTCCAGATTCTCTGAATCTTTGGATGATATTATGCACTGTAGATGATGATAGCTTCAAAATCTTTTTTTTCTCTGAGAAACTCCTTTCTGATATTGCTCCACTATTTTTCGCTGCAGCATTGGGGAAATTGGTGATCCTCTGCCCATCTTGACTTCTGAGAGACACTGCCACTCTGAGAGGCTCTTTTTATACCCAATCATGTTGCCAATTGATCTAATAAGTTGCAAATTGGTCCTCCAGCTGTTCCTTATATGTACATTTAACTTTTCCGGCCTCTTATTGCTACCTGTCCCAACTTTTTTGGAATGTGTAGCTCTCATGAAATCCAAAATGAGCCAATATTTGGCATGATATTTCAAAATGTCTCACTTTCAACATTTGATATGTTATCTATATTCTATTATGAATAAAATATAAGTTTATGAGATTTGTAAATTATTGCATTCCTTTTTTATTCATTTGTACAGTGTCCCAACTTTTTTGGAATCGGGTTTGTGTGTAAATGAGTTAAAAATTAAGGTAAGTAGAAATGGTAGAAATGACAAAAGCACATTACTAATTTTATTAAATAAATTTCATTAAAAATTGCATCCAACTGAACTGACCACTTTAACTGACTAGCACACAATGTTATGATTGGAAACAATGCTTTTAAATTCAATACATTTACCAAAAAACATAATGCAGTCAAATTTAATTTACTTGTAAGAACAGAAGTGAGTCAGGGAAATTTACTGCAGAGGGCTTTTAAAGGAAAAACAGTGGTAGTCACTGTAATCTGGATTTTCAGTGAGACTACTACATACACCCAGAGACTGGCTCCCTGCTGACATAGTGAATAGACACAGAGCCCTAGAGGGAGGAGAAATGCTGTCCAAGATGAGTGATTGACACTTGATCTGCTCACCACTGCATAAAAGCTGAGAAGGGATCAACAAGGAGAAAGTGAACATGGGGCACAGGGGGTCAGTGCTTCAGTCAAATGCACAGCTGGTCTAAGCTGCATTAAGTCACCTCTAACTTAATTTGAATCTTAAAACACATTTTTAATTTAATAATTAATTAATAGTTAATTATACCTCAGAATCTTTAAAAGTCTAAATGCCTCAAATTCCAATTGCAGTTCATTTTTTTGACCATTACACTACATATTTTTACATTGGACAATAAAGATCTAACATTGATGATAGAATTATTCTTTTGGAGTGAAGCTCTAGCTAAGCTTCTAAACAACAGACATTTCCATAATAAGACTGCAGCCATGTGCTAGCAGATTTGAAGAAGTGCAAATAAAAACAATTCTTTTTAAATATATTTTAAAATGTAATTTATTCCTGTGATGGCAAAGCTGAGTTTTCAGCAGCCATTACTCCAGTCTTTAGTACCACATGATCCATCAGAAATCATTCTATAGATATATTATAATATGTTCATTTGCTGCTCAAGGAGCTTCCATACTGGGCAAAGAAATAACTCATAGTGCTGATAAACTGCCACATAAAATGGGTTCAATGAAAGCCAGGTTTAAGTAATTTTTCAACCAGTTCCTTTCAATGTCATCTTGGATATTGATTTTCTTAAGTAACATTGACACAACCCTTAAATTAAACCACATTCAAGTAGATAAATCACTTCTGAAAACTCAACAAATACAACATGGTATATATACTTCCCCTGCTGGAAACAGTATGAGAAGCCCTTAAACTCAAACATCTAGCTTTTGTACAAGCCTGATCTGCAAGAGCACAAAGGAGATTTCTCAGCTTGGTACCAAGCTGCATATAAACCTGAACACTGAATTAAGGTCATACTAATTTGAATACACATATGTAGGTCTCTGTGTTTAAGTTTTTCATCACTGGGTTAGTTTGGTCTATTTATATAGGGGGTCCAGTATAAATAGAGTCTGTGCAGTGTACGACCCTGTCTGACTAAAACTCTCAATGTCAAGCATGTGATCATTCCTAAATTAAAACATATTTACTTTTAACCAGGCATTGTAAAAACACATGTTCCTCTGGCTCTAGACCAGGGGTCTTGAACCATTTACAGGCCAAGGCTCACTTGATGTATAGAAAGATCGACTAGGGACCCCCTGTAGTGTATAAATAAGTGCTGCATTTTAAGGCCGTGACATACCAAGCTGACGTCAAAGAACTAGCAGTGATGAAAGCCAACTGTGTTGTCGCCTTGCATCGGCTGCGTCCGGGACAAAAACCTGCACTTGAATACACCGACTACAGCCGACTGCCAACCAGCACATGCGTTCTGGACCTGATTGCGACGTTGCAGAAAGATAGAAACCGTTTCTAAAATAGAATCGTCGCTGTCGAGGCTGGTTAGAATAAAAACTCTAACTAACATAAGATACAAACACAAAAGATACCTTTTATCATATGTCGCAGCATCGCGTCTGGTTAAGACATGGTGTAAAAAAACATTTTGACACAGAAAGCAGAGAAAACATTTACTTCCGCTGTTCTCGGTTTCAAATAGTTTAATTTTAACTTTATTGGTGTAACATGTATGCTCTGTTTTGGTTTAGTTTCTTTGTGTTTTATTTCTGTTTGCCTGCGTAACCTAGTTTTTTTAGTGTGTTCCCTTGATTAATGATTCCATTCACCATTGTTCTATTAAATAACTCATTTAGCCTGTGTACATGTATATATACTTTTTCTTTGTTGGGTCTTGTCTTAGTGTCGTGGATGTGTTTCCCGTTATTATACTTTACATTCTGTGGAATATTGTATTAAAGAATTTCCTGGAGTTCTTTGTCTTTGTGCGATTTCTTATAAGCACCCACCTGTGACAACTGGCATGACAAATACATGTACAATGTATCTTTATATATTTGTATATTCATATTTCCAAAAGCATGTACAGCTTAGCTGCATACAAACAAAAAAGTTAAAAAAATTGGCAACTAATGACAGCCATTGTGTTTCCCTAATTAGAAAGAGAGTATTTCATTGTTTATGAAAGTTTAAAATGTGTGGTGTATGTTTAACTTATACAAATATATTACAATATATTACAATTCCCGGATGTGTGTGTATTTTGTGCATTCCGTCTACCCCTGTAAAACTTTAACCATTTTTGATACTGATATGTTACTGTGATATGACACAAAAATTATCTCAAAGTCCACGCAGTCACTGTATGGCAGGAAGTGGAAAACGCTGTTTCAGGTACTGTTGTTGCGAGGGAGAGTGGATATTCAGCCATGGGGCAAAAAGCAGCTCTTGTGTTTCACCCTTTGTTAATAGCTCATTATATGACATGGTCCTTCACCCAAGGCTGTCATCAGGAGTAATGCTCAGTTCCTGTGTGTGTGTGTGTGTGTGTGTGTCTCTCTTTATCACACGCTATACAAGCAGAGTAGAGTTTGAGACAAAGGAACAGCTGAGCTGCTCTACAGAGATGCTCTAGCTTCAAGTCTGCAGAAATCAGTCCATGTAAAATGAGAAGGAGCTGTTATACTTAACGTAATCAGCTAGTAATTTTTTCTGAGTTAATCAAACTAAGAACAACAGGAATATATTATTTGATTCATATGCAATTGGATCAGTCTGAGGTGGGATGATTTATGTCCAGAATTGGATCAGTCTGAGGTGGGATGATTAAATCTCAGAAGCTCATACATTTTTATAGCAGGTTTTTACACATACACACAACATCCAGAGTATCTGGCAAGGGGAAGGACTACCTCTACAGGCCAGAGTTAGTGAGTGCTTGATGGCCGTCTTGTGAAGTAGAGGTCTGATAACATAATGACTGATCAGCATAACAGCTCTCAAACAACAGAAAGAAGGAAGAAAAAGTTAAAGAATGGAGGGAAATGGGGACAAAAGATCACTAAAGCTATTTTCTTACCTTTAATGGTAAAAGAGGCCATAAATGAGGAAGACTACAAAGCTCTCCAGACATACCAGAGATAATAATCAGTGTGTATGTGTTGAACATAGCAGCACAACAGGCCCAGGCAGCCAGAAAATGAGAAATAAACTGTGGAGTTAGAAGCTAATGGTGCAACACATAAACACCTACAACCCTGAAGAACTGTACTCATAGACTAAATACTGTGTGTGTTAATGTAAGCTGCAAATCTCCAACATTA
The DNA here is from genome assembly GCA_037101425.1 of Elopichthys bambusa. Classification (NCBI taxonomy): domain Eukaryota; kingdom Metazoa; phylum Chordata; class Actinopteri; order Cypriniformes; family Xenocyprididae; genus Elopichthys; species Elopichthys bambusa. Next base: position 27,120,895 of record CM074432.1, read on the forward strand.
TGTTTTATGAACCCAAATATTCTCACAAATTATTTTTACACACCAACTAGACTATCAATACTGACCAGTAAGGACCCGATCTTTCTTTAAGCTATACATTGGTAAAATCTGTGTATCAGTAAATATAAATATAAAGTGCTTGCTGAAAACATGACACTACTTAGTGCACCTTTACAATGGCTTAATATTGGCATTTACTTTTTGTTTACACACACAGACACTCAAGATTTACAAACATAGATGATGGAAAAACAAGGCCGTCTGTCCCGCTCTGTTTCTCCAAAACTCAATCTGATTAAGTGATTAAACATGAAAAGAGATGCAGTTTGTCTGGCAGGACTGACTAATGCACTGCTGATACCAGTTAACCTAAAGCCCTCTGCTTTCTGAGGGACTCAAGGGACAGAAAAACTGATTTATTTTTAGATTTATTAGATTACACAGTTTATATAAAGAGAACACGCAAACAAGAGAATAAGAGCGAGAGACATATGACTAATCAATACAGGACATGATTGTTCCATTATACGATATGGATAGACAAAAAGCAGCAACACAGATGCAACCTTAAATCATGAGAATAAAACAAGACAAACTGGTGCCGAGACTGCTGGAATAAACATTCACATGTTCCCATAACAATTACATCAGTTTGTGCCAATATCTTTCGCAGGAGGTGAAAATTATTAGCCAAAACCAATAGAGATACAGAGAGAAAGAATTGACAGTTGGAGCTCCACCCATATCAGCAATGAAAACAAAGATTAAGCAGATGAATGACAAACACACCTGAGGTTCACTGAATGAATATGCTGTGTTTTTCAAGTGTTTAAAAGAGCTGAGAGAATAAGCGCCAATTAAGAGACGAGACAGAGTGTTTTCCTTCTAAGTAGGAACCATCACAGATCAACAGTTAAACCACATATCTATAAATCCAGGCATGCTAAAATGTGCACTTTGCTGTGAATTGTTATAGTAAAATGTATCTATAGTTTTGACAGACAGAGAGAAAAATGTTTATTTCTGAAAGAGGGGATTTCTAGCATCAAATACCTCCAAATTCAACCTATAACAAGGCCACTGATCACAAGATATGCTATGAAAGTTCAGATCTAATTTTTAACAGGGGCCTGTACGATTCCACAAACACACTCAGAAGTGTAAAACCTCTTGCAATTTGAAAGGATTTGACACAAATATTTATTCTTCATCAGCATAAGGGTGATCCTTTCTGTTCAACTCATAGAGCTGGTCTAAAAGCAAACCTGTTTCAGTCTATTGTGAGATAGGATTTCCCCCAGATAAAACTGACTGGCTGATGGCATTACACCAGTCTTCAATACTGACTTTAGCTTTGTAAATCACTGCCGCTCCATGTGCCCGTCAGCTACAGCCTCAACAAAGACAAGATTAAAAATGTGCCATCATAATCCTTCTACCAGCATCACATAAAACACATGGATTTTATTAACTGTTACACCGCATCCTGATGTCATATATACAGCAATCTGATGCTTCTACTATTTCTACTTGTTGAATTCACTCAATTAAAAAGGAATACAATTCCTTCATATTTTTTTGTGGGTCTACCAGGTTGCTCTAGTTGTGACTGTGCTTTTGATAAGTGTAGCATCTGCTAAATAACTACCAAATCTTCTTACATCAGAGTAGTGTAGCAGCTTCACTTCCATCTATTTTAATCTATTTGTGCCACTAAGTGTCTAATGAATGGACGGTTAACCACAGCTATAAGCATGAGTAATCCTCACTGAAAATAATAAGACTAAGTCCACACATACTCATAAGTGCACCTGTAGTCTGAATAGTTAAATAAAACCAGAGCATACAAGTCTAATAAAACACTTAACAATGCTTCTTTTACACCAAGCTGAGGTAAGGTAAAAATCAACAAATGATGTGAGATGTCTTTAGGTGCTCTGCAGGTTACCTGTTGAGACAAAATATGTGTTTTTATGTTTGACATGAGTAAACACACCCTGAATCAAATCATTCTGGGACACACGTGAGAGGTTTGCGGTTTAAATGAAACCTTTTGTGAAGGCAGTGAACTGTGTTCATTATACAGAATGATGTGGAGTTTTTACTTTAGAAACACTCAGGCTGAACAAGTCAGTGCTCTTTTAAAACATAAGAAAAGCTATGTCCGGAGCAAATGTAAAATATTACAAAATGTTGATGAAATCTTTATAACAATGTGACCTAAATATAGCTTTCCTATTATAAAATAAAATAAATGATCACAGTGCTATAACAAAAAAACAAAAAATAGATTTCGGCCAAGTAATAATTATTACACACAATAATAATGACAATAAAAGTAATAATAATGATTAATGAATGAATTTACTATTATTATTGGGTTATTATTTGTGTATGCAAACACATGGACAAGGCCCTTCCCATGACACATGCTTGTCACCAAAGCATGTAAAATGTGTCAAATACTGTAGAAGGAGACTATTTGTACACATCAGTGTTTCAGACAGTTCATCCATAAGCCATTAAATAAGACTCAACAACATTATTAATCCCTAACCTCAGTTTACACACACACACACAGTTTACGGGAACTCTCCATAGACGTAATGGTTTTTATACTGTACAAACTGTATATTCTATCCCCTACACTAACACTACCCCTAAACCTACCCATCACAGGAAACTGTCTGCATTTTTTGAATTTTCAAAAAAACACTGTTTAGTATGTTTTTTAAGCCATTTGGTTTACGAGGACACAGGAAGTGTCCTCCTAAACCATGTTTACATTGTAATACCTATGTTATTATACACATTTGTGTCCTCATAAACCATATATACAAGAACACACACACACACACAGAATGAATGACCCATAGTCTTCCAAGAAAATGAGTTTCATTCATAAATATCAATTATATACCTACAGCGTACATTTTTTATGGTATTATTTGAATGATGGGCCTGGATGGTGACCAGCATACATTTCACTTATTTCACATACAGACACGGTCAACAACTGCACCCCAATATTTCACTATTTCACACACAATTGTTTTTTCAATTGCATTTGTAGCACTTTCTGCACAGTGAAACAGACTTTTGATCGTTTAACTATTTGGGAATGAGAAAAAAAAAAAAAATCAGATTTTGGATACAATAAAAGACATTTGTGCATGCAGCAGGCCTTTATAAACATGCTGACATCAGCTCAGTAATTGTTGATGATTAACTTCTGTGTCACATGACCTCATTATAGTACCAGACAAAGATAAAGAGATAAAGACCATTTTTACTATAAAGTGTACAATAAGCCCAGTTTCTAAACGAATCTGCAGATAAGCACAGATACATTTATTATCGTATGATAATGGTTCAGGATTTTACAGGCTGAATTTTGATTCTGTAGGAACATGATTACGATTGAAAGGACTGGGACCCACTGCTCATCTAACTGCCTTTATCTTCTCTTTAAGGAAGAATTTCTAGACAGTTACATGCATGACAATGGCTGCATCTGAATATGCATACTTCCCCCTTATATAGTATGTGAAAAACAGTATGTGAAAAGATGTAGTTTTTCCAAATTCCTGTATTCATAAAACAGTAGTCCCAGATGACCTACTACTTCCATCGAGTTTCTAAATTGGACACTTTAGGCCACAGGAGAGTTGTGAATGATAGTGAACCAACACAACTGACACTGTATGTTAAAATAACAATTTATTGACAATAACATTAAAAATGTAGTGCATCCAGATTACATTCATACTATATAGAACATACTTTTTATCTGGCACATAGTACATAGTACTTGTCAAAAAGAATTACCTACTTAGTGAGTATGTGATTTTGGATGCAGCCAAAGACAAATTATGTTTCATTAAAGGGCTGAACATTATTGTTAAGAAGTGGATTAGTAATGGGATTTAGGGATAGAAACTCACTATCACCACTAACTTATGACTCCTCATTTGTGACTAGTGATGAACCTTACCTGTGACTAATCAGAAGGGTGTGCTTGCATGCTGCTTCACCATGTGCTACGCTGTTTCTCATTCATCTTTATATCCCAAATTTGGGAAATAGCAAGGACCTTGATCTAAGTAACTGGATCACTGATGACTCAAGTTTTCCACAACATGATTACTTGGCAGTGCGCTGATTAACAAAGTAACTGATTGAGACACACCCCTAGACCCGGCCTTGCAGTGTGAACACAAATGTCCTGCTCGGTCTTCTTTTTCCATCACCTAAAATGGGAACTCTCCCTGAACATCTCCAATCTGACACAGACACATGCATACACCTTGTTAGGCCTGACTCCAATGTTATTTTTGGTAACACTTTATTTTAGGGTATTTTAACTAGTTGCTTATTAGCATGCATATTACTAGAATATTGGCTATTTATTAGTACTTATTAAGCACATATTAATGCTTTATTCTGCATGACCATATTCTACATTCTTAATCCTACCCAATACCTAAACTTAACATACCTTAACAATTAACAATTAATAAGCAGTAAATTAGGAGTTTATTGAGGGAAAAGTCGTAGTTAATAGTTTATATGTGTTCCCTATACTAAAGTGTTACCTTATTTTTAATCCTATAGGGATTGACGAAGTTACAAGCAGATGCTCTGGCTAGTCCATTTCACCTAGACCAGTGACCCTCAACCTTTGACTCATTTTAATAATTAAAAAATAAAACATTATGCAAAAAATATATTTCCCACTCACAATTTATAACTGATAAAATATTGTAGAGCTTGACAAAACTTCAACAATTATTTTAAATAATTGTAAGTTTTCTTGAGGACATTTTTGATGCCCCCTAGTGGGCCCCAGCCCCCTGGTTGAGAACAACTACCACATAGACAGCAAATGTTCATGTTTCATTTTCCCAGCAGGGCCTCTCACACCTTAACAATGATTTAAAGACATTATTCTTTAGTAAATATAAATTTAGAATATGGGTATTTGTGAAAAAATTATACACACATACACCAATCTCCAAATTATTCACAAATTATTAAAACCTAATGACTACTACTAAAAAAAATTTTTTTTTTTTCTGGTAAAACAGGAGTATGACTCCTCTAAGCTCTTAACCACTGGGTGACAGGGATGAAGAGATGTGCTGACAGTCACCAGAGAGAGAGCCTCAGAGAGAGGCAGGATTGAGCAGGTCCACCCAAGCCCAACTGAGCATTAAATATATGTGGCTTTAGTCACAAAGTTCAGTGTTATTCTCTAGACTGTTCTCTCTTCACCTCTACCCTCTTTCATTGTTCAGTTTCCTCTGTTTATTTTGTTATCTAAAACATTATTATTTAGGCAGAAAGATGGTAGTCAAACAGATCCTTTGGTAGTTCACTAAATGAAGAGGAGACAACAGGAAAAAAACAGGCCTTCATTGCAATGCAGGAGAGATTCAAAGCAGATCTAGGTTTTATAAGCATCTGTTTTTGTTTTTGAACACTCTGCTAGTTTTTATCAGATATCCCATTCATAAACAATGTGGAGAAACTGAACAACATGCGGATGTTAACAAGAGTTGAAGCTTTCTGCAAAATATTACAGTCTGACCACTAGGAGAAGAGGTCATAATATTCCTCCTGTCCAAGTGCCATGCCACGAAGACAAATAAATAAATGTGTAAAGCAGGGCTCCAGGCTGTGACTAAATGGTCGCATTTTGCGACCTTTTTTTATTGCAGGTGCGATCAAAATTTGTTAGCAGTTGCGCTGGCGCAGCCACCATAAGGTTGCCCAACATCAAATGGCAAACATGACGAAACTGCGCAACTCATTTGTGCTTCACAGTGTCGTGTGATCAAGATCGGCTCGTGAGTAGCTCGCGCTGCACTGACATGGGTCCAAACTGATAAACGGTCCAACCATCGTTAACTTCATCTTTGCAGCCGAGACTGACTCAGAAAACACAAGTTTATAGTTAATTAGTTAATTAAAATGTCTCCTTTCTATTTTCACCCGACATATATTTTTGCCATGCTTTGTGGCAAGCCTTGGAATAAGCTATGGGTGTATTCACACTAGGCACGGTTGCCTTGAACCGAGCCCGAGCATGATTGTCCCCCCTCCCCACTCACATTGCACTTAACGTTCCGGGCCGGAGCACACTTAAGTCATATACGATTCAACATTTTGAATGGAAGAAAACAGGAAGAAATGCACTTTCGCTAAGATACTGCCAAATATATTTATCATTTATGCTGTGCAGCGATTTTCACTTGCGTATCAGAGAATTATTACAAAGGCAGCTGACGGGGATTTGCAGCTTTACTCGCAAACTACAATTCCTGATCATCCATAAGGTGAGAATCAACCCATTATAAACCCAAATACACTTGAATTAATTACATGAATTGATAAGTGTGCTATCAGAATAGTAATAAAGATGTTTGCCGTCGTAATGACACAGTTCTGCACACAAAAGTAGCAGCTGTTCCGTGCTCTAGCACGGTTGGCGCTCACACTGCATGTGAACCGTGCTTGAGCTCAAACGAACCGCGCTCTGGCCCACCTCTTCCAAGCGGGCCAGGGACGGCTAAACAAACTGCGCCAGGGGACGGAACGGAGCGATCACACTTGTCAAACGAACTGGGCTTTGGGGGTCAAACGCGCTCGGGCACGGTTCAGAGCGCCTAGTGTGAGTACATCCTATGTTGCGCCTATATATGTTAAACGCTCATTATGGTTTAGTTCTCCTCAGTATATACTTAAGTAATTAAATTAATATAAATGTGTGATTAGTCGACTAATCATTTAAAAGTAATGACTAATAGTCGACTAGAAAAATCTTTATTCGGGGACAGCCCTACAGGCTACATTAATGAAACTACATGGAACAGTACTGAATTAAATATAATAGACATTGTGAGAGAATAATTTCCTGATTTCAACATTAAATCCATATTGAGTGGAGTGCAATTCACTCTGTTCTGGACCCACTTCATCTTCCCCATTGAGCCAGAGGATTCACCCACATCCAACATGTTATGCAAACCGAATGAGACCTAGATACCATCATTGGGGAAATCACCAGGCTGTTTTTCTAATTTACACATGAAACACATGATATTAAGAGAGAAAGAAAGAATGTGTGTGAGAGAGAGGTAGGATATGCTTTTGATTTGAATAGAAAAGTGGCGAGTTTAACCTGATGTTATGAACATCAAAGAATCCAGAGCCAGGGCTAAGTGTCAAAGAAAACTTTCACTAACTTCATCAAATCATAATCACATAGTTAACTGCCAACGTTTTTCGGTTTCTCTCTCATATCTAAGTGTAAGCAATGCTTGAGCACATAAGTATAGGGATGTGGATGGGAGAAGGCATATGGTTGGAGCTTCAGCAGAGGAAATTGAAGTTTAAGAGCTGTGTTCACTATTGTCCGTTATAGACATACTGCAATATCCTGTCCCTGGTTCTTTCCCTCTCTGTTCTTTTCTGTTCAAGCAAAAAAACTGACTCATAATCACCCATAATACCATGCAGCAGTTGTCTGGGAAGAGAGGGGGCCCACCTATAAACATTCTGTCCCGGGCCTGTGAATTTTAGCAACGGCTCTACCAGGCAGTGCTTATTTTGCCCACATGACACTGATAAAAATGTCAAGGGGTCTTACACATCTACTTTGAGGCCAATCTGTGATTACTTCAATTGGTGCGGGCAGTCCAACTCATGCCTTCAAATGACATAAATACTTTCATGTGCCTCCACAATCTCTCTGCAACAAAGTTCATACTTTTTTGCTGGGAAAGACACATGAAGCATGTCTTTCCAAAATATTTTCACCGCTGCACATAAGATCAATTTCTCATTTCGGAGTGATGAAAAGAAGTCTGCTGGACAGAGCGACAGAGTGGGGATGTTTCCCACAATTTCAGTGCCCTCTGGGTCAGACATTGTACCTTCAGGTCCAGCTGTAGTGCATAGAAGCATCCAGCCGTGACGGCACCGCACTGTACACACACTAGAACAGGGTTCACAAAGGGGTCTCAACATAATTCAAAGTAATAAACCTTCACCAATTGACCATCTTAAGGATTTGATCCAACAACTCATCTTCAAAAATAAATCAGCAATCAAACAAATGCAGAAACTTAAAAGGATTCAGTCCAGGGTAACAGAGATCTGGTGGGGGCCCTATGTTTGTCAGTTCAGGTTTGAGTGGCTATTCTTGGGACACATAACGCAGTCAGGGGTATGTATTTACTATGACATCCTACTCTGGCATCAGCTGTCCTACGTACATAACAGACAGATGACGATGAGAATCCAAAATTAAACAATGTGTTCAGTTCAGTCCTCCGACACTTTGTTACGAGTGCAGGGACGATGTAAATTACAAGAGCGCTCTGCGGTTGAACTGAGGTGTCAAATAAGCTGCAGAACTATTAAATAAACAAAGTCACATTCATTCGGCCACGTCTGAAAGTTCAACAGCCATTCATCTGGACTCCTCATTGACCTAGCTGATGTAAGAACGGTCTTCTTTATGTGTGAGGTTAATGGTGTGTGAACTCAATGCAGTCACGGCACACAAAGCCTTAACAGGGCTATTTAAAAAGATATACTGAGCCGTGCAGGCATCTGTCTGTACACACACACACACACATTCCAGCACAACACTATCACTCTCAGTACACCTATCACTCTCTGTACGTACACATATGTAATTAGTCAAAAATAAGTTTATATTAGTAACAAACAAACTTTTTTTAAAAATTATTAGTATGGTCCAACATAAAAAAACAAATAGAATGACAAATGTATGAGGTATTGATATGATCTAGAGAAGATCTATGATCTTCAGCAGCTTCAGTAAAGGGGGCACCTAGAGGACTTAATGTTCTAAAATAAGTCAAAACAGGCATTAACTTAAGCTAAAACAACTAAAATAAAAATAATTAAAAAAAAAAAAAGAAATCAATTCAGCCCTGCATCAACTGTTTTTTGTCTTTTGAAGATGCAGGGTTCCCACATTCTTGACAACCCTGGATATATAAAGTGGCCTTATTTTAAAAGTGTGATCCTAGACCTGGAAAAGTCATGTAAATAATTAAAACTCCATGGAGAATGTATTAATGGATATACATTTCTAGTTATGCCAAGTATTTAATCCTTAACTAGTAAATAAAATTAAAAAAAAATCTTTTTTTTAAAGTGTGATCCTTGTAGAACATATAGCTCCTAAAACTTCCTAAAAATCCTGAAATTTCATGAACTGTAATAATTATAATTGTTGTAGCTACTTCTATAATTCACAAGAACTAGGAGTTCCCATACATTTAAAATAAGTTTTGTAAAAAAAAAAAAAAAAGGGGGCCTTTGAATATTGTTGTGGACAATAAGGGTGTTAATTTTTTGGAATCTCACGATTCGATTAAAAATCTATTCACAATTTTGAAATGAATTTCAATTCAATAGACAGTATGGATAGATTTGATTTTGTAAATAAATAAATAAACAAACAAACTAAAAGGACTCTTGACCAGTTACAACATCTGCTATACACATTTTTTATTATATATTCATATACCGTACATTCTATTCAAAAATCTCCTTTTACAAAAAGCAAGATATTTATAGTATCAACATCCTAAATTCAGAGAGTGAGGGAAATATTAGTTCAGAGATGAAGGGAGGGGAGGACACAGTAAAGGCATGCAGAAGTGGGAGAAAGAAACTATCAGGATGACTTGCTCAGGCATGGAGAGCTGTGACTGCAGGCTGAGTGAGTGGACAGGCAAAATTCCAGAGACAGGTGGAGAGAGAGAGAGAGAGAGAGAGAGAGAGAGACAGAAAAACAGACAAAATGTTCAAATGTTCACTTACCCCTTAGTAGAGTCTGCACTATGACGACTACAGCAGCTCTCCACTAATCCAAAGTCTTCAGTCCTACAAGATCACGCTAATCAGAAAACAGCCAGTCTCCGAAGACCCTCAGTGGTAATGCTGACAGCATGTGAGAGAAAAAAAACAAAACACTCTGTGAGATACTCATACACACACTGAGATTGTCCGTCACTGTGGTAACTCAGCCGGGGGAAACTCCTCCCTTTTCCCTTCTGTAAAACCTCCCTCTCTCTCTCTTTCTCTCAAGGGGAGTAAACTCCTTTATTTGTCTCTTTCCCTACACTGTTCCCAAATCTGCCTGTTGGAGCATGTGAGACTCTCCTATCTAACACAGTATGAGTAGTAAAGACTTTGACATTACAATAAGAGTTACCTCATAGACACACCACCCACAAACACATGCAGCCAAGCCAAAAAACCTGCACTAAAACCAGGGGAACATACTCATACTCAAATTACAGCATACACTTTGTGGTCTTTGGAAATGTTCACAGGCACAAGACATCTTGATATACAACCCTTAACAAAACAGCCCTAAAATACACTTGCCTTCATACAAGTGAGAAATCCACTAGTCTGCAGGATGGAAACTCTGCCAAATGAAAATAAAGGGTAATGAAGGAAAATATAAAGAACAGAGAATGTTATTTAACACTGAATTTTGTATCTTAGTTGGTTTTTGAAAAATGACTTTTGGTGAAGACAGCTTTTCTTATGCATCAATTTTTCCATATCCACTTCCTGTATTTCTACGGAATCATTTTTCAATGCATTCATCATGCTGAAGCTTCACTGTGTCAGAGAAACAACCCTAGCCATTACAAACAGAGACAGTCTGATGTTTTTCAAAATAGATCTCCCTTTAGCTTATGATGTAAACAACACGAAGACGTGCACTTGATGGATCACAAAACGAACGGAAAGGTTCAAACTCTGGCAGAGCAGGTTGACCCACCTCTTTATGTCAACAGAAATTGCCCATGAGAGGTGTGGATGTGACAGAGACAAAGGATAAAAAAAACAAAGGCTTTTTCTCAGATCTGTTGAAGCTTGCTTAAACATTGACTTAGAACAGACACATCACTGAAATCCTTCTGCTAAAGGTCATCAGAACAGAATACAGGCAGGAAATATCAGCCTGGAGTCCGGACGTACTTTTACTGCTTTCTGTACTCAGTAAAGATCTTGCATACTACCGTTCAAAAGTTTGGGGTCAGTAAGATCTTTTTTAAATGTTTTTGAAAGAAGTATTTTATGCTCACCAAGGCTGCATTTATTTGATTAAAATAGAGTAAAAACAGTAATATTGTGAAATGTCATTACAGATTGAAAAACTATTTTCTATTTTAATTTGTTAAATATTCATTTGATGGCACCGCTGAATTTTCAGCAGCCATTATACTCCAGTACTTTCAAATGATGATGGCTCCAGTACGTCATGCATGACCTTTCCAACATGATTACGTAATGCGTGGCGCATTGCAGAGCTAGTGGAAGACGAGCATTTGTGGTTAAAAACTATATAAACATTTTTTTTTTTTTTTGTTGAAAATATTAGACAAGTCCCTTATTCCTCAGCTGGGATCATGTAGAGCCCTTTGATGCTGCACAATTTGGACCTTAAACCTGTTGTACCCTGGTGAAGTCCACTATATGGAGAGAAATCCTGAAATGTTTTTCTCAAAAACCTTAATTTCTTTTCGACTGAAGAAAGTAAGACATAAACATCTTGGATGATATGGGGGTGAGTAAATTATCAGGAAATTTTAATTCTAAAGTGAACTAATCCTTTAAACTACTAAAGAGAAACAAGAGTGATGGCACAAGCTGGTCTGGAGAAGATATAACACATTAAATCTACTCACTTTTTTCACTCTGTAAAACACTAGAATACTCAGGGCGCTCATCATGGCGGATGGTGCTGACAACTGGGCTGTCTGAACTTAAGACAGGGGGTCTCCGATGGTACAAGTGTATCCTGTGTGTCCTTTACTCTGGATCCACTACAATACTCAGAGCACTCATCAAAATGTGGTCTTTACATTATGAGAGATTCACTGTCATGATCTAGCGTCAAGTGTGCTTCCTGTCTAGGGTCTCTATAGACATGGCTGACGGCTCCAGTCTTCTCAGTGTTATTTATTTATTGTTACCACAATTTTAAAGTTTCACACATTAAAAATTAATAAAAAAAAAAATAAAATAAAAAAAAAAAAATACAATAACCAACAAGGACAGAGAAGAGGAAAAGTAATGATGCCAGAGTCAGAACCTTTCCTGACAAAGACCTTTCACAAAGCGCTACGGCTACAACATTTACAGTCTTACAGTCTTAATATTTACAGTCTTTACTTGACTGCCTGCTACCACTATTAAAAAAAAAAAAAAAAAATTATAACTTGTAAATAATACGATTACTGTAGTACATTTACTTAAAAATTTCACATTTAATTAAATGTTGCAAAGAAATTTGCTGTTTCTTTGTAATTTGTTTGTGAAATTTACTTGAAATTTCTGAGTGAAAATTGTTTCTACACCAAATTTTTTACATTGGATGTTCAGAAAACCACATCTGAAGGCTCTTAATCTCCAGTGCTGATTGGATCCAAACACATAGCAGTTTAGAAACTGCATCACAATGCCACTTCAATGATATTTGAAAGTAATTTAAGGCAATTTAAGGTGCGGTTACATTTATTTTTGTGCAGCGAAATTTCGATAATCTCAATAAGAATCCAAATAATCGTGAATTTCCCATGGGGGACATGAAAATTTGTTGTTTACCAATATTTACAATGAACGGACCTACTTTGCCCAAGAATTTTAGCCGAAGTTTTGCTATGTGACCGCGGCTTCACTTTGGTGGCACAAATTTTTCCGGTACACAGCAGATAAAGAAACATCAAACACTGTCCACTGACACAACAACAATGCTTTACTGTTCTTGTAACACATACACCTATATTTAAATCCCTTAGAAATACCACCAACAGCCTTCAGCACAGTTGTTGCACAGTTATGAAATCAGACACTTTTGAAAGGAGAAAACATAAACACATTCTCAACATAGTTCTTGTGCATGAGATCTGGCTGATTAGAACCTGACAGCCATAAAATACAACTAACATCAAACTAAATGTGTTAGAACAGCATTTTTGGTCCGTTGTGTTAGACTTCAGATGTTACTAACAGTGTAAAGTTCAGCTTGAAACATTCTAAAGGGCATATGAAGGCTTATGACACACACACCAGACAGAACCCTTATTTACATCCATATTCTACAATCACACATCCAACAACAACAATTAACATTCACATTCTCTCTGTCTTACAGTGACAACCAAAGACCTGTTTCAAACCATCCACCAATCACTTTGAGTTCAAAGTGTTTATTTTTATAGCAAAAAAACACATCTTAATTGACCACATCAACTCAAATGTATGAAATGTAACCAAGGTTTGGAATCGAAAATCGATTCCAATTCTGGAATTGGATACTTAGGGTCAGGAATCTGATATTTCTTATAAAACTAAAATTTTGATCCCTCTTATCAATTCCTTTGTGTGCACTTTAATATGACTTTAATATGTACCATTTATGTGCACAGAAAGCTGCCTCTCATACTGTATACTGAACAATAATGATACAGTTCTCTTCCATGTTTTTGCACTCGAATGGACAAATACACAAAAATATGTCAAAATAACCTTGTAATCACATACGGTTTTGTCTTAAGTGAACATAAACAGTTGACAAAGAAATTGCATGTGTAACAGTATATTGGATCCGTGCAGCCCTTAAAGTGACAGCAGCCTAATATTCCTGCTGCCGTCTCTACAACATTAATCAAACAACAAAAGACAAAGAAATTTTCACTTGCTGTTCTTGACTGAATAACTTTTGCAACTTTGTAATGTATATTTTATTTATAAAGTCCAGTGTTATTTTACATCTGATTATAGTTTCTGTACCTGAATACCTGAATATCTTAAAAGTTGTATTTGTATTTACAACTGCTAATTTGTTTATTTTTTCTTTTTTAATTACTGTGTTTACTTGTCTTTAATAATGCTTGAAATTTATATTAGTTAGGCTAGTTATTTTTGTGTGTGTGTGTGTAAGTGTCCTTTAACCTGTTGATTTTTGTTCATGGTTTTCAGCTACAATAACATGTTTTGCAATAAGACTTAAAACAAATGTGAATGATGTCTATTGTCCAAGTTTTTTTTTTTTTTTTTTTACCTTATTGGAATGGAAATTAGAAATCGATAGGAATCGGAATCGATAAGCAGAATTGGAATCATTCAAATGATACCCAAACCTAAATATAACACACAGTTCCATATCGCCTGACAATTTACTTTTGATCTAATCTAATGTTCTCTTGTGGAAATGCCAGATTCTGTTATTCATCTGATTCAATAAAGAAAAAAAAAAGTTCCACAGAACTCATTTAACCACACACACATAACTGCTATAAAATCTACTGAGAATCTGTTCCTATGTAAACATTAAAACACAGACAGACAGACTGATAGATAGATAGATAGATAGATAGATAGATAGATAGATAGATAGATAGATAGATAGATAGATAGATAGATAGATAGATAGATAGATAGACAGACATTATGTTAAGACATTTTGTTGAGATTGACATTATGTTAAGTTTTGTCAACGCGACTCTGTTTGACTATAGGGCACTTTCAAAATAAGAATAAATATTCTATGTTATAGTATGTCTCTTTTGAACCAAGAATGCTCTAATCTCCACCTCTTCTATGAAAGGGTTGGGGGATAAGAAGACAGTTGTGCAATCTAGAAAATGCTCCTATCCAGCAAGTACACACATGCTAGAAAACAAACGGAGGCCCAAGAAAAAAAAAAGAAAAAAAAAAAATTACAGGTAGTGATTATCTAAGAGTCATGGCAAAAATGGCCAGAGGCTATACTTTTTAAAATCACGGAACATATTTTATAATGGCTCTACTTTGTTTTGATAATCTTTTTCTTTTCACACATTTGTACAAGACTGACATATCGATTAATTGTAAATGTTTTTGTAATTGTAAATGACAACCATGAATGTTTTGTCAATGGAAGAGACAGGGTGGCAAAACCTCATCTGAGATCATTTGCTTTGGTATACTAGCCATTACTAAAAAGTATGTACGTGACATAACAGACTATTCAGGAAAAACACACATGATTATAATTGTGATTACCCAGAAGGGGCCCATTCATATAACTCATGGAGCTCTAATCAGCTAGTGCTCCAGCCTGACATGGAAAATTCCTGTTCTTGGTTTGGAGGTCCCACTGACAGATCAGCCAGATATCGGATGATCTGCTGCACAGTGACAATGCAAAGTGTCTATTAAGAATGTGAGCAGGTTTTCCACCCTGGGGAACAATTTTTACCCAGCCAATAAGGAGAGAGCTGTATGAACACTGCCCTCTAATCTACCCCGGACAGCCCCACAATTAAGCCCTGAAAGAATAGCTTCGATCTTGGACTTCTGCACAAGGGATGGCAGCTACTGTGATCACCACACAGTACTGCAGTTTTGATCACTTTAAAGTGCACCAGGAACACAGCATCTGCAGGCTACCAATGGAATCAAAAGTGTTATTAAAGTTGCACTGCTTGATTTAGAAACAAAAAAAATTGTATTCCTGGCTAGTACTGAGTCTATAAAGGAGTTAATTTATCAATCACACAAAAAGATAATGATGACGTAGAATATGAGGAAGCAGCCCACAAGCTTGTTATTAAATATTTTTCAAAATATTTAAAAAAAAACACTTCCAAAAGTAAAAAAAAAAAGTTATAGATTTCAATGAAATAGTTTCAAGTTACATGTCGCTCGCAACAACCTACATATCCCAGCATTAACACTCCAGATAAATGATTTGTTATTAAAGCGTCTACGTTCAAAAACCACTTAATTTTTACACGAAAACAAGCATACTGTATGCGTGATTTGCCGTGGCAGCAAATACAAAGGCTACAAAGACTAGGCCCAGTTCCACAAATCTAATCACAGAGGCTGCTTCTGTAATTAGTGAGGGTATTTCTCGTCCTTTTCTACTGTCAGTCATTGCAATTTCAAGAGTGAATCCCGCATTTATATGTGGATGGGACTATGTATTAAAGAGTGTATGTGGCCGCTTGTAGAGCATGGAAACAAAACAAAAGTTTTATTCAAATTTTGAATACATTATATTAATTATAATATATAGCCTAAACCGTGCGCAAAGAGCACTACCTTTATAATCACTAAAAAGCTGTCACTCATGTCACTCAGTGAAGCTGACTACACAATGAATCTCTTATTTACATAATGTCTAAGTTATACTTGGTGCGATTTTCAAGAGTGCAGCACAAAAACTAGAGCAATGAGTGGATTCTAACTTAAACACCTGTGTCTGGCCGTTGTGTTCAAGAAATCAACAAACATGTCTGTGATTGGCTACATTGCTCACAGAAGCAAAAACATGTTGGAAATTAAATGGCGCTTATTACAAAATTACATGCTAGTATCAAGTCTGTCTCCCTTGGGGCACAGGGATGTCCATATGGGGGGGACAAGCACTCTATCATTTAGGGTTAAAAGAACTTTTTTCCAAACATATCAACATGGTGGAAACATAATAATCATTGCAATAATGATCCAGTCATAGACTCTTAAGTGTTTGTCTATTTAAATCCAAACATCACCTTTTTTTGACTGGGCAGTGTATATTATAATCCGCATAAAACTTTGCATTTAATAACTGTGGAAATATAATTTATAGTATACATTTCTGTACTTTCTCTCTCACACACATATGAATGTGCATATTCTCACACCCTTTAATTAGTGTGTGGTTTATCCAGGAACCTGCCAACTGCATTTAACCTGCCAGGCAGGTTAATTACATCAGTTAAGTAATGAAGTTCCAAGTAATACAAAAATTGGTACACCTTCCAGTTTTTTCTTAGACCACAATATAACTTGGTGTCTGCTGACATTTTCCAGCAAGTCCAGATTTCCCACAGTCATCAAAAAAACTGGATAAAGGCATTATATTATATTATATATATATATATATATATATATAGATAGATAGATAGATAGATAGATAGATGCTGGTCATATAATTAGAATATTATATTCATTCATTACACACAGACTGATATATTACAAATGTTTATTTCTTTTAATTTTTATGATTATAACTGACAACTAGGGAAAATCCCAAATTCAGTATCTCAGAAAATTAGAATATTGTGAAAAGGTTCAATATTGAAGACACCTGGTGCCACACTCTAATCAGCTAATTAACTCAAAACACCTGCAAAGGCCTTTAAATGGTCTCTCAGTCTAGTTCTGTAGGCTACACAATCATGGGGAAGACTGCTGACTTGACAGTTGTCTAAAAGATGACCATTGACACTTTGCACAAGGAGGGCAAGACACAAAAGGTCATTGCAATAGAGGCTGGCTGTTCACAGACCTCTGTGTCCAAGCACATTAATAGAGAGGCGAAGGGAAGGAAAAGATGTGGTAGAAAAAAAAAGTGTACTAGCAATAGGGATAACCGCACCCTGGAGAGGATTGTGAAACAAAACCCATTCAAAAATGATTCACAAAGAGTGGACTGCAGCTGGAGTCAGTGCTTCAAGAACCACTACGCACAGACGTATGCAAGACATGGGTTTCAGCTGTCGCATTCCTTGTGTCAAGCCACTCTGACAGCGTCAGAAGCGTCTCGCCTGGGCTAAAGACAAAAAGGACTGGACTGCTGCTGAGTGGTCCAAAGTTGTGTTCTCTGATGAAAGTAAATTTTGCATTTCCTTTGGAAATCAGGGTCCCAGAGTCTGGAGGAACAGAGGAGAGGCACACAATCCACGTTGCTTGAGGTCCAGTGTAAAGTTTCCACAGTCAGTGATGGTTTGGGGTGCCATGTCATCTGCTGGTGTTGGTCCACTGTGCTTTCTGAGGTCCAAGGTCAACACAGCCGTATACCAGGAAGTTTTAGAGCACTTCATGCTTCCTGCTGCTGACCAACTTTATGGAGATGCAGATTTCATTTTCCAACAGGACTTGGCACCTGCACACAGTGCCAAAGCTACCAGTACCTGGTTTAAGGACAATGGTATCCCTGTTCTTAATTGGCCAGCAAACTCGCCTGACCTTAACCCCATAGAAAGTCTATGGGGTATTGTGAAGAGGAAGATGCGATATGCCAGACCCAACAATGCTGAAGGCCACTATCAGAGCAACCTGGGCTCTTATAACACCTGAGCAGTGCCACAGACTGATCGACTCCATGCCACGCCGCATTTCTGCAGTAATTCAGGCAAAAGGAGCCCCAACTAAGTATTGAGTGCTGTACATGCTCATTCTTTTCATGTTCATACTTCTCAGTTGGCCAAGATTTCTAAAAATCCTTTCTTTGTATTGGTCTTAAGTAATATTCTAATTTTCTGAGATACTGAATTTGGGATTTTCCTTAGTTGTCAGTTATAATCATCAAAATGAAAAGAAATAAACATTTGAAATATATCAGTCTGTGTGTAATGAATGAATATAATATACAAGTTTCACTTTTTGAACGGAATTAGTAAAATAAATCAACTTTTTGATGATATTCTAGTTATATGACCAGCACCTGTGTGTGTGTGTGTGTGTGTGTTTTTGGAATTGTTAGTCATTTTTGAATGGAAATTAATTTGTCAAAAGGTGAGGAAGCACTGCAAGTCATATCTATGCTTGTCTATGACTTTACTATAAAAGAATATGTGCACCAATGCAAATAAAGTTGATATATTTTTGCATACCTTATAACAAGAAAAACCTGGTGTGCAGCAACAACTGTGTCTCATAAATCAAGCAACTATCATTACACAGGGGTGGAGGACAAGGAAAGCACTGACAGCAAATAGAAACAGTTTACGAATGTACAAGTTAATCCACCTCGAAAAAGTGTGGATTAAAGTATGGTCTAAAAAAAATAAGGCTCCTGATTGGGTCTGTGTCCTTTGTCCTAAAGAGCTCCATTTACATTCTTCTAAATCACCTAACTTATGAGGCATATTTCAAGTGGTTTCCTATGGGGTTTTATGATGACCTTAAATGGAGCTCTTGTGTCTAGTACTCCTGGCAGGTAACGTTACATCCCCAACATTTTCTGTGGGCACTTTTCCACACCTTTACAAGAGTTAAGTCCCAAGGAAGTTATGGATTTTCAACCACATTTCCAGTTACCAGAGCTAACGCTACCTGCTTTTTAGATTTTACAATTTAACAACGTCGGTAAACAACGTCCCTTTCAGACCAGCGTATTCCAAACCTTTCGCTCAAGATATCTGTTCAAAAGAACGATTCAGTCGCGATTCAGACGTCACTAGTTTAAGGTTACCCACCCACAAAGCAACGTGTTAAGTGCACGTGTTTGTGAGTTGGAAAATATACTTTCACCATTTCAATTTTAGCTTACTAAATTTTAGCTTTAGCTTTTCTAGAGTTTAGCTTACAGACTTTGTAGATTAAGTAAAAATATAAGCATACGACATATTTGTGAATTTGACGGCATGACAAAGCGTTAATTTGCTACGTTAACCTGAGGCGATGCGGTAAACAGAAGTTTACAAGTTGACAGAAATCCAAAACAAATGTAACTTACCTTCTGTAATCTTAACTAGCTATATTACTAGTTAAAACTTGTTGTCTAATTCGTTACATGTTTATCGTTAAACATAAAGTTCCGACTACACATTCCGATTGGATGATCATCGTCAGAACGTTGTCGCAATATTAATGCGCCATGTAGCAAACAGCGACCTATATTACCTGGCGGAAGAATGTATATGCTGAATATGAACAGGAAATGCTTTATTTGAAAACTATTCCTTATAAAACTATTTTTGAACACTGGTGTCATTTATCACGTTGCTTTTGATGCCGTTCTATAACATTACATTTAGCAGGGTTAAGAACAACTCTGGCTTATGATAATATAGCCTACCATTGCAACGCCAGGTGCAGGCCCTGATTGGCTAATCGGGAGAGCCCCGGGAGAATTCCCGGTGGGCCGGTCTGTTTTTTGGCCGCGAGGGCCGGTGTTGTCATGGCACTGGGTTGAAATATGGATGCTATAGAAACTGTCGACAAATGTACTAAGCTGAGTACCCTTTTCCTTAAAACCAGTCAGTGGCGGATTTAGGCATGGGCGACATGGGCAACGGCCTAGGGCGGCATTTTGCCGGGGGGCGGCATGGGGAACTGCGCAAGAAAAAAAAACGAATGCGCGATCGGGTTTTTACCTCTCAACGTCTGTAGGGAGAGTGTGAGGGGAGCGGGACAAGTTCTAAATCAACACTAAATTATGGTACGAAAAATGGTCTAAGCCACCTGAGGCCGATTTTGGTAGCCTAAATAAATAAAAAGGAAGAGGGGAAACATGCAAAAGGCATGTATGCAGCTATTACTCATATCGTAATGATAGTACGCAAATAATAAAATATAGGGCCTATCACTTATGCTATGTAGCTTGCTAATATGCTACACATTGGGCAACAATGTTCATTTTTCTGTCCAACAGCTTACATAACCAGACAGTAAAATGTGATTTTGTAACTTTTTAAAAACACTTTAATATTTTTACTGTAAAGTTGTGCAGTTTGGGCGGATTTATGGTACTTTTTGTTATGTATTTGCCTCAGTTTGTAATAATTGTATATAATAAGTATTTACATTTATATAAAATAGCAACATTTTTATGTTAAAGCCACTTTAATAAAGACCTACATTTCTCAGTTTCATTCATAGTAACAGACATGAGAAATGTGCCTGGGTTTAGTGGACGATTGCTGCCATCTACTGGAAAGCAAACACTTAAAAGAAAATTAAAATAACATGAATTTTTAACTATAGCCACTAGATGGCTAGATAATTAATCAATGGTTCATGCTATAAAATCATTATTATAACAATAAAAATCACTCTATATCAAATTTTAGCATTTTTTGTACTAAGCTAGAACCGCGAGTACAACAAATGAAGACAATGAGACGGCTGGTAAGCTAACGTTAAGCTAGGTAGGAGCAGTGCATTTATGAACACTAATTCTTACAGAAAATAGATTCTGATACTGTTAAACGTTATGTTGTTGTAAAGAATACTGTTATTAACTGTTCTAATAAATCTTCACTGTGAAGCAACACTGAATTGGAAATGATGGTATTTTTGGAAGAAAAAAACCCCCAATTAATTACAAGGCTGTAGAGAACAGTGCACTATTGCAGACTTATATACTGAGGTTTTAATTACATTATTTTAATATAGTCAGTCAGGAATTAAAGTGGGTCGGTCTAAGGCATGAAACTCTAGGCTGAAAATGAGTCCCAGTCCGGCCCTGGCCAGGTGGCTATAAATTTGTAGGCCTATAGATAGTATTGTAAAAAAAAAAAAAAATTTTTTTTTTTTTTGGGAGAATGACAAATTTGAAATGTTTATTTCACTCTTCATTTAGCTTATAGTTTTTAAAGTTATTTGTATGGTTTTATACTATGTTTGTATTTATTACGTTTTAAAAACTATAAGCTAAATGAAGAGTGAAATAAACATTTTCAAATTTGCCATTCTCCAAAAAGAAAAAAAAAAGTTATTAATAGATAACATTGTCAGTATAGGGCATGTTAAGATGAAAAATGTCACATTATGTGTGAAGAAAATAATGAAAATCATTGTAAATATCCCTTGTGAACAATATATATTTATTGTGTTATTTTCAATAAAACCCTGATATTTAGTCAGGTGGGAAAATCACTTAGTGGAATCGGTTTAAAGTCTCCACATTCAAATCCAACTTTTGTTCTCTCGCCAGTGACTTCATTGCTAGTTGGGATCTGTTTCAGGGCTTGAGGAAGGGAAAATGGCACATTAGCACATAAATGCGCTGTAGTCTTTTAAGGGCAGTCTAGGGAAGCCCTGCCTAAACCACAGGGACTCCTAGGTTGAAGGGGGAATATAACTTCATTATTCACCAAAGGTTTCCTTCACTGGGCCTCCTGAGGATACGAATGAAAGACCAGCTGAGACCAGCGAAATATGACTGGAATATATAAAGAATATGTTAAAGAAGCGATGTCCTCGTTTGTTAACTTTATTCCTGGAAGTCAATATTTGGCACATAGCCAACTCATAAAAGGTACCTATAAAAACACATATGGGAGAAAAGATCTGAATATTCCATTTGAATTTAATATGTGGATAATTTAATTCCAAATTGAATTCAGTGGGATCAAATGATTAGGGCAACATTTCTGCTAACACGACAAGTTCAAGTAAGACAACATAGCACTGACCCACTCCATACTGTTTACAGGCACAATAGAGATCAACAAGGCCTCTTTCTCAACATTTAACACAGTCCCTCTCAAGGCACAACAATCCTCAGTATATACACAGAATTACACAGCAATACAAAATGATTCGACAACTCCATAGGTACAACGGCCTAAATGGCTTTTAATTCAAGTGCAAAACCTAAATTCTGTATAGGATACCATTTTATGGTATAGTAAGAACCTTTAAGAATGAAGACATCTGAAGACTGGGAGTCGACATAAGATGTACAGTAGGCTATATGTTTATCATTGTAAGACAAATTGAAAGAAAAAAACTAAAATAAGTGCATTATATTACATTGATGAGTCTGTGGCCTACAGTATTATTAGGCAGTAAGTTTTACACTGTGACAGTCCCAACCCCTACTACTGATAAAGCACATACAGTTCTAATGATCCTTAATTCATTATTCATGATTATAAATATGTCATAAAATTAAGTAATAACAAAAATTAAATTATAAACATTAACATTACACACTTTGGTTATTAAAACAGCTGTGTACAGCTTTGTAGATTAAAATACAGATTCACAAACCCCTGTTATTCAGAAAGTAAAAGAATAAAAGGCATGAAGTTGATACATAAATACAAAATAAATTAACACCTTGCTTTTTTGCCAAACACAACAGAGAACAGGTAACGTGCTGCATAGAAGCTTATATATTCTGTACACAGCAAATGTTCCTGACAATCATCATGGATTATTTGTCATGTAGTGTGTGTGGATTTGTTATTGAGAGATAATGGCTGTGACTGAAGGTGCGTGGCCCCAAGCTCATGTTACTTTGTCATCCCAGTCTGAAAAGGGAAGACTACAGTACTCATCCTTGTTTTAAGATGGATTGGCTGATTTAAAGATTAAAGATGAGAAAGTAACCATGAAATAATTTGCTGTTCTTTTATGTGTGAGGGAGGGAGGAACGCTGAATAAAAACACTGTTTGACAGACACACCCAGTAGCTCCTTGGAATGTGGTTTATCCGTATATATGTTCAATAGGTGTACATTTTGACAATCACATATGCAGAGATACATAATACAGGGCAGATTATAAAAAAAAAAAAAAACATGGAAAGTGGAATGGTTTTCCTGTGTGAGAAGAACTGCCCTGTACACAAAAGAACTGGACTCTACCAACCTTTTCTAAACCCACGTAGTCGGTTTGTGCTGTAACAAATAAAACCAAATGGACAGTCTCTTAAAAAGAAATTTATTGACTTCTGGACTGAGGAGGTAAATGCCTGCAGTAAGATTATTAAAGGAAGCGATTCTACAGTTGGGTTGGTTTCCTGCTTTGTGGCTCCCCACCAGAAGATGGCACTGTCACCAGACTCCTAAGATATACACAAGGATTTCTTCTCTTTCCAGCGGATTGCGCAGCAGGTGGCGGAGGAGGTGGTGGCGGTGGCCTCAAAGACGACATTAGTGGCTGCATTTCTTGCTGCTGCTGTGAGAGGGCACCTTCCTCCTCTTCCTCCTTCCCTGTAGGGAACTTGAACTGCCCTGAACTTGGGGAACTTGTATTACTTCCTGATCCTGCACCACCACCATTTTTTCCCTTCGGAGGGGTCCGCAAGGGTCCTCCCAGCCTCGAGAGAGCGCTAACCCGTGGGTGCTCTGGAGGAGCGGGAGGAGAAGCCAGGCTCTCCAGAGAGGAGATGCTCTGGTTCCAAGCCTGCTGCAGGTCTATTGGGATAATTTTAGTGGCCTCCACAGAAACACAGGGAGGGAGGGAACCCACACCACTTTTCCACGGCAGGTTTTTTTCTCCACACGTCAGCGAGGGAGGGGCAGCAACCGGGCTCTGACAAACATCCAGGGCAGCTGGTACTGAGAGAACAGAAAGAAACACAAGAAGATATAGAAATGTCGGGGATGGATAACAATCAGTTCTCACTTTTTCTTACCATAATCGTGTTCATATCTCACCTGATTTTGGTCTCTCCTTTGGTGTTTCTGGGGCTTTGCGAGCCACAAAAGTGATGCCCACATCATCATCTTTATCTGGTTCAGAAGGATCATGTTTATCCTCCTCAGGTGCCATTGGAACTACAACTGGGTCTACAGACATATGTGCAAAAACATGTTATCCACAATGCACTAGGAACTTTAAGTATCAGAACATAGTTTAATTAAATGTGAGACTTAATCATCATCAAGCAGATCCAATGACCAACCTTTGTCCTGCCAGCTGACATTTCGCCTAGGTTTTTCATTGGCGTCTTGCTCTTTTGCATCTGACCCTTTCCGCTGTAATACGATATCAATATTTTAAAATTGTGGGAGGGAGAACAAATAAGTTAAATGTATATAAATATTAAAGTTTTTGAAGTAAGTCTCTTGCTTACCAAGGCCACATTTATTTAATCAATAAACAGTAATATTGTGAAATATTACGATTTAAAATAAAATATATTACAGTTCTATTTGAATATATGCATATACTATAAAATGTAATTTATTCCTGATGTCAAAGCTGAATTTTTAGCATCATTACTCCGGTCTTCAGTGTCACATGATCCTTCAGGAATCATTCTAATATGCTGATTTAGTGCTCAAGTTACACTATTATCAATGTTGAAAACATTATTTGATAAAAAGTTCAAAAGAACAGCATTTTCATATATATATATATATATATATATATATATATATATAAATATATATACACACATACATACACACACACACACACACACAAACATTACATTAAACATTCCCTCTCACTTTCTCTCAATATCATGCACAGTCACAGACACACACATTAGCAAGCCATCACTCATGATACATATCAGTAACTACAAACATTAACCTTGTCTCTACATTGCCTTTGGGCAGTTGACCTTACACACACGCATACTTGTCTGTCATAGACTACCATGGCCTCCCTCAGGTCTAGCTAACTCAATCTAAGAGTGGTTTTCTGCAGTTTTGAGCCCTTGCCTTTTTCTGACTGCGGTCTTTCTTGTGACGCTTGTAGCGAGTGGATTTAAAGGACTCCAGACGGTTGCGCATATTCCTCTGGAACACCTCCCTATCCTGTCTCTCTTTTTCACCCACTGTCATGAAGTGGCGACTGTAGTGGGACTGGTACTGCAGGTACAGAGAAGGAGATGTCAATTGAAGCAAACACATCATACAAAGTATCACCCATTTTACTGATGAAATATCATGCTTTAGAGATCTTTATAGTGAGAGGATGTGTGTGTGGCATGTTCTGTACTCGTCTCCTGGGTTTGTAGAGGTTTCCAGCAAGCACATGATGTGTCTCTAGTTCTTCCTCTATCTTGGCTCCTGGCACTGTGTCAATCACCTGGAGGTCTAGACACACCCCGCTGCCGTTCTCTCTCCTGAGGGATCACACACAGAGACTCAGATAGGTTAAGAACCAACATGCATGAAACACATGTACACTTACACCACAGATATGCACAAAAACAGGTCTGCACACACTAACACACATAAAAAAAAAAAAAAAGTCTGAAAAAAAAAAAAAAAAAAGCAAAACAATTTTTAATCAGTATTTTGTATTATTTTGTCTAAGCATTCTTGAGTAAGTGTATATAAGTTTCAAATTGTTTTAAATTGTTTTAGCCAGTGTTGGGGGTAACGCATTACAAGTAACTTGAGTTATGTAATCAGATTACTTTTTCAAGTAACTAGTAAAGTAATGCATTACTTTTTCAATTTACATCAAAATATAGTTACTTTTTAAAATAAGCTACTAATAAGTTTTAAAAAATAAGTTACTTTTTAAAATAAGTAAGTTACTTTTTCACATTTATTGACTGACAGCTCTCCTGTCCCCATGTTGAGAGAAAGAAAGTGCAGGTGTTGTGTGCGCTGTGTGAACATGATGGTTATTGTAGTTCTAGACTAAATGTGAACACGCATTTACTCCTCTCACTTGCACAAAAACATTCAGTATTCCTCATAATGAATAAAAACAGGGAAAGGCAATCTCAGAATTTTATGCAAACCTGTAATAATTAAATATATTAAATTACACAAATATACTTAATGTATTTAATCTCACTTTATTAACCAATGTCTTTGCTGCTGACCTTCAATGATCAAGCATACTAATAAGAAAAAAAATACTTTAGATTTAAAAAAAAAAAAAAAAAAAAAAAAGGTTTGAACTTCCTCCTCCTATTCCTCTTTAATCCAGAATAGCAGCACAGCTGAAAGGTTTGTTTGAGCTGCGCCCTCTACTGTACAGGTGTGAACCTCCATTTCCTTCAGCCTGAGGCTTATTTATTTTACCTTTGGTGTGAAAGGGCCTTAACATTTGCCAAAAATAGAACTTTTTTGTTGTTATTAAAAAGCATACAAGCAAGCCCAACCCAGATAAGAAAAAGTAACGCAAAAGTAATGTAACACATTACAATAATGTAACACATTACTTTTCATAAAAAGTAACTAAATGACGCATTTAGTTACTTTTTTAGGAAGTAACACAATATTGTAATGCATTACTTTTAAAAGTAACTTTCCTCAACACTGGTTTTAAGCACAAATCTCTAATTTTTTTTACACTTAAAGGTGCAATGTGTGAACTGTGGCAGCATCTAGCGGTGAGGTTGCAAATTGTTCAGTCCACCGCTCACCCCTCCCTTTTGAAGCACATAGAGAAGCTACGGTGGCCGACACAGAACAACGATGCAGAGAGCAGCCAGTTAAGCAGTGAGGTTTCTTCTTACTTCTAACAAATAACGGTCTTTGCTTCTAATAAACCAGACGACTGCTACTATTACTTCTTCGTGCGTATTCATTGTAGTGACGACGCAAGCTGCCTCTAAAAACACGAACGAAGAACAACAACAACATAATGACTAAACGTCCATTTAGGGCTGCTGTAGAAACATGTCGGCGCAAAATGGTGACTTAACATGTAAGGGGACCCGCAGTGTATGTAGATAGAAATGGCTCATTCTAAGGTAATAAAAATATAATGGTTCAATATGTAAGACCTTTATACACCACTGAAAACATAGTTATGTATATTATATTGCATTTCTGTCAAGAGATCCTCCTAAAATTTACATGCTGCACCTTTAAGAAAACACTTAAAACGAGATTTAAAAAATACTATTTGCCGAAGGGATAAAAAAAAAGTGCATTAAACTGATCAAAAGTGACAGTAAATACATTTATAATGTTAAAAAAAAACTATTTCTATTTAAAATAGTTATTTTGAACTATCTGTTCATCATAATTCAGCTTTACAATCACAGGAATAAAGCATCAGAGTCTATATTTAGTGGTTTGTATTTATATTTATATTTTTAAGGGCATTTAAATGTTTTTACTGGGCAACAAGATAAAAACATTGTTTTTTTTTATCACTTTTTTTGTGATGTTCACAAACACAAACACAAACATATTCACAGACTCACAGGTAGTTGGTAACATTTGTGACCTCTGGGAAAGATGTTCTGCTGGCCATGGAAGGCAGAGAGAGTCTAGCAGAGGTCAACACATTCCCACCCTAAAAGAGAGACAGAGAAAAAGCATAAAATATTAAACATTATATAGTGCTTGATTCTAATTGGTTTATACATACAGTATCAAGCTATTGATTGATGTTAAATGCCCAGCTATGTAAGTAGTTACAGTTTATAATTGCTTATCATCTCCAAACCCTTCCATTACAGAAAATGAATGTACACCTGCGGTGGTAACACAGACACAATGCAAAGTGCACATTCATTTTCAATAATTCAGCGGT
The DNA here is from genome assembly GCA_037101425.1 of Elopichthys bambusa. Lineage (NCBI taxonomy): Eukaryota > Metazoa > Chordata > Actinopteri > Cypriniformes > Xenocyprididae > Elopichthys > Elopichthys bambusa. Next base: position 27,148,912 of record CM074432.1, read on the forward strand.
CTCAGTGTAGATGTAATCCAGCTCTCAGTTCTTCATTCACCATATAGATGGTTTCTCTTACCACAAATATCTCTGGCATTTGGCTGACTAATCATTCTTGATAAGCAATCAAGCATTATGATTTAAACAGTCTGTTCTGCAATCTTACCAAATAACATTACAGTTCACTGAAAATATATACACAATAAGTACAAAACCATGGGAAAGACATGCAGAAATGTGACTAATATGCACAAAAAAGTACACAAAAAACTCTTTTTTTTTAATTGTTATAGCTGATAAATATTTTTTTTTTCCCTTCTTAAATTAAATGAATAATTCTGTGCCTCTTTCACTGGGTGGTCCGTAAGAGAACAGAGGTTTCTCTATCTCTCAATCTTGTGCTAATATTAGCTTGATAACTACTCTCAGGAAGCCGAGCTCTGTGAAACTCAAGGGTACAGGAAATGATCTCGCTGGAAGACAAACGCCATGCATGACTAAAGTACCAGGTGTTATAAAAATCTTCTGATCAAGCACATTGTTTCTTTCAGTTCAATAGAGATGTGAAGAGAAATTATTTAAAAGGTGAATCTAACATGACAAAAGAAATTATTTCTAACAAACAAACTAACTAAAAAAAGAATGAAGTGGGAGGTGTGTAACACTTATTATGTGCATGTCTATACATTCATATTAAAATATATGACATCACTGAAGGCCCTTTTTTCTATTTCCTCTTTAACTCTCTTTGTATGATACCATCTCAGTATTTTTGTAGATATGTTTGATGTTGCAGCTGACAGGTATCAGATGCCTACAAAGGAGCAGTATTGGCAGAGACACCGTGGCGTCAGGGTAACTAACAAAGGGAGGAATTATCCTGTGCTCTTCTCAAACGACTAGCTCTCTTGAGCCTGAGAAAAGATCTCAGTGCTTCCTCTGCTCAATGCTATAATCCAGGGGCTTTCAGTCTTTAAAGGCCCAGGGACCCCTAACCAGGCTCTCAGTTAACCCACAGACCCCCAGTATAAAAAACTGTAGTATAACTTTTATTAAGAACATTATTTAACATTACTACAATTGATTAATGTTCATTCAAAAGTTTAGAAATGAAAATTTTAGCATAAATCCATAACTGTGAGTGAGTCTGAATGAGGAAACAGTAGAAGCAGCTGAAAATAAAAGTAATGTTAATAGTGGTTTTAAAGCAGTGTTATTGTTGTATTGCACAGCAGTGAGGTTTTTACCTAGTACTGTTTTTTTTGTTTGTTTGTTTGTTTTCTTTTTTTTTTTTTTTTTTTTTTTTTTTGAGTGTGGGCACCATCTAGTGGTGAACAATTTCAATACAACAATAATACTGATGGAACCCCTTACAAAAAAAGTAGATGGTATCACTTACAACAGTATGGTATATACCATGGTACTAAATTATTATTATTTTCAAGTATGATGGTATAACATTCCAAAGAACACCATGGCACAATGTCTAAAAATGTGGAAGTAACCTAATCCATCTCCACCCAGAACAAACTTCCTTATAAAAATAATGCTGACAAACTGTGTACCTGATAAACAGCAGCATTAGACTTTTACCTGATCAATGACGCTGATGGCATCTCGGATGTTGATTTTCTGATAGGCCTCCCACAGTTCACTCTTATGGTACACAGACTTTCTCAACAGCAACTTACTCAAATAGTTCTTGTCAAATTGCTCCCATCTAAAAGTAAAAAAGCAACAACAATGAGACTTAATAATGCACCATTGTATTCTTTTAGTTCTTGTATATTGACGAATACATCTCTCATCATAAGAACAGACACAGTTATCTATCAATCTTTGCTAAGTGCAACTCACTTGTCTCTCCAGTGATGATAGCCATTCAGACCAGCAATGTCCTCCACAGCTGTCAGAATGTGGTCAAAGGCCTGAGGACAGACACGTTTAGTGCTTCTGTAAATTATTTATGGCTATTTTATTTGAAGTATCTTCAACTCTACAGACATTTATTTTTATTTTTTAGCATCCAGGGCTAATTTTAAGTGCACTTGAGATAAAATTTTACATCTTTCGCAGATATTTAAAAAAAAAGAAAAAAGAAAAATCTATGGGCGTTTTTAAAAATTATTTCTTTGTAAATAAACTAGACATCGGCCGAGCAGTCCAGTCTCAAGTATACAACGCCACACTACCTTAAAGGGATAGTTCACCCAAAAATGAAAATTCTGTCATCATTTACTCACCCTCAAGTTGTTCCAAACCTGTTTCAAAATTTCTGTGTTCTGCTGTACACAAAGGAAGATATTTGGAAGAATGTTTGTAACCAAGCAGATCTCGCCCTCTATTGACTACCATAGTAGGAAAAAAAAAATACTATGGCAGTCAATCTGGGGCGAGATCTGCTTGGTTACAAACATTCTTCCAAATATCTTCCTTTGTGTACAGCAGAACACAGAAATTTATACAGGTTTGGAACAACTGGGTGAGCAAATGATCACAGAATTTTAATTTTTGGGTGAACTATCCCTTTAAGGTAGTGTGGTGTTAAAATCTGTTTGGTCTATACAACTTTAGGAAACTGTTGCTGTCCAAGAGAATATCTCTTCTATCCTCCTGTATTGTCTCAGAATCTCTCCTATTTTATTTCAAATCTCTTCTGTCAGCTCAGCTACACTACAGCCTATCTTTAGCCCAGGCTTTAGAGAGCTCAGCAGGTAGCTCTGAGTCCCATTGTGTACATACAGCAGCAGGGTGTGTAAGGCCTTCAGAAAGATGATGAGGTAAATGGCAAGGCGCCGTGTGACCTCTGCCTATGTGTGCACATCTATTTGTGGAAAGGCAAAAAAGAGCTCTGATGATTAATTCATTGGAGGGAAGAGTCTAACGTCAGTCTGTGGCAATGCTGCTGTTTCAGTCATCAGATCACAAGCACTGCAAGGTCAACATCATCACTCACACATTTCACCACAGGCATTCAGGCAGGGACAGAGGAAGACAGGTGATAAGAAACAGAGACAGAAAAGAGGTGAGAGTATTGGAAGCGATATTGACTCACACGCTCGTGGATCTCTTCGTTGATGGTAGGTTTTCTGTTTGTGCTGCGAGGCACTTTCAACCATTTCACTAAAGGCTTGATGGTTAAACCCTGGAAGGGAAGATTTGGGAAATGTCAACAAAACTCATTTTTTTTCAGAGGGGACCATCTAAATCTTTCAACTAAATATTACAGCTCACATTTCTAGCAGCAGCAATAAAATCTGTCTTTTAAATAAACTTTTACCTAATTAAGCAATATCACACCAGAAAAAATAATGCTGTTTTCCAAATATCAGCACAGCTGTGATTGCCTGCGTGCAAAATTTAAACCAAAAGCGTGATCGTGAGTGTGATATTGAGATAAACAAGAAGTTAATCCTGAGTAACTTATATTTAAGACACAATATTGTGAATACCAGTAAAAGAAGTTTTAAATGAAGCACAAGCATAATCAACTTGTTACGCATCTCTGAGCAACACAATAGGGGTGTTTTGTACCTAAATGAATCAGTTTTTGAACCAGTCATTTTAGTGAATGATTCAAAGACTCACTCATTGAAGTTTAGTTCCTGAACAACAAGGGTGTAAAACGTACTGAGAAACTACTAAGTTAAAATATACAAACTATGTAAAAAAAAAAATTAAAAAAAAACTTAAGCACTACTCTTACTTTTTTTTCTAGGTTTTTTTTTTTTTTTTGTACTATATTGTTGTATGGCTGAAAAAGTTATAGTAGTATGCTGTTCCAAATTCAGCAACTGTTTTCAAACAAATCGGTTGAGTAATGACTCGCTCATAAAGACAGTAGCTGAATTCTGAATTGCATAAATTTATATGGTAGAAATAGTATGAGTATTATGCTAATATAGAATATCAGAATTCAGCCAGCTGCTTTTGTTCCTTAATGAATCAGTGTTTTTGAATGATTTGGCAAACTCCAGGTTGCAGTGTTGTCATATAGATGGTGAAATCAGAAATTTTGGCTTGTGACGTCAGAACCAGAACCGGTAATAACCTTTTTTCCAGGCTTCTGATTGGCCAACATGGATTTATGGTTAGGGTTATATTGCCACCTGTTGGTTTGACATGCTCTTGACAGTGCTTCATAGCGTGTTTTTGCGTTTCCATGTGGACGCGAAAAATACCTGTGTATGTGTGGACTAGGCCTAAGACAGTCTGTGTCAAAGTGTCAAAATGTATGTTATTTATATATATATAGTCTAACAAGTGTGCATATTTGTGGGATCTGTGGAAAGATGAGTTCCTAACCAAAGCTTGGCATTATATCCTGATGATTTCAGAAGTCAGATATTCTGTGACATGTTGGATACACCAATATGACATTGACAACTCACGCATAGACACTCTAGAGATTCTCCAGCCATGAATAATGAATGAAATTGGAATAGGGTAAAAAGGCTGGCACTGGCATTGGGACACACACACACACATATACACATGGGCACCATTAAAATCACTCCATTCATCATAATTAGCATCTCTGCTTCAGAGCAGCTTTGGAAATAACAGCAATTTGACACAGCAGTGGGGAAATGTCATTCCTGCAAGGCAATTACCTGCATGCTACCCACACACATACAAGTAATGATAATAATCACAGCCTGAGGAAAGATTAAACACTTCTATCAACACAAAATGATTCTGTAAATGTGAAAGGGGAGGGAAAACACAAATAGGCAGGAATACAGAAATTTCTAAAAAAGTTACCTGAAACATGACTGTGAAGAAAACCACAACTATGGTTGTTGCCACAAAGTAGTCTTTAGCCTTCACCTGTTCTTTGTCTAAAAGAACCACCAGAGCAAAGGCCACAGCTCCTCTGAGACCGCCATATGACATCACCACTTGATCAATCTTGTCAAGCGGAACCAGTCTAAACCAGTTCAGGAACCAAGTCTGCCCTACTACACCTGCAAATAACACGTTGAGCAAATACATATTCTAAGTGTTAAGAGCCGAGGCTATTAAAAATATGTATAGTGCAAGACTAATTTGACATCTCAACCCAATATAAATGACAAAAGTAATGAAATGAAAATCGGATGAAAATACATGGTACATTTCATCTTATATGGTTTAGGAAAATATTTGATGTATGTAGCCAAAGAGAAAGTTAATTGTGATGCACAATTCACTGTGAGTGATGAGTTCTCTTTTCATTTTTAACTTCAGTAACCAAATAGTACCAAAAAATACAATGTGACTATCATGTTTTTTAGTAGAATAGAATAGAACTGTCTCTTACCTATGGCCCTGAAGACTAAAATAAATATGAGTGTGCTGACAACAAGGCCAGTGTCCCAGGCCCATTTGGACTTGTCCACAGCTGAGATACCCAAAAAGATGAATATGATCGTCTCTGCAATGCTGGCCAGGGTTTTCATAGTGTACTTCACGGTGGTCCGGGACTTCTGGGATATATTGGCTTCCACATACTTGTTACAGCCAATGCCACAGAAAGTCATGCTGTTATGAATCAACAATAACATATATAATGATGATAGAATAATAGAATACAACAGATGTATTTTTATACATAGAAAATTAAAAATCATAAATATAATAATTTCGAGTGTAATAGATAGGCTTTTATTGTCCTTATGAATTGTTTACCTTTGTACCTTTGTATTGATGTCTATATTTCTACTGAGATATGAGATATCCCTGTATTTACATTCCATAAACATATATACATACACATTCCATATACACACGTTAGCTTTAGACAGGAATTACGCTTTGCTCATTGTGCATTGTGTTATATGAGTCACTCTGCATTACTCACTGAACAGACCAGAAACAACGAAGAGAGCAGAATTACATTTATGAGATTATATTTATATCATCCAGTCTCACATGACCTTTTCTCCTTATCTTTAAATCCTACTGTGGCTTATTTCAATTCTAACGCCATACCACCTTGTGCAGTAAGTCTGATGAAGAGCCATGAGGGGGCGCTCCAAGCACTGCATTAGTATATGCTTACAAAGTCAGCAGACAAACAGGCATTTTTACTTTAATTCATATGTGAAGGAATTCATTCCTTCATATCTTGTAGTACTGATTCCTGTTCTTAAAGCATCTTGTATCCAAGCATGACTCTGCATCTTGAAAACTGTTCTATTGCTGTGCTAAGCAATACTAAAATGGGTTAATAATCTAATTCCTCGGCGCATAATCTCATTATGTGATTTATGACCGCCACAAAAACTACTGAGATTTACGGCTCTGGTTTGACACATGGTTTGAAAACAATCTGAAAAAAAAAAAAAAAAAAAAAAAAAATGTTTAAATTGGCCATGGAAAATTCATAAACATGTTTTCATCGTCATGTGCACAGATATACAGCTCACACAAACAAACACACTCACCAGTTCTCATTCATTGTATCATTCATCCCTGACCCTGATGTTTCCATTCTATTTTCTCTATTATGCTCATATATTTCTCTCTCTTTTTCACTGTAGTACTCTTAAGGCATGAATCATTCCCCTCTCAGCATTAATCCTGTCATTTAACTTCTCGTCGTTTTAAATGTCACAGTGTTTGTCACAGAGCTGCACAGACACACAATTCTTTTTCTATCATAAATGGGGAACTTCCATTGATCTGGATTTTCTGTACTAAGCTACTGATATTTCTATCCCTCATCCTCACACAAATCTTTTTGCATTTCACAATATCAGTCGTATTTAATTTAGCATATTATTTGTCTTCTGAATTAATTTCATGATTTGTGTACAATGTTAATAAAGATGAAATTTACAAATATGCAGAGAATCAATTTCAAATATGTCAAATTATTAAGAGTATGCTAGCAGTGGCAATACTCACGAAAGAATGGCGGACAGAGAGAAGAGTTCTGCCGTCAGGTAGGCCAGGTAAACCAACAGGAAGACAAACAGCGGCTCTATGATGCGCACCTTCTTTGTAAAACGAGTGACAAAAGCCAGAATAATGGCAAAGATGAGCCCAACCAAAGTCCCTCCAATACTGACAATGAGGAAGGAGACTGGAATAATTGCAGGAATGAAAAAAAGTAGGTTTCATGTAAATATTAACTCGTTGAAATATTACACTCAACAATATGGAGTGAAAGAAAAAACTGACACATTTTGTACTCACCAATTCCTTTAAAATAGTCTGCAGTGTAAACGTTTCCTGGTCCCACTTCCACAAAGGATATGTACACTTTATATAAGACCTGTTGAGAGAAATGCATCTCTCAAATACTAAAAATCAAAAAGATAAAAATACAATAGTTCAAAATATTGGGGTATGAAAGATTTTTAAATAGAAGTCTCTTTCAAAAATGCTCACCAAGATTGCATTTATTAGATCAAAATTCCATAAACACAGTAGTACTGTGAAATATTATCATTTAAAATAAGTGTTTTGTATTTTAATATATTTAGGGCCCGAGCACCGATGGTGTGAAGACCCTATTGTAATTGCTCAGTCAATTCTTCTTCTTCTCCGAAATGAATCACATTTTTGAAGGCCTAAACATGCTCGAAAACTCATGAAACTTTGCATACGTGTCAGAAGTGGTGAAAATTTACATCTGATATGGGTTTCAGAATAAGGTGTGGCAAAATGGCTCGATAGCACCACCTACAGAATTTCAATTCATACAGGTATGAAGTTCAGTACACACATGTAACACAATACCTACAAAAAAGTCCCTGGGTGCAAAATCTGAAAACCCAACAGGAAGTGAGATATTTTTTGCATTTTTTTGCAGACGTACTTTTAACGAACTCCTCCTAGAGCTTTAATCAGATCAAGGTCATATTTGGTCAGGCTAATCTAAAGGCCTTTGTGACATTAAATTGCGAAGATCTTGACTTTTCACTGAAGGGCGTGTCTGTGGCGGCCTGACAAAGTTCGATGTTTCGCCATGAAACAGGAAGTTGTTGTAACTTGGGCATACAATGTCCGATTTATGTCCCCAATGTCCCCAAACTTAACATGATTCATTAGAGTCCTGACCTGAAGACATCTACAATGCAATATTCAGTTACAGTCATAGCGCCACCTGCAGGCAACAGGAAATGACATGTTTTACACTGTGATTAACTCCTCATAGAGATTTAATCAGATCAACATAATATTTGGTCAGTCTAATCTTAAGGCCTTAGTGATGTTAAATATCAAAGATCTTGAGTTTTCACTGTAGAGCGTGTCTATGGCAGCCTGACAAAGTCTGATGTTTCGCCATGAAGGAGGAAGCTATTGTTACTCAGGCATACAGTGTCCAATCTGCCCCGAACTTCACGTTTGATAAGAGTCCTGGCCTGAAGATATCTCTATGCCAATATTCAGTTAGACATAGCGCCACCTGCTGACAACAGGAAATGGCATGCTTTGCACAATAATTCACTCCCAGAAACACATTTAAATATGCCATGAAGTACCAAACATACTAGAAAAACATTAAATCATGCAACACTTGGCTAAGTGCTAATGTATGCGATTAACGCCACGAAACCGGAAGTTGTTGTAACTCAGGCAAACAATGTCCGATCTGCTCCAAACACATGATTGATAATCATCTTAGCCTGAAAACATCTACATGGCAATATTCAGTAATAGTCAAAGTGCCACCTGTTGGCAGCAGGAAGTGTGGCACGTCGAAATGACTTTGCCATATTTTAACTGTATTTACTCGCTTACATGCATGTCACCCACTATTCACTGTTTTCCTAAGGCCACCGGGTGGTGGTGGCCCCTGGTGCAAGGGCCCTTTTATCGCTGCTTGCGATAATTTAATTTAATTTAAAATGCAATTAATTCCTGTGATGACAAAGCTGCATTTTCAGCAGCCATTACTCAGTGTCACATAATCTGATTTGGTGCTCAAGAAACATTTCTTATTTCTTATGAAAATAGTTCTGCTGCTTAATATCTTGTGGAAACTGTTATACATTTTTCATCAGGATTCTTTGATGAATAGAAAAAAGTAATGATAGTCACTTTTGGTTAAATTTAATGCATCCTAAAAAGTTTTAAATTCTTCCAAGAGCAATCTTAAATTTTGTAAACAGTAGTGTATATGTAGTCAAAGTGAGCTAAAATGTCATTTAAGGCTAATGGAGAAAGTGCTTGGACAGATTGAAAGCACATCTCTAATTGTTCCCCTTAGTAACAATAGTAGATTTCCTATTGGGCACATCAGATAAAGTAATATGCAGCTCAGCAGCCAAACTGAAGATGTGCAGTTTTGTGAAGACTGATGAGCATTGTCCATCTGAAGGCTCTCATAATTACTTTGAATAATTAACCTTACTTTGAAAAATTAATCTTACAAACGGCCATTAGACCAGTAGCACAATAGACTGAGCCTACCATTTCACTCCTCTAAAAACATAACTAAATGAATTATGTTATCCAGTAGCTTTGATAATGAATGCATAAAGAAGAGGCTGCCCCTGTTCACTATAAGCAATTCTACTTGTTATTTGTTGACAAGACTTTTGTTCAGTCTGTTATTCAATGCCTATCAATAACAACAAGCATCTAATTAACAATAGATTAGTTTGATTATAAAGTCAATGCAGGATCTTCAGTAACAAACTCTAGACATTAAGTGCATGCTGGTTTGAGCAGTTTCCACTGCATTTTAGAGAGTTAGATTGAGATAGTGGCTCTCAATTCGATCACTGTCATGACCATATTTATCGGCATATATTCACATATTCTCACTCTGAATAACCCAACCTCAAGTGCTAACTGACCTTCCTGTAAACACGCACACAATCACACTATAATCTGCTACCACTTCCACACGAAAGCCTGGTGGGAACCTGCTCAAGAGTTCAGAATCCCTAGAATGTGACTGTGGTAACTTTACACATAATCTGATGCATAAAAAAGAGATTTAAGATAAAGATCTGGTAACAACCTGGCTCAAAAAGCAGTAACATAAAGAGAACAAAAGACAATGATTAGTCTTAATAAAAAGTTATTTATTAAAACATGCCTCTTAATTAAAATGCTAAAAAAGTTATTTTTGTAATGTTTATTTATTTACATTACAAAAGAAGTACCCACAAATCAGCTTAGAAAGAAGGATCTTTGAATATTGTCTTGGTCAAAGGGGGGCTAAGAGTCAAAACAGTTGAGAACCACTGTCTTAGACTACATAAAGGGATAGTTGACCCAAAAATGAAAATTCGGATATAATTTCCTTCCCCTCATGTCATTCCAACCCATATGACTTTCTATCTTCTGTGAGACACAATAGAAGACATACTGAAGAATGTTTTTAACCAAACAGTTTTGGTTACCAATGACTTCCAGTAAATAAAACACCATCCCTCAGAAGAAAGAAAGTGATGAGATTTGGAACGACACGAGGGTCAGTAAATCATGACCGAATTTTCATTTTTAGGTGACCTATGTTATCTCTATTACTACATAATTTTTTTGTAATGCATTTCAATAACAGATTAAAATTCTGTGTGAAAAAACTGGAACATAATCAGCCTATGAAAACTGCAAATAAAAACTATTTCAACATTGGCACTGCTAAAGCCTCAAAAACAAATGTGAACTTAAGCATAAACCTGCAGAACCTGAAGAATAATCTTCTGAATGACATTATGGCATAGATGGCTATGTCCATGCTTTTACATTCCAGATGAGGTGATGTTGAAATGTTGTAGGGCAGATTAAGGTGAAGTAGGTAGGGAATGTGTTAGTAATGAAGGGCTGTCATTGGGTGTAATCCTCAACATATGGGACATCTATAAACTAATGGGACTGACCTGCTGGAACATACAGACAGCACACAAACCTTTGCTCAAGCAAGAACTTGATATTTTTGAGAATTAAGTAGATTTGAAACCAAATCTAATCCCAACAACATTATGTAGTATAAACAATTAACACTAAATCAGCTCATCTCTAACCAGAAGCTACTGTTTGTCCCTAGAGTAATTATATAAAAAATACAAAGAAAAAAAAAAAAAACGGAAATGGTTTGGATAATTCAGTGGCAATGCCTTAGCCTAAGTCATTTACTATTGATTTGCTTCTCCAGAGCAAGTAAATGACTTTTGGGTATGTCTTATAACATAATCATGTCAGCACTGTCTACAGCAGAGTGTTCTGGTGTAAGGTTACCATAACAACATATATGCGAGAGAACATAGAAGGATGGAGATCTCCCTTGAGCCTTTAAAGTCCCTAAGCTAACCCTAACACTCAATAAATAAATAAATGGAGTAAGTAAATACACGTCACTTATGTCAGGATTGTCTTTGGTACTGTACATTTACTTAATAAAAATTATATGCTGTTTAGATGGACCACATGCATGTTTTAAGTTTTTTTTATATATATATATAGAAATTACTGTTCAAAAGGTCAAAAGGTTTCTTTTTAAAGAAATTAATAGTTTTATTCTGTAAGGATGCATTAAATTGATCAAAAGTGACAGTAAAGACTTTTACATTGTTACGAAAGATTTCCATTTCAAGATTTTTATTTTCTAGTTCCTTTGAAATTTCTATTCATATGAATGTATCACAGTTTCCACAAACATATTAAACTGCTTTCAACATTGATAAGAAATGTTTCTTGAGCACAAAATCAGCATATTAAAATGATTTCTGAAGGATCATGTGACACTGAAGACTGAAGTAATGAAATTGTAATATTTCAAAATATTACTTGTTTTTACTGTATTTTTAATCAAACAAATGCAGCCTTGGTAAGCATAAGACACTTCTTTCAAAAACATTAAAAAAAAAACTTCCTGACCCAAAGAACAGTAGTGTATTTCCTCACTCACAGCACTGACCATTAAACTCTGCTAGTAGCATGTTAGTCATGTACACATTCTTACATAGTAAAAGCAATTTCGATGATTAACAAAGTCTTGACTCACCACAGTGACAGCATCATTGAGCAGTGACTCGCCAAAGACAATGATGAAAAGTGTCTCGTTCACATGGACTTCTTCAAACACAGCAATCACTGCTACAGGATCCACAGCTGAGATCAGAGCTCCAAACAACAAGAACTCCATCAAACCTGCGTCTACTTTATCATCTGCACACACACACACACACACACACAAAAACGGCAGTCAACAATTACAACCAAATTGATCGTATCTGAGCCCTAGTACTGTGGTATAGTGGTTAAAGATCTGGAACAGTTCAAATCTTGCAATGGGCAATTCATAAACTACATTGTGCACTTATAAGGCACTTTAATTCAGGATGCTCCAGTGGTACTGTATGTTGCCTTGGATGAAAGTGCCCTACCCTTTCTTGGGTCTAAAACAAACTTTACACCAGTTATATTTAAAACAATATACAACAATTTTAAGGCAGCGATGACTCCCCCTGAATAAACATTCTTGTAAAAGCAATAGTTCAGAATACTGAATGTGATTTGAAGTCATGTTTGTAGCAATCGTAAAAAATATATATAATCGGTCAATGCAATGCAATTTAGGCTCACAGTATGAACTAAACAACTTGGCAAGAAAAGTTTTTAGTGATAATACATTTAATTGTTTATTGAACACTCCAGTCTTTTATAATATTGCAGTTGTCACCATTTTATAAAAGCATTAAACAATTAAAATTAAAATCACAGTAACACAAGGGCTCAAATGGCTTATTTGCTTTACTAAAAGCAGTGGTTCTCAACCAAGGGTCAGGACCCACTAGGGGGCATCAGTGAACTTCCAAGGAGGTTTAAGAATCTTAATTAAGAAGCTAAAAAGCATTTTTAAAAATAAACTCACATAATATTTCTTATTTTAATTTGTCTCCTTAACAGTGCTTGTTTTTATTAAAGGAACACAGTTCTCGAAATGTCTGGAATCACAAAATGAATCAAGGTTTATTGTTTTAATAGGCTGACACACCCCTCATATATGTTAATAAAAAGTATGAAAACAGGCAGCTTTGTCATCAGTACATCAGAAGTACCAGAGGAAATTTTCCACCTACATGGCTAAAGCACTGTATGACCTATGATCATTTAAGAATTCGTATTTGGTTCTATTAGTTTGAACTGACACCCCATAATAACTCACCTATGGCCCCTGCCATTTTGACTCCATAAAGACAGAATCCAGTGCAGAAGGCATTCCACAATGTGCCTACTACAGCGTACATCAAAATGGCACCCAGGTTGTCGAAGAAGAGCCGTGCTGGCATAAAATACCCAGCATCCCCCACTATAGTTGGCAGAAGAAAGAGGAAAAAAAGCCCTGGGTCCAGTTGGTACGGCTGCTTTTTGCTGGCAATAAGAACCACTGCACCCAGAACCAGACCCAGCAGTATCAGCATACAGCTCTCTGGGACCGCTGTGGTGAAACGCTGAGAGAAGTGGAATACTGAAGATTGCAGAGCAGAGAAAAGAGACAACAGAGAAAAAGGTTAACATGGATTGAGCATGAGATGAGAAATATTATCTTGTCATTGACTATCATAAAAAGTGTAAATGTAAATGTAGTAAATGTGCTTTATTGTAAGGTCACCAATAGCTATATGAAATGCCATCCCTTTCAAACAGACTTGAACTGCATTTTACACAAAATAGGTGCAATCTGCACTGGTAATGCAAACAGTCTAAATAAAAAAAGAAAACACTGCAATATGCAACTTTTAGCCTTTGATATATGAATTATTAAATCACAAGAAAAAATGGTAATATTATTTTATTTCAAAATAATAAAATAATCATTCCCAACTTTTCACCCAAATCATGTATTTTTTTATGTATTTTAATAATAGATACTAGTAGATATTATAAAGATAGTAGATACATCCCTACTTTCATCAGCCATTTTAAATTTGTTTTAAAAAAAAAAAACTTACATATACAGAATAATGACTAAGGGTCAAAGGTCAAAATGAAACTTCATACTTTATAAATGGTTTAAAATTTTTTTTAAAGATCTGCCCACTGTATTGGATGTCATGCATTAAAGGATAATAAAAAATGTCCACCTGTTTACTGAGTTTATTACAGTACTACAGTATGATGCACATGCCAAAGACTTAGTTTTATAAACATTGTAATATCCAAATGCATGGTGCAAAACAAACCAACCAGAATGCATAGCCATAAAAAAAGCTTAATGGTCCACGGCAGCCAGCCAACCTCATTTAAAGAGTAGTTTATAAGTTGCAGGTGCTGTAATTCCATACCATGGTTTCAGATGAAATGTTACACAACACCATTCTAACGTACAACGACTTATAGTAACAAACATTGAGTCACAGTAATCAATCTCATACTGCAGCTTTAAGAAAGGAGTATTAACAAATGGCCAAGAACTGAACAAGGTGATTGCATACTAAATTCGCCAATAAAATACAAGACAAGGTTCTGTGGAGCATCTGCAATAATTCATGACAATATTTCCGCTGGGAAATGCAGTATGACCAGTGTCCATTCACAAGTCAGACATATCAAATGACAGTACAAAGCATTATCAGACAAGGAACAATCACACCCCAATAACCCAACGCTCAGGTTCCTGACTCTACCTCATCATCCGCTGGATCAGAACACTGAAGCATGAGGTGCAAGCGTACACTTAACAGAAACCACATAAAAGTAGTGTTTATATGGGGTTTTAAAAGATCATAAAATGTTTCAATGGGGATAAATTAGTGAAAATTATGTTGATTAATAAGGCTAATTAAAAGGGATAATTAAGGCACAGACTGGCCTGCATTTACACAAGCAATCCTCATGAAATGTGTAAAATCACAACACATTATGGCATAATGAGAAATTCTAATGGCACTAATTATTACTGTTTCCATGATCAGAGTAATTTTGTGGAGGAGGGAAAACATTGTGCACCTCTGCCAAGAAACATAACAATCACCACTCACCATGAGTCATTCACACAAGGACAGAAAAACACTGTCGCACACCCAAAATAAGCATACTAGACATCTGCACAAACACATGCATGTGTACACACACAAACACTAAATAACAACAAAAGAAAGAAAAAATATTCTGATGCATATGCCTAGACATATATACACATTAAAACAGACAGACAAATATATTTTAATGAGAGTGCTAGAGATCCATTCCATTCATTCACTCCAACCTCACAATAGAGACCACATTCATATGTGTAAATCCCAAGACCTCCTGCTTTTAAATTATTACTTGCCCTAAGCTTTCAAAAAAAAAAAAAAAAGTCCACATATCCAGTCATAATGAAAGAACATTAAATTCAATTAATCTGACGCCCTGCATTTTCAGGGACAGAGAGTGAACTTTTGCACAGCTAATTACAAACATAGAGTGGAGTGCCATCCAATTATGATTATTTTTATTAACATTAAAAGAGAACATGTCGATCATTAAGTTAAAGTGTGTGTATCAGAATGGGATGGTGCTTTTGTATCACCCCTATAACTCAAACTCGGTGAGTATGGATGTTTAAGAGTGTATTCTGAATGCAATCCTCTGGTAAATGAGTATGTGAAAGTGACAGGGCAGGTCATTATCATCACAACACAAGCATATGAATTTTATAGCTTGTCTGTAGATGAACTAATGGGCAGTGTCAATTTTTTCATATTAACACAACTGTCATATCTATCTATCTACAGTTGCATGAAAAAGTATGGGAACCCCTTGCAGAATCTGTGAAAATGTGAATAATTTTAACAAAATAAGAGATCATGCAAAATGCATGGTGTTTTTAGTTTAGTACTGTCCTGAGTAAGATATTTTACATAAAAGATGTTTACATATAGTCTACAAGACAAAAAATGAATAAATTCAGCTATTAAACTAACCCCGTTCAAAAGTTTGGGAACCCTTGGTTCTTAATACTGTGTGTGGTTACCTGGATGACCTACGACTGTTTTTATTTTTTGTGATGGTTGTTCATGAGTCTCTTGTTTATTCTGAACAGTTAAACTGAGCTCTGTTCTTCAGAAAAATCCTCCAGATCCTGCAGATTCTTCAAGGATTCTTCAAGGTTTTCAAGGATTTTTTGCATATTTGAACCCTTTCCAGCAAGAGTCGGGGGGTGAAAACCTTTTGACTTTGAAGATCAAGGTAAATTGTACTTAATTCGTCTTCAGGGAAACATGCAAGTATCTTTTGTTACTTCGAAGGGCAGTACTAAATAAAAAAAATTATATTTTAAAAAATAAAAGATTTGGACATCATCCTGTTCAAATTATTCACATTTTCACAGATTCTGCAGGGGGTTCCCATACTTTTTCATGCAACTTTATCTATCTGTCTATAGTACTGATGCAATGTTATAGCAGTACTATAATGATGCTGTATAGGATAAGGATAATATAAAACACTTTACCTTTAACACAATGAAATGTTGTACTGTTCTCACCTGTTCAGGCCGTGTACTCGCACTTGTTAAGTCAGCTGAAAACTGTGCACAGGTGCTTCTGATAGTGCTACTTTCTCCAACGCAAGAAAAACATCAAATTGAATTTTCATGGTGTTACCGTGGCAATTGAATCATGGAGAAACAGATGATTGAGCTAAATGATCTGATGTAACTGCATGTCTTGGCCAAAAATACAAGCTGGAGGGACGCCTGAGAAACACCCACACATGCAAATATAGTGCCGTTTTTGTATGTACTGCATGTGTGTGTATTTTAATGAGTACACTACAACACAACACATACAACCAGTTTCTCTGTTAACCATTTTGTTCTCAAATCCTTTAACTCTACATAAAATCTTCGATAATTATTCCTAGTTTATTATTGCACAACACCATGTCATGTTTTTCAGAGCCAACTGAAAATGCTAATGTGTCCTGGAGACATCTTTATCTTTATAATGTAGCCTACTTACGGCACTGATCACTGGGAGCTCCCCCACTGATACCAACTACAGCGCAAAAGAACAAAATAGGCCTCTCACATGAAGAAATCATTCTCATGAGTCGGATCTTTTCCGTGAATCAGTTGAACCGGTTCACAAAAGGTCAAAATTCGTTCACGAATAGGACAAATCGAGCGGTTCTCGAGTGAACTCATCAACTCACGAACCGAGAATCATCTAATTTGTAACGAGCAGAGAATAGATGCTAATAGCATAAGCATATTTTAAGTGAACCGAGAATTTGACTGATAAATTTGACAAAAAGTTACTTAACCAAATTACAGAAACGTTAATAAAGTAGGCTAGCCTACTGGAGATTATTAGGCTACAACTTGATGTTATGAGCCTTTTATTCACGCACATTTTATTTAAAAAATAAATAAATAAATAATGTAAAAAACCGTTTCAGCCAAGAAATATGTGAATTTTAGCATTGTAAATGCAAATTATATTTAGTCTCGAAATGACTTTGCAGCCATGGTTCAGTTTATAAAAACAAAGCCTGCAACAAAGTGAAATGGGAAAATATGTAGCTATAAACAGCATTATTAATAAAACGTAATAAAAAGCCATAAATAGCTACGTGCGTACGTAGAACATGAGACGCCAGGGACCACATGATAGTGACGTACAAGAATAAGTGAATAGATTTTTGAACCCGTTCTATGTAATAAACTATTCGAAAGAACTGATTCGCGGACATGAATCGAACTTCAAATGACCACAGCGTGTGACCGATGATGGAAAGATGATGAGTCATAGCCAATCAGAGTCGCCGCTACTATCCGCGGAGACTCTGTGCCTTTTGGAGAGGTGCCGGATCGGGGGAACACGGTGAGCTCACAGTCCACAGAAATATCTCTCGGGGCGTTACAGCACGGATAACAGTAACAAAGAAAAGTCACGAAAATTACAGGTACAAAAAGATAACCGAAACATACGCTACTGTCAAACGCTGTTCGCTTATCTCCAGTGCAGCTAAAAGCCCGTTTTATTATTGTATAAAAACGTCCCTGAGGAAATGTATAGGCTTCATTGCCATGGCAACCACCAGCGTCTGTCAATTAATGACGGTGGAAGGGAAGCGCAGGTGGCGTGCGCTTTTTACGCACCTTTTTTACAGCTATCTGCCCAGCACACACACACAGCACCGAAGGCCCACTTTAGTGAGGCGCACTACACATATTCGCGTCCTCTGCACAATCAACTTTCCACACTTCACGCGCAATGACAGTCCAAGAGACAGCGTAAGCTCGGAAGCTTCTTTTAAACACTATACAACACAGCCGAAATGAAGCTCGTTGAGTAAGCGAAAACTTACATCTATTACAGAACTTACGTATTTTCGCCACACTGGCCACCAAAAGCCAGCTGGCTATAATGTAAGGTGTCTGCACGTAGCTCCATTCCCACTGCACTATCTTGTATCCTCCTCCGTGGTGGTGAGACGACTCTCCGTCCTCCGTGCTCGGCGCCGCCGGCTCCTCCGCAGACCGGGCGAGCGCAATCCCGGGATGCCCGTACTCTTCTGGAATATAGCGGGAGGCTACGGGGGATGTGACGGCAGGTGCGGCGCTTACCCCCAGCTCTGGCGCGAGCGACGCTCCTGTCACGTAAAGGTCAGTCGCTGCATCACTAGCCACCTTTATGAACAGAAGCAGACTCAAGCACCGCATCTTTTCGGCGTGTTCAACGGCGTGCCATCTTCATTTCTTTTATACACTCCTGTTGCGATGGTAAGCCCTCCACGGGACGCCCCGTTACCGGTTTACAACATCAACACACACTCCACTTGCCGGTAACTCGCGAAGGTGCAGCTGGCGTATACGAACACGTGATTCGTTCGTGCACGAGGAGGTTCTTATTAAAGAGCCGTCACTCACCATCCTCGTCAAAACAGACAAGAGTGCACCCAAAACTCGCGTTATCAGCCCATTTCTATGCCATGAAAAAGGACATAAAGGAGAAATAAATGGTAGTTATGTCAGAATAATCATCAAGTCGATTTATTTAAGCAGTATATTAAAAATAATAGATCACTACTATTGTAAAAGTAACTGTCAATTGAATTTTAAATGACACAATGAAGTATTTCTGACATCTGTAATTGATGGTTTGACTGTGGCAAATAAAGAATGAAAACAGAAGAAAAAAAAGAGTCTAATAAAACATTTATTTTCATTTTTAAACAGAGCACTGTCTTGGTATTATTCAAGGCCAACATGTCTTTGTAAAACAATTCTGAATCAGAATACAATGTCTAACATTAGAAGTACTGTACTTTATTTGTGCAGGTGTTGAGGGTAGTGACAGGGACACGCTAATAGTGATACATTCAGAGTGAAGAACACATGCACTCATGCAGACAGGTAATAAGGTCATATACATAAAACAACAGAGTGACTCATGACTCTAAATTCTTATAAACCCCTGTGCAAAAAAAAGCAATACCAAGCAAAGTCCTTTAAAATATGTGCTTGTAACAGTAAAAAGGGCTAGAGAAATGTTTTGCTTTTAACGCAACATTTCTCTTCAGCAAGAAAGAGTGGTCTATGCACATTTTATAACACCATAACAGTGGTATAACTAAAAAGCTGAAACTAACTAATCAAAAACTGAAAGTGTTTAAGTGAAATAGTTGAAAACATGATTTCCCACCTTTCTCTTGACTACAGAGCACATTAATAAATATCAGGACAGAAATATGATACAGCAGAATACAGGACTGTATTGTAGCATCCACAAACCTATCAAGAGAGCGCTGTGATAAATAAAAGAAAAACAAACATGTGACCTAGTTTATGTCTCTCTAATCAAGATCTCCTTGGTAGTCAGGATATTCAGCTGAACACTACCCATGTGTACATCGGTCAGCTTTCCAGACACAAATTAAACCTTGTCCAAGACTAAGGAGTTTATAATGGACAGTGCAGTTTGACCCAGGGACCAGCTTCATTAATGGGCCTAGGAAACCAGTGTGTTTGAGTTACCCTATTGCACTGATCTCAGTTACTGGCTTCCACGATCCTAACCTTGAGCTGAGCCATCACAACAAAAGTATAAAATTTGTCTTTATAAAAAAAAAAAAAAAAAAAGTTTAACTTAAAACCCTTAAATACAATCTCTTTGACTGATAAAATGTGCTCCAATCTTTGCAATCTAAGTCTCTATACAAAATAATGTGCATCTGGTCAAAAATATTTAGCATTTTACATTTACATTTTTTCTCCATCCGTAAACATAGGCTGGTATTTAATACTATGCATATAAAGTTTGTACCAATCAAATCATAATATGTCTAATAGATATCATGCACACACTTCAGGTATTTGTACAGTAACACAGCTGTTTGTGTTTCAACTGGAAGCACATGATTTATCCACTGAATTGTTCAGACTGGCAGACGGAATTAGATGCAGGCATCCCACAAACTGTCTTTAGTGAAGATCCCTTTGTTATCGCAGTTCTTCCTATCATGAATGCAGCTCTCCTCATGGACTCATTGCTGCCTTGCAAGAGTTTTCCACAGCCAAGAGCCAACAGCTTCAGACCTTCCCATTAGGACTGCCGAGGCCAAGGGCCTGCACCACATCCACACTCAAGCCACTCTTTAGGGTCCTCCGTACTGCAACACACACAATTATACACGTTATATATGTTATACTGTAAAATAAAACATGCAACTCAGTGTCAGACAATCCATATAATACCACTTGCACAAGTATAAAGACGCTCATTTAATGCACTAAAATGATCTGGAACTGTGAAGGTAACACATTTTCTGCAAAATTTTGCAGC
This sequence comes from Elopichthys bambusa, assembly GCA_037101425.1. Classification (NCBI taxonomy): domain Eukaryota; kingdom Metazoa; phylum Chordata; class Actinopteri; order Cypriniformes; family Xenocyprididae; genus Elopichthys; species Elopichthys bambusa. Next base: position 27,169,617 of record CM074432.1, read on the forward strand.
AAAGAAAATTGTCTACCGCTCACACAGAAGTCACTTTCAAACCAAGCAGCTTTCTTTTTGGGCAACATGGCAATTCACTTGAGCCTAGGGCTGGAACGATATGACCTCAAATCAAAATCTTTATTAATTGAACACCTCAATTACGATTAATGAACGATTTTTTTGTTTTTAGTCATAGTTCACTGACAAGGTTTGTACTGCAAATACTGCTTGACTGTTAAAGGTGGGATGTTTTCCTCATGAAAGAGTGCCACGACATAGCTCAGGTATTTTATCTATGGTTTTTAACATTTCTTAGAGATTTCTGCTTGTTGTAAATCAGATACCAGTACATTTATTTGAATGCATTAATGAGAGCGCGATTGTGTAAATTAGTCATACCGTCTCTATTAATTGTGAAGCTGTGAGTTGTAAAAATATGCCATAACTTTCGAGTTTCTAAGCTACTTTAGCAATAAAACACAGGACAACATTGACAACGAGTTTCTTTACTCCTCTCTGTGCGTGCGATCTTCACATGATATGCAAGCTACTGACTGTATGAGTGTTTGTGTGCCACAATGCATCAGTGCAGTAGCGCAATAAAATATTGCTTGAATATACAAACCTTAAAGCAAGCCTTAAAAATACATACAATTAATAAAGTTTAGTGAAGTTGCAAGTGAAAGTGATCTGGCTTCAGGGCTTGTGCGTTGTCAGAGACAAGACACGGCTCTCTGTCACAGAAAACAGCTCGCAAACACTGATGTGAGGCGTTTTCCATATTGTTGTTCTTGAATGGTTCAAATGTATGTTCAAACTGGCAAGCCTTTAAACACATACAACTGACAAACTTTCGTGAGGACGTAAGCGAAAGTGACCTTACTTCGGGGCTCGCACGCTGTCTGTGTTTTTCAGGTTTGGAGGTTTGTGTGCTTTCGCTTTCCTTTTTTAAAAGCACAGTTGCAAGAATGTGCCCTACAAAAGGCTCTTTGTGGTGTTCGAATTCTGAGATGTCTAGCAGTTCAATCCGGCACAAGCAGAAGTAAAGAGGTGGCACGATATGCATCTGACAAGGAGATTTAGGGGCTTTTGAAAGCTAAGCAATGGTAGAAGCCAGATTACATTGTGTTTTGGACACAGATAGTGTTGAATGCAAACAGTGACTAAATCCTTAATCTCATCCCCCAGGTTTAGGGCTAAAACAACCTTCAGAACTGGTTATGAAGTTCAGTGGTCAGAAAAAAAAAATAAAAATAAAAATAATAATTCAGTTGACAGTCAAAATGTACTCACATGATTTTCGGTTAAGCCGCGAGCGTTTCCGTGTTTTTGGACTAGACGCCCTCTCTGTGGGATTCTGGGTGACAGACTTAACCAGACGATCCATGATCTCATCTGTGGCATCATCCTGTGAGCTGGCACTGTCCTCTTTGGCTACAGACATGTGTGTGCTAACCCTGCCTGAACCTGTGTAGAAATAGTACAACAGATCAATCAAATCTTTGCCTAATTACAATTACAAACAGGTCCAAGATCCTTCAAGGGAAGCCTTAAAATATGTGAGGCTGGTATTACTTCTTGGCAAGCTGATGAAAATCAGTAATTTGTAAAAGGTTCACAGATATTCAGGCAAATACAGAGTTGGGTGTCAAGTTTGAATCTATGGCTTAATCATCCAGGGTTTCTTTTCTTTTTTTTCTTCATGTCGGTCTTGACAGTTAGCCCTCTCAAATCACTTCAAAAGAACATCATTAGTTACTATTTAGTCCATGATAAATCTGTTAGTTGAGCAAACCAACTCCATGCAGCCTGTGCAGTAGCTCTACCTTCATCATCATCATCATCCTCCTCCTCCTGTGCTGATTGGCTCTCTACTGGTGAAGTAGGAGCGAAGTCAGAGTCATAAGGCCCCTCTGTGAGATCAAATGACCCAACCTTAATGCTCTCATTAATTATAAAAGTTTTATCATATATTAAAAGCCGCTTTATCTTTGCACACATCCATGCTCCAAACTCTATACCTTCATCACTCCACTGAAGGGTTGGTGAAATTAGAGGACTGTCACCACCAGTGGCAAGAATCTCTATAAGGGACCCCCAAATAAAAATAATTATTATAGCAACAATAATAAAATTATTATTAATTAATTTAACCAAACTGTCCTTTAGTTTGGGTTGGACTTCACAAACCATTGCAGTGGTAACGGTAAAAAGGCAAAATGAGTTAAATTTAAACTTTAAAAAAAATGTTAGGACATCATCTGTGTTGGGCAATTAAACTTATTGTAATTGAAACTGGAGTCCTCAGTTCTGCTTCTGGAGACCTACCTTCCCACAGATGTTACTTCTGTGACAGTAATCAAACAAATCTGGATCAGCTAATGAACATTTCTAAAGCAGGTGTGTTAGAGGAGGGATGGAACGAAATTCCACAGGAAGGTTGGGCAACAGCAGAAGGACTGTCACTGCTCTAAACTGCTGGTCTAAACTCTTATATCCTGGATTTGCTGCATTGTGGTCTCTTACTTCGTACAGCACGGCTCCTGCGCAGCTTGCCATTGTCGTTGTTGGCGATGAGCAGGTTTTTCATGTTCTCATGCTCCTCTTGGGCTGGCTCTGATTCTATTGTTGTAGAAACCGGGGATGGGCTGTCCTCCAGAGACAGCTGTGGAACTGCTCCAGAAAACTTCTCTGTCTGTTAAAAGATTCAGAGAGTATAATTAGTTACTGGTAATTTTTTTTTGTCTCAATTTACTCAGTTGATGAGTCAGGGTGATACAGTGGGGGCAGGTCCATGAAATCGTTCATTCCCCTAAATGAACAAACGATCTGGGTTCAATAACAGTTAAGCTCTATTGACAACATTTGTGGCATAATGTCGATCAGGGCGGTTGTAAGAGGGAGGACAACTGAGAAAACTGTGTAAGGCCCTGTGTCGAGGTGGGCTGGCTAAATGTTTTATACTGCTGAGTGTTTGGAGGTGAATCACCATTTTGTCTAGGTCTTGTAAATTTTAGAGAAAATGTTTTTTTTTGTTTTGGTTTAAATATCAGAATGTTTTTATTTAATACTGCCCTTTAAAAGCTACATAAAATACTTATATGTGTCCCAGAAGACAAAAATACAATTTCGCCTGATCACTGTATTTAAAATAGTTTTCAACCTCCCTGCTCTCAATGCATTGTATTTCTTCCTTAAGCATCAGTGAATGTTTGCAGCTTTTGTAATAGTTGTGTATGAGTCCCTCAACTGTCCTCTATATGAAAAGATGGATCACTGCTGGAAAGGGTTCAAATATGCATAAGATGCTGGAAAACCAAAGAATGTGCAGGACAGGGAATATTTTTCTGAAAAATAATGGGGAGTCTAACTGCTCAGAGGGAATCATGAACCAACTGTCAAATAAATACACAGCAGTCGAAATCAAGCATATGTAAATGTTTGATTTTTTAAAAATTATTTTTTTTTTTTTTATTTACATTCAGCTATCATTTTTGTCTAATGGACTATATTATGTAAACAACTGATATGTAAAATAACTCAATAAGTCAGGGCAGTACTTTAATAAAATAAATAAATAAAATCAATATGCAATTTTTTGATCCCTCTTATTTTGCTAAAATTTTACAGATTCTGCAAGGTGTGTGCAAATATACGACTGCAACTGTAAATTGGAAGTACATGAGCAATAAACATTAAAGCACACAGCTTAAACTTTATACATGATGGAATAAGACTAGTGGAATGGGATCAAAAAGATATCTGTAGTCAAATTATGCTTTAAATTGATCATTTTTCTCCATTCCACACCTCTGTGATCATCTTGCCCCGGGTTTTAGTGCGCTCACGGTGGACAGCACGTTTGCGTTTCTGGGTGAGGACTCTCTCTCGAGTGGTGCGGTACTCCAGGGCAAACTCACTGATGATCTTGCAGAACTGAGTTACTTTAGTGTCCCGCACTGAGTATGACGGCTGACCCAAGTATAGCAGGAAGGAATGAAACCTGCAAAGTGAAGGAAGTAGATCTTAATATATTGTAGACTCAAGTTCATCCTAATTAAAATGTGAGGCACAATCATTCATGCTCGTCAATTTACGGGAAGCATCCAAATGAATTTGGAATCTTTTTATTTAACATGTGAATTAAATTAAGTAATAAATGGATTACAGTGTTTTTGTGTGTGTGTGTTACCGGTTAATAATGCGTCTGTGCACTACTTTCAGGATGATGATCCTTTCAGTACAGTCCTTCAGGAATTCTGTCATTTTATTCTTCAAGTTAGGTTTAGTTTCATGTTTGGCCATTACTTTAAGGTTGTCCCAAGAGGCTTTGCATTTTCTCTCCAACTGAATCAGGTTTTCAGACAACTGCTCAAACTCTACCTGTAGAAAAGGAAAGGAGGGAGTGATAAATAATGACAACGAATGCTAAAGGGTTCTTTGCATAGTCCCTTTCAATAAAAGAAATTGATAATAAAAGAATGTGCACAGCAGTTCATTCCTGAATTAAAATGCTAACCTTTACAAGATGTACTAAAGAAAAACAGCTACTGTAAAAGCTTAAAAGGGCGATAGCATTAAGAATCTCTGCAAATGAATAAATAATGTAATGCAAGATGGAAAACAAATAGGACAAAAAAAAAAAATGCATAAAAAATGCATATAAAGAAGTGTCTAAGGACATACTTTAGCAGAGCGTGTAATAGCAGGGATCTCAGAGTAAAGGTCTGTCGTATCTGGGTAGTTTTCCACCACAAAATTGCAGGTATGATGAAGCAGAGACTGCCTGTGTACTGTGTCCTTTACCTCAGTTACCTTCTCCAAATAACTGAGCTCAAAGCCCTTAGCCTGCAAGAGAGATGAGTGCTAATTAAAGTCATTATGTGATGTTCAGTGAACTACTACATTGGCTTTGCTGGCAATTGGTGGGAAAAAAGCATATTAAGGTGGTTACTCATTAAACAGAGTGGCACAAATGAAAGGACATCGTGTTCTGAGCAGTTATTAAATACTAACTGTCAAGTATGCTTTGAACATGGCACTGTAAAAGACATCAAGATATAGAAGTAGTAGTGCTGTAAAGACCTCATTGAAACTGATGATATATTTTATGAATGATTCATGAAAGAAAAGTGTTCCCACAAATTGAATTATGTGAAATGATCAGAAAGCTTTTTATTCTTAGTGTAGCTTAAAGTCGGCATTGAAATAGTCTATTCTTCCCTATTGTGACGTATATACAAGTGAAACTGATTACTGGAGGAAAAAAAAAAAAAAAAACTAGGACTGGAGTTTTTTTTTTTTTTTTTTTTTTTCTTCCCCCCCCCCATCAAGAATTGATTGGATGGTTGTTGTTTACTATTGATGTGATCTCGTGTGAGTGACAGGTTTCCCACCCTCGCACCCAGTTTGTTGCTGCAAATGGGAGGTGTTTTTTTTTTTTTTTTTTTATTAAAGATTGAGGGCACAAGAATAAAAAAAAAAGTCCACACATAAATCATTTAAAATAAATACTGCAATATTCCATTAAGAAAAAAAAAAGAAAAAAAAAAAAAGCAGAAAATATGGATTTCATGGCAACTTTAAAGGAGTCTAAACTGATGACAATTTTGTGGGTGAATATATATATATATATATATTTATATTATAATACATATATATATATATATTTATTTATTATAATACATATTATATATATATATATATATATATATATATATATATATATATATATATATATATATATATATATATATATATATATATATATATATATAACATAAATCTGCCCTGATTCTATGCATGGTAGTACAGCATAAATACTCTTCAGTACTTGTACACATATGTTTGTAGAGTTCAAGAGGTCATAACATACTACAGCACAGAAAACGTGCCATGCAGGGTCTTAATCATATCTTATCTTCCACAGGCAACAGCAAAGGATTAAGGCATCAGCACAGAGCTGCTCTGACTAATCACATCTGCCCATCAAGCTTCAGACTGGTGCACCTGCCCTTAATACAGGTGCTTTAAAGGTAACTCTGCTCCTAGGACTGCAGAGGAGATGGAACACTTACATTGGAACTATTGAGGAAGTTTCCAATGGCCAGTAGTGTTGCTAGGATACGCTTGAAGGTTTTGTTCTTGGCAAGTTGTTCCATACCCAGTTTGAGGTCAAAAAGAGGCTCTGCGATCTCCTGCAACATTCATGTGTGAGGGATAGAAGAAGAAATGGATTGAGAAAGAATGTTTGGAAATGAACGCCTCATTGGTAACACACAAGTCAAGGTCAACAGAACCCAGTTTAAAAAGCCTAAATTACTCAATTCCATTCATGTTTCTTTCTTTCTTCTCCTACCAGAAAAAAAAAAAAAAAAAGTCAAAACAATAAAATAGAATCTCATCATGGTCATAGCAGCAATATTATAAAAGACACCAGTGTTCTATAGATAGTTACATTTAATTGTAATAATACAGTTGCAATCAAAATTATTCAACCCCCTTAACCTGCTAGACATTTTGCTGCTGAGAACAAAATTATGAAAACACTCTAGGTCAAGAGTGGCATTCTGCAAAGCTGCAAAGCTTATGAGCAGAAGAACACCATCTTCATGATCAAACATTGAGGTGGTCCAGTCTTGTTATGGGGGTTCTTTGCTGTTGCAGGAAGTAGAAATGTTGACTGTACAAAGGACATGAATTATTTAAAGTATCAAGCCATTTTGGCAAAGATGGTGATGCCTTCAGTGCAGAGACTGAAGCTTGATGATCAATGGACTTTGCTGCAGGACAGCTGTCCCAAAGTATACATCCAAATCTACTTAAGCTTGGTTCAGGGATCAGTCTTGAATGTTCTTGAGTGGCCTGTATAGTCTTCAGATTGAAAATATTCAGTGGAATTTGTAGAAAGCAGTGGTAACATGAAAACCAAAGACATTCAGTGATCTTGAAGCTTTTTCAAGCTTCTAAGCTTCTAAGCACTTACAGGCAGCATTTATTGGAGGTTATAAAGAATAAAAGATTCTGCACAAAATTTGACTTTTGGAATGTTTAGAGCCAGTTTGTTTTCGTTTTTTTTTTTGTTTGTTTGTTTGTTTTTTCCCATCAACTTTACATTCTCGGAATCATTAAAATGCGTGTCAATAAACTTTGTATAATGAATTGTTTTCATAAAAAAAATTCTCAGCAGCAAAATTATTCAACCCCCAATTAAGGGGGTTGAATAATTTTGATTGCAACTGTGTGACACTGAAGACTGAAGTAATGACTGCTGAAAATTTAGCTTTGCATCACAAAAATAAATTTTTTTATAAAAAAAAAAAGAAAATAGAAAATGGTTATTTTAAATTGTAATTTCACAATATTACGTTTTGTTTTTTGTTTTTTTTTTCCAAATAAATGAAGTCTTGGTGAGTATAAGAGACTTTTTCAATAAATAAATAAAAACCTTAAAAAAAAAAAATCTCTTACTGACTTAAAACTTAACACAACCACCTCTGCATGGTGTAATATAACCTAGATTAGTACTAGGACACCATAGTAACTGTAACTAAATAATTTTATCATTTTATTATGATGATCATGCTATTGGAGCAAACAGATTTTCATTCTTATTAAAACGGAGTATATAAGGTTATTTTTTATATATATATATATATATATATATATATATATATATATATATATATATATATATATATATATATATATATATATATATATATATATATATATATATATATATATATATATATTATATGATTTATTGTCATATGGTTCTGACCTTCTCCAGGGTCTCATAGTTCAGTTTAAATGCCCAGAGCTGTAACCTGGCTGTAAGGCCACTGATGGAAGAGAGAGTGAGCAGGAACTGCTCTGCTGTACCCAGCGGTACGTCGGGGTTAGCCAGCTGCGCCTCCTGAATCTTCTGTTTCTCTTCATCTGTCGGAGTCATGGTCAGGATTTTCTACAGGCAGAGGGAAGAAGAAAATTTACATCAGCTTTGTACTGTGGAAATGAATCACTTAAATCTTTATTAATTTTACATGAATTATATATTAAAAGAAAAAGATTACAGATATTTATTCTCAATACAGAAATGAATGAATGCTAAATGAGTGAGCTACTACTGCCCCCTGTTGGATGCTAGTGCTACATTACCTCAATGCCCTCTTTACTGATAGCAAACTCGTCAAAGGTGAGGATGGCACTCTTGATGACATGTACAGCAGGCAAAACAGTCATGCCAATGTTGATGGCATTGCTTCTCTTAGGATCAAGCACTAAAATTGCTGCCTTCTTGGCATCAGCACATTTCTGTATTAAAAGGAGAAATAAATGCAATTTACATAAACCTAAATATTTTATAGCATGCACTCACTGACTGAGGAAGGGAAGGGGGGGAAAAAAAAAAAAAAAAAAAGAGAGACTAAAGCTGTAGCTTTAACATTTATTCCATCTATACATTCAATAGCAAATTATCCAACAGCTTTAATTTAAAAGAGTTTAAATGGCTTTAGTACACTGAAATTTTTTTTGTGTAAACTCTAAATGGTTTATTCATAAACCGTATTGCCAGTTTCGGTTGTTTGGCATAATTTTAGTTTTTTTTTATGTTACATATGCTCTATTTGTATTACATGTACTGTATAAGATCCATAACATTGTATACAGTACCTTTGCTGTAAGATTACAATCTGTATACAAATTTGTAAAAAAAATAAAAAAATAAATTAATAAAATAAGTGAATAAAAACACTGATCACAAAAAAATAAACAAGTTTGCAAATCGCACCTTTGCTACTGGAAGTTCCTTGCCCTTGGACTCAAACAGGTGCTCTAGCTTAGCTGTATCGACTGCAACCTTATCAAGCGAAGCCCACACAGTGCCCCGCCCAAACTTGCACTTCCTGGGGCTGTCGGGCTGCTTAAGCTCCTTCCAGAACAGCTTGACTGTTTTCCGTTTCTTTAGAAAAGCCGGATCAATCCCCTGAGATGGAGAAAGGAGTCCCGGAGGAGGAGGGGGCACACTCAAACCTCCAGGAGGTGGAGGAGGAGGAGGGGGTGGAGCCAAAGTAGTAGATCCAGGAGGAGGAGGAGGAGGCGGCGGTGGAGTCAGAGTAGCAGATCCAGGAGGAAGAGGGGGAGGAGGTGGCGGTGGGGGGGCAGAACCAAGTCCTGGCACAGGAGGAGGGGGTGGCAGTATTCCATTAGGCAAAGAGGTGTCAAAAGTGTCTATATCCAGCACATCGATATCCTCCTCCTCCATCAGATCAGAGAAGTCAAGATCTTTAATCCGCAGAGGTCTGGAACTGGGCTGCAGCTTCTCCCAGGCATCCCGACTACCCCTGGACAATGGTGTCATCATTGTCTTCTCCAAACTCTGTGAATGTGTCTCAGCTTCAATACTGTACTGTGGACGCAGCTTCTTGAGCATTTGTTCCTCTGCTAGCCTGGCGCGAGCGGCCTGAGCAGTACCTCCGAGGCTCTCTAGCTCTGTCCGCCTGGACGTGTCCTCTGTTGGCTGAAAAGAGCAAGACTGCAGTCTGGAGAGTCGCCCAGCCATACTGGTGATCCCATGCTCCTCAAGTGCACTTTCCAGACTTGGACTTTTTAGACCTCCAGAGGAGCTGTTGTTGTAAAGCATGTCCAACATGAACTTCCTGTCATTAGAGAGGGTGCTGTGCTGTTCTGCTGTACTGCCCTGACGCTGCAAACCACCCTCTAGAGGAACAAGAACAAAATCATTCAGTGCTGAAGGGAAAATATTAGCAATGCACAATATATCAGTACCATATAGCTGACTGGACATTACCTTTTTTTAATAAATATTATTTATCAGTATCCATCAAGATGCTTTAATAACAATGTTTAATGTAATCTTTAGCAAATCTCATCTTGAAAAAATAATTGTATCCATTTTTCATACTGTACATTATGTTATGATGCCTATATTAGTTTGTAGCATTTACAACTGATTTAACTTTTTAGTGTTGTACATTTCATTTATTTAGACAAAACAGTATTGAGTTTTAATATTGTCCATGTATCAGTTATTAGCTATAACATTATTTCAATTTTTATATCAGTGCATCCCTAGATAGTATGCAACATTGTTGGCATCTGCATTGTGTTCAAGCAGTAATCTTCATTTTAGACATCCTACCTTCAAAATGCCCAGTGCAAGCACAGATCATGTTCCCACACGCTACCATCCTCTGCATCAGTAACCCAGTGCAAACTAACAGCAGTTACTCTTCTCAGCTCTAACAGCACTCTAACCATCAGTGCTAACTGCCTTAGTCCTCAATAAGCAAAAACGGAAACTGGAAAGGGGAGATCCCCATCTCGAAATCTAAATAGTTTATATCTGCCCACTGCTTCAGCTAATTTACACTCCCTGGACGAAAGGCCCGTTAATGGCTGTGTCATTTGGATCACGGCCACTAGAGGAAGAGATGGAATCGCTCTCAAATATTTCCACTTTGAAGATTTCTGTTTGAAATAAAGCTCTTGACTTCCAAAGAAGTGCCTGACTATTGCTCTGTGTGTGAGATTTTCATTGAGCAGAAAGCTGGTTAAAGAAATCTACGGGTCAATAAATGCCAAGTGGAGGAGAAGTCAAACAAGTTAAACTGATTTTACACAATGCGTCTTAAAAAGCTATATCTGCTCTAATTAGTTGCTTAAAAATACAACTGAACTCATATTTAAGAGTGACTGCTGGGTAAGCATTAAATTAGATATGTTGATGATTAACATATGTCTTAGGTTGACAGAGATGGAGGGTGGTGGTGGGATGAAATCTCTTGCCTGCTTCATTGTGGGCTGTGGTTGTGTCCTCTGGCTGCTCCAGGGTGTGCCTGGTCAAGTTTACCCCCTGAGATTCCTGACCACTAATAGATCCTGCAAGACAGACACAGACACACAAATGTCACAAAGAAACAAAACCTGTATGACTTTATTCTGTGGAACACAAAAGATATTCTGAAGAATGTTTTGGTGGTCATTGGCTTTCATTATATGGACAAAAACACAGACACATTTCTCAAAATATCTTTTTGTGTGTTGCACAGAAGAAAGGAAGTCATACAAGTTTGAAACAACATGACGGTGAGTACATGTTGACAATTTTTGAGTGAACAATCTCTTTAAATCTCCCAAGATGTTCCCCTGCATATAACAGTTTATTAATGCATTTTTTTTTTTTTTTTTTACCATTGATGAAAGACAGATGCAACAGTGATGTGGACTAGTGGTTGCATACGTGTTATCCAACTATCATTTCTGCTTCCATAACAAAAAACATCTCACACTAAATTAGCAACTTTCAACCCTATGATTCCAGAGGAAGAACACACACACACACACACACACACACACACACACACACACAAAATCAACTCAACCTTACAGCAATCAATCAAGTTGAGCAACTTCCTATCCATGCTTGACATAAACCAGATGACAAGCAGTAGTGTGCCGTTTCAATAAGCAGTCAAACCATCACAGTTGAAACGCTGCTAAAAGTTATGCATCTCAGCAGGACACATTACAAAATCATGGCAAACTTGCTCTAGACCAATCAGAGCACATTCCAGACTTGACAAATAACAGTATGTGCAATAACCTCAAGGAGTTGACATACAGAGTGTAGACAAGCTCGTTATTCACGACAGTTCACACACAAATAGTAGAATAAATGACCACAAATACTCTCATCAAACACTCATATGCATTCGGGTTTAGTAAAGCTTCACTAATCAGGGGAAAGAGATTAAGACATTGAATAATGACTGGAACCTTGACCATAGAAAGAAAGACAAGCAGAGGAAAAGAAAGAGCATAACAACAGGACATTACTGTATGACATCGTAAGGAACATAAGGTCAGGGAATCAGCACCTGTGGTGTCTGAGCTGGAGACCGGCTGCTCGGCTTCAGTAGACGTCTCTGCTTCTGTAGACGCCACACTCTCGCTTAGAGAAGGTCTCTCATGTAAGCCAAATGACTTCCTTTTCTTCTCCCACTGGGATGCAGCCAGAGAACGCAAGAACGTGTCTCTATAAAGCCATTGGAGAAGAAGCACTCATTTACGGAGCTGTAAATGGAGGGTTGGGTGACATAAATGTTCTGATTCTGAGGATAAGTTATATATAGTAGACCTGCTCTGAAATGAGTGGTTGCAGAATACAGTACACTGAAACGGTAAAATAGTATCATATACTAAATTTAAGTTTTATGGACTGTACCCTTTTAGTTTGCACACAGTTTTCTTCCATTTAGTACAATAGCAAAAAAGAGGATTATTTCAAAGGTTAATACACATTTTCCTGATACCGTGCAGTTCTATTGCAGAGAGACAATATATCAGATATTTTCATTTACACAAAAACAAAGACACACATGAAGGAAATGTTGCATAATAAATAAATACATTTTTAAAAAAAATCCCTTGCATCCCACCACAGAAATACTGCCCAGTGTCTGACAAAAACCACCACCACTTAAGCCACTTGCGCCTTACAACCCCCAAACCATAAGCCACCACTATATTTCCCTGTAGATAATGTAAGAAAACACTGCAGAAAACACTGTGCATGATTAGTTCTTGTTTCAATAACAACAAAGCTGATCAGGTTTGATTAACTCTCCCCACAGTGATTCATCAGAAGAATTGTGCTAAGAGCTCAGTTACACTGAGGCATGTGTAAAATAAAACGCTTCACATGAATGACATTCATTATGAAATTAAAATATTTTGTTTGTCTTGCTGACAAAGGCAGCAAATTAAAAAAAAGAATATAATTGTTAAACCCAATGCCACTGCACTGAAACTTGTTTAAGTTTGTCATCTATGTAATTACACTACATGAAATTAAAAATAAATTTAAAAAGGCAAATTAAAGGTTAACATTTACATACACACACAGCACAAACCCACACAGCCTCAGTTTCTGAGCACAGCAGCTGAATTAGACCCCAAACACCTGGCCGCATGCTGATCTATGCAGAAAAAGAGCCCGTAAACGTACACAGCTGCAGTATACTTACTCTAAATTCCTCAGAACCGGCAAGTCTCTATTCACAGTCTCTGGACTGAAGAAGAAAACTTCAATTTACACACACTGTCCATATCAATTCCAGTTAGTACACAGTCTCAATCAATATATAGAAAATGCCTGAAGAAACTGTGCACATTCCTCCACATCTGGTTTAGAAATGTGTTTTTCCTTTAAGAATTTAGAAGATTTTTGAATTATTGTCCATTCACAACAATAAAAAGGTATTTTTCCCACTTCTAAACTTTGCTAAACATTCTGCACCAATGTTATGTCTGAAATATCAAAAATAATAATCATCATCATCTAAGTAGAATAACAAACTTAAAACTTCGATTTAAAATCTTAATTTTATTAGAATTTTTTGAGGGTTAGTCTCATCACGTTAGCAGTTTTAACGGATCGATACAATTTATTCTAAAATTTCCAGCCAGCTATAGTTCCTTCTTATGACTTTGTCTCCCCAAAATGACTAAGAATCACAATGATTTAAAGTGCTAGCACCTCCAAAAGACACATTCTTTGGCCACACTGCAGCTACTCACCAAACACTGTCTGCCTGGTGCTGTCTGTAAAAGGAGAGAGAGAAGCAAAGCGCAGGAATGTGGAGCACCACAGAAGTAGAGAATGAGATTAGGAGATGTGCCAAATGTTATGAGGGAAAAGAGGAGAAGAGTGAGAGATACAGGAGGACAGAGAGAATACACACAAAGAGAAAGAAAGAAAACAAGATAGGTAGTCAGGTAAATGGCAAAAACAGAAGGAAAAGCAGAAGAAAAAACAGGCAAAGAATATACTGAAGAAAGCATCTGTTCTGATACAAGTAAAAGAAGGAAGATAAAAGCAAGAAACACACCTGATCTTATTCACTAGAGTGAAAACAAGGACAAATTCTCAGTGTAGACATTTTTATAAGTTTACAGCACAATTAACTAAAAGGCTAAAGACTAAATAGCCAATTTAGATTCTTTTTGAGACATGAAAAAGTAAAACTTACCTATTTTCCTATAATTGCACAGTTAGTGTAGCAGTTTTCCCATTTGAAATGTTTTATCACAGCTCACTGTTCACTCACCCCATTCAATCCTAGTTTGGCTCATTCAAGACCTTCAAGTTGTTCGCAAAATATTCCCATGCCCTCCCTTCTCTAATACCTACAGCTTCTTTCACATCTCTTTCCTCTGCCTTTCCCCTCATTCCACTTATAAGAGCATCAGTTGTTTCCTTACTTGAAGACTCGCTTTCCCTCTGTCCGGATGGGTTGCTCTGCAGCTGACTGGGCAGGGATCTCCTGAGGAGAGTCCGTTTCTGTGAAAGACGCTCTGCGGAGAGACAGTTAGTTAGTGCAAGCTCAAGGCTATAGCACCGTATGAGCAGTTTCATGTGAATCAGGTCAGCACATATACAAACAAAAAGAATGAGCATGCCAGTAAACACATCTCTCTTCATTCACTCCAAAATACACACTATTTGAAGGCACATTGTTTTATTTTATAAAACAGATAACTTTCATATTCTGCTTTTCTTAAGGGTACAATGCTCATAAAGCTCCTTAGAGAAAAATGTAACACTTTACAATAAGTTTAATGCTTTCAGTACAGCATTCATTAATCTTGGTAAATGTTCATTTCTATATACACCAAGTTTGAGGGCAGTAAGATTTTTTATTTATTTATTTTTTAAAGTTTATTGTGCTCACCAAGGCTGCATTTTTCTGATTAAAAATATAGTAAAAACAGTAACAGTGTGAAATATTATAATTTCAGATAACTTCTATTTTAATATATTTCAAATGTCATTTATTCCTGTGATGGCAAAACTGAATTATCAGCATCATTACTCCAGTCTTCAATGTCATATGATCCTTCAGAAATCATTCTAATATGCTGATTTGATGCTCCAAAACATTTCTTAATATTATCAGCATTGAAAAAAGGTCTTTAATATGGACAAGTGAATGGACAAAAATGAAGTTTCTGTCATTAATTACTCACCCTCATGTCGTTCCAAACCCTTAAGACCTTTGTTCATCTTCAGAACACAAATTAAGATATTTTTGATGAAATCCAAAAGGTTCTTTTTTATCCTCAATAGATTTTTAGGTGAACTAACCCTTTAATTTCCTTCTGCATTCTCATTCTCTAATTCTTCCATCTGTAATTATTATTATTATTACAGTTGACAAATGCTTTCAATTCGTATAATTATTAATTTTATCAGAATCACTTCATAGACGGATAAACAACTCAGCACTGGGCAGTTATAACAAGTATGCTAATCTAATATGCAAAGTTTCTTCAGATGGATCAAGCTTCATTAGAGTCAGCACTTTTATTTATCATTTCGCAGACAGCTGACAACATTGCTGCACTGAGCAGAAACTGTGAAAGGCTTCTTCTGCGGTTCTGCTCAGGAGAGCAGCTTTTAGGGCTCCTTTAGTGTCCTACAATAATCCTCTCCTGCCACTGCCAAAAACCTCCCCGTCTCCATTTGTTCAGAGTACTATTATGTAATATTTATACCATTTCTGTATTCTTGTTATGTGTCTACTAGATCACCTTTTGCCTGTGATGTACCTTGTCAAATGTCAGATATTAATGCTAGTGAGACAAAAACTGTCAAAAAAAAAAAAAAAAAGTGCATGAGTGTAATACGCAATTGTTAGTTAAGAAAAGTTTGAAATGAGATGAACTGGTTGAAGTTAATCTGGCTCGCTGATTTACCTGGATCTATAATCAAAAATCCAGATTATTTCATGTTTAACATGGACTTTAAACATCAGCATCCCATCAGTAGCCAGGACAAGTTCAACAAACTCCAAATAATTAGTCAAAGGTTTAAAAGCAGAAGGTGATGTAAAATGTGATACAGACCTGTTGAAGATGCTTGAGGTTTCCTCTGTTATTGACCTCTCCTTTTTTAACCTCCGTCTAGAAATCCCCATGTGAGCTATGTACTGACTCATAAAAGAGCGCCCCCTAGTGAATGACCAAGGATTTGTGGGAGGGAAGAAAAAGAAAGGGAGAAAGAGGTGGAACAGTGATGGGGGTTACATGGACAAACAGAGGGTTAATATGTTGACAGGACCAAAACAATAGCAAGAATCAGAGAAAAACAGTCCCAACCACCACCCAGTGTCACAGAGAAAATACGCAGCACTGAATTAGTAGAGGAGGAAAACGGCATATGAACTGTTATAATTAAGTATATCAAAAGTGACCGGTCACCAGTTTTAAACAAATATTACCTACACTTACTCTACAGGATTATTTATGACGCATAGGGGTTTCAGAAATAAGGCAAACTTTATGTATTGTATATAATTATTTATATATTATGCAATTTAGTTCTCACTGTGCATATAAAAATATGCATAGGTAATTAAAATGATCCTATCATTTAAGAAACTAAAATATAAATTGCGGTGTTATTGGATTTAATGACTTTGCTTGTGACTGGCCATGTTCCTTTGTGACATCACATAAAACTGGCAAAACATTTATAGGAAAACAAACTCAGATCTAGAGAGCTGATAGGCAGTCCACAATTGTGTCCAGTTCAGGACCTTAAAGACCAAACACATCCTGTCCAACCTTACAAAACATTCCTGTAGCTCTACGCAGAGAAGAAAGTTTCCCAAATAAAACATTCACTTTCCACATATATGTGCAAGGACTGTTGACTTAATGTGCTATTTCAAGTGTTGCATTTGGCCAAAGTGAAATGTCTTATTGTGACTTGGGTAAAATGGGAAAAGCAGCCAACCAAAATTTCTCACATACCCCATCTACAAAACCCTGCACTGAACACCTGACAATATGAAAATTTTAAATTAAGTGAAAGTAATGCTGTTCTCTGATTTTACCAATCAAATGAAAATATTTATTTTTTGTCTAGATAAGCATAATAGTACATTTTTTTATGCAAAAACAGTTGTGTTTGTCTACAGTAAATGGCTTATAAACAATGAGAATGGTGGATCATTTGAGTGGCTGTAATTAATTTGTGGTGCATCTTGGGTGCTACATGCTAATTACACAAGACTCAGAGAATGAAGTAAATAAAATGAGCATTGAGCAAACGAGCAACTAAATGAATCAAGGTAATTAGGCATTCTGTATAAGGACTTACTTTTCCTGTTTCCAAGCTATTACTCACACTATAATGGTAATACCCGTACAGTTTGTTTTTATATATATATAAACAAACTGTACGGGTATTACCATTAGAGTGTGAGTAACAGCTTTATGTCTGCATAAAGAAGATAATCAGCATAATCAGCAGAGTGCAGGAATGTGTTTATCTCAATCACACCATCATCCACACGGGACAACACACACATACAGCCAAAGAATAAACAAATCTGGAAGGAATGTTTGGTTTGGGCAGTAAAATTCTCTACTGTCAGTCAAATAACAAGGTGTATGAGTGTTTGTTTCCTGTGGGTCAGCAGTGTTATTATAAACAAAAGCTAAAACAATTAATAATCATTTTTGTTAACTGAAATAAAGCTGAAATAAAATAAAATATAAATTATATGAAAAGCGGCAACTTGGCAACTAACGGATATGAACAAGTTGAAGTACTAAAATAAAAAAAGAAAGCTAAACAGAAATATTAAAATAGTATAATAATAATAATGACAAATACACATTAAAAAAAAAAACTAAAAATATAAAAAAAAGCCAATTCAGAATATTAAGATACTATGATAGCATATAAATAATACTAAAATAACACTGCTGTGGGTATGTGTGGAAATTGTCAATTACAAAAAAAAAAAAAAAAAAAAAAAAAAAAAATAGTAAAGGTGTTACTGATTGTCTTACTAGTCGATACACAAGCATCTTTTTTCCTGCAGTATAAACATGAATTGAATCCATTTGATGAACCCATGCAAAAATAAATATTTTATTTTTGAATTATTGGCATTATAGGGTGAGAACAAAGGAGACACAACTTTGCCTTCCTTGGACGATCCTTCTCAGACTGGATTCACATCTGAGAAAGTGTAACTATCATCAAATATAACTACCATCCTTTTTAAAATATTTTCTTTTCTACAATGTCGAAGCTCAAAGGTCTGCTTCAGTGCTTAGGTTATACTGCCCCAAAGTGGACAAAAATATAATGCCTTGGGGGCATATTTACAGTTTTTGGTTAATGAAAGACACTGTAAAAACAAACATCTTCTGATTTATTTACGTCAGTTTAAGAATGTATAAAGACACACCGCACTGTTAATACTCACAAGTTGTGTTCCTGCTCAGAGGCGACAACAGACTCGGCTCCGTTAGTCACCCGAGGGAGGGGTAGAGTTGGGGAGCCCGAGGTTGTAGAGGAGGGGCTGGTCAACACAGGACTGCCAGGAACAGGGGAATTAGGGGAATCTGACTGCTGAGGGGAGACTGTGCGCATCACATCTGTAACATACATAGTGCAAGTGAAGGGTGAATGCTATAACCTGTATCCAAAACAGTGATGTACCTTCTGCTTTCCACTGAAGGTGTTTGAGCCGTTTCACACATCTAGTGTCTGTAAAAGAACGGGAAAGGACAGAGACTGAATTGAAGATACCTAGTGTAGGGCTATTAGAAGAAACGGATACGGTTGGGGAAGCGGGTCGAAAGGAATTATCTGGAAGACTGTGAGCTGATGACCGCCGGCTCCTCCTGCCCTCCTGCTCACTGGGGGTTAGTTTCCTTCTGTCTCTACGGATGTTAGGTGTCGCTTCATCCGTCTCGCCATCTTCATTTCTGAGGGCATTCTACAAAATATACAAAACACAGAAATCGTTCAGTATTTTTAGAGTTACAATCTAGTTCTTGTTTGTACAATCTAGTACAATCAAGTTTGGGGTCATTTTTTTTGTTTTTGAAAGAAGTCTCTTGTGCTCACCAAGACTGCATTTATGATTAAAAAAAAAAAAAAAAAAAAAAAAAAAGATCAAAATACAGTAAAAACAGAAATATTGTGAAATTGTATTACAATTTAAAGTAACTTTTCAATTTTAATACAAAGCTGAATTTTCAGCATCATTACTCCAGTCTTCAGTGTCACATGATCCTTCAGAAATCATTCTAATATGCTGATTTGCTGCTCAAGAAACATTTCTTATTAATTTCAGTACTGAAAACAGTTTTTTGTTGTTGTTGTTTTTTTTGATGAATAGAAAGTTCAAAAGAACAACATTAATTTGAAGTGTTCAAACATTTGAACAGTACTGTATATGCCTGAGAAAAGTTAACAGACTCCATATGTAGTGTATGAGGTGCATTGAGAGTTTACTTCATAAATGGTGAACTGTTGTTTAAGGTCACTTTCTGTGCCACTGCTAGTCATGTATTTCTGGACGATGCCTTCCATTCCTAGCTGCTCCAAACAGTCTGTCACATCATAAAATGAGTCCTGATCTGGAAGTGCTGCCAGAGTCTGAGAGGACAGAGGAATAAATTCACATCAAGAGCACTGAGGTGTAGCATTGGTAACTGCTGGTGTGAATCATGGTTGTAGATTGCTATATGTCTGTATATCGTAGTACTTTGTTGATGAGAGTCATGGTGTAGATGAGCAGCTCTGTGTCTGATCCATTCTTCGCTGACAGGATATCTATTAGGTACGTCCAAGGCTTCACACCTGAAACAGCCAAAAGTATGCCCTAAGCTCTCTCAAAAATTAACACAAACCCACTTGTAGCTTATATCAAATAACAATGGCTCAGCAATAGGGATGGCCCAGGGACAATGTGATAGCATTTAGGCCAGCTGACTGAACCAAGCAGGCCAGTGTGGTATTCCTACATTTGCTATGTTTCAAACAAAAATCTATGTATTTTTCTGATATTATTATTATTATTATTATTTTGTCAGTGTATAATAATAATAATTGCTGACCTAAATATGTTGCATTATCTAGCTGGTAACACTGATGAGGACTTGAAACTGCAAAAAATTACTCGTCTTGGAAGTTTAAGTTTAAAAAAACTCTGAAATGGTTTTGTATCATGTGACATTGTTTTTCCACAAAAGTATGTACATTAAGTCATAGGTGTTATGAATTTATTAATTAGTTATTATTATTGTTAGTTATTAAAGAAACTTAATGTCTAATCATTTTTCAGTCACCTACTGAAATACAATGCTAAAAATAGGCCAGTTAAAATGTTAGCAGGACAGGGCAAAGTCTGCTATTGCCAGTTTGGCCAGCAGCAAAACAAATAAATAAACAAACAAATTGTATTGTCAAGTCTTTATGATAATAACACACACACACACACACACACACACATTATATTATATTATATTATATTATATATATATATATATATATATATATATATATATATATATATATATATATATATAATTAATGGTTTTGTGAGAGAATGTTTATATGTTTAACCTCTCTTTCCATCCACAATGTTGACAGCTTGAATGAGGAGTGGACTGTTGGACTCAGTGTATTCCACAAACACTATCAGCAACTTCAGAGCTGTCTTCACAACCAGCCGAGACTGAAGAGACAGTATGAGAATATGAGAAAGAGAGATTATAAACAGGCAGCACTTACAATCCTCATACAGAAGATGGCAGTACACCTCAATTTTTTTTTAATGCAATCAAGTACTGCACATAATTGTATGCAAGAATAAATATGCATCTCCAACATTAATAGATTAATTTATCTCTAGTGTTTTGTGTTTGTTATAAAAAAAAACAACACCAAAGTTTGGTTCAGTCTTTATTTCTGTCGTACTCATCTCATTTTCACTTCCTCTTTACAATCACATGGAAGTACATGATCTCAAATTGATGCTCAAATCCTTTACGGTAAAGTGTACAAAATTTTGTCAACAGATTCACACTAACTTTACATTTAAAAAAGCTTCCAAAACTATGCATAAATATTTAAACTTGTAATGAAGCAAACTCTATAGACTTTGCTAAACACGCTCAAACCTGAAATTATTACACAACAGCACCAGCAAGTTTATTGCGCACCATTTCAATATCAAGTAACCTAATCATTTCTGTGGTTGACTTGGAAAACCATTCTCCCATAACAGTAATCTTTAACTTCAATAAGAAGTGAAGGTTGAGAATGAAGATCATAAAACTTGATTTTGGTCCAGATTCACACCTACATCTCTGTACCAGCTTGTACATTTCTGGCCAACCTAATATTTTTTTCTATTGTTACATTGCCTTAGGATGAATTGACTGTGTTGTGCATTTCTATTTTTTATTTACACATTTGGAAGACTCTTTAATACAAAGCAACTAGGAAACAAGCCTATGAATTAGCCCCATGCTGTACTTTTTGAGATATAGAAATGTATTAGTAAGTTGTGTTGGATATTTTAGCAGATAAGCATCTGCTCAATAAGTAATTCCTGCTGTCAGGAATCAAATGATTTTCACATACAATTTAACTTCTGCACATTGATTTACTGACTATTAATTGACTGACATGTTGTGGTATTTAAGAGTCAAGCTGCATTTATATGCGGCCACTGATTGAACAGTCCTAATGTAACTAATACTGTATTGTGGTTAGTATTTACAGATGCTGTGGGTACATGTTTGTGTTGCCATCACTCACCAAGCTGCCACTCAGAGTGTACAGCCACTGTACCGTCTCATTGTGGTTCACAACACCATTCATTCCATCCACAAACAGCATGATCTGACTGAGAGCTGGGAACAGGACAGTAGAGTTTAGCATACAGTGCCGGCATGCCCTTAAGGACCTAGTGATTTGTCCTAAAGCTTTCCTGTTTGCTGGTCTAATTCCAGCCAGTATAAACTTCCTGTAACAGATGGCCTACTTAGCCAAAAAGTCCTTTGTGCTATTTGAAGTCAAGATGTGTGGTGTTCATGCATAATAAATATATCATTCTTCTACAATAGACTGCTTCTTTTAGAAACTCTGGACGGTAATACATACACAGATCTGTAGTCATGTCATGTTAATGATTAATGACTGAACCATCAATAACCCTGCTAACTTTTTTTTAAAAGCATGAACTTTTTTTGTAGCATTGTTGGTATGCTTCAGTAAACGCACTGTGTTGAGAACAAACCTCTGAGGATGTAGTTCTGGTAATTATGATCTGCCTCAGCACCCACTTTAATGAAACATGTCAGACCCTCGGAGAGCACAAACTCTGGAACCAAGTCCTTATCATCCTGTGCAATATAAAACAGAATTAAATCTGCTGTGTACAACCATGATATACATTATGCCATTCAAAAAGTGTGGGGTCAGTAAGATTTATGATTTAAGAATTATGTGACTGGAGTAGTGGCTTCTGAAAACTTAGCTTTATCATCACAGGAATAAGTTACATTAAAATCTAGTAAAAGTGAAAACAGTTATTTTAAATTACAGTAATAGTATGGTAATGGTAATGGTTTACTGTATTTTTGATCACATAAAGGAAGCTTTGGTGAGGACAAGACAATAATAATAATAATAATAATCTTATCAACCCTAAATTATGCAAATGGTAGTGTATGTTTGCATAAACATGCTTTGACAATAGTATGTTTTTCTCTTTACAACCATTAGCAAAGATTATAAACTGCATAACTAATAAAGAGGACAGAATGCCCTCTAATTACAATAACTTAGATGCCCTTTATAGGTATTCTTAATGGTAGTTAAAGGAGTCATGACATGAGAAATTCAATTTTCCTTCATCATTTGACATATAAGAGGCCTTTGTACCATTAAAACATCTGCAAGCTTCATAGCTTAAACCGTGCTCCTCATTATAAACAAAGAATTTTTTTAAACTAAGCTCCAAAAATGGCTTGTTTGGATATTGGGGGACTTCACACAGGCAAATACATCTGCATATGCCCTCCTCCAGAGCAAAAACGAATAGTTTGACATGATCGCACCACAGGCAAAAGCACATGTAGGGGTGTGCGATATAAAGATTTTTGATCGTGGACGATTAAAATGTCTCCACAATCTGCTTATGAAGAAATATTGTAGTATCGTGCTACAGTGCTTTCTATCAGTTGCAGTTCCAGTGCCTCAGTCTCAGCAACTGTTCAACGTGACGTACATTCACATTTTAATGCAGCGGTAGAGAGTAATATTCGTGGGACACTTCAATCCACAAAAGTTCATATTTCATGTGCCTTGCCGGTTAAACTTTTCTTTTGTGTGCTGATGCGCTGTTCTGACATGCCGCATGCGTTTTTCAGAACGAGCACACGCGAAGCGCACAGGTACTATAAGCCTAACAAACAGCGCCTGATTACCAAGTTATATTTAGTGTCCAATTGCTCTAATACTGTCAAATACACAAAGTTTACATAAACATAGTTGGTTTTGTCTAAAGTGAAAGTAAACATTTGAGAAGAATAGAATGCGTGGCTGTATATTAGAGATACGTGCAGGTCTTTAAAGTGACAGAGCAGCCTAATATTAACCAAGCTGCCGCTTGTCCTTAAAGGGATAGTGAAAATGAAAATTCTGTCATTATTTACTCACTGTAATGTTGTTTCAAAACAGAATTTTGGAGAATGTGGGTTAACCAGAAAGTTGCTGACTATGTTTTTCCTACCATGGAAGTCAATAGAGACCAGCAACTGTTTGGTTAACCCACATTCTCCTCAAAATAACATTTTCAACAGAAGAAAGAAACTCATTATGGTTTAAAACAACTTGACAGACTAAATTATGGCAGATTTTGGGAGGGTAACTATCCCTAAAGAGAAAATCACCCACTGCTCTTGACTGAGAACTTTAATACATTAGCTTTATTAAGAATCAATGTATAATTTATACAGTGAAGTCTAGTGTTTTATTTTTATATTTGTTCATTTAATTTTTTACTTGAATGCTACTGTTAAATACTCCTACTGTAGCTGAAAAAAAAAGCATTTTATTAATTTCATTTGTATAATCTGTAGCCTATGTTTTTCTTCTTTTTTAATAACAAAATAATGACAAAGATTTTTATCTTCGCCACTTTGGCCTAAATGTCTGCCATTTTTATTTTATTTTATTTTATATTTTGTTATTTTGTAAGTTTTGTTTTTAAAATAGGGAAATTAGTTTGGCTGTAATGCTCAGTCACTTGCAAAATAGTAAAAACAAGAAGAATTGCGAATCGATTTTCCTGAAAAAAAAAAAAATTGTGATATGATATTTTTGCCATATCGCCCACCCCTAAGTACATGGAACCCATTATAATCACAGACACCATCTACACCAGATGTAGTACACAGATGCACGTTCAGTTTCTGATGTATACTCCACGCACTTGAGTCTGTCAGCAGGACAAATGGAACAATGAAATAATGTTTGCTTTGAAGTTTGCTTAATAAAAAAATAAAAAAATAAATAAATAAAATGAAGTGAGATTCTTCCATGAAATGAGCCATTTTTACCCTTCTTTCTTATGCTTCTAAAACCTTTTCAAATGGACTTGATGCACACCTACTGCCTACATATTTCTGCTAAAATCTCAGTGCTACACAGGCTGGTAAAGTATTCTCCCCAGAAAAAACAAAACAAAAAAAACAGTAGCAATCACTTTTTGTCATATTTCTAACTGTCCATCACAACTAATTATATTATAATATAGTATATTATACATACATGATCTATATATAATGTACTATAGTAAACATATCATTCAGTATATTATAATTAAAAAAATAAAAAAAAGACACCAAATGTGTTTAAAGCTTCTGGAAACTATTACTTAAATGTTAAGGTGGAATGTATTAATATAGCTTCGTTCAGTTATGGGATACTTCCTCAGGATTATATTTTCTACTTAATTTTCTCACAACTTCGGCTAAATGCATGCATAAAGTCCACTGTAATACAGTATATATGGAAGAGATAAAGTTATTGTCACATACAGTTCACTCTGTTAGTCTGTATACTTCTTTATTTGTTCTGTTCTGACTCTCACTATCTGCAACATCTCACAAGCCTAATCCAACTCATTTGCATATCACTTTCTCTCTTAAAAACCTGTTGTGTGTATGTTTCATGATCTTACCTGGAAGAGCTGCTTTAAAGAAAACAAGGACCGCCGGAGCTCAGGGCCATTGGAGTTATACAACTTCTCTATAATAGGGAGAGAGGAAAAATAAGTCATAAGTCAATCAAAGGCAACAATACCTGTATCTAAGAGGCAAAGATTGTTATTGCAGGGACATATGCAAAGAGCACATTAGACACACACCTCATCAAGATGAGAATCAGCAATGAAAATGGCCACCTACGTAATTTACCTACTGAAATAAAGATTAAAGTTCCAGTATGACGGGGGCATCATTGTACACAGCTGGCACTCAACTCACTCAGCTAGCTAGATCTTACCAGTACAACAATATGGTGGTAAATACAATTAAACCATTTGCATTGATAAAAACAAGGCATCATTAAGCATCAGATCTTAGGAATTCTCTCACTAGCTTATCATTTTAAAAGGAATTTAAGAGAGGTGAGAGGTGGTGTCACGGACTGCCTGTAAACAGTCATTCTAGTCATATAAATACCTTTGGTATAGACCTAAATAGCACTGGATTGACAGGTTAGTCATGGCACAAAAAAGGGATTCAACTACAATTATTTTCTTGATATGCATTTAAAATTGTTGTCCACTACCAGACACACCAACTCATTCTTTATTATTACCATTTTCTACATTTTCTACAAGCAATAACAGTCATCAAAATTGTGAAATAACACAAATAGAAGTATGGGAATGTAAAGTAAATCAAAATCAAATGTTATAATGTATGTACTTATGTATTTATGTACTGTCGTCTTTTGCCTTCTACATTTTTTTCAACCAGCTTTATGAGCAATTCTGCTTTTCCTTCATTATGTGGTCAAACTCATAAATTGAAAGTCTTTACAAAACTACACCTTTTTGATGAATATGACGACAAACTTTTCAAGCACTTAATTTAAATAAAGGTTTTTATGATCATGAGTGGCATACAGTCAGGTGCGTCCAAAAACTGATACTGTATGAAAGAAGTAGGGGGAAAACAGAGGGAAAAAGAAAGAGTACATCCATCACTAAGGTAGTGTACATGCAGACATTAAAGCCAATACATGCGCACAATAAATAAATAAATAAATAAAATCAGTTGCAATACACAGTGTGGACAGTCAATAATTTAGATCAGATGCCAAATGGATACACAAATAATTGGATTTGGACTGACATTGTGAATGTAGTCTAAATCCAGCTGTTTAGCATGTGCCTGCAGTGAGAACTGAAAGAAACTGGCACAGCAAGATACATGATCTTCCTCAAAAGCAAACGCAAGCTGATGCACTCACGCAATGCATGCTACAAACAGCCTTTCATATATTTCCAGCTGATTCACCATCTACACTAATTATTTATTTGGAAAATTTGCAGACATGCATAATAAACAGAATTCCTCAATGCCTGGGAATAGCATCATTTGTAAACAAGTGTTTGTAATGTTTGCCAAAGCAGCACAACTTTGAAAATGTCAGTTCAAATGGTTCATATGTTCATATATATTTATAAACGCATAAAACTCTCAACTTGGCAGATGTATATCCCACAATATCTGGTATAGCCATAAAAAGTGGTTCCTAGAGAACACTGATACCATCTTGATTCACAGACTGGTCATAAACAGTGAATATTTGTACATTTTGTGCCCAAGTTAATGTCCCAAGAGAATCAAATATTACTGGCCACTTGATCCCTTTGATGAAACGTCATGAAGCACGTCAGACGAAGAGCTTCTGGCTTTTAGCAAAAGCATGGGTTTCTAATAATGTTTTGTTTTGGTGATCTGCTTTGACAACGAAAAAACCAAAAGTCTGTCACTATGATGTGTTCTGTTGTAGTTACTATCCCTGTGTATGTGTATATATGTGTGTACTCAATTACGCAAAGGACATAGAGTGAAATATAGAGATTGCCAAATAAAGGGGGACAGACAGTGTGTGTGTGAGTGTGTGCGCCAGGCATCTGAGCTTAGTGGTAAAGTCCATGACAGCATGAAGAACGATGCGGTTCATCGCTGACAGCTGCTTGCAACTGATAATGTCACACACACGATTCAGTGTCAAAAGAACAGACATTACAGTCCCCAAACACACATCTGTTCACACAACACAAACTCTATAATATGGCATTCATGAAGAACACGTGAAAAAGTTATACTGCTTTTTGGATTGATTTCACAAGCACCCAGGATGCCATATGACACACACACACACACACACACACACACACACACACACACACACACACACACACAAAGAGAAGGAAGCATGGTTTTATGAAGAGATTGTGGCACACATATAACAAAATTCTCTCAACATCTCACTAAGAAAAATATATACTTTGCACATTCTTCACATGCAAGCATATATCCTTTCATTATTTTCAACCTCTTATTATACAGGCTAATAGATCTTCCAAGAATTTCATGGTCAGAATATGTGGTACCAGAAACCAGTCTTCCCAGTCTAAAACTGTATATCACTGAGGCTGAATATCACAGTACATTCCCACAGTTCTGTTCATGAAAGAGATGGAGAATGACCAGAAAAGAAGTGAGGGCAGATGGTCAAAATATTATGAAAGATATAAAACAGGGAAATTCTGAAAATAAAATGACATACAAACGTATAACCACCAAAGGATCTATGTGTTCCCCTGATGCTCTTACATGCAGGGTAAACCAACAAAGACTAAAGCAACAAACAAACAAACAAAAACAAACACAAACAAAAACAAACATGTAAAAGTTTACGACTACCCTTCAGATGTTACATAGCTACACAGAATTACATAAAGGCACCAGACTGACTGACATGTGTTACAGTTTTAATATTTCTGGTTTTTCTTACCTCATAACCGGTCATGCCCAGTCATACAACAACAGCTACTGTCAAACCAATTAGATTACATCATAAAACATCACTGAGAGGAAGCCCAAAACACATGTGTTTAGGGACTTCACAAAGTTTTCTTGGATTTTAGACAACGAACACTAAACAATTCCCTATGAAAATATATCAGAAATTGTAAACTGATGATTGTAAAAATATAAAATGTTCACAAACTGGTTCATAAGATTAACAGTAATACATTTTTACTATGTCATTAAAAAAAATAATAAATTAAATAAAATAAGTAAAAAAAAAAAAAAGTGAATATAGAAAGAAAACAGGCCAATTGAACAGTTGAATTCTAAGTTCATCTGAGGATAAGTGAGTGACAAAACCAAATATGACAGAGGACACAGAATCCTTGAGAGAAACTGTGACTTGGCACATTCTTCACATCACGCTGAATAAGATTATCCACACATGGACTCTTCCTTTGTTTCTGCATTTACTGCTCCAACTCAAGACAACTACAAGACATGTCTAGGTTAAACTTTTAGGCAAAAAAAAAAGAATGATATATAACTGTATAACTGATCTTCACACAGCAGAATCAGTTCAAGAACATTGTTTAGATGGGGGCTTTGGGATAAAGATATTGCAGTCATACCCATACTGCCCATTATATCAAGATAATTGTTAAAGTGATAAGTCAATTTAAAGGGTTAGTTCACCCAAAAATGAAATCGTCATTAAATACTCACCCTCATGTCGTTCCAAACCCGTAAGATCTTTGTTCATCTTCAGAACACAAATTAAGAAATCCAAGAGGTTTTTTTTATCTCCCATAGAAAGCAACGTAATTACCACATTCAAGGTCCAGAAAAGTAGTAAAAACATCGTTAAAATAATCAACGTGACTACAGTGGTTCAACCTTAATGTTATGAAGTGACGAGAATACTTCTTGTGCACAAAAAACAAAAATAACAATATCTTCTCTCCTCTGTCTTACTACTACGCTGTTTAGATCCAGCACTTCCAGGTTCTATGTCAGAACGCTGACTCAGTATTGGCCGGCGTGGTTCGCGTGTGCTGCTGACGCAGGAGCTGGCCAATAATGAGCCAGAGTTCAGATGTAGAACCTGGAAGCGCTGGACATAGAGAGGAATTTGTGGAATAGTCGTTATTTTTGTTTTGTTTTTGCGCACAAAAAGTATTCACTTCATAACATTAAGGTTGAACCACTGTAGTCATGTTGACTATTTTAAGGATGTTTTTACTATGTTTCTGGACCTTGAATGTGATAATTACATTGTTTTCTATGGGAGATAAAAAAAAACTGGATTTCATCAAAAATATCTTAATTTGTGATCCAAAGATTAACGAAGGTCTTACGAAGGTCATTTTTGGGTGAACTAACCCCTTAAGTAACGATCATCCTATCAGTTTACTCTAGACTGAGTAAAAGATTTGAGATCAGCATTATGGGAAGAATTCCTCCATATATGTTATATTAGTCAGGCAGTCCTGCAGTACTGTGACAAAGGACGCTCCAGGAGTCAAGCCTATTGTACGAGGGTTTCAGCACAGGAAGCCATTATGGGCAGGAAACGGAAACGTGGGAAGAGTGACACAAGGGAAGAGTAACAGACAGCACTTCAGAACACCAGAAAACACAGAGCACTACTAATTTAGGTCAGTGGGATCAGACATTTGCAAAGACAATGACATTAACTGATCAACATTCACAGTGTCTACACTGGAGGCACTAATGCTGCACGTCACCTTAATATGGTGTCCTCAATCAGCTGTAATCGAGGCTAGATGAAAGCAAAAGCAAAAAGGGCTTTTCTAAGGGCATTTTATTTTTTCCTACTTTATTTTTAGTAAGATCAGTAAGATTTTTTTTAAAGAAATTGATACTAAAGCAAGGATGCATTGATTGATCAAAAGTGACAGTAAAGACATTTATAATGTTACAAAAGATTTCAATTTCAAATAAATGCAGTTCTTTTTAACTTAATATTCATTTAAAAAAAAAAAAGTCTTTAAATTAATCATGTTTCCACAAAAGTAAGCAGCACAACATTGATAATGATTTTCAGTAAGAAATAATAAATGTTTGAGCAGCAAATCAGCTTATTAGAATGATTTCAGAAGGATCATGTGACACTGAAGACTGGTTTTGCCATCACAGGAATAGAAATCGGGAACTTTAAAGTTATTGTTTATTATAGTTATTATTAATCGGTTATTTGTAAATATTATTGTTTTTATTTATTTTGATCAAAATAAATGCAGCCTTGATGAGCATAAGAGACTTCTTTTCAAAAAAATAAAACTCCACCATTCTAAATACACACTACTAAACTAGTATGCTACTTTTGGTTCCCTCTAGATTGGGCAATCAGAGAACAACAAAGTGGACAATGAGTACTTCATGTAACTACATGATTCATATGCTTCAGTAGATTGGCCTAGTTTTGCTATGCTAATTATCTTTTCAAATCGGGTTAAGCACTTGTTAGGGCATTGACAAAGATCAACCTCAAAAATTTGAATATAGCATAAAAGTTCTCTACAGGTTACTGCTGGCTTGATATTTGAATGAATCTAAACCACTACAGCATTTCTTGGCAAACGCATCAGTGTTATTCTCAATGGCAGTCTGGCAAGACCATGAAAATAAACTTCTACCTCAGTTAACCCCCATTTATATTTTCTCAGGGCCTGTTCCTCTGAAAGTTGATATGCTAGGAGCGGTGCTTCCTTATACTGCTCTATTCCATAAGAAGGTAAGAATAGAAAGTGATGTAGGTCTCTAAACAGGATATTGCTACATATTCACTCTCAGTTTTTGTGAAGGTTATGTTTTAACATCAGTGAGAGTATAAACCAAACCTGATCATCTGAAAAAAAAAAAAAAAAAAAAAAAAAAAAGCTTCCAACCCAGGGCGGGTCAAAAGGTTAATACTACAGTGCAGGTCAAAACAATGGCTGTACAGAAACTCTCCGCTCATCCCATTCGCACATGCCATCCTAACTCCAATTAACCAAATAAACTCCTGCAGCACGCTCATATGGACAAAAGATTTGCACATTGGCACAGTCACTAAAAATTACAGGGGTGAAGGTTTTCAATGGAGAGTTTAATGAACCTGTGAAGGCCGGTTAAGTGTCCCTTTTAGCAGTGCCACAACAAAAGGTCATAGGTTAGACATTTAATAGCTTTTGCTTACCTGATTGCAGTACATTTAAAGATCCTGTATAGCCTTATAAGGGCAAACTAGAAAAACACTCTCTCTTTTCTGATCTGCATCAATAGAAAGCATGCACAGAGCACATTGCCAAAAAGAGTAATCTAAATTATTCCCAGAATCTACAACCATGTTCAAGACATCATCAAAAGTAAATGAGACCAAAAAAAGCAAGTTACGTTCCGTTCAAGAGACATCAGCTACAGGACAACTGAAATTCATAGGATTAAACTTAAAACTTTGTTTAATAGTTACTGATTTCTGACAATTACAATGGTCCCTAAACTGGGGAAGTTTACTATGATGATTAAATGTGAACAGCATGTTAAATGATTGCCTCTTACCCAGCTGATTCAACTGTCACATTATCAACATCATGTGTTAAGCTTAGGGCTCTGTAAATAAGTATTTTGTGCATTGACATCTTTGTCCACCAGCCAGAGAGCTGTGCTGTTTTTGGGTATCTGTGTCCACTTAAGTTCACATGAACAGATCTGTATCACTCACTGCCTTCTGTGACTTCAAACCCCACTTATTGCAGTAGGGATCTTGGCCTCTGTTATTTAGAGTAACAACATACATGCCCTAAAACCAGTGGATGAAACGCTAATGGCTTAAAACTGATGCCAGGTGTGAGCAGACAAAAAAAAAAACAAAAAAAAACAAGAAAGGTCATGAGTGTAACCACTAACTAGTATGTATATATGCATGTATGGGGACTAAACATTTCATTAACAACACAAGTTCAACACAAGTTGTTTAGTTCATTAACTAAACATTAACAACACGTTCTACTCATAAAAAGCCCTATTTACAGAACTTATTTGGTCAAAGGGCTGCTGTTAATGTAGAGCCAAGAGCACCACAGCATGAAATAATTCTGTCACTGCTGCCAATACATTAATTTGGTGATAAGGATCCCCATTGCAGAACTAGTGACAACAGCCAAGTGTGCCTGGCACCTTACACAAAGCAAGAGGGTGGAAAGAAAAGGCACAAATATCCTTATACTGACTGAAGAAAAAAAAACAAACAAAAAAAAAAAAAAAAACACCACCCTTTTAAAAAAAGATTGCTTTTCAGTTTGACACGATTTACTTAATGGTTTCATGTTTGCAGGCTTTACTTCTAAAATGCAAACAGAATATTTTACATTTACAATAATTTATGCATTTGGCAGACATTTTATCCAAAGCGACTTGCTCCAGCTTTTGGCAGTTTCCCCTGCCAATCTAACCTATTATCTTGGTGTTTTGCTAGCATCATGCTAGCTAAAGGAAAATCTATCTACAAATCAATTTTCAAACCGGACAAATATTCACAGAAATATCCACAAAACTGTAAATTATACATT
Organism: Elopichthys bambusa; assembly: GCA_037101425.1. Lineage (NCBI taxonomy): Eukaryota > Metazoa > Chordata > Actinopteri > Cypriniformes > Xenocyprididae > Elopichthys > Elopichthys bambusa. Next base: position 27,202,136 of record CM074432.1, read on the forward strand.
CTTGAGTGTCCATACTATCTAAATAGAAATGCATGACATGCACATAAACTCTTAGGCTGGGCTAGGCTAGGCCGGATGTTCTGTAATTTCGCACAAGTCAAAATCGGCATGTGATAGTTTTTTTTTTTTTTTTTTAATGCCATGCCAGCTTCTGAGGCTATTTTCATAGTGAGAAAAATATATATCGTAAAACTATCAGGTGTTTACAATTTATTTTTGCTAAAAACTCAAACTATATTTGGTTTAACTTTGATAAAAACTTCTTTAACTGAATAAAACCGGTTTCTCACAGGGTTAATACCAACATTCTAATAAAACATGCTTCAATGATAAAGAGTTTTGGCAAAGGAAACTTTGGTGGATCTTCTAGTATTAAACTTGTGTGTCATCCTAGAATGGCCTATTCTGCAACGGTATATAAACAATCGGGTCCCATCGGTTTATGTTATGTTTTGACCATTTGGGCATGTGTTTCCACTCTCTCACATCAAAGATGGTGATGGAGGAAAATTGTTGCTTCATGACAAAATTTATCCTTCATAGCAGTTGAAAATTCACAATATTTCATATGATCTTTAGTCAATTATTCAAACCAACCCAACCCAATAATTTAACAAAAACAAATAAAAATAAAACACAAATGTTTTATTTGTTTACTTGCGTGTCACATTACCATTAAGCAATGTCAGAAAACTGTAAACATGTGTTAACACTATTAATTATCAACATAATATAATTATTAACAAATATTTTAGGTCAAAGAGCGCTGACAAAAAGTTTGGGAATCCCTGGTACAGTTGGGACAAAAACAGGTAAACTCTGACATTTGCAGGATTTCCTGTGCTAATGACTCACATTACATCCACCTGACTCATTCCTGCCAAATCCTGATCCAGATTTGACACCAGCACCGACTCGCAAAATTACCATTACACCAGCAACTGAGTATTATGGAAGAATTTCACTAGGTAGGAAAGCTTGTGATCCAAATGAGTCACCAAGGCTATGAGGAGTCCCCAGAGAGATGCCAACACAGGGATGTGAAATGCTTCAGGGGTGAGCGTGATGCTTTAGATAGAGTCTGTCAATTGGATGAGGAACACAAGAAAAGATGTCACAGAGAGATCAGGCTTTAATGGTCATAAAACGACATGGGCACAGAGTGGGGAAAAAGAGACGGGGAGCTAAAATTGGATTTGCAGCATCATGGAAAAATGTTCCAGGGTTTTGCAGACTTAGGTAACCCACAGAACATGTATTGGCACATTAGCTTTTGATTAGCCTGAAGGGGAAAAAAAAAATAAAAATAAAAAAAAATAAATAAATTGAATGTGGAACAGAGTAATACAAAATTGTATCTCTACACAGACACATTTTATAAATAGACTCCAATAGGATGCCTGCCAGTCCAGCTAAACCACCCTCAAATCCCTGTGGACCAAACAATTGCCAACCATGCCAGGAAAACCAGCTTAGAGCAATGGAGGGGGTGGGGGTATAAGAGTCTGGGGTGAATAATACTTAAATTTAACCCCCCCAAAAAGATTTTTCCCCCCCCATCCAGATGTGACTATACATACATTAACCAGTGGCGGCAATTCACAAAAACCTAGGGTATGGCACGAGTCCATGGACAAGCACAGACTTTAACAACAATACGAAGTCAATGCAAAATCTGAAACAACCCCAAGCCTACACCGTGTCCTAACCAGACGCAACAGCGTTTCACTATGATTCTATTTTACAAACAGTTTCTATTTCTGCGGCTGGAACAACATACAAAGTATGATGATGATAATATCAGGTATGATTGTGCTTTATTTAAATGTAAAAACAATTTAATGTGAGTTTGAATATCATTTTTCGCAACCTTTATAGACATACTGAAAGCAACAATGGATAGACTTATTCACCTCAGATCTTGAAAATAAATGAAAGGAAACAAAATGTTCAAACCATCAACTCTAGGTGAACAAACAAATATTCTATGATTTAAAAAAAAAACTTTCAGTTTCAGTCAGTAAGTACTTTTTAATCATGTTAAAATGGTGTAAGATTTATGAATGTGATAATGTATCCACTTCATTGTGAATGCAGTGAGCTTGCAGAGAGAGCCCGCCCACACACTCTTCTGATTGGCTGTGATTTTCGATTGATTTCTGCCAAAGGCCAGCTCAAGCAACAGAACTAACGAGCAGCATCATGAGCTGTTCATTTCCCCCATTTTGACTGAATGCCAAAGTATGGTAACTGCCATACTTTAACGCTGCCCCTGATGTTAGCCTTAAATAAAGTCAATATATCTATTTATGAACTGCTACAGTGAAGTCAGTTCAATGGAAAGGACATTTGGAACAATGAAACTTAAGAGCCTCAGATTATAACCTTTTCTTTTAGAGCACACAATGTGAGAGCCAACCAGTTTGAACACAAGCAGCTGACTTGCAGAAATCAGAGACAGGCTTAAAGTTTGCTTTTGATATCAGGGTTTCTGAATCTTTTAACACATTCATTTCCTGGGAAGAGTTAAAGGGATTTTTCACTCAAAACTGAAACTCATTTTTTCATCCTCATTCTTTAAAAATATTTTTTAAAGAATGTTTCAAACATTTTTCATCTATATAATATCCACTGGGTCCAGTACAACAATGGACCCCCACTGACTTTCATTGTATGGACAACGACAAGACATTTTTCAAAATATCTTCTTTTGTTTAAAGTCGTTTTTGGGTTCGCTACTATTTTTAAGTGTACTAAAAAGATATATTCATATTAGAAATGTCTAAGACTATTCCATAAAGATTCAACTCATTTCCATGACCTTTTCAGGTCTGGAATTACCCTAATAATTACAGGTTTTTTCATGACTGTGTGAAGACTGCAGTATGGAGAGACAGGGATTTGAAGCAGATCAGCCAACAACAGTTTAGTTAGATCCAGAAGACAACACTGTGCTTCTTCTGTGAGCTAGAGAGGGTTAAATATTTAACTGTAGATAGAAGAAGAGATTTTAGATGTATTTTTACAGTGTGCAGGGTGGCACCAAATTAAAAATAAAACACAGCTGTCCTGTTTTGGAACAATGTAGTACATGTCAAGGTTTGAAACATCACTTAAAGCAATTACATCAAATGTTTATTTGACTATGACCTGTGAGTCACGTTCACGTGTCTGTGCAAGGGAGAGGGGTCTAGGTGTTAGAGAACGTATGCTAATGACAGACGTATGGTTGGCTTTGCTAAAATTTGAACAGTATGTGCTGCTGACCAGCCTCACATAAACAGAGTAAGAAATAGAAGCCTGAGGCCTTGGGGATGACCTATCTGCAGCATGGCATTTCCTGTTGGCCAATTTAAATGACACTGTTCCTCCTACGGAGAATTACTTGGGAAACACTTCAAAAAAATGAAAGCCTGTAAGCTCAGAAAAAGGCTATAGCTTTCTCAGAAGTGTTTATTTTGACCGATCTAAATAAAATAGAAAGTAAAGCACACAAAGCTAATTATTGTTTTTAATTTGGATGGACATCAAAATCTATTTACTTAGCAATGTATTGCTGCTTCAATATTACACATAGTTTATCAAACACTAAGCATCTGCATGTGTTCCATATCTGCATATTTTGTCTGAAATCAGAAATCCAAAAAGGTTCATCTAAAGCAGTGCCAATCTTTTTTTATCCCCATTATCCACAGCAATATTAGAAGGGCCTATGACTTTTCCATTTTTTCGTGATTGATAAGGATTAAGCATAAGTTTATAATAAGATTTAAAAAAAAATACTTTACTCACAATATAATAAAATTTTTAAAGATGGCATAACTGAAAAAATATATATAATCAATATAAAATGGCCATTAAGTGAAAAGACTCATTTATATGACTTCTAGATATGGTCTAGATATCAAATAAATTTATTATTTCAATAGAGTGGGAATCCTGATTTTAAAAAAAAAAAATAAAAAAAATAAAAAATAATTGTTGAGGGGGTGGATTAAAAGCCATATTATTTGAGCCATAGTGCGTGCATCAGATAATGATAAGCCTTAAGTTATGTTAAGTTAAATTGCAAAGGCAGTAGTCCTTTTATTCTGAATGAATATTTTACAAACTCCTTCAGATACCCAGTAACTAACTCAGCAGATTCTTTCATTTCCATAAATTATGTCTGTACCAGAGAGCAACAGAGGACAGATCTGATACTGAATGGAAAGGAACACAGAGTTCTGACACAGAAAATGAGGGAACTTGCAGGAGATCAGGAGTATGAAGGACATAATGTTAAAAAAGAGAAAACCCAAGAAAATCCAGTTCACACTAATTCACAAAAAAGTGAATTATGTAAAAGTGGAAAAGCAAGCTTTGATTCAGCTAAGAATCATTTAAAAAACATAATTGGAGGATGCAACCTAATGCAACCTAAAGTCCATTTTATATGCATAGTTTTGGTTCAAGATCATGCATTACTTTGAAGACAAAGCCACTATGGCCCTGTTTACACTTAGTATTATGATGCTTTTTGGTCGATTGGATCACAAGGGGACAACGCTAAATCTAAAAGGTGTCTAAAAGGTTTTAAGGTTGTCCACTTTCGACCACTTCCAGAGGTAGTCAAAATGCATTCAACCAGATTGTTTTCATAGTGTAACCTCCCATGAGGGCAAATGTGTTTGAACAGCCACAAAAGACAAACATTATGGGAAACGTGCTAGCCAAATAGGATTAAAACTTTGGTCGGCTGGAGACCCAAGTTTGGTTTGAAGATGAAAAATGTACCAAGCACAATGTTCTCTCACCATTCCTGAGTCATGCACTCACCACATTCGCAGTGGTCTTGCGGTCAGAGCAAAAATGAAAGCTGATGCTCTCTGTATGTTTTTCGGTTGTCTCCGGTAACATTCATATGAAAATAAATAAATAAAAATATTGCGCGAGCTTGTGATAGATCTGAAAAAGCCCATACATTTTCCCGCCCATAGACCCTCCCCTCTAAGAAATCAGGACAGAAGTGGTTGAAAGTGGATAAAAGAAACCGATTTAAATGCCAGGTGGAAACGGGTATGTGTCTCCCTCATGATACGATCGACCAAAGTGCAGGTGTAAACACGGGCTATGTAAAATTACCAATTTTTATAGACAGTACTAGCAAAGTGACAAGCCCTTTCCAGTTGCAAAGGAAAGAAGAAAGAAAAAAAAAAAAGAAAAAAAACATTTTATAAACAGCCATGACTAATAATAATAGCTTCATTAAAATGCTGGATCTTAGTCAAATCAGCCACTATTTTTACTTGTATCTGATTGGCTGGGCCAGCTGGCACTGAAAGCATCAATAGAGCGCTGGTGGCTCATGTTCAAGAGCCAAAGTCATGTGACCACGAGCGAGCGCTGGAATGAAGCCTGGCCACTTGTTTGAAACAAATGAGTGAAAGTGCAAGCACAGTTTGACTCAATTAATCAAACTGAAAGTATGCCCAGACACTACAACTCTCTGTGGATTGATGTTCTCTAGGATGTAATGTGATCCAAATGCAATTCTAACTTTCCCAGTTTAAAAGGTTAAAAAAACAACTGAAAATTGTAAAGAATTTCATAATTTTTCTATTTAAGCAATAAGCAGTGAACATAACAAGGGACGGGAAAACATCTTAGATCTGGAAAGAAAAACATCATGCAGAGACACTATCAAAACAATTAGGCAATGTGACTGAACTCCTAAACATTCCACATGACATTCCTGACAACACAATTACAAACTGCAACGACTCAGCATTACCCCAGTTATTACAAGACAGTTGTAGGTTAGAAATAAAAATCTACTATGCAAAACTGCTAAATCTATCTACGGTGCATGAATCTGTGCTTTTGTGATCATGTATTACACACAGCACACCATCAGAGCCATTTGGGAGTGTTGTGTACCATACAGTAACCCAAAAACCCCCAGGACTGGACCGGTCTGTCCGGTCTTTAAGTATGTTACTCTCTGTGTCACTAAAACACAAACACACGCACCGTAGAAAAAATAAAACAGGATAATATAATGCAAGTCAAGACATGCATTCAGACAGAATGAGGGGAGACAGGTGTTTTCTTGTTTGAACCCACTCATCTGTTCACCTCATGTCACACAATACTAATGGAAGTGGATAGTTAATAGCAGGGGCGTGACTATATGCCCTGGCTACTGGCCTAAAGCCTCAAATGCTTTTTTAATAGCCTCGTATTTTCTTTATATTTGATTTTTTTTTTTTTTTTAATTAATAAGGAAAGATGAACAAAGTAAAGTTTATACAGTCACATGGAACTTGAGGAACTCGCAGTGCAGATAGCCATGTTGATTAAAACTGGTCTGTTCTGGTTTGGTCACATGGATTGGGTACCATTCATTCTGCATGATGAGTGGAGAAGGAACCCTCACAATGGTAACTAACTACATCCTGGACATCAGAAATTAAATTTTTGATGTCCCTCTTTTAAAAGGATATATACTTTAAGGTGATACATTTAATAGGGCTGGGAAAAAGTAGCATGAGGAAACAAACTAATTTAACAGTACACACCTGAGGCTGTATTACTGAAACTGAAAAGGTCTATTTCAGGCTGTATTACTGTCTATTTCCTCATTGAATTTACCATGGTTATAAACAGATAAGAAAGGATTCTGAGGGCATTTTTGTAATAGACTCTGGTGCCTAAAATGGACTACGGACTCAGTCTCTGATGTTAGAAGAGTCTAGTCAAGCTCCTGTTAGTCTTTAATGAGAGCAGAGATGGCATGTTTTGTCCCCAAGCTCTTTACTAAACCAAAAACTAAATGAAAGAGCGAAAAATACTGGGACTGCCTTTGCTGTTTTCATACATCATTATATCCCACGCACAAATTAACACATAAAATACAAATTTATTTAAACAGATTAATTATCAGAGTAGATGCACAAGTGCTGGTGTACAGTCAAACCAAAATTTATTCAGACATCTTGAACATTTCATTCATTATTACAGTTCATTCACTATAGTTTAAAAAAAATATGACAAGCTCTCAGAGTTAAACTGTCAGAAAAAAAAAAAAAAGAAAAAAAAAAAATCTTAATTATGTCAGAAAAAAAAAAAGAAAAAAAAAAAAAATCTTAATTATGTCTTAAGCAAAACATGGTCAGGTCAAAGTGTCTGACATATTATACCCAAAAATTCCACCAGACTACCAGTAAAACTGATTAAAATTTGGGACCAAAAATTATTCACACTTTATTTTGCCATCCTCACTTACATAAATTAACTATAGTGTCCTGCACCCACTAGTAAAAATATATCAAAAATATATGAATAATTTTTGGTTCGACTATGCTATGGCATAATGTTAGCACATCTTGCACAAGTTAAGGCTGGATTACATGTACACATCACAACTTTTAAAATCTGAACAGACTTTAAAGCACTAGGTATCATACACTTGCCAACTCTGTCATACACTAAATGACTGAGAATCACACACTCCAAACACAACAAACTCACGTAGAGACATGCGCAGTGTTTGTAGGAGATGCATGTTTGTTTGTTTGGTTTTTTTTATTGCCATTCCAGCTTCCGTGGCTATTTTCATGGCGAGAAAACATTTATGGTAAAACTATATCAGGTTGTTACAATTTACTTTTGCTAAAAACTCTAAAACTCTATTTGGTTTGGTCTACTTTGTTAAAAATTTCTTCAAAAGAGTTAACTGAGTAAAAAAGGTTTCTCACAGGGTTAAAACCAGCACAATCTAATAATACACGCTTCAGTGATAAAGAGTTTTGACAGAAAGAACATGTTGGATTTTCTCTAGGTATCCTCAGATTCATAGTCTGAAGCTTAAATTTCACAAAAAGACTGGCTCTGACGTTTGGCATCTAGTGTTGACTCATCCAGACAAAAATCTGGGCAAAAGTCATGTAGAGTATTCCATTTTTTAGTCAACTACTTCAGTCATCCAACATGTCACTTAAAAAAAAAAAAAAAAACCCACCAGAACTTGTTTCCTATAGGCCAGCTTAAAGACACTTAAGATGACCATAAAACACAAATATGTATCAATTTCACTAACCTAAACCAAATTGTAGTTGTACTATTAAAGGGTTAGTTCACCCTGCAGAACACGAAGATAGTATAAATGAAATCTGAGTAATTTCAAACAACAGCAATTTCAGAGATAGTTAAACTAATCCTAATGAATTGAGTGGTTTAGTCAATTTTCTGAAGAGACTTGATCACTTTATATGATGAACAGATTTAATTTAGATTTTTATTTACATATAAACATTGATCAGCTAACATAAACCTAAAGCTCAACTGTACTTACTTGGTGTGCAAGAACAAAAATTGGTTCTTGCAGAGGCTCAAAAGTGCTGCCCAACACACGAGAATTAACCTCATTGGTTCTCACACGTCAAGCAAACATGCTTGAGCTTCTGTTTACCACAACTGATGTGTGCTCTGATGAATAAAAGCCTAAATTAAATCTTTATTATATAAAGTGATCAGGTCTCTTCAGAAAATTGACTAAAACACTCGATTTATATGGATTAGTTTTACAATCTCGTTATTAACTTTTTTGAAGTGTCAAAGTGGTAGTTGCGTAGACTGTCAATGGAGCGACAAATCGCTCCGATTTCATTAAAATATCTTCCTTTGTGTTTCAAAGAAGAACAAAAGTCTTATGGGATTGGAATGACATGAGAGTGAGTAAATCAAGACAGAATTATCATTTTTGGGTGAACTAACCCTTTAAGTGTGGCACTCTTATGTTCATTACTTTAGATCCATGGATCCATGTTACAATGAGAGGCTAGCTTGCTTAAGGTGTCACTGAAGATTTTAAAGGATATAGTTGGAAAGATCCCAACTGAGGGGAAAACCAAACAGGGATAATATTATTTAAGCATTTCTGGAGAACGTGGCCCATTTTTCCTTCTCCAAGACAAACTAAACCAACAGCCAAACTGGAAAGCCAGGGATGACGTACTTGCCACCTCAGCAATAGACAGACAAATGCTGAAATAAGCATGCAAATAATCTGTCACGTTTATCAAGGCATATTATTGTGCAGATACTCTTACCTAGGATGGAATGAACCCGCACTGAAAGCTGCGTACGGAGAATCAAGATGGGCTTTTTGCCTTTTCTGTAGAAAGAAGAAAAGTTATTGAGTTTGATCAATTTTTCACATCTGGGTGAGTTCTAGGTGAATTCTATTCACCTGAATTCTTTCAAATCCTTGAATAATAATGAAGATGGAGCAAAGTACATTTAAAACATATTTTGAATATATCATTATTCCAGTTGCAGACACTTACGCTTTACTGAAGGCTGACTGGAGACAGAAAGAGAGAATATGGGTCGGTAGGGATTAAGGTATGGAAAGAGAGAGTAAACAGGCATGGAAACTATGCATCAAGAGTGTTCGTGGCTAGAAATGGACCACTTCAAGTCTTACGTTTTCTTCACAATGTTCTGTGTAGTTCATACACCCAGTTACAAAGACACTCAAACATGCACATATGCCACACACCCCAGATTTGTCTTCTATTTTCCAAGCTGCATTAAATGACGCGTTTCCTGTTGCCAGTCTCAACGAACCTGAAGGAGCTCCGGCTACAGTTTTGCCGGCTTACAAATACATACACACCATGTATGCTTTAAACACATGAACCCACAAATGGGAACACTGTGCCCTTAGAAAAGTGACCACCCAATTATTAAAAAAAAAAAAAAAAAAAAAAAAAAAAAAAAAAAAAAAAAACACCACACACCGAAAAAACAATGAGAAATGATGGCATTTTCACTGGCATGGAGCAGCTGCTGTAGTTTTCCTTTTTTTTTTTTTTAAACAATCACTTTTGATCAAAATAAAAGTATTAATGTCTTTCCGAAAAAAACTGACCCAAAGCTTTTGAGTGGAATGGCGTGTACTTGCTTTTGCAATTACTTAAAATTACTAACTAGAAATACAGCACTCTGGTTCTAAAGTGGCTCTCCAGAGCAAGGCTGAACAGATCTGGGAAAAAAGCTTTCTGAGTATAAGTAGTATTACAGATCCAAAGTTATGCAATACAGTACTTCAGTTTTTGAGCTGACTCAGAGTTCTAGATCTGTGGTTCAGTGTTTTTGCTCTATTCAGTGTATTCTGAGACTGTCAGTCTAAGCTGTGGTCAGCGCGCTCACTGAAATGCTGGCTCTGCCTGTGTGAAATCACTCATGTCTTTTGGTGAGTCCAACGACTGTGCGTTACTAAGCAACACTAGTAAATGATTTAGTGAAACTGATACCTGTTATAATTAGGTAAGGCTGAAAGGGGTCACAGACCTTCTACATAAAAGTTCAGCATGGTTTCAAAAGTATAAATGAAAAATAAATAAGCATCAATAATTAGTGCTTTTAGTCCAGCCATTGTTTGTGTTTTAGCCAATGCACACGTTTATTTTATTAATTTGTAATATGTCCAAAGTCAAACATCTTTATAAATCATCCTGCAATTTATATATTAAAAGACTTATAATTGGTCTTCTTTATTTCATCAGCATTTTGAATAATGTAAAAAAAAAAAAATATATATATATATCCTTAATAAGATATCAAATAGTTATTCAAAAGTTATGATCTAATAGACACCAAACAGATATTTATCTGCTCCAAGAGGAAAATTCATGGTGAAATTAGACATTGTTGACATTACTTTAAACAACAAATTGGGGAATTCCTCAGCTATAGTGTCAAAGACTAAACACAAACACAGACAGAGTAGAGTTATCAGTGCATTTCCTGACTATAACAGAATCAGCAGCATTGTTTCAATTCTGTTCCATCCGGTCAAAAGAACAAATGGATGGATGTGTAGAGGCAAATACCTAAAAACGTAATAGAAATGTTCTTGATTGGAAATGTTCTCCTTAACAATAGCAGGCTAAAATAATGTTTCACATCTTATACTGAAATAAGGTTGGATTAAAAATATATTTTTTTAAAAAATAAATAAAAACTACAAAAGAAATGTTGAGCATTTCAGCCTAAAGACAAAGAGTGATCTGGAGGTAGACAGAGCAAGAGAACTAATCAGTGTCCCTTTTTTACACAAATTACAGGATTGCACATGGTTTAAAAATAATTAAACAAAATAACCTCAAATTCACCTTATAAGCATTAAGTTCACCCAAAAATGAAAATTACGTACTCACCCTCATGCTGTTCCACACCTGTAAGACCTTCGTTCATCTTCAGAATGATATTTTTGATGAAATCCAAGATGTATATCTCGTCCGTAGACAGCAATATAATCAACACTTTCAAGGTCCAGAAAGGTACTAAAGACATCGTTAAAACTGTCACTGTGACTACAGTGGTTCAACCTTAATTTTATGAAGCGATGAGAATACTTTGTCTACGTTCAGTGTTTCCGGGTTCTACGTCAGAATGCGACTCATTATTGGCCGGCTCCTGCATCAGCATCGCACTCATGCATCGTGCTGCTCACGTGTGCAGGTTTGGCCAATACTCAGCCCAGTTACTGAAGCCTTCACTGTGCTTACTGCGTCACCTGCATAAGGATAATGACAGGGAAAAGAAGAGAATGTTGAATAAAGTCGCTATTTTTTTGTTTTGTTTTTGCACACAAAGTATTCTCGTTGCTTCATAACATTAAGGTTTAGCCACTGCAATCACGTTGACTATTTTAACAGTGTATTTACTACCTTTCTGGACTCTTAAAAAAAAAAAATGCAATGACGTTGCTGGCTATGAGTGTTTCAGAAAGCTTTAGATTTCATCAAAATTATCTTAATTTGTGTTCCGAAGATGAACGGGTTTGGGACAACATGTGGGTGGGTAATTAATGACAGAAATGTCATTTTTGGGTTAACTAACCCTTTAAGTCAAGTATCCCAAAGGACATGAATTGTTGCAGCTGCACCATCACAAACAAGTTTTTAACTTATTCTATGGACCATGTTATTAAAAATTCATTTATAATCTCAAAGATGTCTTAGTATCAGATCTACAAAGCCAACATTCAAATGCTGTACAGCATCAAGAGACTTGAGCACACAATATCATGATTATAGTCTGATGACACCACCATGTAATAAAAAGACGACTAAATATAGCATTAGAGAGGGCAGTGCTGAAAACAACAATTTTTTTTGTATTTGAAAGCTAACGCTGAGTAGCATTAATAGCAAGTCCCCAGAGGTCAAAATTTAAAAACTTTACATTGTTGCATAACCGCAAAAAAAAAAAAAAAAAAAAAAAAAAAAAAAAAAGTTCAGTGTTGCAAGCTTTTCTTATCCACTCTCTCTTCTAAACACTCTATCATTATAAAGCCACGTTCCCAGAGTCTCTGACTAATGTTGTCCACTCCTTCCCTCTGGATATCCTTCCCTAAGAATATCTGAGTGTGAGTAAGTAGCATTCACCTTATGAATGATTCTGCCAAATTTGGTTCTTGAGTGTGACTAAGAACTCTGACCCAAGAATGGAAATATTCATTCACTTTTATGGAATTTTATGATGTTTTTTCCTATTCATTAAAAGTATAAGAAGGGTGAAAAGGAGACGGACATGCTTAAATCTCTGATGCAGAGTTTAAGCCATGTCGAAAGTCTTTCAAGGCCAAGTCAACTCTAAGACTTGGCTTAGATTTGTGACAAAAGACTAAGATTTGAGACACAGTCAAGGCTCATAACCCTTTCATTATTTTTAGTAGGTGGCTACTTGTTAGTTTTATAAACTCTGTAGCTAAAAAAATAAACTATTTTTTAAAATTATTATTTTGAATGATTAACTCCTCCCCGAAACAAAGTATATGAGGTTTTTCATTATTTTTTTTTTAAACGAACATTCATAAATTAGCAAAAAACAAAACAAAAAAGTCAACTTTTCTTCTTTTTCTAAATGCCACTATTAATTTTGTGTATGACAGGCTCCCTTTTATCTAAACAATACTGAGAAAACTTCCTTGTAGACCCAAAAAAAAATAAAAAAAATACCCATCTTCATGAGTCATTTTGAAGTTTGAGGCAAGTCAGCTGTTTACAGGTCTCCACTTTTTTTTTTTTTTTTTTTTTTGTCTCAGATGCAAGTTTCCATCTCTGTGAAAAGTGGAACAAAGTAAGTGAGAAAGAGAGATAAGATTGGATGGCAAAATGTAAAGTCATTCTTACTCCACATCATCATAAAGCTGCTCCAGATCATCTCTCTGTTCAGCAAGTGATGAATCCAGATCCAGATAGTTGCCATTAGAAGCCAGTTGCAGTGCACACTCCTCTAGCTGAGAGAGAGAGACAGAGGAACATCACTGCCTAACATTGCTTCATGACACCACACAGACAGATGATCGCTTCATATTACAAAATCATGCATTTTGAATGTGCAACTGGAAGATGATGACTCTTTTCACATATTTTGATCTGACAAGATACAAACTACATCACAACTACAAAATAAAAGTGAAAATCTAATCTCAAATGTGTAACCCCTGAGACACATTCACATAAGCTTATGAAAATGCACTCATACGCAACAATAAACCAGCATTATCAGTCAGCTACTGCAAAATAAAGAGAGGTTATTGTTCTTAAATGGCAGTGTTTGATGCAGAGTCACATCTGAAGCGGTGCTGTAATAATGGTTTGATTGAGGAGCTGAGCTTATCTTCTGTTTACAGATCCCACCCTTTCCGCAAGCATCAACTCACTCTCCAGATGCAGGCATTCCTGGAGCTCAAGCATTGGCAACTTTCTCAAACGGTTACTTACATTCACTAATATACTATGCTCAAACACTCAAACCTGTGTACAATTACGTACAGTACATGCTGATATTATCAGACAGCCATGTAGATTTATATATAAACACTCGGAAACATCTTGTTTTAATGTAGCATATGGATCTACTGTATTTTGCACACTGTTAGAGTTCTACTATCCTAACAATGGTTAAAAAGTTGAAGATTCAGCATCTTGAATAAGGCAGGTAAATGAACGTAGCGATGTCCTTCAATGGGAACATGTCTTGACCATTTAACTCCTTGAAGCATTGTACTACATAGTCATAGACATAGTCCACAGAACACTTTAATACAGAACACTTTAGGGCACACTTAAAAATGGTTAACCCTGGGTCATTCTAAACCCCTGGTAAATGGAATCCTGGGTTATCTTTATTCACGTTTCACACTGCGCATACTATACCCGGGGTTGACAGTTAACCCTGGGTATTCATAAACTACCGTTTCACACTGCACATTCCTAAACCCCGGGTTAAAGTCCTTATCTGCATATTTGCGGTGTCAGTGTCACTGACTGGACAAACGCAGCACGTGACCTGTTTAAAGGCTCTAGCATTGCGCCGTGCGTCCTCATATTAGGCTACACATTACTGACTGTAATATCAAGTTTTTTTTCCTGAGTAAACTTTTCGAACTATAAAAGGTAAGAATGATGGTCTCATCTTCACTCGAATTGTCGCGTTTTCCATCGCCGTTTGACATTTTTCCTGTTATAAGCATAAACTGATTTTTATACATCAGTTTCCGTAACTGCCCAAAGCTCTGAAAATAAGGCACGCGATTGGTTGTCGTCGGTTGCTAAGCATTTAGTTGTAACATTCTTAACGCCGCGTCGTTTCACAGTTCACATTGTACAAGAGTCTGGCACCGCATAAGCGGTGATAACCTCCAGAGCAGGGTTTCATAACCCCGGGTAAAAAGCAGTGCTAACCCCGCATCTAAATTACAAGCGTGAAACACACCTTTACCCGGGGTTAAAAGCGGTGTTTAAAACGACGATAACTCGGGGTTAAGCACAGTGTAAAAAGCCCTTTTGTTGTTCCACGACTCTTTTTTTCCCTATTCTCGTTTTTAAATAGGCTATCAGAGGCACAAATAGCATCTTTTTGTTGTGCTTATTATAAGTATGTTTAATAAACGCATGTAACAAAATTTCAATTAGCAAAAACCTAGTATTTAGCGGTCACATTTTGCACGCAACCCTGATAACGTTACCACATTTCTCAAATTACGGTAACGTTAATAGAAAAAGCACATCTCAATTTAAATGATAGCTTGACTTTCTAATGTTGACGAGCAGCCGTTTTGCTCAAACGCAATTCAGAAATGTGCATTCCGACCCTCCCACCATTACACCATAAACTCTGACTCAGTACCAGGAGGTTAATCTATGGACTATTCATTCACATAATGTACCAAGCCCCTTTTCTAATGAATACAAACATTAGCCACATTACACTAGTTTGGCGCGTTACACACAGCTTTAATGCCTGAAATTAAAATGGTCAACTTTACAAGCTGAAACTTAGCAGGCATTCGGCGCAGGTAAGCTCTCCTGTATGAGGTAAATGAGGTTCACTGACCTTCAAAGGCGCTTCGAGCAGTTTGTGAACACCGGCGATCTGTTCGTTCAACGGCAAATGCTCGTTCAAGTCATACGGCGGAGGTCTGCGGGGCTCGGGGAAATTTGAGCACAGAAATGGGTCTGAATCCTCCAGATATTGCACTCGACACGTTATTGTAGCCATGGTTCATCCGTGGACACAAAGTCTAAAAGTTAAACTAGCTTTACACCGCAGTTTTATGTTTGTTATAACAAGTCATCTAAAAAAGAAACGCGACTGACCCGCCACGAGCCACTGTCAACACTGAAGTGAAACTTGGGCTGTAGTCAAATTAAAGAGCAGAGCAGTGACGTCATCAGGAAACAGACCGAATTAACTTAAGTGATGCTCAATTCGGACCCACATACTAGCATACTACTCTATTTCTGTGCTAGAAAGCCATGGTAAGAGTAGTACGGGTAGTATACTGGTATGCAGTTCTTAATTCAGCATGAGTCACACGCCTGGAAATAAAAGGACTGACATCACATTTATGATGTCATTACACACAATTACATAAGCAATAATAAAACATTTTAAAATGAGACTCAGTAGCACGTTATATAAGGTATGGTTTTTGACAATCTCACATGGCAAAAGTGTTCATTATGAGCAGGTATAAAGTGTACTGTTGAGTAAAAGTGTGTTACGGCTCCATCTGCTGGTCAGATGACGTCTTATTTGTGATGAGTCTTTGTATGTTGAGTTCAAATTTCATGCAAAGCAAATGACTCATCATAAGTCAAAGGTGAATCTCTCTCTTCCTTCCCTTAAAACGCAGTGCTTCTATAAACACTATATCCACATATATTCAATAGGTATGTATCTGTTAAATAATTCTCATAAATTTCAATGGGTTGGTTTTACATGGTTCAACCTGGGGTGCGTTTCACAAAGCCAACTATAGCCACAAGTTCTGTCGTTACCAACACAATTCAGCAGAACTTGTGACCTAGTTGGCTAACGATTGCTAAACACACCCCTGGTTAGGGCTGACAGACCACCTTGGTTAAGCTGGTGAAGACCTAGCTGATCTGATTCACCATGCTCAAAATACAGCTTGATCTGGTTGGCTGTGTTAGTTTACAAATAAGGCTTTCAGGACTTACCTGTTTGTTTTGACCTATGACCAGGCTTACTTCTGGCATTCTTTACACACAATCATTTTAATGAATCTTTAAAAAGAGATTTTGTGAAACTCTTTGTACACAAGCAAACCAGGCCTTTCAGACTGTCTGAAACAGTGTTAGATCAAAGTAATTTCATCTACAGACAGAACAAAATTTTTGCAATACTTTACAAAATGTTTATTGGTTTTTAAAACCATTTAAAAAAATCTCAACATCAGTAAGCAATTTAATACAAAAAGAATGAAGAAAATCTTGCAGAAATGTCATAAATTTATCAAACTACCATACAGAGTCTGTACATAAACAATAAAAACATGAGGGAATAGCAAAAGGTAGGAAAGAAAGACATGGGGAACGGTAAATTTTACCAGGTCAGTGAATAATACAGTCACAATTCTGGCCTGCCTCTTCATTAAAATAGAAATAGTAGTGCTTGTTCAAAACACAAATGTTCACATAGAAAACAAATCGTACATGAAGACATTTTAAAATAAATAAATAAAAATTAAAAATAATAATAATAAAAAAAAAATAATAGAAAAATTAAAATTCGAGCACCGGTCATTGTCAGAGTTATTTCAAAACAATGAAACAGGTGAATTTCCTTCTGTTGAACAGAAATACTTACTATAAGAGTCATGACATTTATGTACAGTGATTCTGAACAAATGCATATTTATGATTTTGATAATGTAATTAACGTTCAATTATTAAAATGTTCAATTTAATTAAACATTTTAATTGCTTTCACTCATTTACATGTAAGTACTTCTCACCAAGATCCTCAACAAGCTCCTGAACATAAGAACACAAACTGACTTTTTTTTTACTTGAATTTTTTTCTCAAACAGTAGTTCTTCAAAACAGTATACTGAGGCATCTATGTATTGCACTGAAATTTTCAAAAGCCAAAGTTCATTGAAGAAATTAGTGCAATAAAAAGGAACCACTAGAACTTTGTGAATTTTCAGTTGTTACATTTCCAGTGTTAAATGCTAGATCCCTGTTTATCAAAAAAAAAAAGGAAAAAAAAAAAGATATGCAATCTTGTAATATAAAACCACAATACATATTTTAAAATCCATGCTATATCCCCACACAAAAGCACACTCTTCTGCAAAAAAAATCAAAATGCTATTAAAAACAAACTGGAAGCCAATTATTAATAAAGAGAAAACAATGCTTGAAAATGAAAACTCACACAAGCTATAACTATACAAGAGATGTCTAGTTGTGTAAACTATTAATTGCAACAATAAAAAAAAAAAAAAAAACTGTCAAGGACCATTGATCACAATTATCATGGTCATATTGTCAATATGAATGTTAGTCATACTGGTAATACAGTGTCATTTTTTTCCTTTTATAAATGGAGCTTATTTACAAAGCGTGACAAACAGAAGTTGAATAGTCCACTTTCTTCATCCCATAAGAATCATCCTGCTACAAATACCAGAAGTATGAAGTCGGACATGTTCTGTAAATAAAATTCAAGTGCTACAGTGGTCTTATGCAAATGACACTATGTATTCACAAAACAAATTCCCTTTTCAACCCCACAATATTGGCCCCATTTCAACCTGGGTGACATTTCCACAAATTCATTTTAAAGCATGCACCTTAAAAGCTGGGGTAAGAATTAAATTTGAAAGTGGGGATACTAAAAAGGTAGAATTCCTTCAACATTTTTGTCAGTAACTCATCTTTGGTTTGGAAGTAAGGCTAAGATGTACTTCAATAACTACCACACTCAGCAACAAAGTGTGTTCTGATATTCTGAAAGCAGTCTACTAATCAAGTGCGTCAATACAGCATGGTACAGTAATGGCCATTTGAATTAAATGTCTTTATTCCAGCTTTGAAATTAGCACAGAGTTCATTTATTAGTAATGTGATCTGGGTAATTTCAGTTTCCTGATGTTTTTACAGCTGGTACAATATTTTGATTAAGGGGTACAGGCTCTTTAATAGTGCATGTCATAAAGAAGTTCCTGAATGAAGTGCTCAAGTAGAAAACAGTCATTAAAAATGCCAAAACGAGGCATGTGCATGAGAGTATATTTATACGTCAATGAATATCATTTATGCAAACTGCTAAATGACAAGCATCAATTGGGGGGAAATTCATACAAAGTCAAAATGTGGCTAATTATCTCTTTCTTGGCCTCGTAAATGCATAGTTGACACTAAAACAAACATCTGGAATAGTTTTGACAACTCTCCTATATTTTTTTCCCCACAACTATAATCCACTTTGGCATTTTGGTATCACCAGTAACTAAGTTACCCCCTCCCCCCTTTCATTTAAAATTAGGCCTTTTCTCAGCCATATTCATATTGCAAATGCAATATAAAGGTGCCAGCTAGTGCATTAACCATTGCCATTATTATTCAATGACTGTGTATAAAAAAATCCCAGCCTGTTCCGTGGGATAAAATCTGAATGATCTCTTTAAATCTAGAGACTGGGGAAACCTATATTAGCATATATAACTTTAGCATATATAACTTTAAATAGCAAAAGTGCACTCATTTTTTTCACTTTGAACATTATTCATCAGCCATTATGACAACAAAATTTTTTTGCAAGTAGCTGCATACTTCCCAATTGACAGTGGCAATAAAAAAAGAAGCTGCAAATATCACTTACCAGTATCTTACTTATTGCACACAAATAGTATTTGTAATGTGAGCCAATAAATTACTTTCTGAACAGCTGCTGCAGGTGTAAATTGCTGTATTTCAATATTAAGCATCACTTGAAAGCTTAACCAAGCTCATGTGATCTCCCCTTATTCTTTGTTTATTGAAGGACAATATAGATGTTACGGTAATATGTTCAAAGTTGTCACTTATTATGGTTTACTGCACATGGAAGCACCGATTTTATTTACAGAGTGGAAAAAAGCTAATTAAATGAGGTATAGTTCCCCATACAGCTGGTGTAACCTCAAAATACAAATATCTTTCTTTAAGATAAAGGGTTAAAAAGAAATTCTTATTTTCCAATTTTCCATACAATGCCCTTTGACTGCAAAAAACGTTCAAAGGATTATATAAAAGTTGCGTAAATTAATGCATGAAACAGCGGAGGCATAAAAAAAAAAAAAAACTTCTTATGTAAAGCTCTGATGTGTGTTTTCTTTGCAAAACTGGTGGTGAGAGGAGGCAAAATGTTAAAGACCCCGGTTAGACTGTGTTGCACTAACCATCGAGACAAAAACCCAGCAATTTTGAATACGCAATAATTTCTGTTCAGCCTGGCACTTCAATATGGAGCTGTGTCGTGACGTCCAGGGGCTTACTGTAGTAGGTGGTGCACAACAATGAGGTGAATACATACATTGATGAGATTTCAAAAAAAAAAACATACATAGAAACCTATACAAATATAAAAACAACACAAAAAGCACAAATTAACCCAACATTTCCACTGTTGCCTGGTCTTTGCTCTCCAACCAGTCAAAGCCAGCAGAATTTACAGTCTCGCTGCAAATCTGTTGAAAAAGTGGGTCATTCTTCAGTTCTTCCAGTGTTGAGTCTTCATATTGTCCTTGCTGTTGATTAGGGTCAAAAAGAAGGTTGGTGTCTAATGTATTTAAGTCATTTATGCCACCGGTGAGCTCAGAGGTTAGTCGCATATCGCTAGTAAACTCTGAACCCCCAGCACTGAGCTCTGATCCTTGACCCACAAGCTGTGAGCCAGTATTCAAGCTTTCCTCATTTAAAAGATCTTTAACAGTTCTGTCTAAATCCAATGGTTGCTGGTGCTGATGTTGTTGGAGGTTTTGCTGTAGAGGTAACAGCATGGCCTGACTCTGCTGTTCCTGCCCAAGGAGCTGCCGTCTACCTAAGCGCTGTTGTAGCAGCTGGTGCTCCCCTGAGGCTGATTGTGCTTGGCTTTCATCTACAGAGAAACTCATCGGCTCCTCCCTGGCATTTTTCATGAGGTAACCAGGCTTCTGGGACTCAAAGGCTGATGAACAAGGTGAGATCAGAGCTTGGTGGCTGGCACTACCAGGGAAGCTGGGCACTGTGGTGGTCTCCAGAATCTGGGTGAGATTCATGCGGGCAGTGTAGTTGGACGGCATGTTATTGATTCCGAGGCCACGTACAGAGTCATCTCCATCACCATCCATTTTGCTGATGAGGACATTGGTGATGTTTTTGGTATTAATCTGCTGGCCTGACTGCATGGGTTGAACTTCAGATTGCATCATCACGGTGACTGGAACGGATTGACTCCTCTGTGCCATGCTGCTGACACTTGCATCAGGGTCACTGTTAGAAAAGATGTTTAGCACTTCAGGTGTTACAGGTGAGTTGAAAGGAGAGACCACAGAGTGGGGAACATTGGGAGCTTGAGTCCCACTTAAGTTGCGCTGCCTGACTGCCGGGCTAACGCTGCGGCAACGAAATGTTCCAGACCCTGAGGAGGAGGTGCTTGCTTTGTTGTCAAGGGGTGCTGGGACAGCAAAACCCTCTGTCTTGTTGAGGCAAGCCATGCTTGCCACTTGCTGCTGGACAGGTGAAATGGGTGTCAAGCGGCTGATATGCATGTCATGATGCCTGCTTTGCGACTGACAGGTCTGGCCCGGGATGGCAAAGGCATGAGGCTTTCGAAAGTGGTCATCTACCAGGTCTTGGTAGCTGGGCAGAATGCTAATGCCGTTGTTAGAGTTCCCACCACTGTTATTGTACCCACTGTTCATCCACTCCAGTTTAGTCTTATCTGGATGCGTTGCCATTGGTCTTTGCATGGGCTTGACAGGGCTCGAGGAGACAGTACTTCCGTCGTGGTATCCAGTGATGCTGGAGTTAATCGGAGTAAATGCAAAAGGGTTCCTGCATTCCACTGGGCTGGGTGGGACACTACTGCTGCAGTTGGAGTGTGGTGTGCCAATAGGAGTTTGTCGACTACTTCCAAGAGCACTGTCGACCGGAGTGGTGGGGACTAGGCGCAAACAGGGGCTTTCGTGCATCAATCCCTGGCCGTTTCCCATCATCTCGGAAGTGGGAGTAGGTGTCAGAGTGGGTGTTTGGATTGGGGTGCTGCTGCTATGAGCAGAGCTGTAGTACAGGGTGTTAGTCTGAAGGGTAGTCATTATGGTTGTCTGCATGGTTTGATGCTGGCCTTGCATTGAAATATCCACACAGTTACTGAAACTTTGTATGCTATTGTTCATTTTCATCTGCTCTTCCATTTGAACAAGTTCCTCGACAATGCTATCCTGGGTCATGTCATCATCATTAAAGGGGTAGTAGCCAACGTTGGCCTGGGTTCCATAGTCACTCATCTGTGCCTGTTGGTTGGCAGGAGAGGGTTGAGCAATTGCAGGAAGATGCTCCATCACCGGGGTGGACATTTGCTTTGGCTCAGACATCATTTGCGGACCATAAACTTCTTGATGTTGTTGAGTGCCATCTTGTGGCTCACTATCCCAAAATACACTCTTCAGTTCACATACTGCAGAGTCATCAGATTGGTCTATAAGCAAATCCTGTGAGTTTTTTGTTACTTGTTGTAGCAAAGCTTGACCTGGAGCACTAACAGTACGGGTTACCTCAGCTCTACCTTCGATTCCTGTTGAAGATCCTTCCCATCTCCCTTGGGAGATACTTCGAGGTCTGCTAACAGTCTGAAACATGGTATTCCCTACTGATGTATCCTGACTTGATATAGAGGTGACGGGGACTCTATAATCCCTTACTGATGAAGCACCTTCCCATCTTCCCTGGGAGATGCATTGTGGCCTGCGAATTGTCTGGAAGCCAGTATTCCTGACAGAAGCCGCAGTAGCTTTGCCTATGGCTGTAAGAGGTGCACTTTCTGGCCTGATTGGAGTACATGATCTTGGAAATTGCTTGATCATTATTTCGGACTTCTGTCCATCAGATCCACCAGCTGGTAGCACAGAGATGTGGGCTTTTTTAACAGGTGTTGGGCTCAAATCAGTGCAGAAGCCAGGTCTCTTGTGAGGGCCCTTGGATGCCAACACTACATCTTTGGGTGACGTTACAACCGCATTACTGCTGATTGACTGAGTGCTGCTTGTGTTCTGGTACAAAGTGCTTTCATTAGTGTTAGACGTATTATTGCTGCCAGCAGCCATAGTATTGGCACTAAGGAGTGTCCTCCCATTGCATTTGGTCCCTATGTCCAATCCCAGAGAGCCCTTGTCAAGAGTGGGTACGCTAGCCGCTCTGGGTTTGAGAATTCCTGACCGATGTACACCACCAACGGCATCTGGAGTGGTTGCCAGCCTACTAGTACCACCCTGCTCTTGACCACTTCCAATTATGGCTTCGATATTTGTTTTAGTGTCAGTGACAGGCGTTGTGGTTGAGCGTCCTGATCTTGCCAAAACAGATGGCATTGCAGCTATAGATCCACTGCGAACACGCGTAACTGGCTGTAGATCATCACTGAGGCTGGCAACTCCAGCAGATGCAGGTCTGACTTTGTTGCTGGTAGAGGTATCTGCTGGTGTACTATTACCAGTGCCATTAGAGCCCAGAGATATGGTTGTCATCTTGACAACATTGACTGGACCAACGTGCGGAGTAGACATTACCGTCTTTATGGGGCTGTTGGTGATAAGCAGGGTTGGCGAGCGCAGGGTTATGCCACTAGAGGCAGATGGTTTGGGCAGGATTTGGGCATACCGGTGCCGGGCTGATCGGTCGCTTACCGGACTAGCTGGGATGTTATGAGGTGCCTTTGGGCACTGCTTAACAGGCTGCACTGACTGGGTAACCACTTGAAAGTTTACAGGAAGAACTTTGCTGTCTGCAGCTGCCATGGGAAGAGGGCTAGGAGACATCAACTGCTTACTCCTCTGAACCTGCAGGAAATACAAAAAGGAGAAAAGAAAAATAAATAATAGTTAAAAATAGGTGTTAATATAAAATGATTTATAAAACTACTATAAAATAAATTAAAATGTGACCATTTGTGGTATTTTTGTAATTTTGTGTAAAAATCATAGTTTACCGTGATGGGGCTGGAAACAGCTGCAACCACAATCCCAATAGGTTGTGGCGAAAGAAGAGCAGGACTTCCACAAGGTATGCATGTCCCTGCCCCAGGAGTTATGCCCCCATCTGCCCTCCTGGCCTGAGCTTCACCAGGGAGTGGAGAATGCAGTTTCTGTTCCTGCTGCTTCTTCTGTATCTTCCTTTGTAGCTGCTGTTTGGCATCTATGGAGGGTGAGACCAGGGTTTTAACCTGAGGCTGGAATGAGTGTTCATCGGCTGTGGGAGCGAATGCAGATGACTGAATGGACATCTTTGCTCCTGTGCGAAAAAAGATAATTATGATGACATCAAAAAATAAATTAAACAAATTTTCCCAAAACATATGCACTTATTTTTAGGTTTGTCTTGTGTTTGTTAGCCACAAGGTGGAGACATTTCCAAGTGTAGGTACATGGAGTGAAGTGCTGGGCTGTTACTGTACCTGAGGGGGAACCGGTCATCACAGTAAGAGCTGCCACAGACTTAGTTCCAATGTAGTGGCTATTCAAAAGAAACCGAGCCAGATCTTCAACACTGTCAAACTGCCGACTCAGCACTTTCTGTGCCCACTCACACACCAACCCACATGCGGCAATGCGCACCTCATCTTCCGCACTGGACAGTTGACCAGTAGGCTCAAACACTTCACACTGATAATGAAAAAAACAGCACACATTTTCTAGGCTGACGCATGCAATTTTTAGGTATTTGAGAGATATCTAATATTATCATATCGGTAATTGCAGAGAAACAAGAGGTAAGTCAAGAAGAAAAATAAGAAAACATAAGTAAAGAAATAAAATAAATAAAATAAAATAAAAAAAGAGTAGTAACTCACCCCATCACCTGATTTGTGAAGATCTAGGTTGGGAAGAGATGGCATGTGTACAAAAGCCTTCTTCCTAAGTCCACTATAGCAATATGTTCACATAAGTCAAGGAAATACATCTGTCCATCATACCAAGAAAATGTATGTGGATGTCCACATATAAAAAAAGGTATTAAATGACTTGTTACCTAAATAACATAGTGAAAATAAATTATTTGTTAATTGATAAATGTTTGAAGCCATGCGGGGCAGAGGTGTTGGTCACTATCGCAGACTATGTACCTTTAAATAACATGTCACAGCTTAGAATGAAAGCTGATATATTTGCCAGTTTTTGTTCCTAGATGTACACTGTGTTATTACATCAAACATGAACTTCACAAACCTTAAAGGTATGGCAACTACATTATTGTTTGGGAAAAATCAATCACCAAAAAGCTTAGATTCAATTTTCATGTATAAGAAAATTTACACAAGGTCCTTTGCTAAAATGAAAGCGTTGCTTTCTTGGGCATTAGAGTTGGTGAGGATAGGATTTCCGTTGCAGTAGCAACCGTCAACAACAAGCATGGTTTATTTTCAGTGATGCACCACTCTGAAATTAAAAATAATATTCATGGTCACAAATGCACTTTTAACCCTGCCTTACCTAACACCAAAATAACAATGACCACAGTTACACAACATAATCATTTCTAAGATTTGACATAACAGCTAAAGATATGTTGTTGTTGATGGTGTTATGTCGCTTACTATTTTTTAACAAAACAAAATAAGATTAATTTATATCCAGATCACCCATCAAAAACCTCAAGGTAAAATTCAGAACAAAGTACTTTTTGGATTTTTTTCTCTCATTTCAAAATTAAGTTATACTTAAATAAAAAATTAAGTTATAAGATAGTAATACTATAGCATATACTAACTACCTAACAGAGCACAAAAGAGAAATGATCTCCACTGTAAAACAAGGCTGTAACAGAAATTAATGGGCACTTTGCTGAATGTCTTTAGAAGATCCGCATTTGGCAGCCAATAGTAAACAGGTTTTCTATACAGCAAAACGCTGTTCAAGGACTCAAAGAAGTTTATTTTGATTCGATTTCTGATCTATATTTAGCGGCTACATGAATTACAGCAACAGATGTTTTAGTACACAGAGTTCAGGGACAAGAGCGTGTATATATATGTGTCTGCTTTGGGGGACTGGGAAAAGGGAGGATGGGATTGTTACAAAAAGTTCCATTGAAGGATATTTGGATTTGCCTCGCATGCCAAGTCGACGAGCTTTCATGTTGGGAAAGACGTTCTTCATGATCTTTCCAAAGTCTGCAGCACTGAGAGCATGATACCCCAGGCTATCACAGTAACTCCTGAGAAGCACACACATTTAAAAGAAATCAAATACAATTTGCACAGAGACCACCCACAGAAAAAAACAAACAAAAGCATCTCAAGCTCTGTACAAAATGACTTGATGAAGTACATTATACATATATAAACATTTCAATCTCTCAAGGTGGTTGAGTTTAGTGTATGGAAGAAGCAAGATGGCACAGGCTTACTTGTACTCGTCGTAGACTTCTTGTTTAGGCAGTGATGTTTCAGGATGCTCCTCAAGATGGTTCCGAATCCAGCTAAATGCGTGCATCTGCTGGGTACGACTTGATGACATGGAGCTTTGCTCACTGAGAGAAAAGAATTAAACAATACAATTTGAATTGCAGAATAGCTGCCAGCCGGATACTATTGTGCAGAAGTTATTCTCCTACCATTAGCAAAATATAATATGGAAAAAGATGATAAAAGCATTAGTGAAGAGTTGCATTGCCCCAATTTCACATTTGATTTTGCCTAGATGTAGTTTAGTAGAACACAGTAAAAATCACTCACTTTTTCTCATTGCCACTGCTGGGTCCAGAAGGCAACTTGAGATAGAGGTAGAGTTTTTCAATGTCTGTAAGCTTCTCCACATCTTGCTGCAAAGCAACAGAAACACAGAAGATGTTTGCTCAATATTAAGCCGTTATAATGCCATGTTTCAAGAATGTGAAATGTCAAGCACCTCTTGCCATCACTTTCAAGTACAGAAGCCTAAGAAAATGAGATAATCATGAAATAAAAGTATAGTGACATGACAGCATTTTACTTCCTGGTCACAATGAAAACAAGCTTTTGACTATAGGGAAAAAGTATCTTTAGAACCACACAGAAAGTTTGATACAAAATTAAAGCAAATTTAAACTAAACAAAATTTATGAAATAATGTAAAAAGGTTAACAGAATAACAAGTTTGATAATTTTGAAAAAAATAATAATATACACAAAATATAAGAATATACACTTCACACAACTACTCAAAAGTTTGGGGTTGGTACAATATTTGAATATTTTTTAAAGAAGTCTCTTGGCTGCATTTATCTGATCAACAATTAAGTAAAAATATTGTAAAATGTTTACTTTGTAAAAAACAAACTTACTGACACCAAACTTTTGAACAGTAGTGTATACAGGGGGTCAATGTGTGAACATGGTCATAATAACCGGACAGCTTGGGATCATGTGATTATTTACTGTCTAGCACAGAGGAGCAGTGCTGAACGAACCACAGATGTTTGAAAGGCATGGTGTCACACGACCTACCCATTCAAAATGATCCACTGACTATCCAACAATAAAGTAGTAAATAAATGCAAATTTACTCCCTTTATACAACACAATCATACAGACAGATGTGTGCATTAAATAAAGATCTTATTTTGATCTTCAGGTCTTTTTATCTCTCTTACAGCTGTTATTAAGTGTTAGTGTAGCACATGAGCAATGAACAGTTCTTCAAAGAGAATGTGTAAGATGTTAGGGTGGGGCAGAGCTGATTTAAATTCTGCCCGAGTAGAGAGCAGCAGACACGAGTCTCTCCCTCCAGGCGCTACTCCACATCTTCACTTACCGGCTCTTTCTCACTCGCAAACATACGCTTAAACCCACAAACATTCCCCTTTTCTAAAGCACTGGATTAGATAGAGATATTAAAGTGATTTTTGAAATGTTTTCTGCACCTTGCAACCGTTGTGAGCTACATGCAAGATTAAAATTCGGAGGTCTCTGCTCAGCAAGCCGGGCCAAGACCTGCAGAGCCGTGAGCAGCGAATTAAAATAAACAGACTTCAATAGGATTGTACGGCATAACCCTAAACAGGAAGTCATCCAAGGTAAAAATAATCCCGAAGAATACCTAATCCCTCAGTGATCAGAGCAGTCGGTTAAGCCAGCATAAACAAGCCTTTGTTTTTGTGGTGTCAGCCTGTGGGAATCATGGAAATGGGGATCTTCAAAAGTCCCACAATACCACACCACTATATCAATTGTGTGTCCCATTTACTTCCTTGGAGTAAAGGCCATATGAAAATAAACAATACCAACAACACACAGCTTATGAAACTTGGGGAAATGCACCTGTCACCTAAACATCTCTTCATCAGTGATGGCATCATCACACTCTGCTGATTCTCTCGCCCTCCCCTTTCCGTCAAATTCTAAGAATAGTTGTCTCTCTCTGTCTTTTCTATTCGTCTCTTCGTTGCTAAGGGTTGATGGCTAGCAAATAGCTAAAGTTATCAACCACTGAGCGCCATTAGCGTTAACATTGGAGAGGGGTAAGAAAAGGAAGTAAAAATGGCACGAGAATGCAGACGTCTCGGAGCCAAGTGGACAACCCTATTTAAGAGAGGACTTGGCATGACTTTTAAGGGTGGACAAACATAATCATGTGGAAAACAAAAACATCACATATACTATCGTTCAAAGGTTTGGGGTCTCTAAGATAGTTTTAATGTTTTTGAAAGTTTTTAATGTTCACCAAAGCTGGGTTTATTTGATCAGAAATACAAAAAAACAACACTAATAAATTACTATTTTTTAAAATAACTTTTTTCTATTTGAATATACTTTAAAATGTAATTTATTTCTGTGATGGCAAAGCTGAATTTTCAGCATCATTACTCCAGTCTTCAGCGTCACATGATCATTCAGAAATCTTTCTAAAATGCTGATTTGATGCTCAATAAACATTTATTTGTATTAATGTGAAAATGGTTGTGCCGTTTAATATTTTTGTGGAAACCATGATATATTTTTTAAATATTTTAAAGATTGATGGATAGAAAGTTCAAAAGAACAGCATTTATTTTAAATAGAAATCTTCTCTAATATTATAAATGTTTTTACGGTCACAGTTAATAAATTTAGTGCATTCTTGCTGAATTAAAAAAAAAAAAAACTTAATGAAACTTTTGATCAGCAGTTTCCACAAACATTTTTAAATAAGTCAGACTGAAAGACACTTGGACTATGGACAATGTACTTATGCTGGTTTTACAATAGCTTTGTCAAGTGTTTTCAACCCAGCATTCATTCATCAGTCTCTCAACACTGAGATGGAGAAGACATTGGCAAACAGGTCATGACAATGTTAGGGAGAACCTGTAACTCATCATCACTCAGCTCATTCATGCAGGTGTAATGTCCCCTGGGTAGTGTGCAGGCCCCTTACTCAGCACTACTGAGCCTACTAGACATGCTTGAATAACTCATGCATTATTCAGAGGGACTGAACCCACGTCGCCCAGTTCTTACTGACAAGCCTACAGAAGCTTATCACAAGCAAATTCTTCTAGGCCGGATACTGGAACAATTCAATGCTGGGACAAAGTGATGATTCAGTAAGAGTCAAGCACTTACACCCTGAACAGTGAGTGAACATAATGAATTGAATTATTGTACAATATCCAGCCTGTTTTACATTAACCTGAGGGATTTGCAGGGATAGTTCACCCAAAAATTATTCAGCATCATTTACTCACCCTTATGCCATTCCAAACATGTATGACTTTGCATCTAATGTGGAATACAAAAGAAGATATTTTGAAGAACATCTCAGTTTTTTGTCAGTAATACTAAAGAACAATGTTGTTTTGGACCCCACTGACTTTCATTGTAAGAACAAAAGCGGTTCCAGATATCTTCCTCTATGTTCCCTGTACAGTTTGGAACATTAACCATTTAAACAAATCAAACCTGCAAACCTGTCTGTTATAAAGAAACCTTAAACACAAAGTTTAATAAACCTTGAATTACAGAGTTGACATTGTTTTTAGAAACTAATTTACAATGTTCTCCAAAATTGCCAGAAAAATGGAAATATTATGACAGAATGTTGAACATTTATAGGCATTATTATTTTTGTTTTATCGACACAGTTAGTAACATGTAAATATGAGATGTTAAACAGCAGAGCTTTGTGGGATACTACTATGGAATGAAAGTTTCAAGAGAGGAGGCTGATGCAAGACTCAGCAAGAGCTAGCAACATCCTGCAGAGGTCAACAGACTCAGACTAGAGGAGGAGGGGGCGGATAAGGACAGAGGAGGTGAGCAGCAAACACAGGAAACAATGACTAATTGGAGAGGATTTCACGTTACTTTTACCTTGAGGGGCCACACGGACCGCTGTCACTTTGTCTTCCCCTCATGCGTCACCACACATAACTCAAAACATTAATGGCTGCAGCCCTAATTCACCTGATGTGAACTTTCGATTTCTCAGCCATGCAGAAACTCCCCCCAGATTCCAAACATTAGCACTTAAGTTAAATCACACTGACATGCACACTTGGGTGACATTTGTGGGACATTCACAAAACTGTGAACTTTGTCTCACGTCCTGCACGGGGCATCAATTGGATATGGCAGAGTTTGACAGCTGCCATACCATGGCTGTCTGGTTAGGTCAGTGCTAAGTAATATGTGTAACATGTAATTTGTTACTGTTAATAAAAGAGAAAATCAAGTAAATTAAAGTAATCTGATTGTTATATTCATGTCACGTGAGTTCAACGGCTCTGCAAATGTGTCTGTTTACAATGTGATTTTGCAGCGTTGAGTATTGTTGCCAATCATAAGAATTTCTAAATATCAATCAGACTAATCAGAGGTATTTAAGTTACCGGTAGGGAGGAATCGGTGCAGTATCTCTTAAAACACTTAATGAGTTTATTTAGCACGAGTTTACGAATATCTACATGTGCACAAATCCTCTCATTATAGCAAACAAATCAGAGACAGTTAATAAATAAAAGATTGTCCAGTTTAGTCAGATTTGTTGATAAAAATGGGCGTTTTTGCACTTAATGAGTTTGTGCTGAACTGACAGCTTCAGAGATTATAAAGAAAGCACTCTTTACTAACTGTCTATGTAATTTTATTCGCAATTTGAAGAAGTTTTTGTTTTTCATGAGGCTTTGTGGCTTTTCCTACAATTATATACTTCAGAACAAAAAAAGTTACAAAAATAGACAAACATGACCAAAATAGATTCATGTTATACTAGTGATTTAACAATGTATAAAAAATAAATTCAAAATTAAAACGTGTGAAAAAAAACTATAATAAGGGAGTGGAAATGGCCGAGCCCATCTACTTTAGTGGTCATTTAATGTCTTTTTTTAAAGGTTTTTTTTTTTTTTTTTTTTTTTTTTTTTTTTTTTTAAGTTTTTGTTTTTCATCAAGGGTTGGTTTCCCTGTATTCCCTACATTCCCAAAATCTTTAAAGGATGAACAAAAACATATTTTTGGTCATCACATTAAAAATAACATTTAAATTGGATAATATTCAGACTTTTGAGCTTTGAAGTGCTGGAAAAAGTTGTGTGAGGTCCTTGAAAAGTACTTAAAAAGGCCTTCATTCTTATAACAGTTGTCTATAACTGTCTAATTCGCTGGGTAATGATCAAAACTATATATGATTCATATCAGCATTGTCCCACATTTCAATTTTGTGTGTATTATTTTTTCCGGTGGGGTAAATTACAGTGTATCACTCAAACTTAGAGCTGCAAGATTCTGGATAAATTGAGAATCATGATTTTTGTTTGTTTCCAACCGCGATCATAATTCTCCCAAGATTTTGAAGACAACTAAACAAAATAACATTTAATTCACTAGAGGTTCTGACAAATTTTTAATTGCTGCTTTCAAATGTTTAATTAATCTGAATGATTGATTTTTTAAAAATCTGTTTGAATGAATGATTCAATGACTTGCTCATAAATACGAATCACTTGTTTCATTACTGGACAAATCAGCGTTTTTTTGAACAAATCTCTTGAATGAATGATTCAATGACAAATACATTTTTAACAGTCACATGTTGCCACTCTGCGGCGTAACGATGTGATCAACAATTGTTATTTGAAGCGCCATGTTACTTTCAAAAGGTGATCTGATCATATTTTGATCGCTTCCGTAGACAGACTCAGCGGCAGCGCCAACACAGATTTGAACGTTCCAGTGTGACTTCAAAACAGACAAATCATTGTCATTTAGGAATAAGATTGTGTGGGTGTTTGAATCGAGATCGCAATCTTTTGAAGATTAATCATGCAGCTTGACGTGGAAATTCTCAATTTCTAATCTGACTTCACCACTGACAATTTGAACAACCTCCAGTTGTCAATATAATATAATACAATACAATACTACAGTACCTTCGGGGTAATTCCTGTCCCGAATATAATACAATATAATACTACAGTATCTCAAAGTAATTTATTTTTTTGAATACTTCTAATTCATTTCCAATACGAGGTAATTCCCCTCGCGAAGTAAGGTGACCTTAAGGTGCATCCCGTCAAAAAGCTACTATCACTATCTCAATCGCACATGAGCCCACAGGTCTTTAGCATCTATACCTTCTCAGGTGTACGCTGGTCTGACACAGGATCAATAATACTAACTTAGAGTATTACAGCCTCACCCCAAGGGTATAGTCATCCAACACTATCACTGTCTCTGCTGTGGTCTTTTGGGCATAGAATATGTAGTACTTCTATTCTTCAGCTGCGCAGCATATACCTGACACGACTTCCAAGTAGATCTTTGCAGAAATTAAGTTTTATTTACAGCCGGGAGACCACTGGTCACAACAACCGAGCGAGTCTCTGAACAGAAAGATACGTGCGCATTTTAAGTCTTACAGTTGAGTAAAAATCAATGTCTTCTTCACTGTGATTTGTTCTGGTGATTGGTTTGTAATGATCTAAGCAAATCATATTACTGTTAGTTCTACTGTGTTAAGCACTTTTTGGGTAAGTCTACAAGGTCTTTGACCTGAGCATCCTTAGTCTGCATTTTCTGCACATTTCATGTTGACATAAAATATTTTTATCACAGGCTCTACTCAAACCTGGGCAAATTAAGTACCAGTCACAGCCATTGACAATTAACAAAGCTTACTGGCGATTTAAAGTATGTTATCATTCAACCTCACTGAAACAGGCTTTCCAGCTAATGTAAATCAATATTTACATAGTCTAATAGTATTAAATGTATTAATGTGTCTCGCATTGTGTTTCTACTTTGGATAAGCTTCTACCTTATAGACGGTGTTAATATCTTATTTGTCATTGTTTTTATCTAAAAGACTGAACTGAACTCTACCGATATCAGGTGCTGGACCGGCCAAACCCTTCCTGAATAGTAAACACCACAACAAGTCAATATTAATGACCTCTCTCTGAGCATTCCTCAAGATGGCACACACAGATAACCACACACCTTGTTAGGATTGTCTCTCATGTCATTTCAATGATATCACAAGTAATCTGAGTAAATAAAAATAAATAAATAAATAAATACACACTTCTCAGTCACTCAATGTTGTAACTTACAAAAGTACCAGTACGATAACAAATCCAAATTTTTCTCCCTAGAGGAGGAAGGGACTGCCTTAAAGGATTAGTTCACTCATGTCATCCAAGATGTTCATGTCTTTCTTTCTACAGTCAAAAAGAAATTAAGGGTCTTATCTAGCAAAACGATTGGTCATTTTCTAAAGAAATAAGTAAGTAGAATAAGGAAGGCGTTTTGAAGAATACAAAAGTACGGTTTTGGCGGAAGCACTTGGAAGGTGATCATTTGTTTATGTAAAGCATATACATTTACATTTTTTTCGAAAAAATGACAGATCGTTTCACTAGATAAGACCCTTATTCCTCGTCTGGTATCGTTTAAAGCCCTTTGAAGCTGCACTAAAACTATAATTGTGACCTTCAACCGTTTGGAGGCCAGTGAAGTCCATTATAAGGAGAATAATCCTGGAATGTTTTCATCAAAAACCTTAATTTTTTTTCGACTGAAGAAAGAAAGACATGAACATCTTGGATGACATGGGGGTGAGTAAATTATCAGGAACATTTTATTTGAAAGTGAACTAATCCTTTAACTTTGAATTTGTGTTTATCACACCTTATGTGATGTATGCATGCAGCAGTCTACTTTTTAACAAACAATAAAAAATATATATTATTTGTAGTTGTCCAACCTTATTATTCGATTCACCATGTCAATATCTTAAAATTTACCAATACAATTTGTCATGTTTATAGAACATTTTTGCAAGCTTTATATTATTATTAACATAATATTAGATAAAGCTCAAGGTTTTTTTTGTATTAATTAATTATGTTTAGGTTAAAATGTCAAGTACTACAGTATTTTTTAACGCTTATTTGTGAATCAACTTTCCTTGAAAATTCAACTTTGTGAATCAATTTTTCATTGATATCAAATACTCACCAAAATGCAATCCACCTTTGATTGTACAGTTTTGCTGCAAAAAAAAGGGAAAGAGAAATAATCAGCATGACACAAGGGTAACTTGAGAAACATTCATAAAGCTGGCTTTATTAATAAATCAGTGGCATTCAAAACATCTTTCCATCCTCTAACCCATCGGCCCTGTCCGGCTCAGACCAATATATCCTCAGGAACACATGTGCTCGTGCGCACACACAAAAAAACTATCTTGCTTTAATGTTCCATCAGACTGGAGGTCTATAAATACTTCTGCCAATCAGAATGTTTTGACCATCAGGATGTTTGAGGAACCGGAATGAACCAGTATGGAATCTATATACAGGTATGGAACAGTAGAGAGAATCAAATCTGCATATAATCTGAACATTCAAAGGACACTAGGTACATTCTGGGTATAGTCACAGTTCAATCTGCATTAAAGGTGGGAATTAAAAAAAAATAACTCTGCAAGTGACAGTGGCTGTACAACAAGACGGAGATCCAAAACCAAAGGTTAAATGGCGCAAGGACAATAGAGAAAGGGCACTTTGAATGACAAATCAGTGTAATGACCTGCAGTTATATATAAAATATACACAAACAGTGAAAAGCAATAAATGGTACTTATATATATATATATATATATAAATAAAAAAAAACTGTATAGGCTGTATGTACTTACAATGTTACAAAAACTAGTTTTATAACAATAATTTATAACATTAAAATGTTATTAAAAGCAGTCATAGTAAAAATATATAAAATACAAATGCTTGGTTTGGTATTAATTACCTGCTGAAACACTGTCTCATTTCGAAGGCTGCATCCTGTGGAGGTTGCATTAGTCGGCCGCATACGTCATAAAGGAAGTCTTATTTCAGAACAGTAACCATTACAAAACTGACTGTTATTCCTAGTGAACCGTAATTGTTGTGATTTCTAAATTAATTTAGAATGTAGTGGTCAGTTTACTGAAATGAAGCAGCCTCAATGACGTACGCGACCTTCGGAGGACGCAGCCTTCGAAATGATACAGCTGTCACGACACCAGCCTTGCTGCAGTACTGGTAATACCTAAAACCGGGTCAATCCGGTACCCGCTGATAGGCATCTGCTTTCAAATGGTGGGACCTGATGCAACAGAATTCAGAATAAGTTTTGATTTTGAAAGCTAGTAGGGCTGCCCTTGACTAAAGATTTTTCTGGTCGTCTAGTAGTCGTTCATTTTAAGCATTAGTCAACTAATCACACGTTTATTAATAAACCATATAAATCATAATAAAAAGCCTTTAATGCCTACATAGCCTAATCAGCACTCAAGTGCACTCATAAAGCTTACCACAGCGCACCGGCAGAAGTAATGATTATGAATGTGTCAGGGAAAAACAGCAAGGAGATTTCTTTAACATTTTAATAATTAATTGATAAACTAGTGTTTTCTGTATTTTGGGCTCCAGTGATGAAGTTGACGATGCAGACTTATCTCCGCAGTAGTGTACGGACGTGCCTATATGCGCATTTCATATGAATTACATAACCTGAGAATATTTGTTTTCCATTTCAAATGGTTAATTTAAAAGTAGACATTTTGCTTTCTATATATATTTCATGTCTCTGAGGCACGTTTACATGGAGTTTCAGTTTTTTTTTTTTTTTTTTGGGCGTGTTTAAGTTCACAGAGAGAGACGGCAGAAATCGTACCCCTGGATAGCCCACATTTTTCTAGGTTAACATTAAAGTGAGTGGTCATGTAAAGTTGCTACTACTTACATGTTTTATATGATAAGCCATATTTAAGGTCGATGAATGATAGGCATGCATTTGGATGTCCTGTCTGATGTACTGTATTTACCACATAGACCAGCTGTTAATGATCTGTCCGTCACAGACTGCATGACATTGCCACTTCCCGTGGATTTTTTTTTGTTTTTGCGACTAAGCGACTAATAAAATTTTGGTCAAATAAGACTCTTCTCATTGACGGTTGCCCGTCTCAGTGAGTATCCTCGTAAAACAGGCGCTTGTGGCTTATGTGAACTTAAGTAATTGAGAAAGAAAATCGATACCATTATATTGATCTGTGCATTCGGTGTTAAAGTGACAGCAGCCTAATAAACCTGCTGTTGTCTGTGTCATTGTTAATCAAACAACAAAAAACAAAGAGAAATCACTTTTGTAGCTTTAACAAAGATTAATTATAATTAACTTATACAGTGAAGACCTATGCAGTGTTATTTTACACTTGATTACTCTATTTCTGTACCTGAATACTGTTAAAGCACTGTTTATTTAATTTCTGTCTTTGTTCTGTTGTATGGATCTATGCAGTTTTTTCAACATTGTGCAGCCCTAGCGGGAACGGTACATATTCTTGCAGGAGCGGGCGGAAGCGGGATTGAAAAATCCATCCCGTGCAGACCCAAATTTCCCCACTGGCCCAGAGCCATCAGGCCTTCCTTACTGTCAAGCTCTGATTTGCTAATCACCAAAGCTACACCACACACAATGGCTTTTAATTATAGGACATCCAATCAGGCAGCATGTTGTTCCAACATTCTGACTTTTTAATCCCATATAAAACCTTTCAGGCTTATGCCACATCCCAGAGCATGTGTGTTCTAAGAGAGTCAGTCATATGACTGTCCCTATGAGCGAGTTAGAGGTCAGGGAACTAATGAACTGTTACTAGGCAAGTTGCCGTTTGCTCTCATGTGGCTTCAGGCCAGGTAAAACTCATTAAACTGTTTCTAGGTAGTCTTGAAGCAGGTAAAGTATCACACCACTGTTGTCAAGGCAGGCAGTAAAAAACAGGATTTCTCGTTAATGTCACTTCCTGTGGCAACACATGATATTATCAGACTGTTTCATGCAGACACCTGATTGAGACTTACTTAATGAGCTAAACATGCAATTATCAACAGCAAAGTTTAACACTATTAGCCTGGTGTTCACATGAGACACAGATAAAGGGCACTAATTTAGAGAGCAGTACGTCTTTAGTGCACTGTAATGAGTATGTGATAAGTGTGAAGAAACTGGGTTAGCAAAGATTCATTTTGTGACGTACTCGCAACAAAGTTCTTGATCGTTTTTTGCTTTGGGGTAAAAAGATGTTTGAAATACCATCGCAGCCGTATGCTGTTATTGAATATCCTGACACTGTTCACGCTGCTTAGAGCTCCCTTTAGATGAATATTGGCCTAAATATGTGCTTAGTGCTTTCCTATCAATAACAAAAACACAACAAATATGACAGCGGTGAAAAAACAGTAGTTAAAGCATCTGATAGTGATGTGGATATGTTTGCACCAGCTCTGCAATTCAGCACTCCAGTCAAGTCAAGTCACATTTATTTATACCACATTTATGCCATTGAGTGCATAAAAAAAAAAAAAAAAAAAATACCCATTTCGCTTGGCGGTGTGCTCTGCAAATTTTGTAACTTTCCAAGCGGCTCTGCATCCGAAGATGCACGAATGCGAGGCATAATCGATCAGCCCTACTCCACATGACATAAAGGAGAATGTGATTCATTAGACCAGATGACCTTCTTCCACTGCTCCAAGGTCCAGTTCTGATGCTTGTAGGCACTTTCGATGGTGGACAGGGGTTATCATGAGCCCCAAAAGCATCAGGGTGCAATGTTGTTACACATTCCTCTCAGAACTATCATTGACATTTTGATGAGGTTTTAAACCATTCAAGCACATAAGACACTTCAATTCACCCCGTTTTTCTCACATCCATAACGTGCACACAAAAAGACGCCTCTCAATGAATACTGAATTGATTCCTCTTTCGTGCTTTGCACTTGAACGGACAAATACACACAAAATTATGTCAAAATATCCTCGTAAACACAGTCTGTTATGTCTTATGTGAACATAAACAGTTGAGAAAGAAAACACATGTGTAACCGTATACTGGATCCGTGCATTAGGTCTTAAAGTGACAGCAGCCTAATAAACCTGCTGATATACGTGTCATTACTGTTAATCAAAAAACAAAAGATAAAACACTAAAATAAAACACTTACTAATCTTGACTGAATAACTTTTGTAACTTTAATAAGGATTCATCTATATTTGCGGATTGTTGTGATTGCTCACTAAAAACCCCCACAGTCATCATGTTTTCAGGCCATTTCAAGTTTGATTTTGACGTGACTGCTGTAATATCCAAGTGGCTGAGTTGTTTTCTTAATTTTTAATTAGCCTTCCCATTAACGCTATAATTTTGTTCATTCAGACCGATTCGCGAACATACACGAAAACAAGAGATGCGATTTATTGCACGAACCAATCGTATCCAATCAGAACACGATGGATGCAATGCCCCCTCATGTGACTTTCCCCCATTCATTCTTAATTACCCCCCCCCCCCCCCAACAAACCCACCGCAGGCATTATGAATATGCAAATGAGCATATCTCTCCTTCACAAATACACGCTGCACTCTTTACCCGCCTTTCACTGGATTGCGCTCGCGCTCCGTCCGTAGCTCTCAGTGGCACATTTTTGAGCAGCCCACGTTTGAGCTCTCCTCAGGACGGCCACTGTTGTTCACATGAGCAGATGACAGCTCTCTATCGAGACAGCAATAGTCCTGAGTCAAACTGCTCAAGCCACTGATAAAGCTGCCAGGTCATTACGTGGTCACTATTATTGCAATAAAACGAAGGAATGCACGAAGGAAACTGCTGAAGTAACTACAGCATTAACAACACTGAAATAAGAGCGCGTGGTTTATCTATCAGTTAGATGCGCATTAAAGTTGCGTTCGTTACTACAGCAACAGTAAACAACAGGCGTGTTTTCTTTCAGAATCATCATAAGGGAAATGTTCTGTAACAGGACAAAGAGGGCTTTCCTTACTATTCCGTGAAGAAAAGTTAGTTTAGGATTAGTTGGAAAATGCATGATATTCTAAGGTAGTCTCTCCATGTAAGCATTACAGTAGTATGTTTAATGTACCTGGAACACTTTAATAAGGTTGTGTAGCCATTAGCACTTTCCTACACTATAGTTAACATGAACTAGGCCTAACACTTTTAAAGCCTTTTAAAATTTTGACTTATGTAAATTTCCACAAATGAAAATTTTGCCCCCACTCTCTAACCGCCTGAAGGTCACTGTGTAATTCTCATCCTGACTAAGACGCATTGGGAGAAGCATTTCAATAACCTTATGAATGCATATTAAAATGGAGAAACGAACTGAATCGCGTCGCATCGAATTTGAATGTGAATCGTCTCGAATTAAATAGTTCTGAATTTGCAAAAATCGTTCTTGAATCGAATCGAACACCCATGAATCGTGAATCGAATTGATTCGCTGTATACCCAAAAATTCACAGCCCTATGTTTTATGTATCGCTCTTTACAACATTGGACACATAACAGTAATTAATATGATTAGCCTTTTGCTTGACTACGTTATAAAACGCCTAATAATAATAATAATATGTTGCTAATGTTACGCAAACCATGTTTCTGTTTGCCATGAGTCAGACAGCTGCCTTCTAAAAATCAGAATCCTTAGAAACGGCAGTAGAGAAAGGCATATAGGCTAGTTCATCATAATATTGTAATATATATAAATAATTCACCCGCTATATTGCTAAATGTACACAATTTTTCATATCGACAAAAAAAATATACTGGCATAGCCTGGCTTCTCTTGAGACCCCCCTGCTTTGCAGCAAGCCCGCCCGCCCGCACATTGACGTGATTGGTTACGAAGTAGATTGTGATGTAGAGAACACTGGCAATTTCAAACCGCGTTTTTGAGTCCGTCTTTAGATAAAATACTCAGCAATGGTGTTGACTTATGAATTTGCACATGGTGTGTCTTAAAGCATATTTAGACATATAAAAATTAAAAACTTGATTTTCACCACAGGGGGTCTTTAAAAACATAAAACCACAGCTGCCCAACTCTCCGCAGAATTAAATGTGCACCTCAACTCTCCTGTTTCCACCAAAACTGTCCAACCGAAGCTCCACAGAGTCAATATTCTTGGTTGGGCTGCTATACCTTTGGTCACTCGAGTCTTGCCAATGCCAAATGTCATTTTCAATTATGCCAACAGTGCAAATCTTGGGCTGTGGACAATGTGAAACATGAAGAAGCCCCAAAGAGGCTTAACGTCCAGACTGTTGCATGCTCAGAGTGAAGCACAGGGGTGGATCAGTGATGGTTTGGGCTGCAATATCACAGCATTCCCTACTGTGCTTGATGGGCGCATCACTGCCAAGGATTACCGAACCATTCTGGAGAACTATGTGCAACTAATGGTTCAAACATTGTACCCTAAAGGGGGTGCCATGTATCAGTCCGAAAATGCATCAAAACACAGCAAGACATGTGACAGAATGGTTTGATGAACATGAAAGTAAAGTTGAACACCTCCTATGGCCTGCACAGTCACTGGATCTAAATATTTTTGAGCCACTTTGGGGTATTTTGGAGGAGCAAGTTAAAAAACATTTTCCTCCACCACCATCACAGTGACCTGGCCACTGTTCTGCAAGAGGAATGGCTCAAAAATCCCTCTGGCCACTGTGAAGGACTTGAATCTAGGGTTGTGCAATTAATTGTATTTTCGATTTCAATTTCGATTTTTCATAATCCAACGATTATGAAAACAAGATAACTGAGGTAAAACGATTACTGTACCACTGCTGCATTCCGTTCAGCACACCTTCCTTTTGTTAGATTTTGCTGCATTTGGCTGAGCAGTCTTTTGGGGTGGCTCGCCAATGTATTAGATTTCTCTAATACATAAAATAAGTAAGCTTGACCAGAGTTCTTGTGGTGAGAAGAATTGATTGAAGGTAGTAGTGTAGCACAGTTCTTCAGCATCAATGTCAGTGTGTCGGCCTTCAAAAGATCTTAACCCAAAGTTCTGTCTGTGGGACAGAACTTTATACATGAAGACAAAAGGGCTACAAACAATAGAACACCTCCCATAGGAGATCGATCTATCCTGCAATCTACTCTGAGCAATGCTGTTTCTTTGTCATTCACACCCATTAGTTTCTGTGGGCCATACGTCTGTATGGGCCATTTGGTTCACACCTTTACAAACACAGAGTTATTTATTTCATTTGTATTTTTGTTCTGTTGTATTTTTTGTCTGCTTTGTTTGTAATTAGTTTCTTTGTTCTTATTTAATTGTTGACTGTTTATAGTCTTCTGTAGCTGTTTTGAGGACTTTTTACTTACATTAACCTAGTAATAGTTTTTGCTGAAGTATTGATAATTGTGAAATTTCACTGACATTTAAAGTTACTAATGACATTTGAAATAACACTCTGATGATATCACCCACCAATAATAGTGTTAAATAATCGTGATTTCAATATTGACCAAAACAATCGTGATTATGATTTTTGCCATAATTGAGCAGCCCTATTTGAATCTGTCATTCCCAAAATAAATTAAAGCCGTATTGGCTGCAAAAGAAGGCCCTACACCATACTAATAATTTATTGTAGTCTAAAACTAGGTGTTTCAGTTTCATTGTCCAACTCCACATAATTACAATAGAAATTTAAGGTTTGTTTTTCCTGTAAACAGTGGCCTGATTTAAGCCACATACTTTTATCCTGTTGGTCACTGCCCCTCCCCCTAAGATCCCCTCCTCCAGCTGGCCGCATGTGCGCTGATCATAACAGGAACGTAAACAACCGCCTGAGAGAGAGAGAGACAGATAGAGAGAGAGATGGGGGGAGTGGGGGAGGGGGAGGTGAAGGGTCACTGTGTCACTGGTTGGAAGGGATAGCATGGACACCTCTATCTTTTACTCTCCATAAGGTTGTCCCGGGAAGAGGGCAGAGGCCTGTGAGCTTCACGGCTAATTCCACATGAACAGAGTGCTGACTGAGAATAGCCAGACATCACAACAGAGAATTACACTACTGCTAGTCAGCATGACCTACATGTGTGATATATGTGTGTCAGTGTGTGTGCAAGAGAGATTGGGGATGAGAAAGCTCTCGCTCTGTCTCTCTCTCACTGTCAGACAGAAAACTTTACTGAACCTGATGAACTCAGCTACTACTGTGCTGCATCTCACAACCTCATGTGTGCACTAAAGGCCCGATATACTTCACACCAGTTCATTCTTTGATTTCACTTGATGTCAATCTGGAAAAAAAATCAGGCCAAAACGAAGTTCGTTTGGAGTTCATTTTAAGAGTTTGAAACAGCCTGTCAAAGCAAACTTTCCAGAAAAGTTTGCTCTGGCTGGTAAACAACTTTGAACTACTATTGATATGTGGTGATTGTACAGCGTGCGTCTTAATCAGCTCCCTAGTTCAGCAGTCAGGGCACTGATCAGCCACATTCATTTACACGATATACTGATACACGACCTAGGAAGCTAGGGAGCTGATTGAGACACAGGGTGTTTAATAGGTAGGTATGACTCTGGGGCTCCGCCTTCTTTTGACTAGGAATTCTTCTCTGGTTTATTTTCTTCATTCAGTCTGTTGAAGTCAGACGAGTAAACAAACATATGCACATCGCTATGATCAGATGCTATCTTAACTGCTATGTTCTCACCACCACCATTTTTGTTGTATGTTTATTTTGATATTGAGAGGAAAATGTGCACCACATATTTACATATAGACAGAGGCATGGGCGCTATTGGGGTATTTGCTAACAGTATATCACCGCGAGGGTATTTCCAACTTGTTTTTAACCCAAAACGAAGTATATTAGAGCCTTAACACACACACAAACACTTATTCAAGCCATCATCAATGCTGAGCACACTCAGCATTAATTTATGTCTACAATACAGGTATATAATAATTAGATTAAATGTACAGAACTGCTGTCACATTTGGTAAAGCTACAATTTTTTTTCCAAAGCATGCTGTCATTTTACACTTCCAGATATTTTGAAGCACAAATAAGTATCATAGGCAGCATGCTAAAGCTATTAGCACTTAGAGTGCTGGTAATAGCTAAAAAACTGTATGGCCGGCTTCAGTCCAGCTGCTTCTCTAAGAGGAACTGTCGGCTTCCCAGACTGCTATGAGCAGAGGGGCGATAATATAACACACGCCTAGTTAATCACTGATATCTTAGGGTGTGTTCACACTTGCAGTTCATTTCTCTTTGTTCTTTTGGTCCAGACCAAAAAAGAAAATGATACATTTTGTCCTGGTTCGCTTAGCATTCACACTGCCATTTTTAACACCGAACCTAAAGATATAAGATGGAATTTACCAATCATTCAAAACATCCAGGACAGGTCGTGTGCTGGTTCTGATGCCTGTCCTAAACTGTAATGGGCAACATTGCTCCTACGACGAGAAAAACCAGGTATGCTTGAGCAGTCTGTACTTTTTAGGGTTGCATCTTGTGACATCATGTCCTGTTTTTGGTTTGTTTAGATCCGTGTTGGTCCGTGTTGATTTGGTGCTGAAGAAAAATGTATTATTATTATTGAAAACAGTTATCTTTTTTATGAAAACCACGATACATTTTTGGTCAGGATGTATATGTTTGTGTACACTTGTATTTTGGGGGACAAGAAAAAAGATCAAAGTGCATTTTTCTCTTACAATTATTTATGTGTGCAAGTATAAAAACACATGCAATGCAAAACCTCACACCTTCTAAGTATATCGCAGAAAGGAAATGCTATGATTCATAACTAGTTTTCTGAATTCTTAAACAGGAAAACTGTAACCTTCATTGGGACTGAGAGTATTTTGCAGACCTAATAGAATGTTTATGCAGCAAAACCACAGACATAGATCCTTCCATTGTTTAGCATCTGTCTAAATGAGAATCATCTAACAGCACTGAAGAAGCAGTTGAGAGCCATTCTCAGAGGCTGCAGCTTGGTAAAAACAGCTGGGCTTTTTGCCAGCGGTGCTATGGCTCATTTTCATTTCTCTTTGAAGGTGATTACCACCATTGTGTTTGGATCTCTTCCCCTCCTCCCAATTCCATCTTATTTCCCTTCATATGCAGATGA
Source organism: Elopichthys bambusa (assembly GCA_037101425.1). Lineage (NCBI taxonomy): Eukaryota > Metazoa > Chordata > Actinopteri > Cypriniformes > Xenocyprididae > Elopichthys > Elopichthys bambusa. The sequence goes on from CM074432.1 coordinate 27,246,161, forward strand.
ACAAAGATTCACACACACTGATGTGCATGTACATACACATGAACATCCATGTAAAAATAAGGGACCAAATTCACCCCTTTAAAACTCAGCTTTGTGTGGCACTATGAACTCAAAGCCTGTTGTTAATCTAAAATTACCTGACAGATTTGGTGTAAACCAAGCGACAACATTTCTGAAATAATCTGGAAGAGCTAAATCACAATATTAGTACAGCTTATTCTAAAACAACCCCCTCTGCTGGTCTGTTGGCAAAAATAAATGATTTTTTCTTACCAGGTGAGATTCTAGAGATTTGTCTGCTACTACTACTTTTCAGTAATGGGCAGGATTTATGCATTAATAATCTCCATCATCAGTGTATAAATTAGATATTCCCAATGGTAACAAACAAGTTACTATTGGCAAATCACAATCTCTTTTCCACAAGGCTCGCCAGCATCGGTGCCAAATACCCTGTTCTTTTCCACAGAGACAGTACCATGTGCCAGCCAGCATGCCAAATGCAGCTCAGGGGTATCAGCTATCACACTGACACGACAGGCCTAACCTTTAGAGCTCTGCTCAGAATGAAGGGCAAGGAGCACAGGCTGAGACTGCCCACTCATCATATGGATGTCTGCGTAAATGGTCAATCCATTCAATAGTACTTGGAGCTATAATGAACAGCAGAATTAGAGTGTGAATGACACACAGCTTCAAGTTAAATTCAGCCTTGAGTCAGATTTACAACAGGGAGAAATATGATAGCTTTAATCAATAATAACTGACAACATGTTAAGAAAAACTGGTACACCAATGTTTTTTATTGTAACAAAACTGGTGATTATCAAATCCACGGTTAGAGAAATCACAGTGAATTCACTAATAAAAGGTCCGCCTACAGAAAGAAATCAAATTTAGCTTATTATTTTTTTTGTCCTCATCTGTACATGCCCCGTCCTGGAAACTAAATTGATATTGTAAATTATATTGTGGGTGTTTGTTAAATTAATTGGTAAAATAACTGCCAGTTATGTCCAAAACAACTGCATTAATCTATTCCAACTCCACTGAAAACAACAGTCGAGCCCACCAAATGGAACTGTATCCAGAAAAAAACAATTCAAAAAGAAAACAATGTAACTTAACGATTGGATTAATTGCTATTTGTCCTCCTAAACCAGTCTACCTAAAGCTTCACAGGAAATGACAACTGAGGTCATAACATCAACATGGTTTCGCTCCACCATGAGATGTATGAACTGATTAAAGGATATTTAATTTTTAAAAAATGGAAAAAAAGAGGAATATGCTTCATAAAGGGTTCCCATCCCTTTTTACAAATTAATTTTCATGTTTTTTCTAGTTTCTGAGTACTGCATAAAGACTTTGAATATAAAGAATTAGAGACACATAGTAGAAACACAAAACATTACAGAGCTGAGCACAACTAGAATGAGAAATGTGTATATATATGATGTAGAAATATCCATACAATCTTACGCCAAAATATACAGCAGAAACACCAATAATATATATTATTGCACTTGAAGATAAACAAATCCAGACTGGACGTACAGTAGCCCCTGCTGCAGATGCATGTCGTTGAAAGCATGTCTTAACATGCAAAAACAAGGGTGGTGGTGAGGGGGATGGAGGCTGCAAAATAATCGTGTCAGCGTTTTTTTATTTTCGCTGCCACAAGCAATGTGCACCAACAATGATCAATTCTAGGCAAAACTACTGACCTAAGACATGACTAGGTTGAATGACTATGCACAGAGAAGCTATATATTGTCCTCATAAATATATACTGGGTAATAGAAATGCATGTAGAACGCATGCGCTGCTATGCTATAAACATCTGAGCCATGGCTGCATGTTTCACGATGTCTTCATCTTTAGTAACAGTAACGAAGGGCGTACCCGGTGAATTAATACACATTTTGATGAATTAATACACATTTTGCATCACCGCAACACAAACTAGAATGTGAAGAGTAGAATAGGTCTGTCGAGTGCAGTGTTGTTTACAAGGAAAGCATGTCTATACACACTGGCCGTTTAAATGCGCGCGGCTGTACCCGGCTTGTTTACCATCACTAGCTCGCCCACTAAATCTGCTGAGAGCGCGTGGTCGCGGGAAATCTTTCGCTCAATCCAAGACAGACTTTTCACTTTCTGCACACTTTCACAAGAAGACAAAAAAGCTCTTTGCCGATAAATAACTACTACAGTGTCCACGACAGACAAGACGAGCGAGCAACTAACCACAGATTTGAACATGCATCTGCTTAGTCAAAAACAAACAACTTTGACAAGTTCACTTATCCTTGTCATATTAAAGGAAAGAAATGGTGAGATTAGTTATTAAATACACAGAGTTACTGTAGTCCTGAGTGGAAACGAGGGACCATCTAGAATAGAGCTAATTAGGATGGAGATTCACACATCCCATTAACCCCCCACATATCCAGCAGCACTTATTTACTGGCCATTATTTCAGACTGACTTACCAGATTGAGTTCTTTATTTTTAGCTGCAACGCATTCGCCTCAGGCCCTTGCAATCCTTGAACCGCGGAAGGTAAAGGTCCTACTCCGGGACCAGACTGCTGCTGGTCATCAGCCATCACGATGCGACTCTGTTGAGACGAGGATGGGAATCTAACAAGTAGGCCTTAACCTGAACCTGGAGAATGCAGCTTTCCTTCGTAAAAAGTACATCACGATCACTGCCTCTTGATTTCAATGACAAACTAGACTCGGCTCTGATACATCACGTTGGTAATTCATGGTTTGTAGTTGCAGTTGAGGTCACTATCCCTGTGCGTGCATCAGGAGCAAGGAAACACTTCGAGCTGCAGCAGGTTCAGAGTCAGACACTACCAACCTACCTAGCAGCTCACTGGCGACCACTGTGGAAGCTGCAGCTGGGACCACGCATGCGCACTGCGCCACCAGCGGAAACCCACACGAGGGTGCTGCAGCGAGTTCATCTAGTTCAGTAACATAATCACTCATGTTCTGAAGCATAACTGCCTGTCAGTAAGGATCTCTCTCATTGTTTTACAAGGTTCCCCTCATATTCGATTATTGTCTTTTTATCAGCCACATAAAGAATTCAACCTGGAGGTTGTGTTGGAATTTCCTGTCATGTATTGCAAAAAATAAATAAATAAGATAACAAATGATCTGAAATACATATACTTATTTTTTTGTTTATTGCCACGTAAATTAAGCAGTGAACGATGACATTTTTATTTTAAAAAATAGGGGTTAAATGAATCAAGTGTGTATACATAAATTCGCCTCCTTAAACTGCATATGACGTATACATTTCTTTAAATAAATCTTGACTTAAAATTAAATGTCTCCGATGAAAAGGGAAGGTAGACACTGTTGCTTAGCAACGGCGTGTCTACGCCACTAACAAAAATGGCAGACCGTACACCCAGACCTGCGCTACCTCCTGTAAGTCTAAAGAAATAAAACTCTTTAATTCTCTTTTATGCCGTATTAATTATAGTTTTACCTAAAGTACTCTGTTGTGTATTAAATAAAATAATTAACGTTAAATATCAGTATTGACACTTGTTTTACTACTCGGTTACAAATTATCAGACATGGAAACGAATGTCTGTTAACGTTACCTGACAGAGCAATAGCCGTAACAAAGAAAGTAGTATTTTTAAGGCGGAGAAATATTAATAATTGTAATAATACTGATACTTTCTTTCTACTCAGTTAAAAAAGCCTCAAACGTCTTACTCAGAAAGGCCTTCTAGACCCAGACCTCAGAGTAGGTCTTCATCTGCTCCTTCAAAGAAACCACCGCAAATGGACCTCTTAGCCAAAGAAGAGGAATACAAGTATTTATGGGTTTAATACTTAAATGCACATTAGTTTAAATACGCTGTTTTGTATGTAGCTTGTACTCAGTGACTGCATATCAAGTGCTATAAGGAATTTAGATTAGAAAATGTTATCTTTAATATCTAACTGCTTGTAACTCTGGTACTCCTCAGACGTCTCAATGCAGAGCTTGAAGCAAAAACAGCAGAACTTGTTCGGGAAGCAGAGAAAGTTATGGTAAGACTAGAAAAAGTATCGATGTGAAAAACAGCAAATGCTTTTGATGAGAAATCTTTGAAAGATCTGAGAGAACATGGTTTGTACTTTTAACATGTAGGCATAGCTTGTAGTATATCTTGTGTATGATGTTGCAACAAACTCAGACATTACACTGTTTGTTTTTGATTGTGGTTTTCAGAGGGATCAAAATGAGGTGCTTTCCAAACCAATGTCCTCCCACCTCTCCATTGATACTGACTGTGATTTTGAGGTTTCTGGGTAATGGTTCTCACAATGTGACATGAGCATAAGCAACATCATTTGCTGTTTGCGAGCATAACATTTTGTTTGTCTTATTAGGATGGCGGATATAAAAAAACGAACAATATCTAAACAATCCACTACGGTAAAACACAAATATCATATGAATCCGTGCAAATGTGGATTAGATACAGGATCCCTTTACTTACAGAAACCATTTCTGTTGTATGTAGATCATGAAAAACAAGAACTTCTCTGAAAAAACTTCAAAGGCAAACAAGCCAGGCTCAGGAAATAAAAAGAATCCTCAGTAAGTGTTTTCTCAAAGTTTTTATATGAAGAAATGTGTACATAAAATAATAATAATAACATTTCTTGTATGTAATGAATGCCATAGATCTGAATGCTTTTTTTCCCCTTTGGGGTAGTGTCAAGAGAAAAGCAACACACACTGTGGTTGATGATGTTGCTATTCCTGAAGACTTTGGGGATTTCTCACTTGCTAAGACAATCAGCACAATCGAGAACAGAGTTAGTGATGATCTCACTGAGGAACACTTGCAGGATGACATCATGCCCAGTGCTGGAGATGAGATGGGCGCAGGTCAGTTAAAAAGACCAAATATGTTCAAATATCGAATTTGTTGTGCTGTTATACTGTTTGCATTATGACTTATACATTCATTTAATTTTTACAGAAGCTCAGATCAGGTTTTTGAAGGCTAAACTTCGAGTAATGCAGGAAGAATTAAACAGACTCTCAAATGAATGCAACAAGAAGGTAAGCAGTTTGAGATGTGTTCAAGGTTGGTTGATCTATTTAGTCAGGTCAAGTTACTCTTGCTCAAAATCCCTTTTGTGTTTTAAAGGAAGATGAAAACAGCACTTTAAGTAGTAAACTGAAGGACGTGGAGGAGGAAAGGGCAAGATTGCAGAGGACTACAAATGTCCAGCAGACTCAGGTTGGGAAGCAAAGAGCTTTAGCTGAAGAATCCAGTCAGAAATGTGAAGGTCTGCAACAGCAAGTGGCAGCACTGCAAAAGGTACTTGAACTGTTGGCAAAATATTATTCAAAATTCTTCCCGCAATCTACTGAAACTTATTGAAGTTACTTTATGACTGAACAAGTGTTTCAGATCCAAACAAAAATGTTCCACATTGACTAAGTATCAATATTTTTTTCATCCTCACTGCAACTCATTTCCTATTAGAAATGTATAACATATATGCCATAATTCCTGTTAATCAGAGCTGTGCCAGAATCCAGAGCCATGGAATTTTTGGCATGGGCCCTTTAACCTGATTAGTCCTCTGTGTGTAAAGTGAGACTATTCCACAGCTGCTCAGAGTGCAGAGCACACTGTACTTGGACTTCTGGGACAGATATCTTTGGAAATCACCCTTTCCCTTATGATAGGGACATGGAAACTGAATATGTGAAACTGAAATTCTGAAAATCAGAATGCGCTGTATCACTTGAAAAACACCTATTCACTGTCATCCTACTTGAGACTTGTTGTATGTGCATGATGTTTGGGTAAGATGGGGTTAAAAGTTTTTCTTAGCCCTTACAAAGATCCAACTTTTTAAATAAATCATTAAAGGGTTAGTTCACCCAAAAATAAGAAGTGTTTTTTTTTTTCATTTACTCACTCTCATGTCGTTCCAAATCCGTAAAGACTTTCGTTCATCTTCGAAACACAAATGAAGATATTTTTAATGAAATCTGAGAGCTTTCTGTCCCTCCCTTGACAGTCCACGCAACTACCACTTTATTGCTTAAAAAAGTTCATAGATTTGAGATTGTAAAAGTAATCCATATGAAATGAACGGTTTAGTCCAAATTGTCTGAAGAGACACAATTGCTTTATATGATGAACAGACTGAATATAGGCTTTTATCCACATTTAAACATTGACCAGCGAACATAAACAGTTACAGAAGCTTAATCGTACTTGCTTGGTGTGCAAGAACAAAAATTGGTTCAGAAGCTCAAGTGTGCAGCGTAACACACGAGAATGAACCTCATTGGTTCTCGCATGTCAAGCAAACATGCTTGAGCTTCCGTTTACCATATTTGATGTGTGCACTGATGAATGTTTATATGTGAATAAAAGCCTAAATTAAATCTGTTCATCATATAAAGTGATCGAGTCTCTTCAGAAAATTTGGACTAAACTGCTCAATTCATATGGATTAATTTTACGGTCTCGTTATTATCTTTTTGAAGTGTCAAAGTGGTAATTTGCGTAAATGATGGGTCAGAAATCTTTCAGATTTCATTAAAAATATCTTAATTTGTGTTTCGAAGATGAACGAAAGTGTTACGGGTTTGGAACGACATGAGGGCGAGTAAATGATGACAGAAATTTCATACTTGGGTGAACTAACCCTTTAATATACATACCATTAGGATGTCTGCTTCTGCAAACACAATCTGCACATATGTTTTCTTCACTTATATGTAAATGCCTGTGTCTGTACACTCTAGGAATTAGAAAGCATGAAGAGGACCCATAAGCAGGCAGCCAGTACACACAGTGCAACAGAAGTGCGGTTGAATAGAGCTCTGGAGGAGATTGAGAAGACTAAAACTCAGCTCAACAAACTCAAACAGAGCAGTAAGGTAATGTGAACTCAGATAAACCAGCACGAAATAAACCAAGTGATGTGTATTACAGTTTTCTGTGCAACAAAACCTTGAGTGAACTATTTGGCACCACATCTTACTCCAGAAGTATTTCAAATTTACATGGCATTTTTGTTAATTTCACTTCTTCTCCTATGCTTTTTTACCCTACCGAAGGATTCAATCAGTCAGGAACACCAAAAGATTGAAACCCTACAAGCTGAGAACAGAAAGCTGGAAAGACAAAATGCTGAGCTCATCATGGGTTTTAAAAAGCAACTTAAGCTAATAGATATTTTAAAAAGACAGAAGGTAAGGAATCAGTATCTTCACAATTACTTGAAATTTATTTACATTTCCAAATACAGTAATATCATATCTCACTAACTAACCTCACTAGAAGAAACATAAAAAAGCATTTTATGTTTATTCTGTATTTTTGAAAGATGCATTTTGAAGCGGCCAAGCTGTTGTCCTTTACTGAAGAGGAGTTCATGAAAGCTTTGGATTGGGGAAAGGATGGAGTCTCATAGCTTTCTATTTTGTACTTTGTAAATAGATTTAAAAATAGATGACGGTGGGTGTACAACATACAGTTTAAATTTCAAGAGCTCATTCAGAGTTTAACAATCTTCAAACTTCAATAAATAAAAATATTCTGAATATCATGACAGTGTTTAATTTGGTTAATAATTCAGTTACATCATGATTGCCATCTAGTGGTGAATACTGAAATCACAACATATCCAAATATGACTTTTTCATTTTAACATTTAATGACTTGTTATTTTTATATACAATGTATACACAGAACAAAAATATCTCATTCTTGCTAGTAAATAACTGCATTATTCAGGGTAAGGGCCAATCCCACTCTTCTTCATTAGTAGTCTACTGTAGGAAGTGTGACCATTCTGGTGAACTCCTCATAATAAACAAGTCCATCACGTCCAACATTAGCCTCTTTAAAAAGCTCATCCACTGAAAAATAAAGCACAGTTAACAGCTACACAACACATGAATTCTGTCTGATAGTGCTAATCTACTGGGATCTGACTGGCTTAATTGTTTTAGAAAATCAAAAGAAAAAAATATATTTCTTAACTCCACAAACAGGATACATCTCTAGAAATTACATTAATTTAATGGGGCTAATATTTAAACCTGTCCAGACCCTGACATTTAAAAAAAAAAGCTTGTGCCAATTTCATTTGATTAGCTCTGATCTATGAATAAATCAACATAAACCCAGAAGAATCTCAGCCGATTTATACCTTCTTTTTCAGTAAGCTTTTCTCCCAAGCCAGTGAGTTTAGCCCGTAGCTCAGAGGCCAGAATGTAGCCCTTCTTGTGTTTGTCTGTCATGCGCATAGCCTCCAGAATTTCAGTCTTAGGATCCTCCTGCTGCATCTGTCTGTGCATCATGGTTAGAAATGTAGAAAAGTCCAGCTCCCCTGTCTTATCTGTGGTGGGGATACACCAGAAAACGTGTATGAACTACTAACGTTAAAGAAAGCAAAGAATTCATTCAAAATATTCAATATTTTGCTTGATTCCAGTGCCTCAATATGCTCTTACACTGGCCATAAAAATATGACAAGTATGTCATAGCTAAATATCTGATTGTTAAAGGTGTTTTGTTGTTGTTGTCATTAGCACAATGAGCACTAGTCCAATGTATATCACTATTAGCCACAGGTGGCAAAAAGAAGCTGAAAGAGTCAGCAAGACATATTCATAATTCAATGGAATGTGTTAATCATGAGGTCTAACAAAATGTTACCTATTTTGTGGATTTGCAGATGTCTGTCCACTTCATTATATGTTGGACTTGTACCCAAACAGCGCATGACAGTAATAAGGTCTTTGGCTTCAATCTTCCCCTTTCGCTTCTTGTCATAAAGTGAGAAACATTCTTTGAACTCTACATGAGAACAAGGAAACTTCAGTGAAAACAATTCCACAAAAAATTCTCATTGCTTATAAATGTACTGTAGATGTCGATTTAAAAAAAAAAAAAAATAACAATTTAGTTTATTTTACTATATTCATGGGTTTACAATGCACTTTTTTTTTCTCTTCTGTGTAACACAGCTTACCATCAATCTGAGATTGTGATAAGAATTTTGCCTGTAAAGAGAGGTTTAAAAAAAATCAATTTTTATAATTGAATAATAATAATTATTATAATTGAATGAAAATACAATTTAAGAGAAAAGTAACATCAGACTCACCATGTCTACACGCTGTTCAGGAAAAGAGTCACTCCCTCTGGATTACCTGTAGGAACTAAAGTCCACTGCTGTGTTGATGTAATTGATAGCCTCGTTGTCATAGGAACATTGATACAGGATTCCAACTATCATGTTCTAGTGTCTGCTACAGTAGGTGCAGCTCATGATCACACAATGACTCATAAAAAGGTATATTTAGGGAGTACAACCTTTATTTAGATAAAACAAGGACATAAAAGGAACAATTTTACAGTAAGTCAAAATTATGAAATGTCTTTATTATTCAGTATACGTAAATGACAAACATATAGTTTGCCTTGGGAAGACACAAGGAGTAAGTAACACTGGAACTTAAAGCGGTCATGAACTGCATTTTTTATTTTATTTTGTTTTTATTTTATAATGTTCTCTGAGGTCCACTTATAATGTTATCAAGATTTTTACATCAAAAGATATCCTGATTTAGAAGTAATAAGTTATTTTCTATTTTTTGACCCTCTCTTTCAAACACCATTTTGATGGGTGTGCCGCATTCAAAACTCGGAAGTAAACGCCCACTGCTCTTTTTGCATAATAAAATAATTTTTAACGTTACACGTGTGGAATATGTTTTGAAAACTTCCGATGTTTAAAAATATCTTGTTACATATTTGAAACATTTGTGTTTAACATATGCTTTTACTTTTACATTTTCTTGGTTGTGGCAAATAAAGTTTGGGTACTTGGATTTGTAGTTGACAAATGATAACTCAGTATTTCATGAAAACGGAATTATGAATGAATGTACCATCGTTTGTCGCACTGTTGTACTTATAGGCTATTTCATCATTCCATCTTTTCAATAAAGTGAAAAACGTATACATTGTCATTTGCAGAAATGCCTCACTGATGACAAAACAGAAGATGTCACTCAGTGAAGCTTTTATTCAGGATCGCAGCGAATGGCTTAGATCAAAACAACAACAAAAGCAGAGTTCTTTACATTCTCTATTGTTGCTGGAGTAATCCTGTGTTTGCGTCTCTCGTATTGACGTGATTTTCTTCTCCAGAAACGCTCTTTCGTCGCAGTGTGACATAATACTGTGACAAAATCCAAAATGAGTCACTTTGGCAAACTTGGTTTCAATAAAATTCAAATTTTTGGACTTAAGAGGAAGTTTTGAGCTCTGAAAATTACAAGATATTTTTATAGTACAATGACCTCTTACATGTTAAAAGCGCAAGGAAAATTTCTCAATTCATGAACCCTTTAAAAAAGTCTCTAACCAGAATTCAAGAGCAAATGTTTTTAGTTTCACTCAAAGTGTCACTGAACTTAGGTAAACTCATATTTAAACTCTTTTTATTGGAGAAACGTCACAGAAATGTAGCTCAGATTTACTGTTAGTATTTAACTGCCTTTGATGTGTAAGGTATAAAAGGACCACGGCTCAGGGACATAGATGATACCGGGATACTTTTTGCGCAAAACTTCATCATTCCACAGATATGCGACCCAAACCAGAACTAATCCCAAAGTGATGATGAAGTTATAGAAGAGGAAACGGCCATTGCTGTCTAGCATGAAGCCCATCCGCCTCTGGCGCATCACAGTGGCAACCATGGCAAAAAAGGTGAAGACATACAGAACAAAAATCTGCCCCTCAGTAATCAGATACCTGAAGAAATAGACCACATTAACGTTTAATTTCTGATGCCTGATGTATTGTTGGATCATTTTTTCCTAATTAAATACTGATTTTAACTTGGTTTTAAATTCTACATCTCAAAAATGCTTGAAAACTGACTTACCAATAGTACACTGCACTAGGGCCAAGTAGCAGCCAACCTGAGTAAGGCATCCTCTCATCTTTAGCTTGTGTAAAGCAGCCAGTGAAATACAAGAAGAGGATGAGGAAGAATGGGACATACCTATAATGATAACGGTGGAGGAGAGGAATCTCTATTTATTAGAACGTAAACTTGTAAATAGTAGCGCAATTACAGATTAAATTTGATAATGGAAAATATACTTACCACATGCAATGCCCTAAGTGCTCATCATAGTAATACAGAAGCTCAAAGGAATCAATCTGAAACCAAATAAAGTATTTATCATCATCACCATTAAAAAACAAACCCAATGTATAGTTTCTTCAGACCACATTATTTGTTTGATCTGTAAATCGAACTACTGTACCAGTGAGGTAGGCTTCAGATCCTTGATGATGGGGTTCTCTCTGACAGAAAGATGAAGCTGGTATCCACTGAGGATGAGACGATGGTTAATAGAGTCTCCCACTAGGTGTATGCTGGCTCCCATGACAAAGGTGATGATGCTGAGATAAACTGCTGAGCAAGGAAGGGCCGTGGGACTCCGCTCAATCAGCTAAAAAAGGTTACAGAAAGATCAAAACAACACTTTACTTTTACTGATGCATCTCAAATGAAAGCATGTTCAAAACATAGAAGGGTTAGAGATTAGGAACACCCTATAAAACACATCCTTTTGTTATTACTTTAAGAAAATGTGTACCTTCAGTAATAAGAATGGTGTAATGACATTATATGCCATGTGAAAATAATCTCCAACACTTGGCTTATTTAGAGGAAACCATTCTAGAGGCATTACGATCTAGATGGAGAACATACAAAATTGTTATTGGTATTAAAGAAGAGAAAGAACATTTTAATGCATAGATCACACCTTTTTTTAACTTGTACCATAGCAATTGGCCTCCCAAAGTCCAATATCCAGTTTTGCACAGTGAAACAGAGCCAGAGATCTGTGTGAAACTGGGACTGTGCTGCTGCTGCTGCTGAAACTGTTTTCTCACTCCCAGTCCTGCTCTTAAAAAAAAGTACAGCATTTTCATTTGGAATGCTAGTCTTTGTTGAATACAGACTGTGCATTAGGGAAAATGTCATTTCAATCGAATGCCATGCTTTTGAGCTGCCAGACCAATTAAAATTTTGACAGCACAGTAAATCACCCGACTACCCTGTGACCTGTTCAGGTAATATTGCACAATTAAATGGTGACATTAGATCACATTAAAGCATTAAAATCTGACCTCAAATATGCCGGAGTTAAAGCTGCAGACTGTGGTCTTCTCCGCATGGTTAATCGATTTGTTTTATAGTACTGTCAAGGTTACTTTGTATTCTTTGCAACTCTACTATAGTCTTGTAGCCAAGAATATAATTCATTCATCAGTCACAAAGCCAGGTCACAAACCGAAGCTGTAAAAGTCTAAATCCATAATTACTTTCGTATATATCTTAATATACCACTTATTTTTACCACTTATTTTTTACAACTTATATATAACTCAGTTTCAGTTCGCTGATACAGTCAAATATATACTTATTTCTTAAGATGTTGATATTTTTGTTTGTTTTGAATCACGTGATGTTAAGACAGGTTCTTCTTTAGTTACGGCTGCAACACAACACAACATATAGGACACTTACTGCCATCTGCCGGACTTTATAAATATATTGTCTATCCAGCCTGCAAGATACTCAATATTTTTATATCTTTAAATGGCAGAAGTAGCAAGGCTAGTATACTATTCCGAATTCAGCCCTCAGCAACGATAGTACTCATTTTATCAAAGTGAAATAATTTCAATCTTCTAGTATTGAGGTCTGTTCAAGGCTCAGTACATTCACGTTTATAATGTTGTTGTTGTTGTTTATTTTTTCTTTTGGTTCTGAATTTTCGACATATTTATAATACCGTTCGTCAAATATATCAGTCAAAGTGATGCCGTTGTCACTAATAAGGCTTTTATTTTGAAGGCACAATACAAAAACAGTCCTGTGATTGTATGCAGCCATCTTAGAGCTCTCTCTCTCTCCACGGCCTACCTAGGCGTTTCTCTCTTCACATCGTCAGAGTAAAGTTCACCGTACTGGATTAAAGATCTTGTCATCTTCAGCAAAGCGAGGTATCACTAGAAAAATGAGCGTTATTCTCGTCTGACCGCAACATCTCTTGAGAGAGTTACATGAGTGTTTACGTGGTACAAGGGCTGTGTATTGAGGTATATGTTAGCTCATGTAGCTGCTGTCATGATGGGAGACATGTCTGTCAGTGCTTCATATAACGCTTGTCACTTGTGCTTCATAGAACACTTACCGTAAAGTTGTCAGATTTAATCTGTCAGTGTTTGGATGGTAGTTGTTTGGATTGTTTATTGTATTACGCCGGTGTTGTTTTAAGGTGCAAAGGCTAACAGGGTGTTTTGGCTAGCTGATTGCTACCACTAACACTGCTGTTCAATATAGTTTTATAATCCGTAATCTGTCCTGTTGATCATGTCCTGAGTTTATTAGAGGCTAATCCTCAGAGGTACAGTATTTGGGATGAAGTGCAGACTAAAGCCGTTAACGTACTCAGAACCCTTCACAGAAATTCGTGTGAAAGAGCCGTTATGGAGTTATTTGGAGCTGGTTATACAACTGTTCCACCGGTCCTCTAATTTGACATGTCGAGTGAGATAACAGATGTGCTATTAATTATTAGATTGACAGCGCAGCAGTGTCACTGATTTTTTTTTTTTTTAATGGATTTATTTTCACTCGCGAATCGAAACGTAGTTATGTGACTCTTGCCTGCAGAGACCAGCAGTTTGTGAAATTCACAGGAACGTCGGTGTTTCCAGGAGCGCACTCAACGGTTTCTCTCTAGTTTAGCAGGAAACGAGACATGGAAAACACGGAGTGGGATTGCAGAACGTGTTGAGGCGAGGAGTGGCCGGCTTTCAGTCTGTGCTTTTTGGGGATTACAGTCAGCTCAGTGCTTGATTCTTTTGAAACATAACTGCTATAAAAACAATAATCACATTTGCAGTTGTGTTGGTATTCCTAAATCTGTATGAAATAAATTCACCCAATCTATTTTCTGTTTGCATGTTATAGATCTCATTGTGAATGATTCATCTATGTCGAGGTTTCTTTTCTTTTTTGACCTCTTAATTTTTAGTCAATCAATCAAAATGTAATAACCGGATCTTCTGGTGGAAATGACAGACTTCTCTCTGGTGATATATGCTGGATTTCTCTAATAATTTAGTCCGCTTAAACACCGCCCCTGCAAGCTTGTTTATTTTTTATTTTTTCTCCACTTTCCAGAGCAAAGTCCACATCTCAAAATCCAATCAACAATTAAAGGATTAGTTCACCCAAAAATGAAATTTCTGTCATCAATTACTCGCCCTCATGCCGTTCCACACCTGCAAGAACTTTGTTCATCTTCAGAACACAAGTTAAGATATTTTTAATGAAATCAGAGAGGTTTTTTTTTTATCTCCCATAGAAAGCAACGAAATTACCACATTCAAGGTCCAGAGAAGTAGTAAAGACATCATTAAAATAGTTAACATGACTACATTGGTTTAACCTTAATTTTATGATGAGAATACCTTTTGTGCGCAATAACAAAACAAAAATAACTTTATTTAACAATTTGAGCTGTCGTTATACAGAGCTGATAAAGTGAATGCAGTGCAGGCTTCCTTGTTTACGTCCGAACGCCGACTCAGTATTGGCCGACGCTGTACAAGTGAGCAGCACGACTCACGCGTGTGATGCTGACGCAGGAGCCGGTCAATACTGAGTTGGCGTTCGGACGTAAACACTGAAGCACTGAACTGCTTTCACTATGTCAACTGTGTATGACAACAGCTCAAATTGTTAAATTAAGTTGTTATTTTTGTTTTGTTTCCGTGCACAAGAAGTATTCTCTCCACTCTCTCTCTCTCTCTCTCTCTCTCTCTGAATTCCTCTTGGATTTTATCAACAATATCTTAATTTGTGTTCTGGAGATGAACGAAGGTCTTACGGGTTTGGAACGATATGAGAGTGAGTAATTAATGACAGAAATTTCATTTTTGGTTGAACTAACCCTTTAATGCATAGAACCAAGTCTCCACCTTATATTTTGTTTGATAATCCATTACACTCACTTCTACATCACAATAAAAACAAAAGATCTATTGATACTTCTGTTGTGACATTAATATCAAACGTGTATGATTACATGCAACCTATACCCTAACTTCAACATGTCACACTGAAAATAAGCACACTTGGCAGCAACGAGTGCTGTATATTTAGTCAATTCAGTGAAATTTTAGCATTTTTCAAATATGTTGAGATATTAGAAGTTGTTGTACAGTCATTGCCATCTGTATGCTTGTGAAAGAGCAGTTTTTAGCTGTATTATTTGTTTGTCTGACAAGTTTTGTTTACAGTCGTGGAGAAATTTATGCCTTCAACACGATACCACAAGTGTGATACACAGTTCCTAATTCATATATAGTTTTTAGTTAGTTATAATTTACCCCACTTCCACCATTGAATACTTTTTCATGAAAAGGTGGGTGAACATGGTACATAAAGTTTTGTGGGCATTTTCTATGAAAGACCACTTTCTAGTTTGGGGTAGGCATGTGACTGTATCAAATTTTCATGTTGCAATTAATTGTTGAAGCTTTTATCACAATATACGGTATTATCACGATATTGAAATAAGTTGCAAAAAAAAAGTGTTGTCATAGCATAACAGGTTTAAGAACTCTTTTTGTAGTAACAAAAAGAACTCTGAATGTTTAAATACAATAATACAATACACCAAAAATATATAAAGTAAGATTTTCAAACAGATTAAAGTGCAAAAGAATTAGGCTATAAAGAACAACAGGTAACACTTTACAATAAGGTCTCATTATTTAATGCATTAACTAAGACTGACCAATAGCTACATTTGTTACAGAAAGTATTATTTTTTTTGTTAATGTTAGTTAAGAAATAAAACCAACAATGATCAGTTGTATCTCAGTAAATAAGTTCTTTTAATTTTAGTAATGTTATTAAACAGTAACTAAGAAATGAACATTAACTAAGAATAATTAATGCTTTATAAGCATTTTTCATTGTCAGTTTGGTAATAATGAATTAACATGTTAACTAATGAAGCCGTATGTCTCAAGTTTTACTGAGCAATAACAAATAATCAGAACATTTCTAATCATTAGGGCATGTTGTAGTCCAGATTAAAATATAAAAATGTTTAAGTTTGAAAATAAATAGCCTATTAAGTATTAGGTGCTGTGATGAACAACATTGAGATTACAAAAAATGAATGGCTGTTTGAAGCAGTTGCTTTGTTTTTGCGCGGTTTCCGGGGTAACCGCTGCATTCAGCTGTTCCATCAGCACCCTCTGCTGTCAGAGAGTAAACGTGCACTTTTATTCAGCGCGTCTCCTTCACTCGTTCCGCCATGTGCTTCTCATGCAAGTTGGGCTTGTTTACATCTGAGCGCGTGTCCCTTTGATGCAGAATACAGAATACAATTTTTATAATTACGGTATTTTGAAGTGTCCACGATAACAATATTGTGCATATTCATTATCGTGATATATCACATTACTGAATATCGGCACATGTCTAGTTTGGTGTAATAGGTGTAGTCTGTTTCAGGGTGGAAACCAGTCTACGCATCTCCTCTGTTTTTTGTTTTTGTTTTCTTATTATTTTGCATCTGTCAGTATCAATTTGGTTAATTTTAGAATGTAAGAAGTAGTTCTGTGTTGAGATTCTAACCCAACTGTACTTTTAGACTAAATCGTATGCTACCATTTTGCATTATGAATCTGCGTCCTATGTATAGTAGGGGTTTCTTCCTCTTAATTCTCATGACAAATTTAGAGGAAGCTTGTACAGAAAAGGAAAACCCCACTTCCTGAAATAAGCTCAATCTTAACTTTAACCTATTTTGGGGCTTGAAACTTACAGGCAGCACTTAAACACAAATATTTCTTCTGAAACAAAGTGGTCCCGTTACTCTTGTTTCAGTTGTTCATTGTCACTATCCAGTTATCATATCTGCCAGCACATGACCTGACTCTTGATCTGGCAGATGTAGAGCACACTGGTTTAAAGGACAAAGGTAACAGCCTACTGATAAGTGCAGAACATTGGACATTGAAAGAAGCCTTCCATTGGTTTACATCAGGTCATGTTCAGTGTGATTTTTTTTTTCAATGTGACTGTTTAATTCAAATAGGAGCTATACAATTCATTGAACCCCTGAACAAAGGGAATCTGAGACAATGACAGAATTCTTTCTCCACTTTACAACTGATCCATTGTCTTTTCTTACAGCTGATATAATGTGTGCTGATTATCACGTATCTTACTTTTCAGCTTGTATATCAAAAATGGTTGTTCATTATCTTGTGCTGCTAAGAGTTTCTGACTTATCGTTTTATAGTTGCAGTTACCATTTTATTTGTTTTAAATTCTAAGTTTTGTATGACTGGTGACGTAACTTGGACTTTGATCTGTTCCTGGTGTAGGTGTAACAGTGGGATGACACAATATCAGGGTCGACATTGGTCTGATTGTTAAAACACAAAATTTTTAGTGGCGGGACTCCTAATACTGCTTATTTTTTTATTCAATAAACCCACAAACAATATCCATATGTTGTGGTTTGAGTGCCCTGACTGGTTTCTATAAGTGCCTTCCTTTTATTTGAAGTGTTTCCACTGAGATGTTCTTTGTGCATCTGTTCAGTGACTCCATATCTTTCTGCATTAAATTCCAAGATGTGCTTTGGGAGACACTTAGAAAAGGTGGAGGTTTGAGCTCAGGCCTCTGTGGGGATTTCACAGTCATGTGAATGACCGCTAGTAACCTCTCATGTGCTCTCTTTTTCTCCCTCCTTTTCCCTTCTCTCCCTGTCTTACTCACTCATTCACCTTCTCTTCTGTCATTCTTTCCATTTGCTTGTTTTCTCTCTTGCTTGCTTGTTTTTAAAATAATTCTTCTGAATACCTTAGCTTTGGCGCTGTACAACCTCCAAACCGAAGTCACTCTTGTTTTTCCTCTCTTTGTTTTGCTCTCAGTCAGAAAGCTGTGACACAGAAGAGTCTATTATAGGAGACAAGTTTTCTCTGATGGCATCCAGACTATTGGAGAGGAAAAACGCAATGTGCTGCTAGTGACGCAGGGAACAACATGGATGGACAATAACAAATCTTCATTCTAGGGGTAAGTAGGGCTCTCACTCACATTAACGTGCTTCAGCACCCATATGCACACACTCTACACATATCAATACATCTTGTGTGTTTTTGTTGTATGCTGAAAATATGTGACCTTTTTTTAGTTCACTTTACCTTAATGTTCAAATCTACTTTTTATATTCATAGTTAGATTGTGTCATGCTAATGTTCCAGATGTTAGCATGTGTAAACTGTCTGTGTAATAGCCTAATTCATTATTTAACTGATCTTATTGGTATATCAGCATGAATATACACCAGATTTAAAATTCTTGCTGATTGCCAATATTATAAATCTATTAAAATTTATGAAAATTAAAACATGAAAAAAAATGAAATGAATAGTTTGTATGACACAACTAAACTTAGGAATACTGTTTGATGTAGAAAATAAGTAATCATAATAATAGAGCAGGGACCTCAGGGACTCTAGTTAGACAGTTATAATGAATGGACTTTAACGAATAGTTGGGTATTTTATGAGAAGTTATTAGGGGTGTAACAGATCGTGGTTGATCCATGGGCCGTACGAACCAGGCCCGCTGGTTCTTAACTGCATTTTGCCATAAGAAGAGTTATTTATTTTTATTAATTTTATTATTAACACTCAAGCGTTTTTAAACAATTCAATGCAAGAAGAGGCAAAGATCGCACGTTTTCTGTGCGCACACACTCAAAGCGTTCACGCTCACAGACGCGCCTTTCGGATGGCACGCAAACACATAATCGAGCTCTGTTTCGCGACTCCATATTTTTTGTACATGAATACTACTGTTAGACCTAACATTATTTGTAACTGTTCTATAGTATTTATCTATGTTTTAATTTGTGTATTCTTGTTTTTACTGTCTGTTCACTTGTCAGTTTTTGCTGTGGTATTAAAGTACTTAAAGTGTTTAAGTTAAATGTTAAGAAAAGTTACATTTGTCTTAAAACCCCCCCATTTTTATTTGTATTTTATTTATTTATTCATGTATTTATTTATTTTTTGCTGATCCGATCCGTGACTCGAAAACTGTAAAATGATCCGAACCGTGAGTTTTGTGATCTGTTAAACTACTAGAAGTTATTTGTGTTTGGTCTGAAATGCAGTTTACTTTTCTTTTCTGTTTTTCTTCAAGTGATAATTTATTTTTGTGAATCATGGTTCTTTTCCCTTTTCGCTGATAAGTCACATTGTAGAACTGAATCAGCATTTTTAGCTTTACATTCTTAAGGAATGGCCACTTTTATCCTTCCACAACAAAGTTTCACAGGCAAAGTAGGCAGGACCTGCAGGTGGTTGTGGACTGCCCACACAGAGGTCACTGCCAGACCACGTAACTTGCTATTGGTTAGCTCTGTGGTTTTTGCATGTCAAAGTTCACCAAAATTTAACTGATGCAAAATTCACTTTGAAATGTATCCACCACTGGAAGTCCATCAGAAAAATTCCATTAGGCAAATATTTTGTCATGTCAGGGTTAATGTGATCAAGCCTTTATCCAAAGTATTCTTCCCCAAATCAGATGTCCATCTCTGTTAAAAATCTGTTTCCTAAAACTCTCAAAGCAACACCCATGAGTCTAATCTTTTTGCACTTTCAATTCCTATTCTCAAGTAGGTAGTTCATAGAGCACGCTTAGTTGGCAAAAACATACCCTTAATAAATGAATATTTCTCAATTTTTCTTCTTTTTTGCTTTGCACATTTTAGCTTAAGAAAAAAATTCCCATGATGTGAAAGGATGACTGTGTAGTTTTTGTGAGCTTTCCGTACAGAAGTGTGACTACTTAAGGAACTGTACTGACAGTCATTAGTGAAGATGAGCATTGCATGCGTTTATTCTCAGTGAGAGTGTCAGACCACTGCTGCCCATATTACGTGACTGACCTGGAGTCTGTCAGGTGCTGTTCTACTCTCTAGGTGGTTTTGATTTAGTACTGAATTTAGTTGAAGTTAGTGTCGGTAGTTGTTATGACTGAATATTATAAACAGAATCGTTGACACAAACAGGCATTTTTTAAGGCTTCAACTTTGCCTTTTATTGTGCTCTGCAGGTGCAGTGTTGGTTCGTTATGACAAGTGGCCGTGTGGAAGATGTCCACCCTTTCTACGACTGATATCACTGATGTTGGTCATGGTAAGACTTTCGTTTCTCTTTTACTAGAGTGTGAAAGTGTTCACTTTCAAAGGGTAGATAAAAATCAGAAGCTGCCAGAACATAGTTGAACACTTTAGTCACACCTATAAATGTATGAATGTCATTGCATTTGATAATAAAATATCAAACCAAGTAGCTTTTATTTCTAAGAAATATAACACAAGCTTATTTTAAGCAAAACCAAAGGTTTTGTGAACTTGAGGAACTGACTTCATATATCCACTAAAATCACCTTGGCACCAGTTATTTAAAAGTAATTGTGTTTGATAATGCATGAATTTTATTGTATTAATAACAAAATATCAAACCAAGTGATGCTAGACATTGTGCTAGTGTTGCTTAAAGAGACAGTTTTGCCATCATTTACTCATACTTATGTTATTCCAAAACTGTATGATTGTCTTCTGTAGAAACTAAAAGAAGATTATATATATGTATGATTGTGTGTGTGTGTGTGTGTGTGTGTGTGTGTATATATATATATATATATATAAATATTATATATGTGACCCTGGACCACAAAACCAGTCATAAGTTGCACAGGTATATTTGTACAGGTATGCATTGTATGGTTAAAAATTATCGATTTTTCTTTTATGCCAAAAATCATTAGGATATTAAGTAAAGATTTTTGTGAATGAATATGCATTGCTAAAGACTTCATTTGGACAAATTTAAAGGCGATTTATTTATGATAAGATTCCAGATTTTCAAATAGTTGTATCTCGGCTATATTGTCATATCCTAACAAACCATACATCAATGGAAAGCTTACTTATTCAGTTTTAAGATGATGTATTTATTTTTGTAAATGTATGTTTTTATATAGGTTTGGGTAACTAATATAATACCCTTTTTTTTTTTTGTTTGTTTGTTTTGTTTTTTTTTGTTTTACATATGATCATTCTTGGCTTTTTCATTATGTGCAAAACTTAACTTAAATTTCAACAAAAAATACAACATTAGAGAAAATAACAAGTGGGGGAATACAGAGTTAAAAAATACAATTTATTTGCTAATTGTTCTATAATGCAGGATGTTTCTAAACCTTTTTTTTTTTTTTGAAGTGATGATAATAATAAATGTAATCTGAAGAAAATACTTTACATTTGATTCAAATTTAAGGTATCTTGCATTGTAAATGTGTTATTAATTTACTCATCATTAATGACAGAAATATTACACATCTGAAAAAAAAAAAACCCCACAAGAAATAAGGATGCTAAAATTTAAAGCCAGAAATATTTGGTGTGAGAACAGAAATAAAATAAGAGACTTTCTTTCTTCTTTTGGCAGCCCAGTGGAGCCCAGTGGTAAAACGTTTAAGTTAAATTTACCTGAATATTTATTGCAAGGGTAATAATGAAGGATTTTTTTAAAATTTCATTTTATTATTTAAAAACTTTGTGGGTGCTGTCCATACTTTCTGAACATTAACATATGGGTAGAGTGCTAAGCATCTGTCATAAGCTTTAATAATAGAAATGTTACTAGCAGTGATGGAATTTCCCAACAATTGATGCATTCTTGACCTGGGTGTGTTAATGTTTGTAATTAATCAATTAATACAGAAAAATAGGTTATATCAATATATGTTCTATATTAATGTGTGTTGTTGGTTGTGTGATGTGTAATAGTCGCAGTGATTTGTCATCCATTAGAACTAGAGAAGTATAAAAACAACATGTTTTCAAATCTAGTCAGTTTCTTGCTTCAGTGACTAGTCTTAAAGTGTTAGTTCACCCAAAAATGAAATTTCTGTCATTAATTACTCACCCTCATGCCGTTCCAAACCCATAAGGCCTTCGTTTATCTTCGGAACACAAATAAAGATATTTTTGATGAAATCCAAAAGTTTTTTTTTTTTTTTTTTTTAAATTTCATTTTTGGGTGAACTAACGCTTTAAGGACTCCCTGTATAATAATAGAGTGAAAAACACAGCATGTGACAAGACTGAAAGTCATCTGTCTGCATGTGTATGCAGTGCTATATTAAAAAATATTTAAAGAAAGAAAATCTAGTTGTTCTTACTAATTAAAGAGTAGGGTGTTGGACACCTGGTTAATCATCAGACCCAGCCCTAAAAGAAATGTGTTGTTGGTGTGTGTACAGGGGACTCTCTGTGCTGTGCCAGTGAAGAGGGCCCTTCAGCAGCGACAGCAGAAGTGAAACAGGAGACTCTCAGTCAGACGGCCCCATACAGCACATCACACAATGAGCTGAACGACACGCTGCTCATGGAGCCCAACGACATCAAGATGTACCCCTCAGAGGACACCCCTGCACCAGGTGAGATTGAACAGCTGGAGGATACTTCTGGACTCTTGTCATAGATAATAAGCTTTATGTTGCTTATAGTGTAAAATGATTCAGATAATAAGTTGAACTTTACCTGTTACATAATGTAGGACATGGGACGTTTACTCATATATGAACGTGTGTCAGTATGAGTATGTGTATACGGTATGTCTGGATGAACTGGCCTATCTTGTTAAGTAAATAAAAATGCGTTAGTTAATGTGTATGTTGCTTTGGAATTGCAAAGCTCATGGTGTCTCTGTCCTGTGTGTGTTTGTGCAGAGGGTCAGCCAGTGAAGAGAAAGAAGGGCCCTGCTCCCAAGATGTTGGGAAATGAGGTGTGTAGTGTATGTGGAGACAAAGCATCTGGCTTTCATTATAATGTGCTGAGCTGTGAGGGCTGTAAAGGTTTCTTCAGACGCAGCGTGATCAAAGGAGCTCAGTACACCTGCAAGAACTCTGGCCGTTGCGAGATGGACATGTACATGCGCCGCAAGTGTCAGCAGTGCCGTCTGCGCAAGTGCAGGGAGGCGGGCATGCTGGAGCAATGTGAGTGACGCTCTTTGACCGTTAACATCTACACTACCGTTCAAAAGTTTGAGGTCGGTCATTACTGCAGTCTTCAGTGTCACATGATCCTTCAGAAATCATTCTAATATGCTGATTTGATGCTCAAGAAACATTTCCTATTAGTATCAATGTTAAAAACTGCTGCTTAGGTTGAATAGAAAGTCCAAAGAACAGCATTTATTTGAAATAGAAATTTTGTGTAACTTTATAAATGTCTTTACTGTCATTTTTGATCAATTTAATGCATCCTGGCTGAATAAAAGTATTAATTTATATTAATTAAACAATCTTATTGACCAAATTTTTTAACGGCAGTGTACGTTTCTGTGTATGTCTGGCTTTTTTCATCAAACATTGATATCTCAAGTAGTCCATACAGCTGTCGTCAAATCTTTTATCTTATCTGTTATGATATGTCCATATGAAATTGTGATTGTGTGCTGCTTGTTTTGCTTATCATTCTGTTAGCAGCTTTATCTCTCTGTCCCTTATAGGTGTGCTGTCAGAAGAGCAGATCCGACTGAAGAAGATGAAAAAACAGGAAGAAGAGACGGCACGTACCTCTACAGTGACAACGCCCAGCCCTGCTCCTGAGATGCCCCCTCTGGCTCCTGAACAGCAGGAGATGATAGAAAAGCTGGTGGCCATGCAGAAGCAGTGCAACAAACGTTCTTTTCTTGATCGGCCCAAAGTCACTGTAAGTGCATTTATGTGCAATTTAAGAGTTTGTTTTCAAGCAGACTAAAACAATAATTCGTCATTCTTGTTTTTGTGAAGTCGGACTAACAGACCTAGAACATGAGACTGTAGCTTGGCTTTTGTTGTTTATCAAACTACAATTCATAGTTTTCACATGACGCCACACCCTTACACCATGTCTACACCAGACGTGAGCGTCGCGACGTGTCAAAAGACAATAGAACCCATTACAATCAGTGATATTGTCTACACTGGACACGGTGCGACGAGACACAACAAATTCCCGACAGTAAACGGATTCCCCGTTCTATTTCTGACGTAGTCCCAAGTGCTGCAATGGTCGGTTTGTCGCGTTCAGTGTAGACACAGTATTATAGGAACGTCCACCTGGAAGGCAAAATAAGGCTTTCCTCCGCTGCCTGCCAGTTATTTGTACCAGGTTTGTACTAATATGCCAAAACATTAATAATAAAACATCAAATGAAAAAGATAGTTCCATAGTATTTTTTTCCATATACTATGGAAGTCAGTGGGGCCTATCAGCAGAGGAAAGAAATTCATACAGGTTTGGAACAACTTGAGTGTGCATTTTTGGGTGAAACTATCTCTTAAAAGACCCACTGAAGTGCCTTGAAACGGCCAGCATTATTCAATGTGTTGAAGTAGTTTCTACTGAAACAGGAAGACAAGGCGGGACATATTGAACAGCTCCTGTCTTACATTCGAGTATGTTAAGCATTTTCATGTTAAGGGCAAGTACCCAAAACTTGCAGTTTGTTCACATATATTTGTTTTTCTTCTTTTGAGAGGTGATCTAAATATTTGTGGCTTGAAACAGATGGA
This sequence comes from Elopichthys bambusa, assembly GCA_037101425.1. Classification (NCBI taxonomy): domain Eukaryota; kingdom Metazoa; phylum Chordata; class Actinopteri; order Cypriniformes; family Xenocyprididae; genus Elopichthys; species Elopichthys bambusa. Next base: position 27,270,946 of record CM074432.1, read on the forward strand.
AAATTGACAGGCCTATGCTGCAGTTCTGTCTCTGTTTGGCTTTCCAGGTCTCTGTACCAGTCATGTGACTAAAAACTATGAATCAGCCTCTACATTTTGCCCTTGCTTTGAAAGACATGTATTTGATCTCTAAGTCTCTGATGCATTGATCCTAAATGTTTACATCAAGATTTTTTTGTTTTCAGCCATGGCCACAGAGTCAGGACCCACTTAACCGAGAGGTTCGACAACAGCGGTTTGCTCATTTCACCGAGCTGGCCATCATGTCTGTGCAGGAGATTGTAGACTTTGCTAAACAGCTGCCTGGCTTCCTGGAGCTTACCCGAGAGGACCAGATCGCCCTGCTGAAGACCTCAACTATAGAGGTTAGACTGACTGACCTTTAACACACATTGTTTTCAGTCATGTTCTGTTGCTGTTTTTGTGTGCACAGATGGAACACATTTGTTTTCCAGACTTGTTTCTGCTGTTGTTTTGTAACGGGAAGTACTTTGGAAAAAATGCCACCTGGTGTCATATTTTGTTTTTCAAGAAAAACCAATCACAGCCTGTACTGCTTGTTTTACATACAGTGGTATGTGAAAGTTTGGGAACCCCTTGCAGAATCTGTGAAAATGTGAATAATTTTAACAAAATAAGAGAGATCATACAAAATGCATGTTATTCTTTATTTAGTACTGTCCTGAGTAAGATATTTTACATAAAAGATGTTTACATAAAGTCCACAAGACAAAAAATAGCTGAATTTATTAAAATGACCCTGTTCAAAAGTTTGGGAACCCTTGGTTCTTAATACTGTGTGTGGTTACCTGGATGACCTACGACTGTTTTTATGTTTTGTGATGGTTGTTCATGAGTCTCTTGTTTATTCTGAACAGTTAAACTGAGCTCTGTTCTTCAGAAAAATCCTCCAGGTCCTGCAGATTCTTCAGTTTCAAGGATTTTTTGCATATTTGAACCCTTTCCAGCAGTGACCGTATGATTCTGAGTTCCATCTTTTCACACTGAGGACAACTGAGGGACTCAAACACAACTATTAAAAAATTGAGTACTGCCTTCCAGAAGCGACAGAAGATACCTACATTTTTCCCGGAAAACAAATTATGTACAATTTACCTCGATCTTCAAATTCAAAATGTTTTCACTCCCCGTCTATTAATGCATCACATTTCTTTCTAGAGCATCAGTGAATGTTTGAACCTTTTTTAATAGTTGTGTTTGAGTCCCTCAGTTGTCCTCAGTGTGAAAAGATGCATCTCAGAATCATACGGTCACTGCTGGAAAGGGTTCAAATATGCAAAAAATCCTTGAAACTGAAGAATCTGCAGGATCTGGAGGATTTTTCTGAAGAACAGAGCTCAGTTTAACTGTTCAGAATAAACAAGAGACTCATGAACAACCATCACAAAACATAAAAACAGCCGTAGATCATCCAGGTATCACACACAGTATTAAGAACCAAGGGTTCCCAAACTTTTGAACAGGGTCATTTTAATAAATTCAGCTATTTTTTGTCTTGTGGACTTTATGTAAACATCTTTTATGTAAAATATCTTACTCAGGACAGTACTAAATAAAGAATTAACATGCATTTTGTATGATCTCTCTTATTTTGTTAAAATTATTCACAGATTCTGTAAGGGGTTCCCAAACTTTTGCATACCACTGTACATGTTCTACTTTCTTTTCTGCTGTAGATCATGCTGCTAGAGACTTCTAGACGTTATAACCCAGCAATAGACAGCATCACCTTCCTCAAAGACTTCAGTTACAATAAAGAAGATTTCGCCAAAGCAGGTAGTTTAAAATGTTGTATTGGTGCTCGATTTTAAACTTGCCTGATGTACATAAGAACCAGAATAGAAGGGTTTTTACTTTCAGTGTGGTTTTATTTGAGACCCGTTTTTGTTGTTCATGCCCTAAAATGATCTCTGTCCTCTCTGACTTGTCTGCAGGGCTGCAGTTTGAGTTCATCAACCCCATCTTTGAGTTTTCAAAAGGCATGAATGACCTCCACCTGGATGAGGCAGAGTACGCTTTGCTCATCGCTATCAACATTTTCTCAGCAGGTCAGTTTGACACACAAGAACCAATATTATATTGTTTGTCTTCTGGTGAATCTTATCAGGCAGTGTTGTAGTACTCGAGACCATATTGTAACGGTCTTGGTCTTGTCATGGACTCGTGTGCATATTGACTCGGAATTAACTCGTACTCGAACATTTTAGGACTCTGACTCATTCCTGGGACCACTCGAGTCCCATTCAAAATATTTCATGACTATTACTGTATGTTAATGTTTGGGGGCAAAGAGCAATGATAATATTGTGGTCAATAAAACAAAATGCATTTGAATTATAATTAACATGACAATGTGTACAATAGTAACGAATCGCTCAAAAGTCGGAAAATTCCTATTATTTTTACATATCCGTCAGTGTGAGGCGTTGCCATAACGCGTTGCTATGGGTTGCGTGCGTGTGCAACTGACTGATTGTCTGTGCGAAACCTAGGCTCTCAAGCCATATATGGTTCTTTAGTGCCTATGGCTCGACGGAAGGAAAAAAATAAACCAAACAATTTTTTAAAAACTTTTTTCCCCATCAATAATCAAAGCTAGTGTGTTGATTTAATAAAAAATCTATTTATTATATATTTTAAAATATTACATAATTCACCAATGCCGGTTTGTCATGTATAACACCCCAACCAATCGTGATCTGCACAAGTTCAAATTTCATTGACAATGTGAAGTGGAAATTACATGGACAGATGAGCGATTTCTGCGGTTTGTCTCATTTTATAAATCAAATTGCATCACTGACAAAATGGATGTTAACTGACTACAAAGCCAAAAGTCGCATTAATGGTAAGTAGTGTTCAATTCATTTAGTGTTGATACACTGTTTACTATTTGATGAAACTATCATAGTTAATGAAGCTAAAGTGCCACCTACAGGCCTATTATGTGAAGTGTAGGCTGGCGAAATGGTGAAGACTTTTTTACATTACCATTTTTGATAATTATTAGCTTATGTGGCATTATGGAAAAAAGTCTCTTATGCTCATCAAGCCTGCATTTGTCTAATCAAAAACAGCAATGTATATTTTAAAAAATATTATTACAATTTAAAATAATGGTTTTCTATGTGAATATACTTTAAAATATAATTTATTTCTGTAATGCAAAGCTGAATTTTCAGCATCATTACTCCAGTCTTCAGTGTCACATGATCCTTCAGAAATCATTATAATATGCTGATTAATTTTCAAAGTTGGAAAGTGGAAACAGATGTGCTGCTTAATATGTTTTATAACATTCTGTGATACTTTTTTTTTTCAGTCGATTGATTTAAAATCTTTGATTTAAAAATGTTAAAAATAACAGCATTTATTCAAAATAGAAATCTTTTCTAACAAATTACCTTTACACCACCTACTATGTGGCCTTTTTACCCTTAACTGATAATATTTTTTAAATCAATATCACTCTAAGTAAATAAAATACAGTGTACATGCCATGGTATATTTGATGAGTATGGTGCCAATTTTATTGTTTCCACCAAACATTTACATAGTCTTTTAGGTCTTTAGAATTCTTTAGGTCTTGTCTCAGAGACCAATCTTATGTGAACTTGAACTTGTCTTCGAGTCAAGAACGAGACCGGAGAGGTTGGAGTCCAAGACAGGTTTAAATTCACATAAGGTTGGTCTCTGAGACAAGACCTCTGGTCTCGGTGAGCTGACGAATAAGCTGGTCTCGACTACAACACTGTTATCAGGCATTAAAGGGTTAGTTCACCCAAAAAGAAAATGTCTGTCATTAATTACTCACCCTCATGTTGTTACTCACCCAATTCATCACCCAAACACAAATTAAGATATTTTTTGATGAAATCTGAGGGTTTCAGCAGCATAGGAGAATGACAGGAGAGAGAAGAATTTGTTGAATAAATTTTGTTTTTGCGCACAAAACGTATTCCCATCACTTCATAACATTAAAATTGAACCACTGTAGTAACATGGACTATTTTAATGATGTCTTTAGTACTTTTCTGGACCTCAAAAGGTGCAAAGACTTTGCTGCCTACGTGTGGTTCAGAAACCTGATCAGATAAAAATATCTTAATTTGTTTTCTGAAGATGAATGAAGGTCTTATGGGTTTGAAACAACATGAGGGTGAGTAATTAATGACAGAAATGTCATTTGTGGGTGAACTAACCCTTTAAATTTTGGCTTACTCACATTAAGAAATATCTTTCATTTTTCTATATTTTCATGGGTGGAAGCAACAAAATAATTACAATAGGTTTTATATGCCTAAAATTATAGAAGAATGTATATACCATTTTCTTATGGAGTTCTAATAATTAAGCCTAGTTTGGGTTTATTAAAATTTTATGATTAGAGAGAAACATTAGCTCAGTTTTGAAAGGGGAAGCCATTTTTAATCATCCAATAGATTTAGTAGATACAAGTTAGATGGAGATTGCCATCTGGTGTGCTGTTGGTTTATTTTAAGAGCTTATAATGATTCATCAAACAGTCCTTCCCAAGGCAATTTATTACATAACTAATGAAATGCAGTATCTTTCATTTGCATCAGTCAGTCTTACTATTCTTGTCTTGTGTGTGTGTGTGTGTGTGTGTGTGTGTGTGTGTGTGGTCAGACCGACCGAACGTGCAGGATCACGAGTTAGTGGAAAGACTACAGCAGCCATATGTGGACGCTCTCCACTCTTACATCAGAATAAAACGACCCAGTGTGAGTATGATTTACCTCATTTAAAATGCCTGTTAGATTTTAAATTGTAAAAATGTAAATTATTCCTGTGATGTATGTTACTCCAGTCTTCAGTGTCACATGATCCTTCAGAAATCATTCTAACATGCTGATCTGGTGCACAAGAAATATTTCTTTATTATCAATTAGGGGTGTAACTGTACACAAACACAACAGTCTAAGGCAGCGTTTGTGCATGAAGGCACCTCACGAAACTGATTTCGGACAGACTTCTGAGGCAGAGTAACAGTTTAATGATCTACAGCAAAATAGTGTGAGCTTTGGCGAGAACTAAACAAATATTTAATTACTACAGTAGTCATTTCTCGCTAGAAATGACATCAAAATTGGAAAACATTGGTCAAAAGCGTATATATTTACACAAACTTTCTTTATTTTTGAAGCTCAACTGTCACAGAATGGAACGCACAGGATTGTGGGATATCAAAGGCAGTGAAGGATATATCTATGCTGCCTTCAAAAATCAATCAAATGAAGGTATCTCAGGAAACAGGAAGTGAAGCTAACACTGGATTCGGATGCCTTCCTACCTTGAAATGTGTCCTTCAAAGACAGCATTTTCCAGTTTTCGGACTCAGCCGATTGATTGGTATGTTTACATGTAGGCTGTGTCCGAAAACTGGAAAATGCTGCCTTCGAAAGTCACGTTTCAAGGCACGTCCGAATCCAATGTTAGCTCCACTTCCTGTTTCCTGAGATACCTTCATCTGATCGATTTATGAAGGCAGCATAGATGTATCCTTTGCTGCCTTTGATATCCCACAATTCTGTGCTTTTCCATTCTGTGACAGTTGAGCTAGAAAAATACAGATGGCATCCAAAAGTTGCAATTGTTTGTTAGTTTGTGTGTGAATGTATGTTTTTGGCCAACATTTTCCACTTTTGATGTCATTTCTGGCAAGAAATTACTACTGTAGTAATTAAATATTTGTTCAGTTCTCACCAAAGCTTGTGCTATTTTGCTGTAGATCATTAAACTGTTACACTGCCTCAAAAGTCTGTCCGAAATTAGTTTGGTGAGGTGCCTTCATGCACAAATGCTGCCTTACAAGTCATTGCCTGAGAAGGCAGCGAGGCATCAAGTCAGCTGCCTAGGTTTTCGGATGCAGCTCTTCTTCTTCTTCGCTTTTTACTGGTAGCAGGCAGCGTTGCATTACCATGCGTGCCTCCTTCTGGATTGGAGTGTGGATTGCCTGTGACCAACTGTATTCATCATGTGACTGCATGCACCAAACCGTGACACCCGTACCGTTCGGTTCAGGATGAATACATGTACCGTTACACCCCTATTAATGATAAAATCCATTTTGCTGTTTATCATTTTTGTGGAAACCATGTTACTTTTTTTTTTTTTTTCAAGATTATTTAATTGATAGAAAGTTCAAAAGAGCATTTACAGGGCCAAAGAACTAGAGCTGATGAAAGCCGACTGTGTTGTCGCCTGCGTCGGTGCAAAACAGCTGCATTTGAACACACCGTTCTGCTCCTGCATTAAGGAGACAACTGCCTATTTCTTCATATAAATTTGTCTATATTCATCATTTAAAAGGGGAAACCGGCTCTGCAGACTGCAGATACACACATAATGCAGCGCATGCTTACCGTTTTGAATATCAGTCAAGATGTTCACTTTCATTATTCTACTGCGCTCATGCTCATCAAATAAATTTAAGGTCATAAAAAGTCTTCAGTGCTTCAAACAGTATAACAAGAGTATAAACAATTATTTTAAGGCATCTTATATTTTGTGGATAAAAAAACAAATCACGATACTCCCTAATATGATGATTATTAATTTCATTAAATAAATGTAAGCGCTGCATGTTTTAAAGTCAAAAGATGGCGCTGTTGCGCGTTCTTCAGAGCGGCTCGCATTCAATGATTAGCACACATTTGTCAACCGATTGCTTATGAATTAATGCTGATCAATTATCACAAAGTGTACTTTATATTATTTATATTATATTGTGTTGTAAACGGTTGTAGCAACGTAATTTTTTTTAATCCTCATCTGAACTTGAATGAGCAGCAAAAGGTAAAGCACAGACATTTCAAAATAAGAGTTCTGCTGTATTTCAAAGTAATCAAAGTCAAGCAGTATGTATATCAATTGCCATATCAATTTGTTATTTGGTTACACAAACCAAATTTTATATATTTTTTCCATATATTTATATTTGTTTTCATTTGATTCAAAGTAAACTGTTGTAGCTTCAGGAAGGAACGACTAAGAACATTATTTGACACATATTATTCAATATAAAGATTTTACTAGCATCAGGGTTATTATAGTTAACTAAAACCATTAAAAACATTTTTTATTGCTTGAAATAAATGTTAATACTAAAATAAAAACCTATACAAACTAAACAGACATGTTTTAAAAACAATAAAAAAAAATTAAAACTTACCAAATATAAGGCAGGAAATATAAAAATCTAATCTGATTCAAAATATTAACAAAAACTTAATAGTATTAAGTGAAAATAGTGACATTCATTTCCCAGAAAAGTCACAAGATGAAAAAGCTGAAACTGTAAAGGGGAGATCTATAAACAACAGGATGACTAAAAGTAGGTAATTTTAAAATTTTAAGTTCACTGTTGTGTGGCTCTTAAAAAAATTATTTGGAGCCTGTTTTTCATGATAATTGTTTTTTTTTTTGTTTTTTTTGTCTGGAGCCCTGATTTACATTATAACATTATAAATGTCTTTACTGTCATTTTTGATCATTTTAATGCTTCTTTGCTGAATAAAAGTAATGATTTCTTTAAAATATAAAAATCTTACTGACCCCAACAGAACAGTAGTGTTTCTTGATTAGTTTGTCAAAGGACCACTATATATTTTGTCTGTTGTGTCCTTTTATGTCCAGTAGGTGGCACCGATGATTCCACCCTTGCATCAATAACATGCAATAACAATTAACCAGAGCCCTGCACTGGCCACAAATCTAGGCCCTGGCCCGTGTCCGACAGCTTGTCAAAATTTTCTTTTTAAATTTTCCCCATAATGCAGCCTTTGTTGAAGCCATTAAAATGTTCAGTTTTGTTTTTAATTGCAAAGTAGTTGTAATCCATTTCGTTTCTTTATTAAGTTAATTTAGAAAAAAATGTTTGGAGCACTTCTTTCTTTGTTAAATTAAAGTATATGTTTCTTAAAGTGACGACCACAGCGGCCGACAGTGAGCCACGTTTGATCGATAGACTCTCAAATCAACTCTTGTTTTATAAAAGCCATAGATGTAAAACAGTAATATAAACATATCACAATGTTAGTTTAAATGTTTATTAGCACTACCACAGTAAAAAGCAACTTTTTTGCAAGCTGAGGCGGGCTGCTCTGCTGCTCATAAGCGTGCAGAAAAACAAAAACAAAACTGGCTTAAAAAAAAAACGTACAGGTCGTCTTGCCTTACATCACAGCTATGCATCAAAAATCAAAGCTTCACCACAGAACATGGTTATTATTATTTTCAACCGAAAGAACGAGACAACATGCTACAGCCAGAAGAACACACTCATATAGAGAAAGAGAACCATGGAGAAAAAGCACGGCGTCCACATTGGAAAGTTTTAATTAGGGATGCTCATAATTGACTGGTTAACTGTTAACCAAGAAGTTTGACCAATTAATAGAGTCAGACGGTTTAAAAAGAAAACAAACTATAAACATATAGCTATAGACAACAAATTCTGTAAACAGTAAAAATTAAAAGAACATGTCGCCTACCTCTCCAATTCGGCCCAAATCCAAATGTTTCCATATTCGCAAAGTATTCGAATGCTAAACTATTATTTATGTAAATTATAGGCTTTGTTCTTCGGTCGCGTTCCAACAATACCTCCTGCACATTTATGCTTTGCAAGTGAGTCGATAGTAGAGCACTGAACGCCACAGATTGTACAGACTAGTCTATATATACACTGAGCAGTGTAGCTTTGATTGACTGTATTTTATTTTGATAATAAACAGGCTGCGATGTCAAGTTAAAAATGCGAGAACTGATAGGCTGTGTTGTGTATGTGCGCAAGGTGCCGGCGCGATTTCTCCATTCAAGCGCTGCAGGTGCGTGACGTGTGAATACTCATATTCTGATGTTTTATATGCTGTTTATGCACATGTATAAAACTAAAGCCTTGAAAATAAAATTTTGGTATTTTTAATGGGTCACACCAAAATGAACATCCCTAATTTTAATCCAGTTTCAGCCCTCATTTCTCACTCTTCCAGCTGCTGCACTGAAGGCGCACTGCTACACTAAACATGAGGACGTGCGCACACAGCCTCCGAAACAGCAGCAGTATTAACATTAAGTGACATGGCATCTGACGCAATGGCACATCCGGTGGCACTTCCTGTCTTCATTTGCATGTGCCACTTAAAATTTTTTTTTAAATCCAATTAAACGCATTAAAGTTGGTTATATTTTAATATTGCTGTATTTTTTTGAGCACAAAAACTGCCCGTAATTGAAAACACAAGGGATAAATCTATCATGGGTCATTACGAATATCGCATTAACAGATGCGTTTTTTAATGATGCTACAAGCACGCCGGTAGGTGCCAGTATAGGTAGGTTAAGTGTATATTGGTCAGCACAAGATAAACCTTAAGAAAAATAACTATGGTTTTACTATGGTAAAACCACTGGCACATGTCACAAGTTTTATTGGCACGTGCCACTATCCACTGGCTTATTGTACTGTATGCTGTATGTATTTATATTTACTTTTTTAGTTTTGACAGTGTGTTTAACTACATATTATAAATACAGTTGTTTCGATAACACTTTTTTTCTATTTACATAATAGGACTGACAGTTCAGCTGTCATTTGGAATTATAAAAGAATATTGCCTCAACTAAAAAAAGGGAATCTTTCTAATTAAAGTGGTACCAACCAGCAGGAGTATGTCATATGTGCCACTACAAACTGACACTATACCGATACCAGTCAGGCATTTCATATAATTTTAAATTAGCATGAGAGAAAATGCCACAAACCATTACAAAGTGACACTTACCATTATGAAAACTGGCACCAACCATTCAAGAAGTGTGCTGGGCTTTGACAATGGCTCTTATACTGCAGAGTAATGTAGGTGTGTAGATACTGCAAAAAAATGACTGTAATTACTGTAATCCCCGCAGTTAAGTCAATGATAGCATATAAAATGTATACACCTTTTTCAGTAAGCAAAGAAAGAAAGGAGGCTCAACAAATATGCAAGTTAAAGCAATGGCTTTTTTTCTTTTAATAGATAGATGCGTTAGCATGCTTCAAGTCAGTAAAATTTCACAATTTATCATTTAAAAAAATCAAGTGATTGATCATGTCTAAATATTTATTCAAATGCAAAACTTGAAAATAACCCATCGTTAGGACCGGTAGCTATGAGCAACTAGACTAGATGCATGTATAGGCATACAGGCACCTAATGGATAAACCATGGCATTACAAATGAAAACTATTTTTCTGGACAAAATATTTGCCTCCTCGCATTGGAATCTATAAACCTTTTCTCTGTTTAACCTTAAATGCTTCACTAATTGTAATATAAAAAAAAAAATATATGAGAAATATTTTCTGTAAAATACAGAACATTTAATTAAAAATAGTTACACCTAAGGTGTACAGACACATTGACCACCAAGGAATATGAAATGTGACCCATTAAGTAAGGAATACCTGAGGGTTAAATACAAGAAAAACATATTAATGTAGCCTCTCCATCACTCTAGAATAAAATAATAATTAGCTAAATGTCATCAACAGAATGATTAATGCACCATATGCTGTAATGTTTACCAATTAAATTTCTGCAATTATAGTGAAGCTGTCGTCTATTTTGCTTAAGCCCATTCAAATATATTGACAGGACAGCACTGGTTTGTTTGGAAGAATGTTACAAAATTTGAAAGCTAAGACTTTGTTTCGTTTCAAAGCAGGGTTGCCAGTTTGGCCTGAGATTTACTTGGGCACAGTGAGAGCGAGACAGAGCCTGAGAGTTGGCAAACCTGTGGCGCCCTAGGTGAAAAAAATACTATAGTAATTTATAGTAAATACTATAGTGTTTTTGAATCATACTATAGTAAATTGTAGTATACTGTATATATTATTATATTATTAACAACATTTTGTTAATGAATGCTACAGCATACTGTAGTATTAACTAAAGTGAACTGATAAACTGTAATAAATACTGTAGTATACTTTAGTTTTTACTACAGTAAACTGTACTGTATATTGTAGTATAATATACCCTATAGTTGTAGAAAACTTAGTACAGTATTAGGTAAAGTAATTTGTTTACATTACTATAGTTGTTATATTATCACAGCAACTATAGAATTACCACAACAAATTAATTCAAGGACTTTACTATTGTATGGTTCAAAAACACTATAGTATTTACTATAGTATTTTTTCCACAAACCTGACATGTTTGAAAAAAATGACCGACTTTAATATGTTTAATTGGATTTTTAAAAAAAAACATATGTCTCTAAGTTATACTATTTATTTAGGATTTTGAGCAATTACATCAGTATAGCTGCTCAACTCATCTGTCAGTCACTCCTGTAGGCGTCACAACATACAGCGTCCGCGAGACCGCGACACAGTGTCAGTGTTTCGCGACAATGTCAGTGGCACAAGCCACTATCCACTGGCACATGTCACACCTTTTAAGTGACACATGCCAATGGAGACCGGAAGTGCCACCGGATGTGCCATTGCGTCAGATGCCATGTCACTTGATGTTAATAGCCCCTCTCCGACTAAATGAGACGCAGCTATGGTCTCATCATGTTTCTGCCAGCACAGCACTATATCTATGCATATGTTTGTTTTACCATCATCAGCTTCTCATGTTTTATTTTAATTAATGGATGTCCAAAGTATAGAGGGTATGCATGGACGTCACTTTCCTGCCGGAAAACACACTCCCTCGGCTGGACTGAGTGGTAAAAGAACCTGCTGCATGACTGGATTTAATAGGGGAAACTGTGAAAACACGAGTAAAACAAACGATTACACTAAAGGTTTAGCTTGAAAGTGTTTCTTACAACTTGTCAAATAAAACTAATCCATGGATATTGACATGCAGCCACTAATCGTGTTTGACTGACGTTTATATTTCGACGCCGGGGAAATACATAAAGCAAATCTGCCTGTGAATATTTTATATAACTACAATATAGTTATAAGGTTTAAGTCAGAGTAATCACTTTTATCAATGTTATATATATCGTCATATTGTCTAGCCCTAAAACTTGTATAGTTTTTGTCAGTGTTTATTTAAAAACACTCAATTATGCAGAATATAAGATGGTAAATATTGAATTGATGATTTGTCAACACAATATATAACACTACAAAATATACGGTATGATTTTGTGATTTAAAAAAAAGTGACAAATGCAAATCCATGTTTCTCTGCCTAGAGTACAATTGTTTTTGTGAATTGCAGCAATCCATTTGCTTCTTTTTTCTGTAGCTTTCGGCAGTCTTTAAATATATACCTTTGTGTCAAAGCTATTTGTACAGTCAATCGCAAAGTTCATTCCCGTTTTGGATGTGTTTTGTGTGTTTGTTGCGGCATTCACGCTGAAAACCAATGCTGCCACTCAAGTCTTTGTGCCATTCAGTGGGCGTAACCACAGTCATAACCGTCGACGGTGACATGCATACCCTCTATTAAAAGGAGGAGAAGCCTAAAACAGGCTTCTCCTGAAAATCGTCCTGAAGCCCGGCCTGTGGGCCGTAAATAAGTCAGGGCCCGTCGGGCTCGGGCAGAAATGCAGGGCTGTACAATTGACTATAACCAGTATTATTTTAGTATTATTTATATAATATTATAGTATTTATTAATGTTTTAAATTATCTTTTATTTTTATATTTTTAGTTTTAGTAACTTTGCCATGTGCTTTCATTTTTGTTTTTTAAATATTTATTTTTAGCTTGAATTTATTTTTTATTTCAGTTTTAGTAATTTTACTAAACCTAAACTTTACAAAATAAAATATTGCCTGATGAAAATATTTGTTGTTTTATTTCAGGTTTATTTCAATTAACAAAAATATTTGTAATAGTTTTAGCAATAACAACACTGTACAACTGATAAGGTTTTGCTATTACTATGTATTCCTAATCATCCACTACTCTTTAATTTCCACCAAAGGATCATCTGATGTTTCCCCGTATGCTGATGAAGCTGGTCAGCCTCCGCACACTGAGCAGCGTCCACTCAGAGCAAGTCTTTGCTCTGCGCCTTCAAGACAAGAAACTCCCGCCTCTGCTTTCTGAAATTTGGGATGTCCATGAGTGAGCCAGTGCTCCACCTCCAGGACAGAATGAGCCAGTGTCAGGGAAACATGGGTGGGCAGGGGTGGTCTACAGAAAGAACACAGGGTCCTTAAGGGCTGAAATGTCTCCCACAGTCACGAGGAGCCTGATTTTTTTTTTCATTCTCTTCCTTGACTTAAATATTTTGGACCCAGTGGTCAGTGAGCTGCTTCCTTTGAATGCGCTATTGATAGACTGTGTGGCCAGAAGTAGCTCAGGGACCGTTCAAAACAGGTAGTGGCTATTTGACCATCATTTGAGCTTGGGGTTCCTGGTGGGTTTGGATTCAGAGACTTGCTTGCTAGAGTGAGCGGCCACAAACAATGTGGTCATTTTTTTTTATTTTATTTTTTTCCATTTTTTTTTTTTTTTGTTTGTTTTCTTTTTTCTTTTTCATGTTGGTGTTGTTTATACTTAATGTTTCCAGTACCATTAGCTTTGAGGAGGTTTTGGCAATGGTTTCTACTCTATAATTCATAGAAGAGGTTGTCTTGAAGGTTGTTCATTGCAGAAATGTTGTTTATTTACAGTGTTTTGTGATTCCACTCTGGCTGATTTGGTTGGAAATGGCTGTCGGCATTCTGCTGTTTTGAATTTGCATAGATCACGTACAGAACAGTGTTCTGTTAGTACAGGCTAATTCGCTCATTTTTATTACTTGACATACATCTAGTCTTGTAATTCATGTTAAAATGCAATCTTCTTTTAACACCCAAAGGTTTTTTTATAACAAAAATCAGTCAGTGCTTTACCAGTGCAAGCCATATTGATTCAGAGCCCATGTTACACTGATCCAGCCTATCACAACGTTCACAAGGAATTCTGTTTTCTGCTGGTTGGAATATACAGAAGAAGAAAAAACTAAGCCAAATGGCCTGATTTGATGAGGTCGAACGTACTGCCCAATGTTTGGGAGTGGTTAAAAGTGCTTAGAATATGGTTAGCAGGGATCGGTAAGTCACTGGACCCGAATCAGTGTGCTGCTCAACTCACAGCGACTACTGAGATGCATATACCTCTGAAAACTTAATGCAGACCATGATTATTCCTTTTCCATTGCATCATCATGTTTAGTTATGGCAATCTCCAACCTAATATGTCATGCTGTCATTTTATTTTTCTTTCAACTCATCAGTTCTACTTGGTGGAGGGCTGATATTGTTCGACAGTAAAAAAACATTAACATAAATACACAATCTATATCTCAGTTTGATGCCTAAGATGTCTTCTTTTCTGTCATTTGTGCTGCAGAATTTAACTCGTAACAAATTATCAGCAAAATCAGTGGTTGAAATTGTCAGGAAATTACTTTGGCCATTAATGTTGTATTTCTTCACCTCACTGTATTTAATTTTTTTAATAATAACATGGTTATATTTAGCTCTATATACACCCATTCATCAATTAGGATAGTTTTGTCAACTTTTATTTTTCTACATACGAATTTAATTTAAATCTTTAATATTCATTTTTATGTGATTTGCAATTATCTGACATGTTTCAACACAGGTTTGTTGTACCTCAGTTATACAGTATGATAATATTCAGATAGTCTGAATGCGCTCAGCCCCGTCCTCATCAAGAGAGATTGGCAATGTATGCGAAATAACCTATTTTTTTATTCAATTGAACCATATCACAGCAGTAGCTCTGAAATAAGGAACCAGGCAAATGAGAGCACTTTGTAACGTCTACTATGCTCTGTAACAATGCAAAAATCAAGTGTGGCCATGTACAATTCAGGTTTTACTGATCTTAAAAACCACTTTTATGACAGACATGGGTTGTTGTGAATCAATGCATTATGGAAACTAACATGCAAAAATGAGCGGAAAGCTAATTTTCTATGGTTAACTAAAACAGTTGGTTTGCTGTGGCATTATTTGCCCTGACTGTGCATATTGAGATTTGTTTGCTGACTTTAGTCTTATTCCATTTGTATGTTTTTTCTACCATCCTTCTGTCAGCTAGTGAAACTGCTAAAGCACATTGTTTTCCTCTAGCTCTTTTTTGCTTTCTGATTATATTTCCCCATTTCCAGGCTCATTTTATCATAACAGTAATTTCTAATCTTTTACAAGGGCTTGAAAACACGAGTGTACTGATGCAGGTGTTTTACCTTCTATCCATTCAGATTTCAGGAACATCCCAGTTGGCTGAGCAGTTCACAGACTGAAACTTGGTATAAAATCTACTGAAAGACATGCATTGTTGATCCTCTGTCATTGCTTATCATCTGTTTGTGCACATAGGAATTGTGATGAAGGCTTAGATGAATTCTAGTCATTACTGTAATGAGCGTTTACAAGCTTTTTCTCCACACTGAAATGATCTAACAATGTTACCTACATGAGGCAGAGTGTAATGGAAAGTTGATTGTAGTTCTAATTTATGCGTCCAGTGGACCTCATTACTCTGACTAACATAGTCTTCAATGGAAGGATGACATAGAAATGCAACCTTATGTTTTAACGCCTTAAGTCCTTGGATGTACACTGCTTTATATGTATAAATATAAAAGTAGACTAAATTTATTGTTTTGTGAGAGTATATATTTATCTGATAAAAATGCTGAACAAATTAGATGACTCAAAGCCTATTCTTTATACAGAAATACCTAAAATAGGGAACTTCCGTATTGTTTGTCTTTTTATTAGCTATTCTGCTGTTTTTTTAATAGATCAGGGTTGATCCTGTAAATAAATACTGAATCTGAGCTTACAACAGTGGTGTCAGTGATGTCTGTCTATTAGCACTTGTGTTATAGAAGTATCTCTCTGCATCCTAATTTAAGGAATACGAGCTTCCTATTGAAGCAGTATTGTTTGTTTACTCAGTCAAACCCACCCACTGCAAATAACGAGTCGCCTATGTTATTAGACATCAGTTTGCCATCAAGATATCCACTCTGTAGCACACAACAGATGTTTTCATTTTTAACCTCGTCCCAATTTGTTAATAAAACAAATAAACGCCAGAAAACCGACAGTTCAAGTGTCTGACTGTAAGCGTTAACGTGAAGGCAGGTCCCCTCTAGATGAATGAATGGTACATTCCAGGCTCCGGCTTTATGCGGAACTCGCGCTCTGTTCGTACAGTAGTGATGAAAGTAAATTATTTTCCGCGAATCGGTTCTTTTGAACACACTGTTTTAATGAACCGGTTATTTTTCATTGTCTTTTTTTATTCATTATGTTTTTCTCCGACAATGCAGTGATTTTTATCGCAAAAAGACAAACTAAATATTCTAAGAGTTACAAAGTGAAATTCTGAAATGAACTAAAGCATACACAATAGAATAGTCTTACAAGCAATTGAATCATCAAAACAATTCATCACCATCTTCCTTTAAGAACCGGTTCAGAAATCCAAATGAGTAGTTTTACGTCATCACGCGGTACACGACAAAACCGACTATTAATAAAACTTAGTTTTATTTATTTTATTAATAAACTGGTTTGTTGTGTACCGCGTGATGACGTAGAACTATTCCGTTTTTCATTTAATTTTGTCATAGCCATATTTCAGCATATAGTCATAAGGAATCTAGTGATAATTTACTTTTTTTAAATTTTTTTTTTTATAACTGCTATTCAAGCACTTTCCCTCCGCCCTATTAGTTAAATCATTGGTTCGCTCCAAATGCTTCCTATAATTTCAGCATCGATTCCCCAAATCATTATTAATGCCGTGTCCGAGAGAGGCTGTTCTCTGTTCAGTGAGTCGGTGCCTCGAGAACCGGTCGAACCGATTCAGACTGATCAGTGCGCAAATCGTTGAGAACCGTTCAACTGATTCGTTGAAAAGAACCGATTCAAATGAATGATTCCATTACGAATCGGACGTCGGTGTCGCTATCGTACAGTCAGTTGCAAGCGAAGAGAGAGAGAGAGAGAAAGAGAGAGAGGAGGGGGACGAGCGGCGTTTATCAACAGGCACAATCATCATCATCATCGCATCACTGACTGACCCGCTACCGCAAGACACGGATGTGCACTCGTCGCGTCGTGCCTTGCCTCTGTTATATCATGTGTTCGTCATCGTATGTTGCGATGAATGTGTTTTGAGACGCCGTTTCGCCGCAGCAGGGCCAGAGATACACGGCTAAAGCGAGTAGCTGTGGCGTTAGCTCCTGGAGGTCAGTATCTCTTTTACTCCCGTTCTCACTTATTATAACTGATATGTGGAGCTTATATGATGGTTTGCTCTGGACCAGTGGTGCAGTGATCAGATGGATGAAGGTGTTTTCGTTATAACGGCGTAGAAATGTACGCAGCTGGTTGTGTAAGCAGCTTTGACAGCTAGCTATTTGATCCTGTTAGCTACTGCTAGCAGCTGATCATTATTTTTCACGGTATAAATGTGTATTCCGCTGCATCTCTGCTAATAATATATGACCAAAGACTCTTAAATGTCAGGAGAGCCTAACAGCAAGACTGTCGATAGGAAGAGCTCTCATCATTAATTGATGCCATCACATTCAGTGCATTTGATGAGTCTGAATGTTATAAACAGCAGTTAACAACACACCCGTTTCCAAAAATGAACAGATCTGCACCCATTCATTTAACTCTTGTAAAATCCTGTACAGATGTCCATCTTTTTGTTCACCAGAGGTCATAAGGACACAGGTTTTCTCTCCAGAGGGGGTTAGGATGTAGTGCTGTAGTCATGTCATCATCATGTTGTCATGATGATGATGATGATGATAATGATGTGATACAGGAAAAACTTGGCTATATCACGCAGTGTCACCCCTCTGACTTGGTAAACCTTTTTGCTTTGGAATAGCTGCGACATCAGGCCGTGTATATGATTACTTGGGTGGTGTTGTCACTCTCTTGGGTGAAATGTGAGACAGCTCTTTGCCTTTGTCAGTTCAGCCTGTTTCCTGTCACTGTTTGCAAAGTATTCTTTTTATTCAGTGGAAGAATCCATTTGATTGAGCTTATAAAATCACAAATATATTATGAGCACTAATTTGTGTTTAGAAATTCAGTTTACTACTTGATAGTATACTATGTGTCGTCATATAGCTCATCACCATGTGTCAAAAGGAAAAATGTCTGTTGTTAAAAGTCAAATAATATGTTAAAATCCCTGTACAAGATTAGATCTGGACTAAAAGCATAATTATATTAACAGCAATACACTTTCATCTATATTAAAGGGTCAGATGGGGGAAGTAGTATAAGTGTCAGTATAAATTAATTCAGGAATTTGTCTCCTGCTCTGTCTCCCTCTTTGAAAAGTTTAATTAATTTCTCCTCTGATTTTTGTGTCATTCTAAAGCAGTACCAAAAATAACTACTAGATAATGGTTCTAAATAATATATGTGTGTATATGTTAAAATAAACCTGCTGGCTTATCCTCCAGCTCATTATGTGCTCCCAGTGGCGTCGTGTGAATGGTGCTGTGACTCTGCGTGCGGAAGTGTGGAGTGGGCAGACTGAAGTGTCTGTTACTTTGATCTGATTTGGCCAATGGGGAACACTGGGTCCTGAATTGATTGAAATCACCTCTCCTCTCCTTAATCCTGATTGATGTTTATGACCTATCTTAAACATTTCATCTGTCACTCCATGACAGAGTTCAGTTTAAATGTGCATGATGCACAATTACAGATCATCTGCATTGAAGCTCATTTTAGAGGTTTGAATGCAATTGCACAGTCATTTTTCCTTCCTGGGTGTGGTTCTGCTGTATATCCTAAGAGAGAAAAGATGGCGATCTTTATCAAGACTCCCTAAGCAAGTTGTCATATGATTCAACATTATAGAGATATTTCTCTAGTCCCATTAATATTCAGTATCAACTGGCTGAGAGAAATTCAACTCTGAGACTCTTTGGGGTTGTTTTTAGTTATAGATTCAAGAGGAAACCAATGAGATTACTGTATAATTTGTTCCTCTGTTATTGATTGGCTGGTCGAAAGGCTTATTTTATCTCGAGCACAGCAGTAGCTTGAGGGGTGTGCTGTGAGCATGTGTGCTGCCAACGGGTGGGATGGCTTTTGGCGTTCAGCCTGTCTTCTACCACATCAACAAGTCTGAGTAATGCATTGCCACTGGCTTTTTACAGTTTACACTGTATTTCATCACAACTGGAGGTGAAATTACAGTCAGATATTATCTCATTGTAAATTGTGCAAACCCATTAATTGGCATGACCATGCTTTTGTGTAACATAGCGCCACATACAAAACTATTAGGCTGCTTGTTTCATGAAACTGCTGGATGTGTGGTTTCTTTGAAGTCCCCCTAAAACAAAATTTAAGTTTTTTAGCTTTTAGTATAAATAGGTTATCCTTAAGGTTATGAATAAGCTGGTATGTTCCAAAACAATGACAAAATTTGCATTTAGGAGATATAAGCATTCAAAACCTACAGTCAAAAACCTACTTTTCATGACATCACTGCGCACTTCAGCTTCTCATCAGATCCTCGGTCCAATCAAATGCGCTCTAGAATCTAAAGCGTCCCGCCCCCTACATTATAAATAGTCACTGAAGCTGCAGCTGAAATCAGTCAGTTGTTCACACATTTATGATTTCTTACATGGTGAATGGCACATAGTGCACTATATAGGGGATAGGAAATAATTATGTCTGATTTCACGTTAGTGTCACGTGAACTGCAGCGCACACAGCCCCTCTCCAGAGACACGATAGCACAGAGCGGATCATATGCATGAGTCAGTGCAGACCACAAAACATATCGGACCCATTTGAATCCTACACAGAAAGCTATCTTAAAGCAATATGGAGGAGATCAGGAGGAGAAATGGTTAGAGTTTAGAAGGAAGCTCAGGTTTTACAGAGCTCAAACAACTGAAAGTGATTTACGTAGCGAGTATTTCATCATTAAATTCTAAAATGGTTTGAGGATTGTCACTGTTGCAGTGTTATTTTATTGTTATTTATATATATATATATATATATATATATATATATATATATATATATATATTTGCTATAATTGATATGTGCTTTTGTCATTTTAATTTTTTTTATATTTGTATTTAGTTTTAACTTATTTTTTTAATTTTAGTACTTCAAATTATTTTATTTCAGTTGGTTGATGACGCAACATTTTTGATTTTGTTAAGCTTAAGTTTTTAATCTGGTATTTGCATTGTATTTTTAGATTAATTTAATTTAACAAAATTTTTATAGTTTTAGTTTGTTTTTATTCAGATTTGTGTGTCTGTCACAGCATGTTTAAACTGAATCAAGCCTGACAGACTTGCAACATTTTTTAACTATGAGCGAGTAGGTCACTCCTTTATGGTTTGTTGCTTCATATTTGCCTATATTTCAAAAGATTGTGTTTATAAGTAGGTTTATTGTGCATTTTCAATGTGTTTCTGTTGTTGTTGTTGGGGGAGGGGGTTAGAAATAGGCTTAAAACACTCTGACGAAGCTCATGTAGGTAGTGTGAATATAGGTGACAAAATAAATATATGCAGCTTATGCGTCACAGATGGATGTGTGAGACCGGCCTTGTTACATATTGTTTGCACTTTATTTATATATTATTTATATGTGTGTGTGTTTAGACTGTGGACCATATTAGCCTTTGTGTACCTTTTGTTAACTTGTAGCCAGTAAGTTGACTTGACCATCAGCTCAATCTTGTTGTCAGTGCTAATCCGTTTTAAGTGGCTCCTTAATGATTAAGATCATACCATTCCTAGCTGCTTCAAAAAAAAAAAAAAAAAAGCCTGCCGCAAACCAGCTGTAAAAAGTGGGGGTACAAAACCGTAAGAGTCTTGAGAACTTTGAAAAGCCTTAGGGTGATGTTAACCCATACCGAACCCTGTGATATAACCTGCAGTCTATATGTGGATTTCTGAGACATGGAAGCATTTGATACTAAGTTTCTTAGAAAAGAACATCCTCATAGATCAAAGTAAAATGTCATGTTTAGATTTAGACTTTCCAGAGTTTGATATTGTGTATTCATTGTTTGATGAATACATATTAAGGGGGAAATCACTTACTTAATAAAATTAATACACATTATGGTATTTAAATCTAATCACAATATTGACGTAAAAGTAAAATTAATTACACATTTACTGATTAAAAAACAAACAAAAAAAAAAACTTATATATCTGGGCTATAATGAAGAAAGTGAGTGAAAAGTCTGTTTCAATTAACAGGTCTTATCTACAAGAGCTAAATGTTCCCAAACGTGTGCTTCAAGGCTATAAAGCCAATAAGAGACTATTCCCCCACCTAGAAGACAAATACTTTTCCATGTAAACACACATGCCAGCATAATGAAAGTTATACCATAACCAAGCATGAAGAGCGATAGACGTCTCAGGATAAAGCTGGTTACATGGTTTGTGATCTCTAGAGGAACTCTGGAAAGGAAGTGATTAGATATATTCAGGGCTCGACATTAACGCTTGTCTGGGATAAGTGAAAGAGAATTTTGCCCGACCGGAAAATTAGCCTGATTAAAACGTCAATAACAAATAAATAAATGTAATAACTACAGGGAATCACCAAAACGTGAGAAGGACTCTGATTTTATTACATATAGTGTAAGTGGTGATCGATAGTACATAATAATGTATAATGTACTGACAGTAACCAGGTTGTGCTCTTGAGGCTCATGCAGCCTCTCGAGGATAAATTGAAACAAATGAGTGCAGCACACACAAAGAAACTCTGTTAACATAGTGCTGGGCGGTATACCGGTTCATATGGTAAACCGGTTTTATTTCGAGACAGATATGTATTTTACAAAAACCACCATACCAGTACGTTGCTGAAACAGCTGCTGTCTCTATTCAATGGCCATGAAGCGCAATGTAGAGCGTATAGAGAGCAGACTCCTATTAACTGCATACCCTTCTTACACTAATGGAAACAACTTTATAACACAACAATAAATAACGCACAAAACGATCTCTCTTTAATACTGCAAATACCATGTAGAGCCATATGATTTCCACGATGCAGAAAACATGGATGAAATCATGGAATCCAGTCACAAATAGAACTTACTGAATGGTCAAATGCACACATAGTTGTCAAAATGTCCATCGTGTGGAGTATCTCACATAAATACAGTTGATTATGGCTTAAGTGGACGTAAACATTTGGGTGAAATCAGGATATGTGTCAGTATCCATGGATTCGGTCTTAAAGGAACCTAGCTTATATTTGTCATTAATGTTAATAAAACAACAAAATATGTTAAATAAATGTATACATGGTGAATAAACCTACTGTATCTGAAAAACAAGTTTATTTAATTTGTATCTCTGTAATATTTGTTGTATTGTTTGTAATTTATTTGTAAATTTATTTTTATATAAGAACTATTATATTGGTAATTATGCCCTTTTAAAGTTATTGGGCACTGTGAAATTTTTGTTCTTTAAGTTTGTGACAAGCAAACTTAAAATTCTTAAAATTTAGCCTGTCTCACTGTGTTGTGCTTGGAAAACTCAACATAACCACAAAAAAAAAAAAAAAAGAGAGAGAAATTAATAAAGTATAGGTATCGGTATCGGCGAGTACTAGAAAAAATGTATCGGCGCTTAAAGTATATCTAGCCTATTTTCTAAGTCCTATGTGTTTATTTAATAAGTTAAAGTTATTTCTTATTGTGCTTTGGCTTATTTACTTAAACTGTTTGTTAACAGTTAAACTGTTTGTTGAGTTAATCGTTTGGTGAGTGTGTATGCAGTAGCCTGCGTTTAAAAACTGAGGTGCTGCTAGTTGTGGTTTTCTTTTAACGGTTAATGTTTTATATTGCTAATAAAAAAAATACCCAATGTTTTTATCATGTGTGGTGCTTTGGTTTAGCGGCTACTTCATCTTATTTAAACACAATCATGTTTAAAGTCTGTTATTCTGAATGTTCTGAACTTGAACGAATTTAGTCTGAGTATTTGTGTAGGCCTACATTTTTCACAAGCTCTGAGGGCGCGGGCGGGAATGGAACACACAGGTTGCGGAAGCGGGCGGCCCTGGTCAGACATTCAGCGGGAGCGGGCAGGTGCGGGTTTAAGAAATCAGTCCTGCTCAGGGCTCTACTGCCCAGCACTAAGTTAACATAATGTGGTAAAAATTTAAAATGTGGAGTTTTTATATTTATAACATTTGATACAGTAAAGCAACATCACACAACCAGGAGTGGTGTCTTCCTGAATACCATCACGATTGAAAACGTGCTACCGACTTCATACGACAGTTTAATAAACAAGTAGTCACTTACATTTTAGACAATTAGACTGTTTTTGTTCTATTTCAGCAGCGAAAATAGTTCCAAACAAAGATCACAGCAGAACCATAACGCATCTCACAGCAACACTCAACCGTGTTTTCATTAACGAATGATTCAGCATTTTAAATGAATCGGTTGAGTCAAAGATTCAATGACCCATTCATAAACAACTGCCTCATTCTTGAATGAATCGGCCGTTTTAACAAATCGTTTGAATGAATGACTCAATGACGCTCACTCATTAAAGGGTTAGTTCACCCAAAAATGAAAATTCTGTCATTAATTACTCACCCTCATGTCGTTCCAAACCAGCAAGACCTTCGTTCATCTTCGGAACACAAATTAAGATATTTTTGATGAAATCCAATTTTTTACCTCCCATAGAAAGCAACGTGACTTTTTGTAAAGGTAAAAAAAGAAACCTTGGGGCAAATATCACAAATATGCAGATTTAAATATGTCAAAGCTGATGAGAATATTGCTTCAGAATAAATATTTACACCAAAAAAAAAGAAAATCCTATTTTTTTTTTCCTGACAAGCAACTTGTTTACTCTGACTGATTTACTTGTCCGAAGGACAAGCACATGACAAGGCTTAATGTCGAGCCCTAGTATGTTCTAGATCTAGATTTACACTTGTTTCAATGTTTTTGTTGTTTGGCAAGGCACACTGGCTCTGAAGCTCTTAAAAACATAGAAGCAGCATACAGCCTCAGGCTTCGGAGAAAGCTTTTAAGAGACATGTCCCTTTAAAAACACTTACTGATCCAGGAGGAAAAACATGCTCTTGTTTGAAGTCCTCTTGAGGTGCACATTCTTCTCATAGTGACCAAGTGTGATTCTTTTCAGTAATTTCCTGGTTCAGCTATGGTTCATGCTAATGTAAATCTTCATATTCTTTGCTGTCATATTACAGATTAGTTGAGTTCTGATCATTTAAGACAATTTTGTGCTCTGACTTTCTGAAATGCATAAAAAGCCCTAAACTTCAGTCAAATCCATTACAGATGATGAAAGGTTTTCTCTGAGTGCTTTACTGTGGAGAACCTGAATGCAATAGCTGATTTATGATTAGCTAAGGTATTTGTTTGTTCATTTCTCTGGATGGAAAGAAGCAATTAGCCTTGCTCATTTTCATTTTGCTCATGCTTGTTTTATTGGTTAAAGGCTGTTCATTGTCTTTCTGTATGTATGGTGATTGGGACAGTGTATTGTCTGTTTAAAATAGCCGTCACAGCTGTGCTCATGAAAAGAGGCAGTATTGGTTTCCACGGCGACCGAGTGGAATCTCATTACCCAAGGCTGATTGTAGAGCCATGAGGCAGGCACAATATGATTGACAGAGTACGAGATCATGTCACGTTTCCAATAGACTCATATGTTCCCTAGGGGTGATGAGGTCTGGGACTTGTTTTATGCTACCTAATTAACCAGGTAGTTAAGTAAAATAGAGGTCCCGTGCGTCATTACTTTACAGCTGCGCATTATTGGTTGCAGATTGTGCAACGGTGTCTGCTTCTAGTCTTAGAATTGAAGAACCAGCTGTTGCCAGTCATCCTCACAAAGATTTTATTAAACATGTTTAATATTTGCGACTGGCGCCGGCGACTATGCTGAGATGCATTCCCTGTCAAACATCATTCCTGTAATTTTGTCAGACATATCATCTTTTTGATGTTTCTTTGTATTATTTCATAAGTTAACATTGAAAGTTAAGAGTTTTAGGCTATTCATTTTGTTCTGTAGATGGAAAAAAGTGAAACTGCATTCTGTAAAAATTCAGAATAAGCAGTGATTTTTCATCAAAAAAAAAAAAAAAAAAAATTAAGTTGCTTTCCCTTTATTTTGACCTGGAGTCTAATAAAA
The DNA here is from genome assembly GCA_037101425.1 of Elopichthys bambusa. NCBI lineage: Eukaryota > Metazoa > Chordata > Actinopteri > Cypriniformes > Xenocyprididae > Elopichthys > Elopichthys bambusa. Next base: position 27,296,215 of record CM074432.1, read on the forward strand.
GTTAAACAGAAAAAATAAAATGGTTGCTTACTGTATGTAGGCTATATAACTGCACTTATTTCTGAATATATGTTCATTTAAATAGCCAAACATTACATTAGTAAATAAAATAATTTTATATACACACTACCAGTCAAAAGTTTGGAAACGGTAAGATTTTTAATGTTTTTAAAAGAAGTTTTGTCTGCTCACCAAGGCTGCATTTATTTAATTAAAAATACAGTAAAAACAGTAATATTGTGAAATATAATTACAATTTAAAATAACTGTTTTCTGTTTGAATATATTTTATAAAGTAATTTATTCCTGTGATCAAAGTTGAATTTTTTTCATTCTAATCATTCTGATATGCTGATTTGCTGCTCAAGAAACATTTATGATTATTATCAATGTTGAAAACAGTTGTATACATTTTTTTTCAGGATTCCTTGATGAATAGAAAGTTCAAAAGAACAGCATTTATCTGAAATACAAAGCTTTTGTAACATTATACAATTTTTATACAGAATTTTTATTTTTTTGAAAAGAAATTAAAGAAATTAATACTTTTATTCGGCAAGGATGCATTAAATCGATCAAAAGTGACAGTAAAGACATTTATAATGTTACAAAAGATTATATTTCAAATAAATGCTGTTCTTTTGAACTTTCTATTCAACAAAGAATCCTGAAATAAAAAAATATTGTACACAAATGTGTCTTGAGCATCAAATCATCATATTAGAATGATTTCTGAAGGATCATGTGACACTGAAGACTGGAGTAATGATGCTGAAAATTCAGCTTTGATCACAGGAATAAATTACTTTATAAAATATATTCAAACAGAAAACAGTTATTTTAAATTGTAATAATATTTCACAATAATACTGTTTTTACTGTATTTTTAATTAAATAAATGCAGCCTTGGTGAGCAGACGAAACTTCTTTTAAAAACATTAAAAATCTTGCCAATTCCAAACTTTTGACTGGTAGTGTATACTTTCATTATATCTAATATATTTGAGGGAATATGATGAGGAAATACAGTTCCTTGAATAGCCTATCTGTGCAGCTCTTCTGTCAAATGAAATCATGCTTTCAGACTTTCCCGTTTCAGTCCCGTTAACTAGTTTTTACGTTGTACATTTATTGTAGACTGATAAAATGAAAATGAAAATATACAAATAACGTTTTGAATGACTTCTGTTTTGAAAAAAAATAAAGCAGTATTTTATTTCGTTCTAACCGGTTACTGGTAACTCTGGAACATTTTTTGAACCAATTCTTTTTAAATTCCTGATTTGAGAATAACAGTCTACATTACTGCTTGATTAGAGGTTTAAAAAATAGCACCAGAAATGTTGTAATTAATTAGGAAATGCATAATGAAATGTCTACTCGGGCGATAATAGCAAAAAGAAAACGTGAAAGAAAAACACATCTTTAACGTTTCATAAATAAAACCACCAGTGTTGCTGGACTGACTCAGTCATTAGGTTTGTGCTCCTCTCTGACTGTCAAAGTCCAGTTGATGGAAACAGTCTTTAAGTGTGTTGAGTTCAGTCTTAAATGTTTCAGCTAGTCGTTAAGTGTGTCCCTAGCTTAAGATTGAACGAAAATATTACATATAAAGCCACAGCAGAACAATTGTGCTTCTCTAAACAACACAGCTGTGTTTCTGAACATATTCACATTCTGAGCGAATCAATCGGGTGAACCAATGATTTAATTGCGCATTCATAAAGAGAGTCATTTACTTCATTCCTGAATGAATCAGCTGTTTGAACAAAATGAATTAATGAATGAATTACTCATTTAGACATTTACCAACCTGCTGGCAGTTTTAGTTTCTTATTTAGAGTATTATTTGATTAAAAAGAATATATATATGTATGTGTGTGTGTGTGTGTGTGTGTGTGTGTATATATATATATATATATATATATATATTGTTGACCATGTTCACACTTAAGTCAAGATGATGATGATGATTAAAGTGAAGTGGATGTCATAGGCTTTTAAAATTGAGCCAGGATTGTAATTTGATTGTGTTATCAGATTAATAAGAAGCTTTAAATTACAATAATCTGCAAACAAATTACATGCATTTCTGAGGAGTAAAATGCATCATTTTTGCCTTTGAAAATGTAACTTGGTATAAGTATTCAGATTCCATAGTATTCCTCTGGTAAAATACATATGTCCTTAAAAATAAAAGAAGTACAATTACTCATATACTGTACACCCCTGTCCTACTTTAAATGTCTGTTTTTAGGCATCTCGTAGCTTCTAGAAGCCTCTGCTGCAAGTGCAAGTGATTCATGTTGGGTCAGTTGTGAGAGCTGTGATGTTCGAAAAGAACAACACTGAGGTCCTGGTGTCAGATGAGCCGGATGATGCTTAGAGGAAGAAATCAAGGCGTTATTGATGTGTTAGTCATAAAACTATCTATCTTCTATCCTCCCTTCCACCTCCTCTTCCTCTCTGAGCTGTTGGATAGTGACGTAGGAAGAGGAGAAAGTGCCACTTCAGCAGAAAGAAGAGGCTACTAATCACAGTGTGAACCCTTCTGCTCCTCTCACACCAGAGATTAATACATCCTATTGGACAAGTCCAAACTTGCTGACTGGACTAGTAATTTAAAAGCAGTTTGATTCAAGGTTCAAGATAAATTTATTTCTGTTCTATCTTGAATCTTGAATGTTTTAGAGGATGTGGCTGAGTGTAATACGTTGTGAGGTAGTCTTGCAGAGGATAGTATTTTCCTTCATGTTTTGAGGAAAAGATATTCAAATAATTCTTATAAATTAGGTTTGACATGATTATTGCAGTCAACTTTATTTTATGCTTATAGAAATCTTATGCCTTCAATAGCGGCAGTCGCACAGAACTTTGAAATTGGTCGTGAAGCAACCGTTACCCTCGACTTATTTTCCATGGTAAACTGAACGATTTTAATGAATGTAACGTTAATGCACGTATGAATATATCAGTAGATTTTGTAGAGCTAATCAACGTAAAAATTGATTTAATAATTATATATATATATATATATATATATATATATATATATATATAATTTTTTTTTTTCTGACATAATTATTAATAACTGCCATTTTACAGAAATAGTGTTTACAGAATAACATTAAAGTGTTAAAATATTGGTAATTCTAACTTCGCGCTCATAGTTTTGATTGGAATACATCATATCCGGTTGGCCGGTGGCATACGTCTAGCCGCAAAAGTTCAAATATTTCAATGCATCCGAAGCTCAAATCGGATCCAAAATTTCCGCATTCGCATATGATCGGAACTCCACGTATCCCCCGTACTACTCTCCATTGGAAATGATTGACTTCCGATCCAACGGCTGTCGTTTGTCGTGTGCAGTGAAAAGGAGGCTTTACCATTGGAGAAAGCATAACCGCTAACTTGGATCACGTGTGGCACCTCTCAGTCAGTGCCCGCCGTTCAAAGTTTTATGACAGTCAGTTACAGTTGACGTTAATCAGTTTCTTGTGGATTAGCGCTGGTCTTATGAATAAATGTTGTATATTTGGTGTTATATCACTAGTAAACGTACAGTAGGATTGCATTGTTTGTGGAATGTGCTTTACTGAGCAGAAGAAAAGAGCGTGAATATCTTTATTAGCTGCAAAGTTCACTGCAGGGTGCATTAAATCACATTTATACATAATTACTATGGTAATGCCGTAAATGAGTCCTACCTGTCACGACATTCCCTATTCTGTTTTCTCTTATAAAATAACCTTTTTATCATAGTAAAATCTACATATCGTTCCCAACAAACTTATTGTTT